>JASWHV010000017.1:8864926-9464926 GCA_030760725.1 Neostapfia colusana | reverse complement strand
CTTTTGCTATATGTGATGGTATGAAGTAGAACCTGTTCAAGAGCAAGTTATCCCTTTCCAAGATCAGGACTACCCATTTCAAGAGCAGCAAGAAGGAGGCAAGTGACCTTGACCACTTTGATCCTATGCTAGGATGTGTAGATAGAATTATTTGCATTGTCAAGTTAAATATGAAACCCATGCTAGGAAGTTTCCCTAGAATTGCATTACCCTGTTTCCTTGTAGCTTGGGTTGGGATTTATTTTGTCATGTCATTTATTCACATGCATATGCTTAGCCATGCTTAGAATGGGATATTTTGGGATATGAGATCATCAGTTTATTTTACCATACTCTTGAATGAGCTATTGTGAGTTATGTAGAGGTAGGGATCAAGGCAAGTTGGATGTTTGGTTGTGTGCTGGGTGCACGAGACTTGGGTTTGTGTTTAGTACTTGCCTGGATCCTAAGGACCGGTTCATGGAGCATGTAACCTGGCTTTACAGTGCCAACCACATGCTGAGATGGGGCAGCTTGGCCAATTAATTAGGTGTATCCCCGGCGTAGTATGGGTGTGTTGGATGGTGCGGGGAGTAGGTGTCAGCTGGACTACCATATGAACCGCAAGGCTCAAGAGGGGGCCACTGCAGCGGGGTTGGAGCCTCTTGTATGCTGTTAGGGGTGAAACCTCAGTGGGCCCACGCTCGTCGGGAATCCCTTTGTAAAGGCTTCGTAGTGATCTCCTGGCTACACACCTGGGAAGTGTGAATGTGGTTCGTAGCCACTGGCATAATGGAGGTTCTTTTAGTCCACCAGGCAACGGGGGATGAAATCACTACATGTACAGCCGTGCTCACGGTTAAGAGCGGCCTGGACTTATTCATGATTAGAGGATTGATGGTTTTGGAAGTTAAGCGGGGAGCTTAACATTGGAAATGATGTTATGGTTATTGGATTATGATAATGGGTTGGTAGATTGGGAACATTTCACCTGTGTAGTAAGGTAGGTGCTTAATAAGCTAAGGTGATAGGTATTAATTGCATAGTGCTTTCACCATGAGTTCAACCTCCCCTTGTTCTAGCCATGCATGATATAATTTTCCCACACTTGCTGAGTACCATTGGTACTCAACCTTGCATATTTGTTGGTTTATATTGCTGCTCAGGTCAAGATAATGAGGTGGTGTTTAACGACCAAGATTTTGGACCCGAGGAAGGATTTTAGGTTCATGAAGACCCCCGGGCAACGCCTGTGATGGAGCCCTAAAGAATAATATTCCGCTGCTAGTTTATTTACTTGTGATGAACTTATTATTGTCCATCGAGACATTTACTATGTAAGACTTACTTATATTCGACACCTGGCTTGTAATAAATGATGCTTCACTATTTGTCATCACATGTATGAGAAAATGATCCTGGCATACATGTGATATTCACTTGGTTGTTTCTTCGGAAAAACCGGGTGTGACATCAAGCTAGCATCAAGATGGCGCCGCATGAAGCTCTCTACAGCCGGAAATGCCGCACACCTCTCAACTGGTGCAAGTCCGTGCGAGCGAGTTATCTACGGCATTGAACTTATGAATGAGGTTGAAGAACGAGTGCGAGTAATACAAGCCGATCTCAAGACTGCTCAATCTCGTCAGGAGAGCTATGCAGATAAAAGACGTCACCCTCTCCACTTCGACATCGGGGACCATGTTTATGTCCGTGTGTCTCCGATGAAGGGAGTTCATCGTTTCGGAGTGAAGGGTAAACTTCCACCGCGGTTCATTGGTCGGTTCACCGTCATTGAAAGATGTAGACCCGTGGCCTATCGCTTGGATTTACCGATGTCACTCGCAGGAATTCACAACGTCTTCCATATCTCTCAGCTGAGGAAGTGCCTCAAACCCTCAGCTGAAATCCGCACATAAGACATAAAAGTTCTTCAACCGGACCTCATGTACACGGAGTATCCAATCTGGATTATCGATGAAAAGACTCGCGCCACAAGAAACCGGACCTTAAGGTTCTACAAGGTCTTGTGGAGCAACCATACCGCTGATGAGGCGACATGGGAAAGCGAGGAATATCTATGAACTAATTATCCGGACTTGCTATCATCATATACCTGGTAAAGTTTCCCCATTTTACATTTCTTTTGGAATCTCGGGACGAGATTCTTTTTAAGGGGGGAGGTATGTAAAATCCCTATAAAGTGGTAGCAAGAAAAATTCAGCTCATGTACACTTAGGAAAAATGAGGGGAATTAAAACTTTGAATTATAACGGTGTAAGTTCAAAGTGGGGATTCAAACTTCCCATAAACTTCCAAACATGGAAATCTAAATTCATAAATTGGGTCTTCATATTTCAAATATTCAACCTTCCAAATTTCAGCTTATTTGGAGGGGTTTTAATAATTGTTTGGGATTAAAAGAGGAAGCCCTCTAATCTCAATTTCAAATTCAGTTTCAAATTCCAACCTCCTTAATTTGCAAATTTGGTTCCACAAATGTGTTCTCTACATTCGAATTAACATCCATGCCAAAAATGAGAAACTTTGGAGTTGGTTTGCTATGCTTTTGGAGCAAGGCAAAAAGGAGAATTCAAATTTCATTCAAATACAAATGATCAAACATAATTCAAACTCCACACCAGAATTCAAACCATTTGAATTCAACAAATTTAAACCATAACTTGGGGTGGAAGTATGGAGTTTAATTCTGAGTAGCTGGGTAAAAATATAAGTGGTAATTGGATAAAAATTTGAGGCGGTGGGACCCACATGTCAGTCACACAGTTTCCTTTTTCCTTTCTGTTTTCCCTTCGGTTGATGTGACGCCCTCAATTCTGTGGAAAGCCACGGAATCAAGAACTAATGCATATGTGTGCCCAGGATGTTCATCACACATACACATACATTCCACAAACTGAATTCAGAATATATATAACCACGAATAACAGAGTTTATTACAACGTCTCATGAGTCTTGGACTCATGCTCACAGCGGAAGTCTTTATTTCTATGCAGCGTAAGTCTTTATTCTAATGCGGAAGCAATCTAACTAATGTGGAAGCAAATCTAAGCAGAAGTGGCTCTATCTCTACTCCCTCCACAGGCAAGGTTGAGAACAGATCACACGCCTTAATGCTCCACTCGGTCTTCATAGTAGGCTTCTCCTGCTGCTGATGATGAAATAACAATGCAAGTTTAAGTACAATGATGTACTCACCAAGTGCGGGAAAAACACGATATGTAGCTCATAACAAGGTAGGTATAAAAAGGCTCATTTGCACAAAAGCAGATTTATAAAACCATGATAAAACAGCAACTTAACTTTTAGATGAATGTAATCCCAGCATGTATTAAATTACCAACATACCTACATCACTTTCCATGTTCCACCCGAACATTAACCAACTTCATTTTTACTCACAAATACCTCCTCGTATTCGGTACCATCTCACGAATACCTTCTCGTATTCGCTACCATCTTATCCCACAACAACTTCGTCTCATACCGAGACTAATCTCGTCGCCATGACTCAACAGTCATGCAACCATCTTATCACCCGGACTCAACAGTCCCAAAACCAAACCATAACCATAATCAATAACCATAACCAAGAACCATCCCAATAACCATCCCAACTAATCATGGCAGTTGGCTAGGCGCTCGTGACCGTAAGCTCGGCTATCATGATAGTTTTAAGACTCTGCAGAGTTTGCACCTCTTTACCCACAAGTTTGTGATTTCGTCACCCGTCGGCGACTGCAGAACCTCCATTATATCAGTACACAACTGTCGGTGTATGGTCAAGAGATCACAAAATAGCCTTTACAAAGGGGTTACTAGATGTATGGACTCATTAAGGTTTCACCGGCAGGCTAGAATGTCCAATTCTCCCACCCACGGGCCCCCTCTTGTGCCATGCAGTTTCCAGGGCAGTCCTCACTCGACCCCCATTCCCCGCGCCTTCCACAATCCATAACACTCTAGCAACTTACCTAATTACTTAGCTAAGCCGCACCTATACTTGGCCTTGTGGTGGCACTGTTATCCTGGCATGTGCATGCATGAACCGGTCCTTAGATCTACGACAAGTAAACCACCATCTCATGCTACCTCATTCACAAACCCAGGCTTGCCTAGATCTCCCTCCGATCCATGTTCATTAACATCATCAGTTTCTCATTATCATTACGAGTGCAGTTAGCTAGACACATCTATCTCGCTTCCCAATCCCATGGACTCAGCGAAGCATAAAGCAAAAACCATACCCGACTTATAAACTTCCCTGGCGACAAGGGTGGTTTAACCAAAACTAGTAAACTCCTATAAAAAGGGTTTCCCATCATGTTTGACTCAGCACACACACCTTTTTGCAAAACAAACAGTTATACCCAAAACATAGGATCAATATGGTCAAGGAGCACTTGCCTTGTTCTTGCGGTTCCGGTTGTTCTTGGATCTCAAAACCTTGTTGCTGCAGCTCGTCGTAGACAGCTCTCTGAGCTTGTCCTGCTATGTAGGATCACATGCATACAAGATTCACATCAATCAATATCATGCACAACCTTAAACTAGATGCGATGACGCATATGCATGTTATCCTATGACTAGTTTTATTAGATTGGTTTGCACGTGGTCTTGCATGGCTTGCATGGATGTTCGGATCAAAGGTGGACGTGGCGATGATCTTGTCTTTTGATCAACCTGATCATCAAGTGATCTGTCCACGAGAAGGCTTCTGCTCGAAAGGAATCAAAGAAAAGATACAAAGAAAACATAACGACGTCGTAAGGTGGTATTGGAGACCTACCTTACGTTCTTCTCGGTCTCGAGGTCCTCCTCAGATTGTTGGGCTTTCCTCCGGCGATCTTCCTTGCTGCACTCCGGCGAGAGTTTACTCGGCGGGTTGGGACTAGGGCTCTAAGTCATCGGCTTAGGAGTTGAAAAAGAAGTTTGTGGTTTCGGCCAGAGGTTCTGGGTTCTATTTATAATCAGGAAGAGAAGAGTTCTAATCTGATTGTATCCCGAATAAGAGTCCTATTCAGATCGTCGTTGGATCCTAACATCTTATCTTTAGTTGATTTGGTGCGGTATCATTGTGGGATTTAGGTCGGTTTCTATTCCGGCATTTCTACGCGTACCGAATCCAAAAACTGCTCCTAGAACTCGTTACCTCCTCGGTGATGAGCTCCGGAGGCTCCACGTGCCCACCGGGTCCTGGTCTCTCCCTCTCCGTAGGGACGAGTTCCGGTTGTGCCCGTGTCAAGTGAGTGAGACCTCCCTTTTCCTTCGGAGGTGAGCTACGCGTGCGCCACGTATCCTAGCGGTCGGCACCTCCTCTCTTACACGGAGGTGGCTCCTCGCACGCCACGTATTAGCACCGGTCTTTCCTTCTTTCCTCAGAGACGTGCTCCAAGGTTGATACGTGTCCAATAGTGTCGGGCCTCCCGGAGATAAGCTCCGGAGACGCTATGTGTTTAACGGAACCGGACTTCTCGAAGGTGAGCTCCGAGATCGACACGTATCCCACGTGACTGGTCCTCTGATTTCCGTGGTGACTAGCTCCGAAGGTGACATTTGTCCTGTGGAAAATGCATTTGCTTCTTCCAAAGACGCTAGCTCATGGCAACACGTGTCCCACAGGGTTGGACCTCTCCTCCTTTGCGGAGATGAGCCCCGAGCTTGCCACGTAGCCAGCTTAGCGGCGGACCTCTCCCCACTTCGCAGGGATGAGCTCCGAACACGCCACGTGGCCAGCGGGCCACGGAAGTTGTCTTCGGTGCTCTCTGTGAACTGGATTCGGCTCTTACTCTGTTTCCACTTCTTTTAAAATGTTTTTCTCTACATGAAATATGAATACATGCAGAAACCAGAGATGAGGGTGTCACAAATCTACCACCCTTAAATTGAATCTCGCCCTCGAGATTCGTTAGTAGAGAATAGATGGGGAAATTCTGCCTTGATATCCTCTTCACGCTCCCATGTGGCTTCAGCTTTGGTGTGATGGTTCCATTGTACTTTGCACCATCGAATTACCTTGGTCCGGGTGACCCTTTCCTTTATGTCCAAGATTCGGACAGGGTGTTCCGCATAAGTCAGGTCCTCTTGAAGTTCAAGCTCTCCCATTGATACTTGCTCCTCTGGTACTCTCAAGCACTTCTTGAGCTGGGATACATGAAACACGTCATGTACGTCGGAGAGGTGGGTTGGGAGCTCTAGTTGATAGGCTACTCCTCCTCGCTTGTCCAAAATCTTGAACGGTCCGATGTAGCGAGGTGCTAACTTGCCTTTGACGTTGAAATGTCGTTGGCCTCGGATAGGTGATACCTTAAGGTATACGAAGTCTCTTACTTCAAAGGTCAACTTCCTACGCCTATTGTCCGCATAGCCTTTCTGTCGAGACTGAGCAGCTTTTGAGTTCTCCCGTACCGTTTGGACTTGCCTTTCAGCTTCTTGTAGTACTTCGGATCCGAACACCTGGTTCTCTCCGGTTTCGTTCCAGAACAGTGGCGTTCTACCCCGCCTACCATATAATGCTTCGAAAGGCGACATCTTCAAGCTAGCTTGATAGCTGTTGTTATAGGAGAATTCGGCATACGGTAAACTCCTATCCCAACTACGCCCATGTTTCAAGGCGCAAGCTCTCAACATGTCCTCCAAAATTTGGTTTGTCCTTTCGGTTTGCCCATCAGTTTGTGGGTGATAGGCGGAGCTAAAATACAGTCGTGTACCCATGGCTTTCTGCAGCTTCCTCTAGAACCTAGAGGTAAACTGAGAACCTCGATCTGAGACTATCCTCTTCGGGACTCCATGACGGCACACGATCTGCTCCATGTACAACTCGGCTAATTGTGCAACGTTGTACTTGGCCCTTATAGGGAGAAAATGGGCTGTTTTTGTCAATCGGTCCACTATAACCCAGATGGGGTCATAACCCGACTGAGTGCGTGGCAATCCGACGATGAAATCCATACTGATATCCTCCCACTTCCACTTGGGTACCTTCAAAGGTTGCAACAATCCAGCGGGTTTTTGATGTTCGGCCTTCACCCGTTGGCATGTGTCGCCTAGGGCAACGTATTCGGCTATATCCCTCTTCATACCATCCCACCAATAACAACTTTTCAAGTCCTTGTACATTTTGGTACTTCCGGGATGTATAGAATAGGGTGAATCATGTGCCTCCTTCAATATCATGTCACGGAGGTGTTTTATGTTAGACACCCAAATCCTTTTTCCTAGCCAAAGCGTACCCTTTTCAACTTCTTTGAAATCCTTCTCTTATCCTTGTCAGATTCTTTCCTTGATCTCCTTGATCTCCTCATCCGTTGCTTGGCCATCTCTTATCTCTTGCTCCAATGAAGAGTGGATTTCCATTATTTCCATGTTGTTCAAGAATCCGAGGTGCAACCGTTCGAACTCCTTACGTAGTTCGGGTGGTAGCTCCCGAACTGTGAGTTGGTGACATGCTCCCTTTCGGCTCAATGCATCAGCTACTACATTGGCCTTTCCAGGGTGATAGTTGATTCCAACATCATAATCCTTGATAAGTTCCAACCATCGATGTTGCCTCAAATTCAAGTCCGTTTGTGTAAATATGTACTTGAGGCTTTTATGATCCGTATAGATCTCACATCGATGACCAAGGATATAATGTCTCCAAATCTTCAACGCATGCACTACTGCTAGCTCCAAGTCATGTCTAGGATAATTAAGCTCGTGCTCCTTCAATTACCGTGAGGCATAGGCTACCACTTGTCCTTCTTGCATGAGCACACATCCAAGCCCCTGTCTGGATGCGTCACAATATATGTCAAAGCTCTTGCTTACGTCTGGCAATACCAGAACCGGTGCTGTGGTTAGCCTTTTCTTGAGTTCCTCAAAACTTCCTTGGCATGTTGGTGTCCATTGGAAGACCTTTCCCTTCATTAGCAACTCCGTCATAGGCTTTGCTATCTTAGAGAAGTCTTTAACGAAGCGTCGATATTATCCAGCCATCCCAAGAAAACTCCGAATATCCCTCACGCTCTGCGGTTGGTCCCACTTCAGAACATCTCTCACTTTTCTGGGATCAACCGATACCCCTTCCTTGGAGATAATGTGGCCTAGGAAAGATATTTCCTTTATCCAAAATTGACACTTGTTAAGCTTGGCATACAATTGATGCTCATGCAATTTCTGCAAGGTCAATTTTAAATGTTCTTCATGCTCCTCCTCACTCTTTGAATACACCATAATGTCGTCGATGAAAACCACGACGAACATGTCCAAGTACTCCATGAAAACCTTGTTCATAAGGTACATGAAGTATGCGGGTGCATTTGTCAACCCAAAAGACATGACGGTATATTCATACGAACCATACCGTGTTCGAAAGGCTGTCTTGGGTATATCGGGGGGCTTAATCTTCAGCTGGAAGTATCCCGACCGAAGATCAATCTTGGAGAACACTTGGGCTCCTTTCATTTGGTCGAATAGGTCCTCTATACAGGGCAGAAGGTATTTGTTCTTGATTGTTACATCGTTGAGAGACCTATAGTCCACGCACATCCTTTGGGTTCCATCCTTCTTGTCTACGAAGAGCACAGGAGCTCCCCATGGTGACGAGCTTAGACGTATAAAACCCTTCTCCAACTGCTCTTGAATTTGCTTCTTGAGTTCTACTAGTTCATTGACGGGCATCCTATAGGGTCTCTTGGCTATGGGTGCAGTTCTGGGCACCAAATCTATGGCAAACTCAATATCCCGGTCAGGTGGCATACCTGGAAGCTCGTCCGGGAACACGTCCGAAAATTCCTGGACCACTGGAATGTTGTCCAATGTTGTTCCTTTGACGTGGTTCAAAATTGCCCGTTCGGTTGTTTGCTGGGCTGACTCAAACTCGACACGAATATTGTGCTCGTTTGTCAACTGCACGCTCCTTTCAGCACATTGGATTACTCCGTTGTGCTTGCTTAACCAATCCATTCCGAGTATGATATCAATCCCTTGGGAGTCCAAGACAATAAGGTTGGCAAGGAAGTCTACCCCCCTTATTTTAAGTCTTACTTTCGGACATACTATATTAGTCCTCATTCCTCCCCCGGGAGAATTTACTAACATAGCACATTCTAAGTGGGATACGGGTAGATGATGTTTGGCAACATATTTGGATGATATGAAGGAATGTGATGCTCCAGAATCAAACAAGGTGGTGGCTGGGTTGGAATTGGCAAGGAACATACCAATTACGACGTCCTCAGCCTGTTGTGCTTCCTCAGCAGTGACATGGTTCACATTGTCGCGAGCATAGTTTTGCTGTCCACGGTTTCCTTGATTATCCCCTCCGTTCGGTCGCGGGTTCAGCTTGGGCACGTTATCTTGCTGTCCAGGGCCTCTCCTCGGGCACTGGTTCACGAAGTGTCCTATTTCTCTGCATGCAAAGCATGCCCGGTTGCCTACGGCAGCAGGTACGTTGGGGCGGGGGTTTTGAACAGGAGCTCCATTGTTAGGTCGGGGCGCAAGAGGCATGGGCACGCGAGGTGCTGGTGCAATGAGTTGTTGCTGTGGTGGCTGACCAGGGCGGTATGCAGGAGTGGCCGATCCATATTGCGGTGCTGCTGGGGGCATGTACCGAGGTCGTACGTTGCTCCCTTGGGGCTGGTATGACATCTTCTTCTTGCACTCTCGCTCGATCTCTCGGATCTTGTTTTTGACCACTATAGCATTGTCAACCAGCTTCTGAAAGCTTACGTAGTCATTGTTGAGGAGCTGAACTTGGATCTCGTTGTTCAACCCTCTCATGAACAGGTACTGCTTCCTCTGGTCTGAGTTGACATTTTCAGGGGCATACCGGGACAGTTGTATGAACTTGTTGAGATACTCATTCACACTTTTTTTGTCCTTGGCGGAGACCTTCGAACTCCTGCCTCTTGAGCATCATTACACCAGCAGGAATGTAATGAGAGCAGAAATTTTCCTTGAACTCAGTCCAAGTGATTGTCTCCGGGTCGGCATGAGCGTTGCTCAGGGCATCCCACCAGTAAGCAGCGGCTCCCGTAAGTTGGTGCGACGCGAAGAGAACCTTCTCTCGGTCATTGCACTGAAGAATGGCAAGCTTCTTCTCCATGGATTTTAACCAATCATCGGCCTCCATGGGATCACTAGCTTGAGCAAAGGTGGGTGGCCGAGTCCTCATGAACTCTCCCAGTCTGTTGTGAGCCGGCGGTGGTGGTCGCGGTGGTGCCGGAACGGGGTTGTTATTTGTGGCGGACCAGAATCCGCTCATCCAGGATCGCAGAGGGTGGTGCCGCACGATGCGACACCCGACAGCACACGTCATAAGAACACAATATATTACATGGAAAACAACTGAACTGTACAAACTAGTACAATACTCAGTTACAAACTAGTGTCTTTATTACACAGCGGAAGTTTCTTTTATACAACTCACGCCCGCCTATCTAGCAAAAGTCGGTTGCCCAGCCCTAGGGCAACCCACACTAGCTGCACTCCTCAGCTCAGCGTGGCGTGTACGGCTCCCACTCAGCCGTGGTCCCCGACGGAGGGTAACCCTCGCTGGAGGACTCGTACTCCGAGTCCGTGGGTGGCTCCTCACCTGAAAAACACTTAAGCGGCAACCGTTAGCACGAAGGCTCAGCAAGGCTTAACCGACTCACCTAAGCATGAAACTCTACATGAGGTGTACCATGACATAGGATAGCAATGTTGCAGCAAATGGACACACCTACAAGTTCATCCTTAGTTCATCTTTTAGCAACAAGTTAACAATTCATGAAGCTGAATTTAGTGAGCAATATTTGGTGGAACACATGTAGCAATACAATTATATCATAACAGCAATATTGAATCATAACATTTCATTTATTAGTCTACGTTACGACACAGTGAACAAGCGGTACTCGTCACCGCGAGGGATGGTGAATCGACTCGATATATACCTGCAGGGAAACCCAAAGAGCACGTCACGTAAGCCCACCCGTGGAGCTGCACAGCACACTCACTCGATGTCGTATGGGACAACCTTTCACCCAACAGCCCAAACGTCGAACCGGTCGCACCGAAACGAGCAGGAGGTTCCCCACACGGAGCATCTCTCTATGCCCATTGGCAGATTTCCACCTTGTTGCCCTCAACCTACACCTATAAATCGGTGTGCTATGCCTCGATGCCCGGAGGTTTAGGCTACATCAGTTAATCGGGGCCCATATATCCGATATGCCTTCGGTACGTTCAATACTTGTTCAGCAGGGCCGCACACGGATCGGTCCTCAATCGACACGGGCTGGGCTGCGCACACAAGACTTCCTCTTGCTGCGCCCTAGCCCCTGCCTAGTCTCATTTTCATTACTAAGGTGATCTCCCGTCACTCGAACCAAACCCGTGTGTCCCAAGCCTATCTCGCGAGTAGATTCCAACTACTCGACTTGTACCGAAATCCTATGAATTATTAAGCATAGCCTGTCTACTCGAGATCTTAGACGCTACCCTCACTCTTATGGAAAAATTCTGGTCATGCAAGTGGGGTTTCATCCATCCTACACCTAATGCACAATCATACTTCACACTAAGTGTTTATAGAGTAAAACTTGAAAAATAGTTTAATGCAAACCGGGGCTTGCCTTGTTGCTGCTGGTCAGGGGTTAGTTCCTCTTCTGGAAGCAGGAAGTCGAGTACGTCCGGAGCCTCCTCGCCTTTAGCGACTACACGTTAATACAATACTACATGTTAATGAATATGCTCATGAGGTTATGGTAATACTTATGTTATTAGTTCTAATAACCAGTCTCTAACAACTGGAACTCTGTTTAAGAATTTAAAGATGAACTGGGTGTTGGTGGTTTGGGCTTAGACCTAAGCACATAGTTAAGTGCTAAGTGGTTTCCCCCTTTTCCATATTAATTCCTCACGTGGTTAAACAGGACAGGGGAGATCCAGAGCTCCAATGGAGCTGAGAATTTTTGTGTGAGTTCCTTGTCACAAGAAAACCCTCTGGACCAAACATTAGCACTTTTCATTGAGTGGTTTGCTCAAAATAATTCTCTTAGCAAATAAGTAAAGAAGAATTAATTCTGAGGTAACACCCCTGTTCATGCCCAACTTAATGAACTACCATTTCAATTAGAGCTCATAGAGTTTGCATGAATTTTCCTAGCATTTTTGGAGTTAAGATTTTCCCAGAACTGAATTTCCAAGTTTTGGAAATTCTCTGAAAATGTTTCTGTATTCAAATGAACACAGCACCTTCAAATTTGAATTGCTCTGATCAAATCAACTCCAAATGGTCTGAAACTTTTACAGGGGTTCACTAACATACTAAGGAACATTCTGGCAAAATTTGGGGATTTTTGAATGAACCCAACTCCCTCAAAAATTCTTTTTCTGAAAAGCTTTTAAGAATTTTCCAGAATTAATTAATGGGTTTCATACAAATTGGTGTATATTTGAACAGATATATGCAATATAAATCCAACCTAATTTGAATCACTAAATTTGGATCTTCCTAGCAAAAGTTATGGGGTTCTAAAGTTTGAACTAAATCTGAAATTCTAAATAATCCGGAGAAAAATTTAAACTCTGACCGTGGGCCCGGCCCACACGTGTCACCGCTGGAGCTGAGCCACACGGGGCTACAGACCCCTTCCCGTGCAGTCACACTTGATCCCGGGGCTGCAGTATATCTGGGTTTTAAACTTCTCGTCGCTGACACGTGGGGCCCGCGGGTCGTCTTCCTCCTCGCGTTCCTGTGCCCGCGTGCCGCCGGGCTCGCCGGAGTTCTTGCCGAGAGGGGCCTCCGGTGCCTGGAACTTGCTGATTCTCGCCGCCCCCACATATTTTCGTGCGAGAAACACGTTGCCGGGCATATCTCCGATTGGCAACGGCCGGAAACCTAGGTGCGACGGCGATAGCGTCTGTGGCAACTCCGGCGATGTCGCTAGAGCATTTTATCGCGGCAAACGTGTCGCCATTTGCTCGTACAGCATCACTGCACCGAGGAGAACACGGACCCTACCTCCGATCTCGCTGGAACTCGCCGGAAGTATGACCTCACCGTCGGGCTAGGTCAAAATCCGGCGAAAGTCAAAAAACTCGATGAACGGCGGCTTCGCTCTATGATTCTCGGTGGTTCTTGATCCTATGAACGCGCACGGGGGTATAGAAGGTGTATGATACGTCGTGTGGGGGGTGGTTCGACGTGTGAGAAGAATATGCCGAATTTCTACCTTCGGCCATTATCGGATGTCGTCGGCAAAACTGAAATTCCGGCAAGCACGGTCCATGACATGCTGCCGGCGTTGTTGTGAAGCGAGAAGGATTACTGGCACACCTTTTTGCTTTTGCAACTCGATGGGAGAGGCTCTGTGGTGGCCGGGCGACGTGATCTTGTCGCGGCGGCTCTCTTCGGCGCTGTGGAGGAAGATCAGCTCAACGCCGACGTCCCGACGGAGCTAGCGCCCAGTTCTTGTTTCTGCCATGCTAAAGGAAGTCCGGCGGTGCTGTGAGGAAGCTTAGCGCGTCGTGCCACGGGGTGGAGCAGCCGGGCGGCGGTGAACCGACGGTGCGCCTCTGTGCGGTCGCGTTTATCACCGAGGACACACGGGGATCGTTCAGCGTCGGCTGTGAGGCGGTGTGGAACGCTGTGCTCTCGGTGGAGACGATAACAGCAGAGAAACATCGATCCCCTAAGCAGCTCGGGAGGTGCTTCCGGTCTTCGGTCGTCCGTGCTGTGGCAGCCCGTGGGAGAGAGCAGCGCGCTCGGGTGTGAACTGTGGAACCGGTTGACTTAAGCAGTAAGTTTCCTCCCTCCCTTCTCACTGACAATTGGGGCCCACAGCTCCCTCTGCCCAAAAAGATCTCCAAATTTTTGACCTAATGTAAATTCAGCTATGAGGGATCCAAATTCGAAAACCATTTGGCCATTTGACAATTTGTGCCACAGTTTCAAATTTGAATTCAAATTTCAATGAAAATTCACAACTCTTTTGATATCCCTATCAAAGGACCTCTAAATCTTCTCAAAATTTGCCTCCCCCATAATTTGAACCTAAGGAATCCAAATATGCATTTTGATTCTTGTGTTAGATGCTGAAACCATGAGTTTGAATGCAACAGTTTTGAATCACCCTCTCATGTGTCATGTGTAAAATTCCCACTTTGTGAAAGTGTAGGCTTTCCCCTCTAACCACTCTTCACTTTTTCACAATCTATCCACAACAAAACTGTGGTGTTGTGAGGTGATAAAAAGTTTTTGCAAGTCCCTTTTTCTTGGGCTTTTACATCCCTCCCCCCTTAAAAGAATTTTGTCCCGAGATTATAAAAGGAAAGATAGCGATGTAGTAGGGACTTACCCGTGTTGAGAAGCCATGAACTCCGGGTAATTTGAGCGAAGGAATTCCTCGCTCCCCCACGTTGCTTCTTCGGCGGTGTGGTTGCTCCAGAGTATCTTGTAGAACCACAACGTCCTGCTATGCGTGGTTCTGGCTTTCTCATCAAGGATTTCCACCGGATACTCATCATATGTCAGATACGGTTTCAGCTCGCCGATGTCTTCGGTAGTAACAACAGCGATATATTTCAGACACTTTCTCAGCTGAGAGACATGGAAAATGTCATGGACACCAGCAAGAGGTGCCGGTAGCTCCAATCGATACACTGCTGGTCCACACTTCTCGGTGATAGCGTAGGGTCCAATGAAACGGGGAGCAAGCTTCCCCTTCACACCGAACCGGTGCACGCCCTTCATCGGAGACACGCGGAGGTACACGTGTTCACCGACGTCAAAGTGCAACGGTCTACGCCTCTTATCAGCGTAGCTCTTCTGCCGGGATTGAGCGGCCTTCAAATTAGCTTGGATCGTCCGAACGCGCTCTTCAGCGTCGTTCACCACATCAACCCCGAATGTGACCCTTTCCCCGGACTCGCACCAATTTAATGGGGTGCGGCATTTGCGACCGTAGAGAGCTTCGTAGGGTGCCATCTTGATACTCGCCTGATAGCTGTTGTTATATGAGAATTCCGCCAATGGTAGGTGATCATCCCAGTTCCTACCATGGTGGATGGCACACGCTCTCAACATGTCCTCTAATACTTGGTTCACCCTCTCTGTTTGCCCATCTGTTTGAGGGTGATAGGCGGAGCTCCTGATCAACTTAGTACCCAATGCAGCGTGTAGCTGCTCCCAAAAGCGAGATACAAATAATGCACCTCGATCTGAGACGATGGTGTTGGGTACCCGTATAGGCATAGAATTTTCTCTATGTACAGCTCCGCATATTTGCCGGCATTGTACATGTGTTCACCGGGATGAAGTGAGCCGTCTTGGTTAACCGGTCAACGATTACCCAAATGGAATCATGCTTGTTGGAAGTTAGGGGTAATCCCACAATGAAATCCATGCTCACATCTTCCCATTTCCATGCCGGGATCTTCAGGGGTTGCAACAGCCCTGATTTCTTCATGTGATCCGCTTTCACTCGTCGGCACGTATCGCACTCAGATACGTACTTCGCTACCTCCCGCTTCATCCGTGTCCACCAAAATTTCTTTTTCAAATCTTGGTACATTTTGTTGCTGCCCGGATGAATGGAGTACTTGGACAAGTGAGCTTCATCGAGGATTTTCTTCCTCGGCTTCATATCCCGGGGTACGACTATGCGGTCATTGAACCACAGCGTCCCCTCATCATCTTTTCGAAAACATTTGATCTCTCCATTGTAAAAGTCCCAGAAACTTGTGAATAGAAAACTTAAGCTATGAATAAAGTTGAGTTTATATGCAAGAAATGGGACTTACAAAAACTTTTGTTTACTCATGAAAGTGTTGGCATGAGCAATAAAAACTTTGAATTCAGTTTGAATTAAGAGGGTCACTTCCAAAAGAGGAGGGGCCATCTCCAAAGAGGAAAATGCAAACTGATGTTTAAAACGTTGTATTTGCAATGACCAACTCAAGGATCAGAGGGCATATTCAAACTCCCCAGGTTCAAATTATAGAGGGGGCAAATTTGGAGCCAATTTGGAGGTGCTTTGGTAGGAATATCAAAGGAACTTGTAAATTCCATCCAAATTTGAATTTAAATTTGGAACTGTGGCATAAATTGTCAAACGACAAAATGGCTTTTGAAATTGGATCCCTCCTAGCTGAATTTGCAATGGGTCAGAATTTGGAGATCTTTTGGTGCAGAGAGGGGCTGTGGGGCCCACTTGTCATAGAGAGGGGGGGTCATGACTTACTGCTTAACTCTGCCTCTGTGTGTTGGTTCCCACCCGAGCTGCTGAGGTCGCTCCCGGCGCCACCGAGCCACGCGGTTGCCACCTCCTGCTCGAGCTCCTCCCCCCACGCGCGGGCGCTAGAGGCGGTTCATCCGGCGCTTATCCCTCCCACCGAAGCAAACACGAAGCCTCTCACTCGTACCGTGGCCTCCTTTTGCTTCCGCGCCCGATAAAACAACCGTCGGCGACGCCTCCGTTTCCCTCGGTTGTCCACCAGATCGCACCCTCTTCTGCTCGAGCCATCCACACGAAAAGGGAGCGCAGTTGAGTGCACAAGATCCTCCACAGCTCGGCCCCATCGTTCCTGGCTCGTGGGGCGCCCAAATCAACGATCAACATGAGGTACTAACGCTCACCGGCGAAAGGGCGACTCGGGTCACCGTGGACAGCTCATACCGAGGCTTTTCACGGCCGAGCAAGCACCCTCCGAGACGCGCCGGGACGTCACGCTGCTCTCCCCCGAGTTTCAGCCCAAGCCATGCAACGTAGCTTGGGAATTTCAAGTTTTTCCCTCGGACGAGGAAAACCTACCCGCGGGTAAGAACTGTTGAAATTAACGCTTAATTCTCGGTTAAAGTTGTTCATTTTGCGCACACCAGAGCTAGAGAGGATAGGGAACCTTTTTCCTCCACAACCCTAGCTAGAAACACCGTGGTTACAGCTAATTTTGAGCTTTTCAGTCGGCGGCCATGGCGGGAACGCGCGGGCGCACGATGACAACCGGGTTGCCGTCATTTCCGAGCCAGGTTGAGGCCACGCCGAGCTTGCCTGACCTCCACTGATACTTTAGAGCGGATCCGCCGAGCTTTTGGCGGGCTAGTGTGCTCGGGCGACGGTGCCGATCATCACCGAAGGCCGCGGCTCGTCGCCGGCCTACTTCCGGCCACCGGCAGCCCGAGCCAACCCCGTAGACATGTTCCCCGACCCTGAAAACCCCCAGGCGGCGAGTAGCAGGCCGGGAGACGGTCGGGAAGCCGACTTCGGCGAGCTCCGACGAGTCTCCGGCAAGGGGGCGGCGCGGGAAAAAAGGGAACGGGCCGAGGTTGAAGACGACCGGCCGGTCCCACCTGTCAGCGGCGATATTTTAAATCTTCGATCTGCTGTGGCCCCGGATCCAGTGTGGTGGCGCGGGAAAAGGTCTGTGGCCCCGTGTGGCTCGTGTTTCAGCGGTCGACACGTGGCCCTGTGGCCCACAGGCAGAGTTTGAACTTTTCCCGAATTAATTTGAATTCCAGATTTGGTTCAAACTTTGGATCTGCATAACTTTTGCTAGAGAGCTCCAAATTTAGTGATTCAAATTGGGTTGGATTCAGGATGAAATGCTCTATCCAAATATGCAACCCAATTTGCATGAAAACCAATAGAAAATTCTGGAAAATTCTTTAAAACTTTTCAGCAAAAGAATTTTAGAGGGAGTTTGGTTCATCCAAAATTCCCCAAATTTTGCCAGGATATTCTTTAGGATATTAGGAAACTCCTGTTAAAGTTTCAGCTAATTTGGGATTGATTTAGTTGGGATAATTCCAATTTCAAGTTTCTGTATTCAAATAAATACAGAAACATTTTCAGAGAATTTCCAAAACTTGGAAATTCAGTTTTAGCCATTCCTTAGCTCCGAAAATCCTAGGAAAATTTAGGCATACTCTCTGAGCTATGTAGGAAATTATGGTTCACTTAGATTTGCATGAAAATGCAAGTTTAATCAGAATTAATTCCTTTATGCTTAAATGCTTAGGGAATTGTTCTGGGTGATCCACTTAGTGAAATGTTCTGAATTTTGGTCCAGAGGACTTTCTTGTGACAAGGAACCCCCAAGAAAATTCCCAGCTCCATTGGAGCCCTGGATCATTATGTCCTGTTCAACCTCATTAGGTGATCACCACCCAACTGATGAACCTCACTTCTCACTTGAGGATAGTGCTTAGACACACATCCAAACCACCACCCCCAGTGTCATTTTAAATTCTTAAACAAAGTTCCAGTTTTAAACTTGTCTGTAGCATTTGTTAGCAAAAAGTTTTATTATTAAACATATATACATATTCATAACGTGTAGTGCTTAAACGTGGATAAGTGAAGATTTGATCAAGGAGCAAGAAGGCAGGGATTAAGCTTCAAGTCATCATCAGCAACTAACTTCATCTTATCTGACTTAAGTCACCTGCAAAACCAAGGCAAGCCCCGGTTTGCACTTAAGTTGTTTTTAAAGTTTTCCCTTTGTTCACTACATTTGGTCAAGGTTTGTATGTGCATTAGGTCAAGGATGAGTGATACTCCACTTGCATAACCAAACATGAACCCTGAGGTCAAGGGTAGAAATGTGTCATCGCTGTAGCATAGGGCAATGCTAAATAGACTAGGGCATCCGGTAGAAGACGAGTAGTTGGAAACTACTCGCGAGCTATAGTTTAGGATATCATAAGTGTGGTTGGGGAAGGAAGCAAACTAAAGTTTACATTTCTAAAGATGAGACCGGGCAGAGGAGTTAGGCTGCGACAAGACGAGGTCTTGGTCGAGTAGCTCTGCCTGTGTCGGTTAAGGACCGATGCGTATGCCGCGTCCAGGAGCAAGTATTGAGCTGTGTACCGGATGCTTTCTGATATATGGGAACCAGGAAACCGATGTACCAGGTTCACTGGACTGTAGAGGCATACCACATCGTCTCGTTAGACCTATGAGCCCGAGACGGCGCGACCGGTTCTACAGTTTAGTGTCCTGAGAAAGGTTGCCACATACGACGTAATGAAGGACGCCAGAGTTGGGTCTTCAGAGGCGTATGTGTCGAGTTATCCGGGTAGTGTTTGATTCGAATCACCGTCCCTCGCGGTTATTGAGTACCGCTTGCTCCCATGTTGTGACGTAGTTAATCAACTTGTGTGGAAACAGTTTGCAAAAATATAATTGCTGCTATGATGATGTTAAGTTGCATGAAAACCATGTTTGAAGTAGAGATAGAGCTAACTAAAGTTATTTTCTACCTTGGGGCAAGTAACATTGGAATGAAGCGTTTCTTGTTTGATTGTGGAGTTCCAATGTTGCTGATCGCAAGGTCATTATTAATATGGCTAAAATTTGAAAGTTAAGGATGAACTCGTAGGCGAGTCTTTTCGCAAATGACAGGTTTAGGTCTTAGGTTACTTTCATCTAGAGTTTCATGTCTTAGGAGAGACGCTTAAGTCTTGCTGAGCCTTGTGCTCACTCTTGCTATATAAGTGGTTTTGCAGGTAAACCTCGACGCTATAAAGAGGGTTGTCCGGTGAGACTCGGAAATTTCCAAGTCATGTCACTTGGAGAACCTAGCCGCTGCCTTGTCTTCGTGTTGCTAGCGAGAGGAGTCCGCGGGCTGGACCTCTTCTCGGTGCTTCATAGTTATTCAACGTGAGCTGGTTATAGACTTCCGCTGTAGCTAATTTGTGTAAATTATTTACAAAGAATAATTGTAACCTTCCGCTTTTGATTTATGTAGTACTGTGTTCCTTATGTGTGTGCTGTTGGGTGCCGCATAACACGGCACCACCCAATGCGATTCCTCGGGCGAGGTGGCACGGCCCCGTGATCGGGATCGGGCCCCCTCATCCATTGTCTATCCGTCTCCAGAGATGTGCCATGCCTTTATCCGTCTTCTGAGCTGCAATGATGTCCTCCCTAATAGTAGGGATGAGGGCAAGGTTGTACAGCGATCCATAAGGAACCAAGTATAAACTTGGCTCTTCCTCCTCCACCGGTGTAATGGTGAGGTGATGGACATGTGATTTCTGACTCAGCGCGTCGGCAACCACATTCGCGTTGCCGGGGTGGTAGTGGATCTCAATTTCATAGTCCTTGATTAATTCTAACCACCTCCTTTGCCTCATATTCAGCTCCTTCTGGGTGAAATATATTTCAAGCTCTTATGGTCGGTGTAGAGATGCACCAAGTTCCCCAGGAGATAGTGCCTCCACATTTCTAGCGCCAACACCACGGCAGCAAGCTCAAGATCATGAGTCGGATAATACTGCTCATGGTTCCGAAGTTGGCATGAGCCATAAGCGACCACACGTCCTTTCTGCATCAACACGCAGCCGAGCCCAATACCGGACGCATCACAATACACGTCGAAGGGATTTGTTGTATCCGGCTGAGCTAAGACCGGGGCTGTGGTGAGATGCTTCACCAATGTTTGGAATGCTCCTTCACACGCCATGTTCCAAACATATTTCGTACCCTTCTTCAGCAATTCTGTCATCGGTTTAGCGAGCTTGGAGAAGCCTGGAATGAATCTCCGGTAGTATCCCGCTAACCCGAGGAAGCTTCTGACTTCATGAACTGAAGTGGGAGCTTTCCATTTCAGCACTTGCTCTATCTTGCTTGGGTCAACCGCAATGCCTTCCGCTGAGATGATATGTCCCAAGAATGGCACTTGGCTGATCCAAAACTCGCATTTACTGAACTTGGCGTAGAGCTTGTGGTCTCGCAATCGTTGAAGAACGATTCTCAAGTGTTCGGCATGTTCGGCTTCTGTCTTGGAGTAAACCAAGATATCATCGAGGAACACTACCACGAACTTGTCCAGCTCCGGCATAAACACCGAGTTCATGAGATACATGAAATGGGCTGGAGCGTTTGTGAGACCAAAAGACATGACGAGATATTCGTATAAGCCGTATCTCGTCGAGAAAGCCATCTTCGGGATATCCTCCGCCCGGATCTTTATCTGATGATATCCAGAGCGAAGGTCCATCTTTGAGAACACACTTGCACCCACTAGTTGATCAAACAATATGTCGATGCGGGGCAGTGGATACTTATTCTTGATGGTGACGGCGTTGAGCGGCCGGTGATCCACACACAGCCTCAAGGTTTCATCCTTCTTTTTCACAAATAGTGCCGAGGATCCCCAAGGCGAGGAACTCGGCCTAATGAAACACTTGCTCAACAGATCATTGAGCTGTTCTTTCAGTTCAGCCAGCTCATTTGGAGCCATTTTGTATGGTATCCATGATATGGGCGTAGTCCCAGGTGCAAGTTCAATCTTGAACTCGACATCCCGCTCAGGTGGCATGCCCGGAAGATCATCCGGGAACACGTCAGGATACTCCCAGACTACGGGGATGTCTTCTAACTTGAGAGCTTTAGCATTATTAATTGCTAAAACTTCCCAGACTGGAGTGTCTAACCATGGAATGCGGACGGTGGAGTGGAGAGTTTAAATGAACCGTCCGCGTCCGAGTCTCTAGGACAGCGCCATGGTATTGTAGCCATGACATCCCTAAGATTGCATCAATCTTTTGTCCCATAAGGATTGTCAAGGTGGTGGGATATAGTTTCCCACCTAAGCACAGAGGTGCTTTTGGAATCATCATATTAGCTGAAATCTTCCCTCCCGGTGAGCAGATCATATAAGTGCAGTCGGTTGGGAAGACTTGAATTTGATGCTTAGCCACATAGGATGCACTTATAAAGCTGTGGGTTGCACCAGAATCAAACAATATGATGATGGATTGATTTTTGAGAGTGAACGTACCCGCCAGCACATTGTCTCCCTCTGGGGCGTCCTCATTGTCGAGGTTGCGGACGCCCCCAGTCCGCTGACTAACCTTCTTCACCGGAGGTCGGCCTCGAGCACCGCCCTGGAACTGGGCTTGCCCGCTGCTCTGCTGCCCCTGGGGACAGTCCTTCGCGAAGTGGCCCGCCTGGCCACACGTGAAGCAGGTGAAACGGGGCGGTCCCCCGCTGATCGGTGGACGAAATCCCGGGGCGCGTTGTGGTGGTGGAAACGCCAGGGGTACCGTCTGCTGCTGCTGCTGCTGTCTTGGTGGTGGCATTGGCGGACGGAACGGAGGTGCCTGAAACAAACGTCCCCCGAACCGCTGAGGTTGCGCCGGTGGATGCCACTGCTGCCCAGATGGTGTCCGATACACCATACGGTACTTCTGAGGCACGCCACCACCACTGCTGGGTGGAGCGCTGCGCTTCCGCTGCTCAGCTGCCAACTCCCGCTGAGCGTCCTCTTGCATGATCGTGGCATTGACTAGGTCATTGAAAGTGCCGCGATTCCACTGAACGAGATGTGTCTTCATTTCGGGGTGTAACCCCCGATAGAAGTGCTCTCGCTTCTTCTCCTCAGTGGAGATATAGTCTGACGCGTATTGCGCCAGATGGTTGAAGGCACAGGAGTAGTCGTGGGCACTCCTCCCGCCCTGCTTCAGGTTCCAAAAATTCTTGGAACTTCCTCTTCATGATCCTGGGAGGAATGTGATAGGCACGGAACGCCTCCCGGAACTCTTCCCATTCCACGGCATGGCCGGCCAGACGTGAGGCGACATAGTTCGCCCACCACGCACCAGCGGCACCGTGGAGTTGCTGCGCTGCGAACAGAGTCTTCTGCCGCTCCGTACATTGGAGCAGCCCGAACTTGGACTCGATGGTCCGCAGCCAATTGTCAGCCTCCAGTGGTTCTTCAGCTTCGGTGAACACTGGAGGGTGCGTACTCATGAAATCCGAGTACGACACTTCACGGGGCTCACGAGGCCCTCTGTCTTGACGCCCCCCCACCTGGGACATATTCTGCACGATCGTGCGGAGCAGGTCGGTCTGCTCCTCATGACCACCCACCAGTGCCGCGATCACATCCGCTAAAGTAAGCGGAGGCGGCGGTGGTGGCTGCTGCTGCGGGGTGCTGTCGTAGGCCGGTGGCTGGGAGTCATCACCTCCCTATTGGCTAGAGCCACCAACCTCGTGCGTGGTCCTAGTGCGAACCATCTGCAACCATACGACAATAAACATCAGTCCCGCAACATATTGCATGCAGTCCAATAAAAATAGGCGTAAAAACATGAAGACAATAATTCATGCGATACATCTCGTATGTAGGTAATGTAATAACTTTGCACAAGCTACACCATTACCAAACCAAACACAAGCTAGTTAATCCAACTTGATGAACCTCCTCTTTGGAAGCTCACCATGACTAGGTTTGGTCACCACGAGACATTACTATCGCGTTGTCGTCACGTATACCACCCTTAGGGTACAACACCCTCTCCAATGAGTTCAACTGTCACTCCTCGGTCAGAATGATCAGTTTCTACCTATTCCAAGTTTTGATCTGGTTCTGGGCATTTTCATGACTCAAGTTGAATACCAAAGTTAAAGTTAACTTCAGTATCTTTCCGAATATTCATTTGCCCCCAGATCAGCTTTGGTTAAAAAGTTATGCTAATTCAAAGTCAGCAGAATTTCTGGAAGAATTTTAACAGCACCTCCCTTGAGAGGTTGCTGTTTTCCATTCGAGTTTCCACTGAAATCTGTGCTGAAACTTCAGAAACTTTGAATTGCAAAGGTGTAACACATATTCTACCCTTTCTAAAGATGTATCATATGACAATTTTTGCATTTTCAACTGGGAATTATGTTTGAAAAACAGAACAGTCCAGGGAGTGTTTAACTCTGTCCTGGTTCTGGACAGTTTACATTCCTCTGGGATTTAAGCCATCTTAAGGTGTGTTTCAGCTCTGGAAGTCTGCAAAAAAGTTGTAGAGTACTTCAATACCTTCCCCGAACTATATGCCACACCTCCCTAGGCTAAAAGACCTGGGAGTTATGCCCTGTTGAAGATCAGCAAACTTGCTGCCCAAAACAGATCACTCTGTTTTCCAGTCTTTTTGGAGCTACACTCATCACTTTCCAATTTGTCTACCCAATCAGGGTCCTAAATGTTGAAACTAGTGATTTTAATTCCTTGTTATCATTATTCTCATGCATATGCCTACAATATCTCTGTACTACGTTCCTCACAAAGAAAATCCTAACCGGATTATACCGGCATATACGTCTCAAGTGTGGCACTAAACGGTCTCTCGCACACGTTTACTACACGGATACATAGGTGGTTAGTACCTGCAGAAGACCACACAATAGTGATGCACTCAAAGGTTGTTCATTTCAGGCAGTTCCATATTTAAAAGTAAATACAAACGCCCGTATCATTTCCATACGGCCGTCCTTGAGTTAAGTCACGTCTCAAGGTACGTGATCGTGTTTCAACACCACACGACGGGGAACCCGAGTATGTCATGAACGGGTCATCACGGTTGGTGTAACACCCCAAATTTTTAGTCAAAACCCAAATTTGGATTCAAAACCCTAAACCATGTTCAGAGGGGAATTTAGAAATTTTTGGACGTGTTGCATGTTTTGCAAAAATTCAAATTCAAACTGGAATTCAAATTATACCCAAAACAGAAAAGAAATGGAAAAAGAAAAAGGAAATCGGGAAAAAAAATGGCCAGTGGGCCGAAACCTTCAGCCGGCCCAGCAAACCCCCGCGCCAGCCCGCCCCCGCGCGCGCCGCGCTGCCCCTCGCTGACGGGTGGGACCCACCTGTCATCCCTGACCCGAGCCCCGCGACCCCGGACTTCTTTCCCCGCGCGCGCGCTCGATCTTAACCGATTGGAAACTCGTTCCCGCAGCCGAATTCCGGTCCCTGAGGACTCCAACTCGATCACAACAGACCCACCGCCCTTCCCCGGCTATAAAAACCACTGATCCGATCAGTTTTCCTCACGCGATCGCCGATTTTCACTCCGGTGAGCACCGAGACTTCGCCGGTGAATTCTGGCCGATCTAAGCTCGGAAACTCTGATCTAACTCGCTAGTTTTGATCCACCGCCTCCGGGGAACTTTGCAGGTGCAGAAAACCCGAAGACTTACGGTGTAAACTCAGCGCCGACGAGCTTCGCCGTGGTTTTGCCTCGGACCTCGCCGCCGAGCACTTTCCAGGACCCCCGAGCTCGAGAAAACCCCCGAGGTGAGATCCCTGACCTCCCCTCTACCGATCTAGGCCATAAGATCACAGTTCTAGGCAGAATTCTCGAGGATCCGAAAGTTTCCGGCGAGATCGCCGCTTCCCGCCGCCGTGCGCCGCCGGCAGCGCCGCCCGCGCTCGATCAGAGCGACGTGGCCGCTTGTGTGCCGTTTATTTTAAATCGCACGGTAGACTTTAAATCCCCGCGTACCGGTTCGATGTTATAATCTCAGCCGTCGGTTTAAAATCGTACGGTCCACGTCGACCCCGCGTTATAAGGCTGGAGTTCTTACGTGCTACCCCCTGGGGTTCTCTGGAATTGAGAGCTAGCCCCGGAAACTTCAGATCTAGCCCCTGGAACTTCAGAAAATCATGTAAATTCATTTAAAAATCAGTTTTAGGCCCTGGACTTAATAGAAATTAGGAAAAACACCTCTGATAAGTGTAGCTAGACCCCTGGAAATTATGAAAATAATATTATAGACCCTGTAATGGGGTGAATTCATTATTTTAACCCTGTTTAGTATTTAATTTAGAAAATTGAATATGTAACTAGTGTTTAAAAATTAAAAAGGGGGACAAACATAATTGTCAAAATTAAGTAAAAACTTTCTCAGTACTTAGAGAATTTTGGAGTGAGATAAAAGTATATTTTTGGGTTGAAATAAATCTGTTTCATCTATTATTCACATTTAGGGACACATTTTTAAGTAAATAATAGTTATAGAAAAATAGGGAAAATAATTATGAAATGGTCTACATCAGAAGCCAAGGTCAAAAGATGTTATTAAATCATTTAGGACCAGAACCTATACTGTTTAGAAGATGTGTATTACTAATTTCATAATAAAATACACAATTATGCATAGGAATATAAATCTGAAAATATAGCAACTAGTAAATGATAAATGGAGTTTCTAAAATCCAAAGAGTTCAGTTTAGGGTTGATAGAAGTTGTGAAGGCACATATGGAGAAGAAAAATATTTTCCATACATACTTGGTAGTTTAATGTAAGGAATTTATTTAAAACTGAAACACAACACATATAATGGTGAGTGAAGTTCATAAATATGAATGTGTGGTTTGTATGAAGTAGAGGTGTGAACTATGTCTTATGATTGTTGTTTTTTCTTTTGCTATGTGTGATGGTATGAAGTAGAACCTGTTCAAGAACAAGTTATTCATTTCCAAGATCAGGACTACCAATTTCAAGAGCAGCAAGAAGGAGGCAAGTGTCCTTGACCACTTTGATCCTATGCTAGGATGTGTAGATAGAATTATTTGCATTGTCAAGTTAAATATGAAACCCATGCTAGGAAGTTTCCCTAGAATTGCATTACCTTGTTTCCTTGAAGCTTGGGTTGGGATTTATTTTGTCATGTCATTTATTTACATGCATTTGCTTAGCCATGCTTAGAATGGGATATTTGGGAAATGAAATCATCAGTTTATATTACCATACTCTTGAATGAGACATTGTGAGTTATGTAGAGGTAGGGATCAAGGCAAGTTGGATGTTTTGGTTGTGTGCTGGGTGCACGAGATTTGGGTTTGTGTTTAGTACTTGCCTGGATCCTAAGGACCGGTTCATGGAGCATGTAACCCGGCTTTACAGTGCCAACCACATGCTGAGATGGGGCAGCTTAGCCAATTAATTAGGTGTATCCCCGGCGTAGTATGGGTGTGTTGGATGGTGCGGGGAATAGGTGTCAGCTGGACTACCATATGAACCGCAAGGCTCAAGAGGGGGCCACTGCAGCGGGGTTGGAGCCTCTTGTATGCTGTTAGGGGTGAAACCTCAGTGGGCCCACGCTCGTCGGGAATCCCTTTGTAAAGGCTTTATAGTGATCTCTTGGCCGCACACCTGGGAAGTGTGAATGTGGAACGTAGCCACTGGCATAATGGAGGTTCTTTTAGTCCACCCGGCAACGGGGGATGAAATCACTACTTGTGGGTACAGTGGTACAAACTCTGCAGAGTTAAAACTGTCTTGACAGCCGTGCTCACGGTTAAGAGCGGCCTGGACTTATTCATGATTAGAGGATTGATGGTTTTGGAAGTTAAGCGGGAAGCTTAACATTGGAAATGATGTTATGATTATTTGGTTATGATGATGGGATGGGAGATTGGGACCATTTCACCTGTGTAGTAATGTAGGTGCTTAATAAGCTAAGGTGATAGGTATTAATTGCGTAGTGCTTTAACCATGAGTTCAACTTCTCCTTGTTCTAGCCATGCATGATAAAATTTTCCCACACTTGCTGAGTACCATTGGTACTCAACCTTGCATATTTGTTGGTTTATATTGCTGCTCAGGTCAAGATAATGAGGTGGTGTATAATGACCAAGATTTTGGACCCGAGGAAGGATTTTAGGTTCATGAAGACCCCCGGGCAACGCCTGTGATGGAGCCCTAAAGAATAATATTCCGCTGCTAGTTTATTTACTTGTGATGAACTTATTATTGTCCATCGAGACATTTACTATGTAAGACTTACTTATATTCGACACCTGGCTTGTAATAAATGATGCTTCACTATTTGTCATCACATGTATGAGAAAATGATCCTGGCATACATGTGATATTCACTTGGTTGTTCTTCGGAAAAACCGGGTGTGACAGAGGTGGTATCAGAGCCAAGGTTGCCCGTAGGAACGTGGACCTAGGTAGAAATGGACGTATTTAAGGGCCCTATTTTCTTAAAAACTATTTTCCAAGGTGTGGGTGGAAAAAGTGTTATTAAAGGAGTCATTTTCTTCATCTTACCCCAACTTTCATTCAAAATAGGATTTTTATTTGAGAATTTATCTAACCTAATTTTAAATTCTTTTGTTTTTAGATGGTTCGCATGATTCGCACCGCTCGTAAGTCCACGAGAGGAAGAGTTCCCGTAGTTGCCCTTGCCGAAAGAGAGGAGAGTCGTCCAGTGACGTACCTTTCCTATGGATTGGCAGTAGGAGACTTGTTGCGCCGTCTTCGACGTATGCTCGAAGCCGCAGGCAATACGGGCAAGCTCATCATCCACTATAACTCCACCAGGACCATCCGTGAGAAGAGGGAAGAATGGAGTTCGGAGATTAGGATTATACACGAGAATCAACTGCTTAAGATTCACCACTCTCCAGCTTGTCGAGCAACACAAGTTGATGCGGAGAGAGATGTCACTTGGGAGGCCATCACCTGCCAGAGTCACATCTATCGTCGCCACTTGGACAAAACTGAGTACATGTATGTCCTCCAACGTGAGAGTGGTACCACGGAGTACAAGTACCCACCGGTGCAGCAAGGGACTTCCCATGAGCACATGGACTTGTGCTTGGAGGATGCTGCTATGCTCAGCACTCGACTGCAGGAGTGTCAACAAGAGCTTCAGGATGTCCGAGACACCCTGAAGGAAACGGAGGCGTTGCTGCGAGCTTGTTTAAAGGCGAGAGAAAGAGGAGATGGGAATGAGCTGTGTGTCACCGTGAGTGATCCATGGACTCCTTACTCCCCGGATCGCCGAGCAATCAGGCGTCGTCGCACTTTTCCACCAGCAGCCTCCCCACCCAAAGCAGAGTCAGAAGGTAGCCGAAATGAGGAGGAGGATCCTGAGGAGCCAGCTCAAGAGGACGAGTAGTGTAGAATCTTTCCCTTAGCTAGCAAGAGGTCGAGTAGTCGAGTCGGTACGTAGTTAATGGTGTGATGATGCTTGGTGTGTGACGTGAGTTGTGGAAGCCATGGGCAATTGTCCACAGCCTCGTCTTCAGATTGTTTTGCTTTGGTGTGTGAACCCACAGGAAATAATAGTGCATTTATTTGGTGTGAGATATAAACCCTCGTAAAGTTTTAACAAAGCCTCAACACCTTAAAGTACCAACAAATGAAAGTAGTAAGATGATACTAAATGGTATCAAATTGACATTGGTTGATTCCGCCAGATGGCCGGAAGAGGAAAAGGACGTGCTGCCAACCCCGCCAACAACAACGATGAGGCATGCAACCCTCATCTTTCTGAAGGCCAGGACCGGGGTGGTCGCCGTGAAGAAGTTGATCCTCTCCACCAAATGCTAGAGAATCAAAATCAGCTCATCCAGAACTTGACTCAAGTGGTGGCCAACTTGCATCAAGTTCCACCTCCACAAGCTGCACCACGCCAACCAAGGTTGAGTGAGTTTCTAGGAACTCAACCTCCAAAGTTTGCAAGTGCTGCTGAACCTCTGGAGGCAGATGATTGGCTGAAGACTATTGAAAGTAAGATGAGGATAATCCAATGCCAAGGGTATGAGAGGGTGCTGTTTGCCTCTCATCAATTGCAGGGACCTGCTGCTGATTGGTGGACCGCCTACGTTGCCGCCCATCATGACCCTGAGAACATCACTTGGGAAGAGTTCAAGCGTAGCTTCCGCAACCACTACATCCCAAGAGGTGAACTCAAAAACAAGAGGAAAGAGTTTCTGGGACTGCAGCAGGGAAACATGACGGTGAGGGAATACCTCACTAAATTTACTCAACTATCCCGTTATGCTCCACGAGACATAGAGACTGATGAGCAGAAACAAGATTGTTTCGTGGAAGGACTTACCGCAGAGATGCAGTGTGCAATGTCCTCCAATGATTATGAAAGCTTTCAAAAGATGGTGGACAGAGCGTTTGTGGTGGAAAGGAAGCTAAAGGCCCTGGAGAATGAGAATAAGAGGAAGGCCGGGTGGTCACATCAAGCCTCAGGAAGCAACACCCGCCCACGTATGATGCAGCAACCTACGGGGCAGATGAGCCGTGCTGCGGTACCCTATTCAGCACCAAGAGGGTACAACCCAAACTACAGGCCTCCCGCAGCACCAGCACAGACTCAACGTCAGTTTGTGCAACAGCCTCGCCCCGCATATCCACCTCGACCAGCAGTACAAGGACCCCCAAACCAACCCCAAGACAACAAGGGCCAAGCATCTAAGATTGGGGTGCAATGTTTCAGTTGTGGTGAAGTGGGGCACTACGCCCATAAATGCCCAAAGAAGAAGCCTGCGCCGCCACAACAGCAGAATGTAGTGAGAGGACGGGTGAACCATGTCACCATGGAGGAAGCTCAAGAGGCACCCGACGTGGTAGTTGGTAAGTTTCCTGCCAATTTACACCTTGCAACTCTGCTGTTTGATTCTGGTGCTACCCACTCGTTCATTGCTCAAGGGTTTGTTAAGAAGCATGACCTAGCAACCACACAAATGAACCATATGCTAGCGGTAAACTCTCCAGGTGGAGAAATAAGGACAAGACAAGTGTGTCCCAAAGTGAGCCTAGACATTAATGGGGTAGTATTTACTGCTAACCTCATAGTGATAGATTCACAAGGGATAGATATTATTTTGGGTATGGATTGGTTGACCAAACATAAAGGAATCATCCATTGTTCGACCAGAACGGTGGAACTAACTCACCCCAGTGGTACCAGAGTAAAGTTCATAACAATACACGAGCCTAGGAGGGACATTAAATTAAATCAAGTGGAGGTGAAAGTTGAGGAAATCAGGACTATCAGGGAATATCCAGATGTTTTCCCGGAGGAATTGCCAGGCATGCCTCCCGACCGTGACGTGGAATTCGCAATTGAGCTCGTACCGGGAACAGCCCCGATATACAAGAGACCTTATCGAATGGACTCCAAGCAGCTAGAAGAGCTCAAGGATCATTTGAGAGAATTGACGGAGAAGGGGTATATTCGCCCTAGTTCCTCACCATGGGGAGCTCCGGTGATATTTGTGCCCAAGAAAGACGGAACCCAAAGGTTATGCGTGGATTACCGTGCCTTGAATGAGGTAACCATCAAAAACAAGTACCCATTGCCTCGCATTGAAGACTTGTTTGATCAGTTGAGGGGAGCTTGTGTGTTCTCGAAAATTGATCTCAGGTCGGGATACCACCAGCTCAAGATAAGGCAATCTGATATTCCCAAGACAGCTTTCGTATCTCGGTACGGACTGTATGAATACACTGTCATGCCTTTTGGGCTAACCAATGCCCCGGCATATTTCATGTACCTCATGAACAAGGTATTCATGGAATATCTGGACAAATTTGTGGTGGTTTTCATAGATGATATTCTCGTCTTCTCCAAAGATGAAGAAGAACATGAGAAACATCTAAGGTTGGTGTTACAGAGGCTGAGAGAACACCAACTATATGCCAAGTTGAGCAAGTGTGAGTTTTGGCTGAAGAGAGTTCCCTTTTTAGGACATATAATCTCGGAGGGAGGAATCTCCGTAGATCCCGCCAAAATCGAGGATATCCAGAAGTGGAAGACCCCTGAAAATGTCGGGGAAGTTCGAAGCTTTTTGGGATTGGCTGGATACTATCGACGGTTTATTGAGGGATTCTCCAAGATCTCGAGACCTCTCACCAAACTGTTGGAGAAGGGAATCACATTCACCTGGACGCCACAGTGCGAGACGAGCTTTCAAGAGCTAAAGAAGAGACTGACAACAGCCCCAGTGCTGGTTATGCCAGATATGCAGAAGAATTTCACAGTGTACTGCGATGCCTCTGGAAATGGGTTGGGATGTGTTCTCATGCAAGAAGGACATGTCGTGGCATATGCATCCCGGCAGCTTCGGAAGCACGAGAAGAACTATCCTACACATGACCTAGAACTAGCTGCAGTGGTACACGCGTTGAAAATTTGGCGGCACTATTTGATGGGGAAGAGGACAGAAATATATACGGATCATAAGAGTTTGAAGTACATATTCACACAGCCAGATCTCAACCTCAGACAAAGGAGATGGTTAGAGCTAATTAATGACTTTGATGTGGGCATCAACTATCATCCTGGGAAAGCAAACGTCGTGGCCGATGCTTTGAGTCGGAAAGTGCAGGTCAATAAGTTGAGTTTGAAGGACATGCCCGCAGAATTGAAGGACGAGGTTATAAGGCTCAATCTATGTCTAGTAAATAGTGGTGAAGCCATCGCCATGGAAGTGGACTCCACACTCGAGCGAGACATACGCGAGGGCCAAAAGAATGATGAGAAGATACAAGAGATCCGACAGCTCATCAAGGAAAATAAAGCTTCTGGTTTTAGAGAGGATGAACAAGGAACGGTGTGGCACGGGAAAAGGATCTGTGTGCCAGAAGTAAAAGAGATCCGTGAATTAATTTTGAAGGAGGCTCACGATTCCGACTATTCCATTCATCCTGGGAGTACGAAGATGTACCAGGACCTCAAGAGCAGGTATTGGTGGTATGGCATGAAGCGAGATGTCGCGGAACATGTTGCCCTATGTGACACATGTCAGTTGGTGAAAGCAGAACATCAACGACCCGCGGGATTATTGCAACCACTCAAAGTGCCTGAATGGAAATGGGAAGAAATCAGCATGGATTTTATTGTGGGATTGCCTAGGACCCAGTCCGGGTATGATTCAATATGGGTCATTATTGATAGGCTAACCAAGGTAGCTCATTTCATTCCTGTGAAAGAAAGCTACAGCGGATCCAAATTGGCAGAATTGTACATGTCAAGGATTGTGTGTTACCATGGAGTGCCAAAGAAGATAGTGTCGGACCGAGGGACACAGTTCACCTCGAGGTTTTGGCAAAAGTTGCATGAAACCATGGGAACCCATCTGAACTTCAGTTCTGCCTATCATCCCCAAACTGACGGGCAGACGGAGAGAACCAATCAGATCCTTGAAGATATGTTAAGGGCATGTGCACTCAAAAACAATAGAAGCTGGGACAAGAACTTACCGTATGCGGAGATTTCCTATAACAACAGTTATCAAGCTAGTATGAAGATGTCACCGCTTGAAGCTTTGTATGGAAGGAAGTGTAGAACTCCTCTATTTTGGAACCAAACAGGAGAAAGTAAAGTGTTTGGTCCAGAAGTGCTACAAGAAGCCGAGGCGAAGGTGAGGGAGATTCGCAACAACTTGAGGATAGCACAAACACGCCAGAAGAGTTATGCTGATGTACAAAGAAGAGAACTCGTTTTCAACATGGGAGACTATGTTTATCTCAAGGTGTCCCCTATCAGAGGACTTCGTCAGTTCAAGGTGAAAGGGAAGTTGTCACCTCGATACATCGGACCCTTTCAGGTTTTGGAAAGGAAAGGCGAAGTGGCGTACCAACTAGAGTTACCGGTTCATCTATCGGATGTGCACGATGTATTCCACGTGTCACAACTCAAGAAATGTCTGAGGACGCCTGAGGAGGTGTTACCCATGAATGAAGTGCATGTAGCTGAGGATTTGTCCTATGCCGAACAACCATACAAGATTTTGGAGACGATGGAACGCCTCACCAGAAACAAGAGAATCCGGATGTGCAAGGTGCAGTGGAAGCATCACTCAGAAGAGGAAGCTACCTGGGAACGGGAAGATGAGCTCAAGGCGCAATTTCCGGAATTGTTTTCTTAAGAAACACCAATCTCGAGGACGAGATTTCTTTTAAGGGGGGTAGAGCTGTAACACCCCAAATTTTTAGTCAAAACCCAAATTTGGATTCAAAACCCTAAACCATGTTCAGAGGGGAATTTAGAAATTTTTGGACGTGTTGCATGTTTTGCAAAAATTCAAATTCAAACTGGAATTCAAATTATACCCAAAACAGAAAAGAAATGGAAAAAGAAAAAGGAAATCGGGAAAAAAACTGGCCAGTGGGCCGAAACCTTCAGCCGGCCCAGCAAACCCCCGCGCCAGCCCGCCCCCGCGCGCGCCGCGCTGCCCCTCGCTGACGGGTGGGACCCACCTGTCATCCCTAACCCGAGCCCCGCGACCCCGGACTTCTTTCCCCGCGCGCGCGCTCGATCTTAACCGATTGGAAACTCGTTCCCGCAGCCGAATTCCGGTCCCTGAGGACTCCAACTCGATCACAACAGACCCACCGCCCTTCCCCGGCTATAAAAACCACTGATCCGATCAGTTTTCCTCACGCGATCGCCGATTTTCACTCCGGTGAGCACCGAGACTTCGCCGGTGAATTCTGGCCGATCTAAGCTCGGAAACTCTGATCTAACTCGCTAGTTTTGATCCACCGCCTCCGGGGAACTTTGCAGGTGCAGAAAACCCGAAGACTTACGGTGTAAACTCAGCGCCGACGAGCTTCGCCGTGGTTTTGCCTCGGACCTCGCCGCCGAGCACTTTCCAGGACCCCCGAGCTCGAGAAAACCCCCGAGGTGAGATCCCTGACCTCCCCTCTACCGATCTAGGCCATAAGATCACAGTTCTAGGCAGAATTCTCGAGGATCCGAAAGTTTCCGGCGAGATCGCCGCTTCCCGCCGCCGTGTGCCGCCGGCAGCGCCGCCCGCGCTCGATCAGAGCGACGTGGCCGCTTGTGTGCCGTTTATTTTAAATCGCACGGTAGACTTTAAATCCCCGCGTACCGGTTCGATGTTATAATCTCAGCCGTCGGTTTAAAATCGGACGGTCCACGTCGACCCCGCGTTATAAAGGCTGGAGTTCTTACGTGCTACCCCCTGGGGTTCTCTGGAATTGAGAGCTAGCCCCGGAAACTTCAGATCTAGCCCCTGGAACTTCAGAAAATCATGTAAATTCATTTAAAAATCAGTTTTAGGCCCTGGACTTAATAGAAATTAGGAAAAACACCTCTGATAAGTGTAGCTAGACCCCTGGAAATTATGAAAATAATATTATAGACCCTGTAATGGGGTGAATTCATTATTTTAACCCTGTTTAGTATTTAATTTAGAAAATTGAATATGTAACTAGTGTTTAAAAATTAAAAAGGGGGACAAACATAATTGTCAAAATTAAGTAAAAACTTTCTCAGTACTTAGAGAATTTTGGAGTGAGATAAAAGTATATTTTTGGGTTGAAATAAATCTGTTTCATCTATTATTCACATTTAGGGACACATTTTTAAGTAAATAATAGTTATAGAAAAATAGGGAAAATAATTATGAAATGGTCTACATCAGAAGCCAAGGTCAAAAGATGTTATTAAATCATTTAGGACCAGAACCTATACTGTTTAGAAGATGTGTATTACTAATTTCATAATAAAATACACAATTATGCATAGGAATATAAATCTGAAAATATAGCAACTAGTAAATGATAAATGGAGTTTCTAAAATCCAAAGAGTTCAGTTTAGGGTTGATAGAAGTTGTGAAGGCACATATGGAGAAGAAAAATATTTTCCATACATACTTGGTAGTTTAATGTAAGGAATTTATTTAAAACTGAAACACAACACATATAATGGTGAGTGAAGTTCATAAATATGAATGTGTGGTTTGTATGAAGTAGAGGTGTGAACTATGTCTTATGATTGTTGTTTTTTCTTTTGCTATGTGTGATGGTATGAAGTAGAACCTGTTCAAGAACAAGTTATTCATTTCCAAGATCAGGACTACCAATTTCAAGAGCAGCAAGAAGGAGGCAAGTGTCCTTGACCACTTTGATCCTATGCTAGGATGTGTAGATAGAATTATTTGCATTGTCAAGTTAAATATGAAACCCATGCTAGGAAGTTTCCCTAGAATTGCATTACCTTGTTTCCTTGAAGCTTGGGTTGGGATTTATTTTGTCATGTCATTTATTTACATGCATTTGCTTAGCCATGCTTAGAATGGGATATTTGGGAAATGAAATCATCAGTTTATATTACCATACTCTTGAATGAGACATTGTGAGTTATGTAGAGGTAGGGATCAAGGCAAGTCGGATGTTTTGGTTGTGTGCTGGGTGCACGAGATTTGGGTTTGTGTTTAGTACTTGCCTGGATCCTAAGGACCGGTTCATGGAGCATGTAACCCGGCTTTACAGTGCCAACCACATGCTGAGATGGGGCAGCTTAGCCAATTAATTAGGTGTATCCCCGGCGGGGAATAGTTGTCAGCTGGACTACCATATGAACCGCAAGGCTCAAGAGGGGGCCACTGCAGCGGGGTTGGAGCCTCTTGTATGCTGTTAGGGGTGAAACCTCAGTGGGCCCACACTCGTCGGGAATTCCTTTGTAAAGGCTTTGTAGTGATCTCTTGGCCGCACACCTGGGAAGTGTGAATGTGGAACGTAGCCACTGGCATAATGGAGGTTCTTTTAGTCCACCCAGCAACGGGGGATGAAATCACTACTTGTGGGTACAGTGGTACAAACTCTGCAGAGTTAAAACTGTCTTGACAGCCGTGCTCACGGTTAAGAGCGGCCTGGACTTATTCATGATTAGAGGATTGATGGTTTTGGAAGTTAAGCGGGAAGCTTAACATTGGAAATGATGTTATGATTATTTGGTTATGATGATGGGATGGGAGATTGGGACCATTTCACCTGTGTAGTAATGTAGGTGCTTAATAAGCTAAGGTGATAGGTATTAATTGCGTAGTGCTTTAACCATGAGTTCAACTTCTCCTTGTTCTAGCCATGCATGATAAAATTTTCCCACACTTGCTGAGTACCATTGGTACTCAACCTTGCATATTTGTTGGTTTATATTGCTGCTCAGGTCAAGATAATGAGGTGGTGTATAATGACCAAGATTTTGGACCCGAGGAAGGATTTTAGGTTCATGAAGACCCCCGGGCAACGCCTGTGATGGAGCCCTAAAGAATAATATTCCGCTGCTAGTTTATTTACTTGTGATGAACTTATTATTGTCCATCGAGACATTTACTATGTAAGACTTACTTATATTCGACACCTGGCTTGTAATAAATGATGCTTCACTATTTGTCATCACATGTATGAGAAAATGATCCTGGCATACATGTGATATTCACTTGGTTGTTCTTCGGAAAAACCGGGTGTGACAGAGGTGGTATCAGAGCCAAGGTTGCCCGTAGGAACGTGGACCTAGGTAGAAATGGACGTATTTAATGGCCCTATTTTCTTAAAAACTATTTTCCAAGGTGTGGGTGGAAAAAGTGTTATTAAAGGAGTCATTTTCTTCATCTTACCCCAACTTTCATTCAAAATAGGATTTTTATTTGAGAATTTATCTAACCTAATTTTAAATTCTTTTGTTTTTAGATGGTTCGCATGATTCGCACCGCTCGTAAGTCCACGAGAGGAAGAGTTCCCGTAGTTGCCCTTGCCGAAAGAGAGGAGAGTCGTCCAGTGACGTACCTTTCCTATGGATTGGCAGTAGGAGACTTGTTGCGCCGTCTTCGACGTATGCTCGAAGCCGCAGGCAATACGGGCAAGCTCATCATCCACTATAACTCCACCAGGACCATCCGTGAGAAGAGGGAAGAATGGAGTTCGGAGATTAGGATTATACACGAGAATCAACTGCTTAAGATTCACCACTCTCCAGCTTGTCGAGCAACACAAGTTGATGCGGAGAGAGATGTCACTTGGGAGGCCATCACCTGCCAGAGTCACATCTATCGTCGCCACTTGGACAAAACTGAGTACATGTATGTCCTCCAACGTGAGAGTGGTACCACGGAGTACAAGTACCCACCGGTGCAGCAAGGGACTTCCCATGAGCACATGGACTTGTGCTTGGAGGATGCTGCTATGCTCAGCACTCGACTGCAGGAGTGTCGACAAGAGCTTCAGGATGTCCGAGACACCCTGAAGGAAACGGAGTCGTTGCTGCGAGCTTGTTTAAAGGCGAGAGAAAGAGGAGATGGTAATGAGCTGTGTGTCACCGTGAGTGATCCATGGACTCCTTACTCCCCGGATCGCCGAGCAATCAGGCGTCGTCGCACTTCTCCACCAGCAGCCTCCCCACCCAAAGCAGAGTCAGAAGGTAGCCGAAATGAGGAGGAGGATCCTGAGGAGCCAGCTCAAGAGGACGAGTAGTGTAGAATCTTTCCCTTAGCTAGCAAGAGGTCGAGTAGTCGAGTCGTTACGTAGTTAATGGTGTGATGATGCTTGGTGTGTGACGTGAGTTGTGGAAGCCATGGGCAATTGTCCACAGCCTCGTCTTCAGATTGTTTTGCTTTGGTGTGTGAACCCACAGGAAATAATAGTGCATTTATTTGGTGTGAGATATAAACCCTCGTAAAGTTTTAACAAAGCCTCAACACCTTAAAGTACCAACAAATGAAAGTAGTAAGATGATACTAAATGGTATCAAATTGACATTGGTTGATTCCGCCAGATGGCCGGAAGAGGAAAAGGACGTGCTGCCAACCCCGCCAACAACAACGATGAGGCATGCAACCCTCATCTTTCTGAAGGCCAGGACCGGGGTGGTCGCCGTGAAGAAGTTGATCCTCTCCACCAAATGCTGGAGAATCAAAATCAGCTCATCCAGAACTTGACTCAAGTGGTGGCCAACTTGCATCAAGTTCCACCTCCACAAGCTGCACCACGCCAACCAAGGTTGAGTGAGTTTCTAGGAACTCAACCTCCAAAGTTTGCAAGTGCTGCTGAACCTCTGGAGGCAGATGATTGGCTGAAGACTAATGAAAGTAAGATGAGGATAATCCAATGCCAAGGGTATGAGAGGGTGCTGTTTGCCTCTCATAAATTGCAGGGACCTGCTGCTGATTGGTGGACCGCCTACGTTGCCGCCCATCATGACCCTGAGAACATCACTTGGGAAGAGTTCAAGCGTAGCTTCCGCAACCACTACATCCCAAGAGGTGAACTCAAAAACAAGAGGAAAGAGTTTCTGGGACTGCAGCAGGGAAACATGACGGTGAGGGAATACCTCACTAAATTTACTCAACTATCCCGTTATGCTCCACGAGACATAGAGACTGATGAGCAGAAACAAGATTGTTTCGTGGAAGGACTTACCGCAGAGATGCAGTGTGCAATGTCCTCCAATGAGTATGAAAGCTTTCAAAAGATGGTGGACAGAGCGTTTGTGGTGGAAAGGAAGCTAAAGGCCCTAGAGAATGAGAATAAGAGGAAGGCCGGGTGGTCACATCAAGCCTCAGGAAGCAACACCCGCCCACGTATGATGCAGCAACCTACGGGGCAGATGAGCCGTGCTGCGGTACCCTATTCAGCACCAAGAGGGTACAACCCAAACTACAGGCCTCCCGCAGCACCAGCACAGACTCAACGTCAGTTTGTGCAACAGCCTCGCCCCGCATATCCACCTCGACCAGCAGTACAAGGACCCCCAAACCAACCCCAAGACAACAAGGGCCAAGCATCTAAGATTGGGGTGCAATGTTTCAGTTGTGGTGAAGTGGGGCACTACGCCCATAAATGCCCAAAGAAGAAGCCTGCGCCGCCACAACAACAGAATGTAGTGAGAGGACGGGTGAACCATGTCACCATGGAGGAAGCTCAAGAGGCACCCGACGTGGTAGTTGGTAAGTTTCCTGCCAATTTACACCTTGCAACTCTGCTGTTTGATTCTGGTGCTACCCACTCGTTCATTGCTCAAGGGTTTGTTAAGAAGCATGACCTAGCAACCACACAAATGAACCATATGCTAGCGGTAAACTCTCCAGGTGGAGAAATAAGGACAAGACAAGTGTGTCCCAAAGTGAGCCTAGACATTAATGGGGTAGTATTTACTGCTAACCTCATAGTGATAGATTCACAAGGGATAGATATTATTTTGGGTATGGATTGGTTGACCAAACATAAAGGAATCATCCATTGTTCGACCAGAACGGTGGAACTAACTCACCCCAGTGGTACCAGAGTAAAGTTCATAACAATACACGAGCCTAGGAGGGACATTAAATTAAATCAAGTGGAGGTGAAAGTTGAGGAAATCAGGACTATCAGGGAATATCCAGATGTTTTCCCGGAGGAATTGCCAGGCATGCCTCCCGACCGTGACGTGGAATTCGCAATTGAGCTTGTACCGGGAACAGCCCCGATATACAAGAGACCTTATCGAATGGACTCCAAGCAGCTAGAAGAGCTCAAGGATCATTTGAGAGAATTGACGGAGAAGGGGTATATTCGCCCTAGTTCCTCACCATGGGGAGCTCCGGTGATATTTGTGCCCAAGAAAGACGGAACCCAAAGGTTATGCGTGGATTACCGTGCCTTGAATGAGGTAACCATCAAAAACAAGTACCCATTGCCTCGCATTGAAGACTTGTTTGATCAGTTGAGGGGAGCTTGTGTGTTCTCGAAAATTGATCTCAGGTCGGGATACCACCAGCTCAAGATAAGGCAATCTGATATTCCCAAGACAGCTTTCGTATCTCGGTACGGACTGTATGAATACACTGTCATGCCTTTTGGGCTAACCAATGCCCCGGCATATTTCATGTACCTCATGAACAAGGTATTCATGGAATATCTGGACAAATTTGTGGTGGTTTTCATAGATGATATTCTCGTCTTCTCCGAAGATGAAGAAGAACATGAGAAACATCTAAGGTTGGTGTTACAGAGGCTGAGAGAACACCAACTATATGCCAAGTTGAGCAAGTGTGAGTTTTGGCTGAAGAGAGTTCCCTTTTTAGGACATATAATCTCGGAGGGAGGAATCTCCGTAGATCCCGCCAAAATCGAGGATATCCAGAAGTGGAAGACCCCTAAAAATGTCGGGGAAGTTCGAAGCTTTTTGGGATTGGCTGGATACTATCGACGGTTTATTGAGGGATTCTCCAAGATCTCGAGACCTCTCACCAAACTGTTGGAGAAGGGAATCACATTCACCTGGACGCCACAGTGCGAGACGAGCTTTCAAGAGCTAAAGAAGAGACTGACAACAGCCCCAGTGTTGGTTATGCCAGATATGCAGAAGAATTTCACAGTGTACTGCGATGCCTCTGGAAATGGGTTGGGATGTGTTCTCATGCAAGAAGGACATGTCGTGGCATATGCATCCCGGCAGCTTCGGAAGCACGAGAAGAACTATCCTACACATGACCTAGAACTAGCTGCAGTGGTACACGCGTTGAAAATTTGGCGGCACTATTTGATGGGGAAGAGGACAGAAATATATACGGATCATAAGAGTTTGAAGTACATATTCACACAGCCAGATCTCAACCTCAGACAAAGGAGATGGTTAGAGCTAATTAATGACTTTGATGTGGGCATCAACTATCATCCTGGGAAAGCAAACGTCGTGGCCGATGCTTTGAGTCGGAAAGTGCAGGTCAATAAGTTGAGTTTGAAGGACATGCCCGCAGAATTGAAGGACGAGGTTATAAGGCTCAATCTATGTCTAGTAAATAGTGGTGAAGCCATCGCCATGGAAGTGGACTCCACACTCGAGCGAGACATACGCGAGGGCCAAAAGAATGATGAGAAGATACAAGAGATCCGACAGCTCATCAAGGAAAATAAAGCTTCTGGTTTTAGAGAGGATGAACAAGGAACGGTGTGGCACGGGAAAAGGATCTGTGTGCCAGAAGTAAAAGAGATCCGTGAATTAATTTTGAAGGAGGCTCACAATTCCGACTATTCCATTCATCCTGGGAGTACGAAGATGTACCAGGACCTCAAGAGCAGGTATTGGTGGTATGGCATGAAGCGAGATGTCGCGGAACATGTTGCCCTATGTGACACATGTCAGTTGGTGAAAGCAGAACATCAACGACCCGCGGGATTATTGCAACCACTCAAAGTGCCTGAATGGAAATGGGAAGAAATCAGCATGGATTTTATTGTGGGATTGCCTAGGACCCAGTCCGGGTATGATTCAATATGGGTCATTATTGATAGGCTAACCAAGGTAGCTCATTTCATTCCTGTGAAAGAAAGCTACAGCGGATCCAAATTGGCAGAATTGTACATGTCAAGGATTGTGTGTTACCATGGAGTGCCAAAGAAGATAGTGTCGGACCGAGGGACACAGTTCACCTCGAGGTTTTGGCAAAAGTTGCATGAAACCATGGGAACCCATCTGAACTTCAGTTCTGCCTATCATCCCCAAACTGACGGGCAGACGGAGAGAACCAATCAGATCCTTGAAGATATGTTAAGGGCATGTGCACTCAAAAACAATAGAAGCTGGGACAAGAACTTACCGTATGCGGAGTTTTCCTATAACAACAGTTATCAAGCTAGTATGAAGATGTCACCGCTTGAAGCTTTGTATGGAAGGAAGTGTAGAACTCCTCTATTTTGGAACCAAACAGGAGAAAGTAAAGTGTTTGGTCCAGAAGTGCTACAAGAAGCCGAGGCGAAGGTGAGGGAGATTCGCAACAACTTGAGGATAGCACAAACACGCCAGAAGAGTTATGCTGATGTACGAAGAAGAGAACTCGTTTTCAACGTGGGAGACTATGTTTATCTCAAGGTGTCCCCTATCAGAGGACTTCGTCGGTTCAAGGTGAAAGGGAAGTTGTCACCTCGATACATCGGACCCTTTCAGGTTTTGGAAAGGAAAGGCGAAGTGGCGTACCAACTAGAGTTACCGGTTCATCTATCGGATGTGCACGATGTATTCCACGTGTCACAACTCAAGAAATGTCTGAGGACGCCTGAGGAGGTGTTACCCATGAATGAAGTGCATGTAGCTGAGGATTTGTCCTATGCCGAACAACCATACAAGATTTTGGAGACGATGGAACGCCTCACCAGAAACAAGAGAATCCGGATGTGCAAGGTGCAGTGGAAGCATCACTCAGAAGAGGAAGCTACCTGGGAACGGGAAGATGAGCTCAAGGCGCAATTTCCGGAATTGTTTTCTTAAGAAACACCAATCTCGAGGACGAGATTTCTTTTAAGGGGGGTAGAGCTGTAACACCCCAAATTTTTAGTCAAAACCCAAATTTGGATTCAAAACCCTAAACCATGTTCAGAGGGGAATTTAGAAATTTTTGGACGTGTTGCATGTTTTGCAAAAATTCAAATTCAAACTGGAATTCAAATTATACCCAAAACAGAAAAGAAATGGAAAAAGAAAAAGGAAATCGGGAAAAAAACTGGCCAGTGGGCCGAAACCTTCAGCCGGCCCAGCAAACCCCCGCGCCAGCCAGCCCCCGCGCGCGCCGCGCTGCCCCTCGCTGACGGGTGGGACCCACCTGTCATCCCTAACCCGAGCCCCGCGACCCCGGACTTCTTTCCCCGCGCGCGCGCTCGATCTTAACCGATTGGAAACTCGTTCCCGCAGCCGAATTCCGGTCCCTGAGGACTCCAACTCGATCACAACAGACCCACCGCCCTTCCCCGGCTATAAAAACCACTGATCCGATCAGTTTTCCTCACGCGATCGCCGATTTTCACTCCGGTGAGCACCGAGACTTCGCCGGTGAATTCTGGCCGATCTAAGCTCGGAAACTCTGATCTAACTCGCTAGTTTTGATCCACCGCCTCCGGGGAACTTTGCAGGTGCAGAAAACCCGAAGACTTACGGTGTAAACTCAGCGCCGACGAGCTTCACCGTGGTTTTGCCTCGGACCTCGCCGCCGAGCACTTTCCAGGACCCCCGAGCTCGAGAAAACCCCCGAGGTGAGATCCCTGACCTCCCCTCTACCGATCTAGGCCATAAGATCACAGTTCTAGGCAGAATTCTCGAGGATCCGAAAGTTTCCGGCGAGATCGCCGCTTCCCGCCGCCGTGCGCCGCCGGCAGCGCCGCCCGCGCTCGATCAGAGCGACGTGGCCGCTTGTGTGCCGTTTATTTTAAATCGCACGGTAGACTTTAAATCCCCGCGTACCGGTTCGATGTTATAATCTCAGCCGTCGGTTTAAAATCGGACGGTCCACGTCGACCCCGCGTTATAAAGGCTGGAGTTCTTACATGCTACCCCCTGGGGTTCTCTGGAATTGAGAGCTAGCCCCGGAAACTTCAGATCTAGCCCCTGGAACTTCAGAAAATCATGTAAATTCATTTAAAAATCAGTTTTAGGCCCTGGACTTAATAGAAATTAGGAAAAACACCTCTGATAAGTGTAGCTAGACCCCTGGAAATTATGAAAATAATATTATAGACCCTGTAATGGGGTGAATTCATTATTTTAACCCTGTTTAGTATTTAATTTAGAAAATTGAATATGTAACTAGTGTTTAAAAATTAAAAAGGGGGACAAACATAATTGTCAAAATTAAGTAAAAACTTTCTCAGTACTTAGAGAATTTTGGAGTGAGATAAAAGTATATTTTTGGGTTGAAATAAATCTGTTTCATCTATTATTCACATTTAGGGACACATTTTTAAGTAAATAATAGTTATAGAAAAATAGGGAAAATAATTATGAAATGGTCTACATCAGAAGCCAAGGTCAAAAGATGTTATTAAATCATTTAGGACCAGAACCTATACTGTTTAGAAGATGTGTATTACTAATTTCATAATAAAATACACAATTATGCATAGGAATATAAATCTGAAAATATAGCAACTAGTAAATGATAAATGGAGTTTCTAAAATCCAAAGAGTTCAGTTTAGGGTTGATAGAAGTTGTGAAGGCACATATGGAGAAGAAAAATATTTTCCATACATACTTGGTAGTTTAATGTAAGGAATTTATTTAAAACTGAAACACAACACATATAATGGTGAGTGAAGTTCATAAATATGAATGTGTGGTTTGTATGAAGTAGAGGTGTGAACTATGTCTTATGATTGTTGTTTTTTCTTTTGCTATGTGTGATGGTATGAAGTATAACCTGTTCAAGAACAAGTTATTCATTTCCAAGATCAGGACTACCAATTTCAAGAGCAGCAAGAAGGAGGCAAGTGTCCTTGACCACTTTGATCCTATGCTAGGATGTGTAGATAGAATTATTTGCATTGTCAAGTTAAATATGAAACCCATGCTAGGAAGTTTCCCTAGAATTGCATTACCTTGTTTCCTTGAAGCTTGGGTTGGGATTTATTTTGTCATGTCATTTATTTACATGCATTTGCTTAGCCATGCTTAGAATGGGATATTTGGGAAATGAAATCATCAGTTTATATTACCATACTCTTGAATGAGACATTGTGAGTTATGTAGAGGTAGGGATCAAGGCAAGTTGGATGTTTTGGTTGTGTGCTGGGTGCACGAGATTTGGGTTTGTGTTTAGTACTTGCCTGGATCCTAAGGACCGGTTCATGGAGCATGTAACCCGGCTTTATAGTGCCAACCACATGCTGAGATGGGGCAGCTTAGCCAATTAATTAGGTGTATCCCCGGCGGGGAATAGGTGTCAGCTGGACTACCATATGAACCGCAAGGCTCAAGAGGGGGCCACTGCAGCGGGGTTGGAGCCTCTTGTATGCTGTTAGGGGTGAAACCTCAGTGGGCCCACGCTCGTCGGGAATCCCTTTGTAAAGGCTTTGTAGTGATCTCTTGGCCGCACACCTGGGAAGTGTGAATGTGGAACGTAGCCACTGGCATAATGGAGGTTCTTTTAGTCCACCCGGCAACGGGGGATGAAATCACTACTTGTGGGTACAGTGGTACAAACTCTGCAGAGTTAAAACTGTCTTGACAGCCGTGCTCACGGTTAAGAGCGGCCTGGACTTATTCATGATTAGAGGATTGATGGTTTTGGAAGTTAAGCGGGAAGCTTAACATTGGAAATGATGTTATGATTATTTGGTTATGATGATGGGATGGGAGATTGGGACCATTTCACCTGTGTAGTAATGTAGGTGCTTAATAAGCTAAGGTGATAGGTATTAATTGCGTAGTGCTTTAACCATGAGTTCAACTTCTCCTTGTTCTAGATATGCATGATAAAATTTTCCCACACTTGCTGAGTACCATTGGTACTCAACCTTGCATATTTGTTGGTTTATATTGCTGCTCAGGTCAAGATAATGAGGTGGTGTATAATGACCAAGATTTTGGACCCGAGGAAGGATTTTAGGTTCATGAAGACCCCCGGGCAACGCCTGTGATGGAGCCCTAAAGAATAATATTCCGCTGCTAGTTTATTTACTTGTGATGAACTTATTATTGTCCATCGAGACATTTACTATGTAAGACTTACTTATATTCGACACCTGGCTTGTAATAAATGATGCTTCACTATTTGTCATCACATGTATGAGAAAATGATCCTGGCATACATGTGATATTCACTTGGTTGTTCTTCGGAAAAACCGGGTGTGACAGTTGGGAATGTTATCAACCCAACAGATACCACCTACTGCCCTGCAGGGCACGCCGATGGCAAGCGCTGCGTATGTCCTCCTGGGCTACTTCCAGACGAACACACTCTCGCGTTACTGACCACGCGATAGGGTCTCCACTTACTTGCCTAATGCACGCTAGGGATCAGCGTTTCATATGAACTCAGGAACATGAAGAGTCCAAGAGTTTCATATTGACGTCTCACACCAAGCTGTGAGACTTTATCCCTGAACCACGTTCCTCGTTAGGGGAGCTAACCGAAATTGAACCGCTTTCGGTGGCGTTCCTTACCATTCTTACCAGAGCGTAGGTGCATCGTTACAATAATTGAAATTCAGAATTATAACACATAGGTTACTCTTTGCCACTTTAAATAACTATGCTACTATAGTCCTTACTTGGGCAAACTACCGATTCCTCACCTTAAACCTAAGTTTTCCCATAATACAGTTCTTAAGTACTGTGCTATCCCCAATGCAGCTCTGATACCAGGCTATGGCGGACCGGAATCCGCTCATCCAGGATCGCAGAGGGTGGTGCCGCACGATGCGACACCCGACAGCACACGTCATAAGAACACAATATATTACATGGGAAAACAACTGAACTGTACAAACTAGTACAATACTCAGTTACAAACTAGTGTCTTTATTACACAACGGAAGTTTCTTTTATACAACTCACGCCCGCCTATCTAGCAAAAGTCGGTTGCCCAGCCCTAGGGCAACCCACACTAGCTGCACTCCTCAGCTCAGCGTGGCGTGTACGGCTCTCACTCAGCCGTGGTCCCCGACGGAGGGTAACCCTCGCCGGTGGACTCGTACTCCGAGTCTGTGGGTGGCTCCTCACCTGAAAAACACTTAAGCAGCAACCGTGAGCAGGAAGGCTCAGCAAGACTTAACCGACTCACCTAAGCATGAAACTCTACATGAGGTGTACCATGACATAGGATAGCAATGTTGCAGCAAATGGACACGCCTACAAGTTCATCCTTAGTTCATCTTTTAGCAACAAGTTAACAGTTCATGAAGCTGAAATCTAGTGAGCAATATTTGGTGGCACACATGTAGCAATACAATTATATCATAACAGCAATATTGAATCATAACATTTCATTCATTAGTCTACATTACGACGCAGTGAACAAGCGGTACTCGTCACCGTGAGGGACGGCAAATCGACTCGATATACACCTGCAGGGAAACCCAAATAGCACGTCACGTACGCCCACCCGTGGAGCTGCACAGCACGCTCACTCGATGTCGTACGGGACAACCTTTCACCCAACAGCCCAAACATCGAACTGGTCGCACCGAAACGAGCAGGAGGTTCCCCACACGGAGCATCTCTCTATGCCCGTTGGCAGATTTCCACCTTGCTGCCCTCAACCTACACCTATAAATCTGTGTGCTATGCCTCGATGCCCGGAGGTTTAGGCTACATCAGTTTATCGGGGCCCATATATCCGATATGCCTTCGGTACGTTCAATACTTGTTCAGCAGGGCCGCACACGGATCGGTCCTCAATCGACACGGGCAGGGCTGCGCACACAAGACTTCCTCTTGCTGCGCCCTAGCCCCTGCCTAGTCTCATTTTCATTACTAAGGTGATCTCCCGTCACTCGAACCAAACCCGCGTGTCCCAATCCTATCTCGCGAGTAGATTCCAACTACTCGACTTGTACCGAAGTCCTATGAATTATTAAGCATAGCCTGTCTACTCGAGATCTTAGACGCTACGCTCACTCTTATAGAAAAATTCTGGTCATGCAAGTGGGGTTTCATCCATCCTACACCTAATGCACAATCATACTTCACACTAAGTGTTTATAGAGTAAAACTTGAAAAATAGTTTAATGCAAACCGGGGCTTGCCTTGCTGCTGCTAATCAGGGGTTAGTTCCTCTTCTGGAAGCAGGAAGTCGAGTACCTCCGGAGCCTCCTCGCCTTCAGCGACTACACGTTAATACAATACTACATGTTAATGAATATGCTCATGAGGTTATGGTAATACTTCTGTTATTAGTTCTAATAACCAGTCTCTAACAACTGAAACTCTGTTTAAGAATTTAAAGATGACCTGGGTGTTGGTGGTTTGGGCTTAGACCTAAGCACATAGTTAAGTGCTAAGTGGTTCCCCCCTTTTCCATATTAATCCCTCAAGTGGTTAAACAGGACAGGGGTGATCCAGAGCTTCAATGGAGCTGAGAAATTTTGTGTGAGTTCCTTGTCACAAGAAAACCCTCTGGACCAAACATTAGCACTTTTCATTGAGTGGTTTGCTCAAAATAATTCTCTAAGCAAATAAGTAAAGAAGAATTAATTCTGAGGTAACACCCCTGTTCATGCCCAAATTAATGAACTACCATTTCAATTAGAGCTCATAGAGTTTGCATGAATTTTCCTAGCATTTTTGGAGTTAAGATTTTCCCAGAACTGAATTTCCAAGTTTTGGAAATTCTCTGAAAATGTTTCTGTATTCAAATGAACACAGCACCTTCAAATTTGAATTGCTCTGATCAAATCAACTCCAAATGGTCTGAAACTTTTACAGGGGTTCACTAACATTCTAGGGAACATTCTGTCAAAATTTGGGGATTTTTGGATGAACCCAACTCCCTCAAAAATTCTTTTGCTGAAAAGCTTTTAAGAATTTTCCATAATTAATTATTGGGTTTCATACAAATTGGGTTGTATATTTGGACAGATCTAGGAAACATAAATCCAACCCAATTTGAATCACTAAATTTGGAGCTTCCTAGCAAAAGTTATGGGGTTCTAAAGTTTGAACTAAATCTGAAATTCTAAATAATCCGGAGAAAAATTTAAACTCTGACCGTGGGCCCGGCCCACACGTGTCACTGCTGGAGCTGAGCCACACAGGGCTACAGACCCCTTCCCGTGCAGTCACAGTTGATCCCGGGGCTGCAGTAGATCTGGGTTTTAAACTTCTCGTCGATGACACGTGGGGCCCGCGGGTCGTCTTCCTCCTCGCGTTCCCGCGCCCACGCGCCGCCGAGCTCGCCGGAGTTCTTGCCGGGAGGAGCCTCCGATGCCTGGAACTTGCTGATTCTCGCCGCCCCCACGTATTTTCGTGCGAGGAACACGTTGCCGGGCATATCTCCGATTGGCAACGGCCGGAAACCTAGGTGCGACGGCGACAGCGTCTGTGGCGACTCTAGCGATGTCGTTAGAGCGTTTTATCGTGGCAAACATGTCGCCGTTTGCTCGTACAGCATCACTGCACAGAGGAGAACACGGACCCTACCGCCGATCTCGCTAGAACTCGCCGGAAGTATGACCTCATCGTCGGGCTAGGTCAAAATCCGGCGAAAGTCGAAAAACTCGATGAACGGCAGCTTCGCTCGATGATTCTCGGTGGTTCTTGATACTATGAACGCGCACGGGGGTATAGAAGGTGTATGCTACGTCGTGTGGGGGGTGGTTCGACGTGTGAGAAGAATTTGCCGAACTTCTACCTTCGGCCATTATCGGATGTCGTCGGCAAAACTGAAATTCCGGCGAGCACGGTACATGACACGCTGCCGGCGTTGTTGTGAAGCGAGAAGGGTTACTGGCGCACCTTTTTGCTTTTGAAACTCGATGGGAGAGGCTCTGTGGTGGCCGGGCGACGTGATCTTGTCGCGGCGGATCTCTTCGGCGCTGTGGAGGAAGATCAGCTCAACGCCGACGTCCCGACGGAGCTAGCGCCCGTTCTTGTTTCTGCCACGCTAAAGGAAGTCCGGCGGTGCTGTGGAGAAGCTTAGCGCGTCGTGCCACGGGGTGGAGCAGCCCGGCGGCGGTGAACCGACGGCGTGCCTCTGTGCGGTCGCGTTTATCGCCGAGGACACATGGGGATCGTTCAGCGTCGGCTGTGAGGCGGTGTGGAACGCTGTGCTATCGGTGGAGACGATAACAGCGGAGAAACATCGATCCCCTAAGCAGCTCGGGAGGTGCTTCCGGTCTTCGGTCGTCCGTGCGGTGGCAGCCCGTGGGAGAGAGCAGCGCGCTCGGGTGTGAACTGTGGAACCGGTTGACTTAAGCAGTAAGTTTCCTCCCTCCCTTCTCACTGATAGTTGGGGCCCACAGCTCCCCTCTGCCCAAAAAGATCTCCAAATTTTTGACCTAATGTAAATTCAGCTATGAGGGATCCAAATTCGAAAACCATTTGGCCATTTGACAATTTGTGCCACAGTTTCAAATTTGAATTCAAATTTCAATGAAAATTCACAACTCTCTTTGATATCCCTATCAAAGGACCTCCAAATCTTCTCAAAATTTGCCTCCCCCATAATTTGAACCTAAGGAATCCAAATATGCACTTTGATTCTTGTGTTAGATGCTGAAACCATGAGTTTGAATGCAACAGTTTTGAATCACCCTCTCATGTGTCATGTGTAAAATTCCCACTTTGTGAAAGTGTAGGCTTTCCCCTCTAACCACTCTTTTGATGGAGGTTACTTGCTCTTCACACTTTTTCACAATCTATCCACAACAAAACTGTGGTGTTGTGAGGTGATAAAAAGTTTTTGCAAGTCCCTTTTTCTTGGGCTTTTACATTGTTGGCCTGCAACTGACCCAAAGTTTGGATCATGGTTTGCATAAGCTGGTTTTGCATGGCCATCAACCATTCCAGATTGTTCTCGCCAGCTCTGGGGTTAACCGGAACTTTATCGTGGTCATCCTCTTGGATGTTCCTTCGGCCGGCGTTTCCCCTCACCATCTGTGAGAGAGGACGAAATAGAATAGAAGGTTAGAAGGTTAGGTGAATTCTCTCAACTATATGCATCAAGGTGAGTTGGACTGTATATATATACTAGTCCATATGAGGATGTGAACAAGTGCCAAGACATCTCACACCTCTTTCTACTTACGTGTGGATATGGACAACGTTTGGAGGCGTCCTACAACTCACACCAAGCACACAATCACAAACAAGCATTGCAAGGGCTCACACAACTCCTATTCAAGTCTGGTTTCCTATGCCAAGGTAGTTTTAAAGCCAATCTAAGCGTCCTAGGATGCTTCCTTGGGTCAGCGTGGCTTAGCTACCAATCTGTGTCCAATACCAATCTGTGACTCCTATTTAGGGGTGTAACCTACCGTTAACCCGTGGCTCTAATATCAATCTGAGAGTTCTATCTAGGCGTGTAACCTACTGTCAACCCGTGGCTCTGATACCAATCTGTGACGCCCTCAATTCTATTGAAAACCACGGAACCGAGAACTAATGCATATGTGTGCCCAGGATGTTCATCACACATACACATATATTCCACAAACTGAATTCAGAATATATATAACCACGAATAACAGAGTTTATTACAACGTCTCATGAGTCTTGGACTCATGCTCACAGCGGAAGTCTTTATTTCTATGCAGCGGAAGTCTTTATTCTAATGCGGAAGCAATCTAACTAATGCGAAAGCAAATCTAAGCAGAAGTGGCTCTATCTCTACTCCCTCCAAAGGCAAGGTTGAGAACAGATCACACGCCTTAATGCTCCACTTGGTCTTCATAGTTGGCTTCTCCTGCTGCTGATGATGAAATAATAATGCAAGTTTGAGTACAATGATGTACTCAGCAAGTGCGGGAAAAACACGATATGTAGCTCATAACAAGGTAGGTATAAAAAGGCTCATTTGCAGAAAAGCAGATTTATAAAACCATGATAAAACAGCAACTTAACTTTGAGATGAATGTAATCTCAGCATGTATTAAATTACCAACATACCTCCATCACTTTCCATGTTCCACCCAAACATTAACCAACTTCATTTCTCACGAATACCTCCTCGTATTCGCTACCATCTCGCGAATACCTTCTCGTATTCGCTACCATCTTATCCTATAACAACTTCGTCTCATACCGAGACTAATCTCGTTGCCATGACTCAACAGTCATGCAACCATCTTATCACCCGGACTCAACAGTCCAAAAACCAAACCATAACCATAATCAATAACCATAACCAAGAATCATCCCAATAACTATCCCAACTAATCATGGCAGTTGGCCAGGCGCTCGTGACCGTAAGCTCGGCTATCATGATAGTTTTAATACTCTGCAGAGTTTGCACCTCTTTACCCACAAGTTTGTGATTTCGTCACCCGTCGGCGACTGCAGAACCTCTATTATACCAGTACACAACCGTCGGTGTATGGTAAAGAGATCACAAAATAGCCTTTACAAAGGGGTTACTAGATGTATGGACTCACTAAGGTTTCACTGGCAGGCTAGAATCTCCAATTCTCTCACCCACGGGCCCCCTCTTGTGCCATGCAGTTCCCAGGGCAGTCCTCACTCGACCCCCATTCCTCGCACCTTGCACAGTCCATAACACTCTAGCAATTTACCTAATTGCTCAGCTAAGCCGCACCCATACTTGGCCTCGTGGTGGCACTGTTATCCTGGCATGTGCATGCATGAACCGGTCCTTAGATCTACGGCAAGTAAACCACCATCTCATGCTACCTCATTCACAAACCCAGGCTTGCCTAGATCTCCCTCCGATCCATGTTCATTAACATCATCAGTTTCTCATTATCATTACGAGTGCAGTTAGCTAGACACATCTATCTCGCTTCCCAATCCCATGGACTCAACGAAGCATAAAGCAAAAACCATACCCGACTTATAAACTTCCCTGGTGACAAGGGTGGTTTAACCAAAACTAGTAAACTCCTATAAAAAGGGTTTTCCATCATGTTTGACTCAGCACACACACCTTTTGGCAAAACAAACAGTTTTACCAAAAACATAGGATTAATATGGTCAAGGAGCACTTGCCTTGTTCTTGCGGTTCCGGTTGTTCTTGGATCTCAAAACCTTGTTGCTGCAGCTCGTCGTAGACAGCTCCCTGAGCTTGTCCTGCTATGTAGGATCACGTGCATACAAGATTCACAGCAATCAATATCATGCACAACCTTAAACTAGATGCGATGATGCATATGCATGCTATCCTAATATTAGTTCTATTAGATTTGTTTGCACGTGGTCTTGCATGGCTTGCATGGATGTTCGGATCAAAGGTGCACGTGGCGATGATCTTGTCTTTAGATCAACCTGATCATCAAGTGATCTGTCCACGAGAAGGCTTCTGTTCGAAAGGAATCAAAGAACAGATGCAAAGAAAACATAACGACGTCGTAAGGTGGTATTGGACACCTACCTTACGTTCTTCTCGGTCTCGAGGTCCTCCTCAGATCGTTGGGCTTTCCTCCGGTGATCTTCCTTGCTGCACTCCGGCGAGGGTTTACTCGTCGGGTTGGGACTAGGGCTCTAAGTCGTCGGCTCAAGAGTTGAAAAAGAAGTTTGTGGTTTCGGCCAGAGGTTCTGGGTTCTATTTATAATCGGGAAGAGAAGAGTCCTAATCTGATTGTATCCCGAATAAGAGTCCTATTCAGATCGTCGTTGGATCCTAACATCTTATCTTTAGTTGATTTGGTGTGGTATCATTGTGGGATTCAGGTCGGTTTTTGTTCCGGTATTTCTACGCGTACCGAATCCAAAAACTGCTCCTAGAACTCGTTACGTCCTCGGTGATGAGCTCCGGAGGCTCCACGTGTCCACCGGGTCCTGGTCACTCCCTCTCCGCAGGGACAAGCTCCGGTTGTGCCGCGTGTCAAGTGAGCGAGACCTCCCTTTTCCTTCGGAGGTGAGCTCCGCGTGCGCCACGTATCCTGGCGGTCGGGACCTCCTCTCTTACTCGAAGGTGGCTCCGCGCACGCCACATGTTAGCACCGGTCTTTCCTTCTTTCCTCAGAGACGTGCTCCAAGGTTGACACGTGTCCAACAGTGTCGGGCCTCCCGGAGATAAGCTCCGGAGACGATATGTGTTTAACGGAACCGGAATTCTCGGAGGTGAGCTCCGAGATCGACACGTATCCCACACGACTGTTCCTCTGATTTCCATGGTGACTAGCTCCGAAGGTGACATGTGTCCTGCGGAAAATGCCTTTGCTTATTCCGCAGAGGCTAGCTCAGGGCAACACGTGTCCCACAGGGTTGGACCTCTCCTCCTTTGCGGAGATGAGCCCCGAGCCTGCGACGTAGCCAGCTTAGCGGCGGACCTCTCCCCACTTCGCAGGGATGAGTTCCGAACACGCCACGTGGCCAGCGGGCCGTGGAAGTCGTCTTCGGCGCTCTCTGTGAACTGGATTCGGCTCTTACTCTGTTTCCACTTCTTTTAAAATGTTTTTCTCTACATGAAATATGAATACATGCAGAAACCAGAGATGAGGGTGTCACAGTTGATCACCGAGCTGCCACCGAGCTGTGCTTCCCTCCATCGAGCAGCTTGCGCAGACTTGCTCCCGAAGGCAGAATTTGTGCGTGGGTGATCAAACAGCAGCACAATTTTGTTTCTCTTCTCTGCCTTCAACCGAAGCCTCCTCAGTCTCAGCTGCTCGAGCGCCACCGAAGAAAAACACAGCGCTCCCTGTGCTTGTCGTTCAGCAGCCTCCCGCCCTCTCTAGCATCAGTTGATCGCCCTAGGAGCTGCGCTGGTGACTCCTCGACGTGTTCCACCACTCCTCAGCTCGTCCCCGGCCTCCCCTCGCGGTGCCCGAGCTGTTCTTCACCGGGAGAAAACAGAGCACGTCGCACCTCGCTGCTCCTTGTATTCTGGCCGTTCCAGCGCCTCTCCCGCACGACCAACACCTCCCTAATGTGCGTCAAGGTGTGTAGATCATGCTACCGCAGTCCCCTTTCTCTTCCCCATCGCTGGCTCGCCAGAATTTGGGTTTTGGTGCCGGTACACGTGAAGAACCGATCCAAACCAAAACTGGAACTTCGTCCAACATGCATGATCATTTGTTCTTCGGTTCAAACCATAGCATCACACCATCCTAGCACCCCCACGCCAAATACCACAGCAAACCATCCACCACACGGCTCAGGCGACGAGAAATCGCTGGCGGCGGCAAAAACGGGTCGGTCCTCCGGTGAACCCCATTTTCCGGCCGTTTGCTGCAAGGTTTGGCATGCGTTCCATGTTCGCCGATCACTGGTGATGCTTTAGGGCAACATAGCTTGCCGGGAGAAGCTTCGGACATGCCAGAACGCGTTGACGCCAAGCTCCCGAGCCGCCCCGCCGGTGCCGACCTGTTTTCGGCCGTTTTCATGCGGGGAAACCTTGCCCGGCAGCTGCGCCACGTTCCAAGGATCGTGTAGGGCGAAATCGGAGCTAATTTGGTGGAGAAATGAGGGAAAACAAGCCACGCCACGATCTGTGCTAGTGTGCACGCGCTTCCTCTGGCGGGAGGTTGAAGAAAGACCTGACGAGTGGGCCCCACGTTGAGTGCTTTTTTAAAATTCAAACAGAAAGTTAGTAAAACTTGAAAAATCCATAACTTTGGGTAGAAATCTCCGAAATTAGTGAGACAAATTTTGTTGGAATCCTCATGAGGAGTATTTCACAGAGTAATAATTTTTTTGCTATAAAAATACCCAGGAATTTCTGTAGAATTGTTTTAATAAATCCTTTAGAGATTTATTACAGGAGCAATTCTTTATGAAACATTCCCAAATTTGGGCAGGTGATCTTTTTCATATTTACTGATCTCCAGTAAAAATTTGGGCTTCATTGGAGTTCATTTGCTAGGCTAAATTGCCTTCCAAAGTTCAGTCTTTATTTGAAAATTCAAATTTAAACAGAAACTTTTTCAGAACTCCTGTCCAACTTCAAAAATTCATATCTCTCTGTTAGTAGCTCCAAAAATGGTGAAACAAATGTTGTTATAACCACGGAGACTTACCCTAATCAGATCTTCCACTATTACCTATGTCAAAAGTCCTGATTTGGGCTCAAAATTCAGAGAAGCCTTGTGCTTGTGGGAATTTTGGAGACCACAATATGCAATGACATTTCTCCAAATTTTGCTCAGATCATTCTTAGAGAGTCTAGTATCCACTGTAAAAATCCCAAAGCCAATTAAGAATCCTAAATAGCAGTAGATATGAATAGAAGTTTACTTCTTATAAGTCCTTAATACTTATACATATATTTTGTTACATTTCATAATAGTGACCGAAGTTGAGGACGCACCAGAGCCCTTGGACGTCCTCCCACCAGAAGCTGACTTCCCATTTAACTCGCAACCAGGCAAGCCCCGGTTTGCACTTAAGTACCTTTTATAAAGCTTTTCATTTGTATCACTTATATCTAGGTTGAAATGTATGCATTAGAGTTAGGGTGATTGAAACCCCACTTGCATAGCCTTTTTAACTCTTATAAAGGGTTGGGTAGTTTACAAACTCGACGAGTAGAGAATGCCATGCTAATGTTTAGGATCTCGGTAGAAGTCGAGTGGTTGGAAGCTACTCGCGAGATAGTACTTATCACACGGAATGAGAAGAGGTAGAAAATGGCTTGAGTTGTGAAAATGAGACCCAACAGGGGGGATAGGATGCAGTGAGCAGAGGTCTCACGTGCGTAGCGCTGTTGGTGTCGGTTGAGGACTGACCGTGTGCGGCCCTGCTAGACAAGTATCGAACAGTACCAAATGCATACTGGCATATGGGAACCGGGAAACCGATGTAATTGGTTAATCTGGGTGCCGAGGCTTACCCAACCATAAATAGGAGTGGGTTGAGGGTAGCAAGGTGTAAATCTGCCGGTGGGCACAGTCACGCTCCACGCGGGGACCTCCTACCCTTTACGGATGGACCGGTTCGGCATTTGGGTTGCCTTTGAAAGGTTGTTGCATACAACAGAGTAGGAAGGGATGTGGAATCACGCTTCTGAAAGTGGGTGTATGCAACGTGTTATCCAGGTGTGTCTTGATTGCAATCACCGTCCCTCGCGGTTATTTGAGTACCTGCTTGTTCACTGCGCTGTGACGTAGTAAGAAGTGAAATAAGCCAACTGAATATGCTGTATTGAACTATTAATGTCTTGAAACCTTGTATGCTATAGTTATAGAGCTAATTAAGTTTATATTCCACTTTGGGCATCACGACATCGGAGGAAAGCATTTCTTGTTTGATTGTGGACTTCCGATGTGAGGGCTGCCTAAGGCTCATTAAACTGTTGCTATAAAACTAAAAATAAGGATCAATATGTAGGCGTGTCTTTATTTCAAAGTCCTTTTCCTATCTTACACATCCTTGCATGTAGAGTTCCATGCCTAGGGTTAACGGTTAAGACTTGCTGAGCCTTCGTACTCACGATTGCAATATTTGAGCTGTGTGCAGGTGAGAGTTATGAGGAAGGTTCCGAGGACGAGGCGATGCCCCCGTCGGGGTACACGGCCGAGCTGGAGCCCTGCACGCCGCCGTGATTCTCCGGTTCCATGCTGCTAGTGTAGCGTCCCCGGGCTGGACGGCTGCACTTTTGCTTAGTTAGGATTTGAGAGCAGCTATGTATATAACTTCCGCTCTTTTATATCAAATAAAAGTTTGTATGTTGTTCTTTAATCCTTTTGTGTGTGCTGTTGGGTGCCGCATCGCACGGCACCACCCTCTGCGATCCTGGAGTGGGTGAACCACGGGGTGGTCCCCACAAAAACCATCAAGTTGCACCGTCCAAACGTGTATTCCATCTAGGTCCTGTCTGGCCGCCCGAGACCCGAGTTTGTGAGTTTTCCTGAGTCTTCCTATCTTGGCCCAGATGGCCATCCGTGGATGCAAAACCATGAAGTTGCACCGTCCGGATGTGTATTTCGTCAAGGCCCCGTCTGGCCGCCCGAGACCCGAGTTTGAGAGTTATACCGACTTTCCCGATTTTGATCCAGATGGCCATCCGCACATACAAAGCACTCAAGTTACACCATCCGGACGTTTATTCCATCAAGGTATCGTTCGTCCTATTGGGACCCGAGTTCGTGAGTTTGGCCGACGTTCCTAATTTCAACCCAGATCGCCATACGTGCATGAGAAACCATCAAGTTGCACTGAACGGACGTGACTTACATCAAGGTCCCGTACAGCCTCCCGAGACTCGAATTTGTTTTACTGACTTTCCTGATTTTGACCCAGATGGCCATACGCGCATGCAAAACAATCAAGTTGCAGCGTCCGGACGTGCATTTTGTTAATGTCCCGTCCAACCACTCTGGACCCGAGTTCGTGAGTTTAACTGACTTTCCCCACTTTCCCGATTATGACCCAGATGGCCATCCGCACACGCAAAACCATCAAGTTGCACCGTCCAGAGGTGTATTCTGTAAAGGTCCCGTCCGGCTGCCCGGTGCCCCAGTTTGTGAATTTTCTTAACTTTTCTATCTACAACCTAGATGGCGATCCGCACATACAAAACCATCAAGGTTGCGTCTGGCTTCCCAAGACAGAGTTTGTGAGTTTTACCGAATTTACCGACTTTCTTGATTTTGACCCAGATGGCCATCCGAGCATGCAAAACCATCCTGTTGCACCATCCGATCGTGTATTCCATCAAGGTCCAGTCCGCCGTCCCGGGAACCGAGTTCATTAATTTTCCCAACTTTCTCAATTTTGACCCAGATGGTCATCCGCGCATGTAAAACCATCAAGTTGCACCGTTCGAACGTGTATTCCATCTAGGTCCTGTGCGGCCGGCCGAGACCCGAGTTTGTGAGTTTTCCCTAGCCTTCCTATCTCGACCCAGATGGCCATCCGCGGATGCAAAACCATGAAGTTGCACCATCCGGATGTGTATTTCGTCAAGGCCACGTCCGGCTGCCCGAGACCCAAGTTTGAGAGTTATACCGACTTTCCCGGTTTGGATCCAGATGGCCATCCGCGCATACAAAACACTCAAGTTACACCATCCGGACATTTATTCCATCAAGGTCCCGTTCGGCCACCCGGGACCCGAGTTCGTGAGGTTGGTCGACGTTCCTAATTTCAACCCAGATCGCCATCCATGCATGCGAAACCATCAAGTTGCACTAAACGGACGTGACTTACATCAAGGTCCCCATCCGGCCTCCCGGGACTCGAGTTTGTTTTACTGACTTTCCTGATTTTGACCCAGATGGCCATCCGCGCATGCAAAACAATCAAGTTGCAGCTTCCAGACGTGCATTTTTTAATGTCCCGTCCAATCACCCTGGACCCGAGTTCGTGAGTTTTACTAACTTTCTCCACTTTTGTAAAAGTCCCAAAAATGTGTATGAATAAAACCAAGGTTTGAGTTCATATGTGTGGCAAAGACATGAAAAATGGGACTTGCTAAAACTTTTCTTCATGCAAAGTAATACATGGAGGACCATCCAAAATGAGGCTCACATTTTTATTTAAAAGTGTTGAACCAATAAGGAGTTAAATACCTCTTTGCATGTAAGTTTAAAATTCAGATTTGAAATTCAAAGTTCACACATATGGTGACCCAAAAACTTTGAATTAACATGCAGCCATATAGTTGAGTTTTTAGGGAAAAGTTTATCACCACCTTTTCATTTGTAGGGTGGGCTCAAAAAGGAGTGTAAGAGAAGCATTTGTAAATTCTAGCCAAATTCAAATTTGTCATACCAATTCAAACTGAATGTGGAGAATTCAAATTCTAACCCACATTTTAAAACTCAGAATTTTGGGAATTAAGAGGATCAGTTTGAGAAGATATTTGGGGAAGAAATGTGGAGTGGGACCCACATGTCATAGAGGTAAAGGAGGAGCCCTGCACCCTAAGTCTTAGCCTCAGTTTGAGATTTCCCCGAACAGCTCACGGGAGCCACCGAGGTGCTTACCGGCGCCACCTCCTGCTTCCTGCCCCCATGCGCTGACCACCGAGGCGGTGCCCTCGTGCTGATCCCTGTGCTCACGTCCCCTTAGCCGAGCAAAAGGCTCAGTTGTGCTTCCCCCCTCGCGAGCGCACGAACGGCAGCCGTTCTCCCCCTCCGCTCTCGGTCCGATCGGAAGATCGGCAAAACCACCGCGCCTCCTCCTCCCCCGAGCTGCTAAACACTTCCACGATCTCAACCTCCACCTCCCTGAACCACAAGCAAGTGAGCTACGGCCTCCGGTGCCCGAGAACAATCGCCGCCACGGCGACCTAATCTGAGAAAGTGATCGGGCACTCGTGGACAGCCCTCCACAGTGGGTTTCACGGCCGTGCGATCACACCTACGGACGCGCACGGGTGCGGTGCTGCTCTCAGCCCAAGCTCAGGCCGTGCCGCGAGCTATCGGCGGCGAATTTTGAGGTTTTGCTCCGGCGACCTCACTCCGAGCTTCCGGTATGGATTCAACAAATTCCCATTCTCTAATCCTTCCTAGGTCCTCAAATCTTGCATGTAGTAGCTGGATTAGCCAGCGATCATTCCCCCTTTTGCATCCAGCGCATGAAAACGCCTCAGGCCGACGAATTTCGAGCTTTTCTTGGGTGGTTCACGGCGGACCCATTCGGTCACACGATGACGACCTAGTTCCAGCCCTTTCCAAGCTAGTTTGAGGTCGTACCGATCTTCCTGGAGGTACGCTGGTGCTGTACGGCTCGTCGGCACAAGTTTTTGAGGGCTGGAGACCTCAGGCGACGCTGCCGAACGGCCACAGAGGCAGTTACACGTCGCCGGCCATGTTCTGGTCGTCGGCGGCTCTAGCAAACCCCACAGCCGTGTCCCACGGTGTCACAAACTCCCGGGCGGCGAGTTTCAGCTCAGGCGGTGGCCGGAAACGGCGAGCTGGCGAGCTCCGGCGTCGGGCCGGCGAGGGGCAGCGCGGGCGCGAGCGAAGAAGCCGGAGGAAGAAGAAGACGCGTGGGCCCCAGCTGTCAGCAGCTCAAATTTTAAACCCGGGATCGGGTGTGGCCGGGATCCCGTGTGTTGGCGCGCAGGGGTGCTGTGGCCCGGTGTGGCTTGGCTTCTATTGGCTGGAATTCAAAACAGTGGGTCCAGCCGGATTTTCAATAGCAAAATAGTTCTAGACTTAGCTCAATCTTTAGAAATTCATATCTCCCTGTAGAAAACTCCAATTTGAGTGATTCCAATTGGGTTGGATTCATCTCTCTGAGTACTATCCAAATACGAACTCAGATTTGTATGAAAGTCAATATTATATTCTGGAAAATTCTTTGAATTTTTTCTGAAAAAGAATTATTGAGGGAGTTTGGTTATCAAAAAATCCCCAAATTTTGCCAGAATATTCTTTAGCATATTTTGGACCTACTAGAAAAGTTTCAGCTCATTTGAAGATCATTTGAGTAGGAATTTGCTAAATGCAAACTACTGTGTTCAAAAGAGTCCAGAAACATTTTCAGAAAATGTTTCCCACTTCTAAAATCTGTTCTGAGCAATCCATAGCTCCAAAATCATAGGAAAATTTAGGAAAGCTCTCTGAGACATACTTGGAATTGTAGTTCACTTAATTGGGCATGAAAATGCACATTACTACAGAATTAATTCTGTTGAGTACAAATGCTTAAAGAATTGTTCTGGGAGAACTACCCAAGTAAAAGGGCTGAATTTTGGACCAGATGACTCTCATGTGATCAAGAACTCACATGTAAATTATCAGCCCAAGATGAGTCCTGGAACTCCCTGTTCTTATTCTCCATACTTGTGTATATGTGGGAATACATAAGAGATATTGTGAGAATTGGGGAGGACACAATATTACTCCACATTAGCTGCAATTTGGCAAGCCAAATCCTTAGGTAGTATAGAACCTGCTGTAAAAGTTTCGAGGCCATTGGAGTTCTTGTTCTTCAGTTGCACTCAAATCTTTTCAGCTTGTCTATTATGATCATTAGGGAAAATGATTAGTGTATAGCTAAGGCCTTAAGGTCAATTTAGTTTATTTCTGTTCTTTGCACAACAGAGGCAAACCAAGCAATGCTTGGCTTTTCCACACAACCTCTGTACTAAGAAATTAATTCCATAACTTCTTTCCATTACATTCTATAAAATATGTGCATATGCATCTCAATAGGAACCACAACGAAGGGGACTCAAAGGAGTGATTCATCGAAGTGGATCAAGCTCCGGAGAGTCAAGGGTGGATCTGCAAGGACACTAACTGGTTATATACAACTACCCTGCAAAACAGGCAAGCTCCGGTTTGCATTTAACAGCTGTTAAGTTTTTCTTTTGTATTCACTTTCGGTTAAGATTTAAACTGTGCATTAGGTCTAGTGTTTGATACTCCTCTTGCATAGCCAAATGACCCATGGAGTATTGGGTAGGTGTCTTTCACCGTAAGAACTGCCATGCTTAAGTATGGTTCGGTAGAAGTCGAGTGGTGAGATGCTACTCGTAGTTTCAGGAATAACAGGGGCATACGGGATTGGTTCATAAATGAATTAGCAAGTTAAAGTTGAGACCGGAAGGTTGTAGGGGCAGCAGGACATAGGGGCCTGGGTGCTGTAGACCTGTCCGTGTCGGTAAAGGACCGATCCGTATGCGGCCCTGTTGAACAAGTTTGAGTTGTGTACCAGACTCATGCTGACTATATGGGACCCAGTAAACCGATGTACCTCGGGAAGCTGTCGTTGGGACTTTTCAGGTCGCCTCAGGCGGACGGCCGGTGTGCAGTATGTGGGGAATATTCTCATGACATCTCATGTCGGTAGGTGCACCATGAGAGTAGCTACTGTACGGGGCAACTTGATCGATTCAGCAGGGGTGAAACGGGGGAAAGGCTGCCACGTACGACGTCAGTGATGGTTGTGGTAGGCAACGTCGAGTACGGGCGTACGTGTCGTGTAGTCCGGGTGTTATTGATTCGAATCACCGTCGCTCGTGGAATGGACCAAGCATACTTGTTCTCACAGTCGTGACGTAGTAAGAACTTGCATGAGAAGGGAACTAATCGTTTTGATGTGAAGTATTATCCTACCTTTGTATTGGATCTTGATGAATAGGCTAGTGCAAACTCGATTCTTTTATGCCATGAGCAATTTACATCGGGGGAAAGCGTTTCTTGTTTGATTGTGGACTCCCGATGTGGCGTGCCCAGGGTTAATTAAAATACTGCAATTAATATTGAAAGTTAGGATTCACTTTTAGGCGAGTTTAATTATGCTTATGCCATCCTATGTTAGGTTCATAACCTCACTTAGAGTTTCATGTTTAGGGTGACGGTTAAGTCTTGCTGAGCGTTATGCTCACGGATACTATCCGAGTTGTTTTACAGGTAATTGACTCGATGCTTATGAGAAGGGATGCTGATGAGACTCGGGAACCTCCGAGTGCTTACTCTAAGAGCATCCTCGCCGCTGCAGATTGTCTTCGTGTTGCTAGTAAGAAACGTCCGCGGGCTGGACCGTTTCTTTGTTGCTAGTTTAGATAGGAGTCGTGAGAGTGATAGTCTTCCGCTGTAGTTGACTCTGATATAAGTATTTGTAAAACTTTCTTGTACACTTTCGCAAACTATTTATGTAATATGATGTGTTTCCATCGACCCGTGTGCTGTTGGGTGCCGCATAACACGGCACCACCCGACGAGGTCCCGTGGGGCCGTCTCAACTTTCCCGATTTCGACCCAGATGGCCATCCGCACACGCAAAACCATCAAGTTGCATCGTCCGGAGGTGTATTCCGTAAAGGTCCCGTCCGGCTGCCCAGCGCCCCAGTTTGTGAGTTTTCCCAACTTTTCTGTCTACGACCTAGATGGCCATCCGCACATGCAAAACCATCAAGGTCGCGCCCGACTTCCCGGGACAGAGTTTGTGAGTTTTACCGAATTTACTGACTTTCTTGATTTTTACCCAGATGGCCATCCACGCTTGCAAAACCATCCTGTTGCACCATCCAAACGTGTATTCCGTCAAGGTCTAGTCCGCCGTCACGGGACCCGAGTTCATTAATTTTCCCAACTTTCCCAATTTCGACTCAGATGGCCATCCCCTCATGTAAAACCATCAAGTTGCACCGTCCGAACATGTATTCCATCTAGGTCCTGTCCGGCCACCCGAGACCCGAGTTTGTGATTTTTCCCGAGCCTTCCTATCTCGACCCATATGGCCATCCGCGGATGCAAAACCATGAAGTTGCACCGTCCGGATGTGTATTTCGTCAAGACTTCATCCGGCTGTCCGAGACCCAAGTTTTAGAGTTATACCGACTTTACCGGTTTTGATCCAGATGGCCATCCGCGGATACAAAGCACTCAAGTAACATCATCCGGACGTTTATTCCGTCAAGGTATCGTTCGGCCACCTGGAACCCGAGTGCGTGAGTTTGGCTGACGTTCCTAATTTCAACCCAGATCACCATCCGTGCATGCGAAACCATCAAGTTGCACTGAACGGACGTGACTTACATCAAGGTCCCCGTCCGGCCTCCCGGGACTCGAGTTTGTTTTACTGACTTTCCTGATTTTGACCCAGATGGCCATCCGCGCATGCAAAACAATCAAGTTGCAGCATCCAGACGTGCATTTTGCTAATGTCCCGTCCAACCACCCTGGACCCGAGTTCGTGAGTTTTACTGACTTTCCCCACTTTCCCGATTTCGACCAATATGGCCATGCACACGCAAACCATCAGGTTGCACCGTCCGGAGGTGTATTCCGTAAAGGTCCCGTCCGGCTGCCTGGCGCCCCCGTTTATGAGTTTTCCCAACTTTTCTGTCTACGACCTAGATGGTCATTCGCACATGCAGAACCATCAAGTTGCACCATCCGGACATGTATTCCATCAAGGTCGCATCCGGCTTCCCGAGATAGAGTTTGTGAGTTTTACCTAATTTACCGAATTTCTCGATTTTGACCTAGATAGCCATCCGCACATACAAAACCATCCTGTTGCACCATCCGAACGTGTATTCTATCAAGGTCCAGTCCGCCGTCCCGGGATCCGAGTTAATTAATTTTCCCAACTTTCCCAATTTCGACCTAGATGGCAATCCGGGCATGTAAAACCATCAAGTTGCACCGTCCAAACGTGTATTCCATCTAGGTCCTGTCCGGCTACCCGAGACCCGAGTTTGTGAGTTTTCCCTAGCCTTCCTATCTCGACCCAGATGGCCATCCACGGATGCAAAATCATGAAGTTGCACCGTCAGGATGGGTATTTCGTCAAGGCCCCGTGTGGCCGCCCGAGACCCGAGTTTGAGAGTTATACCGACTTTCCTGCTTTGGATCTAGATGGCCATCCACGCATGCAAAACACTAAAGTTACACCATCCAAACGTTTATTCCCTCAAGGTCCCGTTGAGCCACCCGGGACCCGAGTTTGTGAGTTTGGCCGATGTTCCTAATTTCAACCCAGATCGCCATCCATGCATGCGAAACCATCAAGTTGCACTGAACGGACGTGACTTACATCAAGGTCCCCGTCCGGCCTCCCGGGACTCGAGTTTGTTTTACTGACTTTCCTGATTTTTACCCAGATGGCCATCCGCGCATGCAAAACAATCAAGTTGCAGCATCGAGACGTGCATTTTGTTAATGTCCCGTCCAACCACCCTGGAGCCGAGTTCGTGAGTTTTACTGGCTTTCCCCACTTTCTCGATTTCGACCCAGATGGCCATCCACACATGCAAAACCATCAAGTTGCACGGTCCGGAGGTGTATTCCGTAAAGGTCCTGTCGGGCTGCCCGGCGCCCCAGTTTGTGAGTTTTTACAACTTTTCTGTCTACGACCTAGCTGGCCATCCGCACATGCAAAACCATCAAGTTGCACCATCCGGGCATGTATTCCGTCAAGGTCGCGTCCTTCCCGGGACAGAGTTATTAAGTTTTACCGAATTTACCGACTTTCTCGATTTTGACCCAGATGGCCATCCGCGCATGCAAAACCATCCTGTTGCACCATTCGAACGTGTATTCCGTCAAGGGCCAATCCACCGTCCCAGGACCCGAGTTCATTAATTTTCCCAACTTTCCCAATTTCGACCCAGATGGCCATCAGCACATGTAAAACCATCAAGTTGCACCGTCCGAACATGTATTCCATCTAGTCCTGTCCGGCCGCCCGAGACCCGAGTTTTTGAGTTTTCCCGAGCCTTCCAATCTCGACCCAGATGGCCATCCGCAGATGCAAAACCATGAAGTTGCACCGTCCGGATGTGTATTTCGTCAAGGCCCCATCCGACCGCCCGAGACCCGAGTTTGAGGGTTATATCGACTTTCCCGGTTTGGATCCAGATGGCCATCCGCGCATGCAAAACTATCAAGTTACACCATCCGGACGTTTATTCCGTCAAGGTTCCGTTCGGCCACTCGGGACCCGAGTTTGTGAGTTTGGCCGACGTTCCTAATTTCATCCCAGATCGCCATCCGTGCATGTGAAACCATCAACTTGCACTGAACGGACGTGACTTACATCAAGGTCCCCATCCGGCCTCCCGGGACTCGAGTTTGTTTTACTGACTTTCCTGATTTTGACCCAGATGGCCATCCACTCATGCAAAACCATCCTAATGCACCATCCGAACGTGTATTCCGTCAAGGTCTAGTCCGCTGTCCCGGGGCCCGAGTTCATTAATTTTCTCAACTTTCCCAATTTCAACCCAAATATCCATCGCGCATGTAAAACCATCAAGTTGCACCGTCCGAACATGTATTCCATCTAGGTCCTGTCCGGCCGCCCGAGATCCGAGTTTGTCAGTATTCACGAGTATTCCTATCTTGATCCAGATGGCCATCCACGAATGCAAAACCATGAAGTTGCACCGTCCGGATGTTTATTTCGTCAAGGCCCCGTCCGGCCGCCCGAGACCCGAGTTTGAGAGATATACCGACTTTCCCGGTTTTGATCCAGATGGCCATCCACGCATACAAAACACTCAAGTTACACCATCCGGACGTTTATTCCGTCAAGGTATCGTTTGGCCACCTGGGACACGAGTTGGTGACTTTGGTCGACGTTCTTAATTTCAACCCAGATCGCCATCCATGCATGCGAAACCATCAAGTTGCACTGAACGGACGTGACTTACATCAAGGACCTGTACGGCCTCCTGGGACTCGAGTTTGTTTTACTGACTTTCCTGATTTTGACCTAGATGGCCATCTGCGCAAAACAATCAAGTTGCAGCGTCCACACGTGCATTCTGTTAATGTCCGGTCCATCCACCCGAGATTTGAGTTCGTGAGTTTTACTGACTTTCCCCACTTTCTCGATTTCAACCCAGATGGCCATAAGCAGATGCAAAACCATCAAGTTGCACCGTCCGGAGGTGTATTCCATAAACGTCCCGTCCGGCTGCTCGGCGCCCCAGTTTGTGAGTTTTCCCAACTTTTCTGTCTACGACCTAGATGGCCATCCGCACATGCAAAACCATCAAGTTGCACCATCCGGACATGTATTCCGTCAAGGTCGCGTCCGGCTTCCCGGGACGGAGTTTGTGAGTTTTATCGAATTAACCGACTTTATCGATTTTGACCCAGATGGCCATCCGCGCATGCAAAATCATCCTGTTGCACCATCCGAACGTGTATTCCGTCAAGGTCCAGTTCGCCGTCCTAGGAACCGAGTTCATTAATTTTCCCAACTTCCTCAATTTTGACCCAGATGGCCATCCGCGCATGTAAAACCATCAAGTTGCACCGTCCGAACACGTATTCCATCTAGGTTATGTCCATCCGCCTGAGACCCAAGTTTGTGAGTTTTCCCTAGGCTTCCTATTTCGACCGAGATGGCCATCCGGGGATGCAAAACCTTGAAGTTGCACCGTCCGGATGTGTATTTCGTCAAGGCCACGTCCGGCCGCCTGAGACCCGAGTTTGAGAGTTATACCGACTTTCCCGGTTTGGATCCAGATGGCCATCCGCGCATATAAAACACTCAACTTACACCATCCGAACGTTTATTCGATAAAGGTTCCGTTCGGCCACTCGGGACCTGAGTTTGTGAGTTTGGCTGACGTTCCTAATTTCAACCCAGATCGCCATCCGTGCATGTGAAACCATCAAGTTGCACTGAACGGACGTGACTTACATCAAGGTCTCCGTCTGGCCTCCCGGGACTCGAGTTTGTTTTACTGACTTTCCTGATTTTGACCCAGATGGCCATCTGCGCATGCAAAACAATCAAGTTGCAGCGTCCAGGCGTGCATTTTGTTAATGTCCCGTCCAACCACCCTGGACCCGAGTTCGTGAGTTTTACTGGTTTTCCCCACTTTCCTGATTTCGACCCAAATGGCCATCCGCACACGCAAAACCATCAAGTTGCACCGTTCGGAGGTGTATTCCGTAAAGGTCCCCTTCGGCTGCCCGGTGCCCCAGTTTGTGAGTTTTCCCAACTTTTCTGTCTATGACCAAGATGGCCATCCGCACATGCAATGACAGGGCCCGCCGGTCCTGATCACGGGGACGGGGCACCTCGCTCGGGAATCGCATTGGGTGGTGCCGTGTTATGCGGCACCCAACAGCACACATATAAGGAAAACTGTATTACATAAATCAAAAGAGGAAGCTTACATATGTTCTTTGTAAATAATTTACATAAATTAGCTACAGCGGAAGTATATAAACAGCTCACGCCGAATAACTAGTGAGCACCCGAGAAGAGGTCCAACCCACGGACTCCTCTCGCTAGCAACACGAAGACAAGGCATCGGATAGGTTCTCCACGTGATACATGACTCGGAAGTTCCCGAGTTTCACCGGATAACCTTCTTTATAGCGTCGAAGTTTACCTGCAAAACCACTCATATAGCAAGAGTGAGCACAAAGGCTCAGCAAGACTTAACCGTCTCTCCTATAGCATGCAACTCTACATGAGGTTAACGTAAGACCTAATCCTGTAATTTGCGAAAAGACTCGCCTACGAGTTCATCCTTAACTTTCAGATTTTAGCCATAATAGTAGTGACCTTGCGTCCAGCAACATTGGAACTCCACAATCAAACAAGAAACGCTTCATTCCAATGTTACTTGTCCCAAGGTGGAAAATAACTTTAGTTTGCTATATCTCTACTTCAAACAGGGTTTTCATGCAATTTACCATAATCATAGCAGCAAATAAAACTTTTGCAAACTGTTTCCACACAAGTTGATTACTACGTCACAACATGGGAGCAAGCGGTACTCAATAACCGTGAGGGACGGTGATTCGAATCAAACACTGCCCGGATAGCTCGACACATACGCCCGCCTATGAAGACCCAAATTTGGTGTCCTTCGTTACGTCGTATGTGGCAACCTTTCATAGGATACTCGACTGTAGAACCGGTCACGCCGTCTCGGGATCATAGGTCTAACGAGACGATGTGGTATGTCTCTACAATCCAGTTAACCTGGTACATCGGTTTCCTGGGTCCCATATAGCAGTAATCATCCGGTACACAACTCAATACTTGCTCCTGGATGCGGCACACACATGGGTCCTTAACCGACACAGGCAGAGCTACTCGACCAAGACCCCGTCTTGTCGCTGCCTAACCCTCCTGCCCGGTCTCATCTTTAGAAATGTAAACTTTAGTTTACCTCTCTCTTCCAACCACACTTATCAAATCCTCAACAACTCGCGAGTAGATTCCAACTACTCGTCTTCTACCGGATGTCCTAGCCTATTTAGCACGGCCTTATTCTACAGCGATGACACCTTTCTACCCTTGACCTCAGGGGTTCATTTTGGTTATGCAAGTGGAGTATAAAACATCCTTGATCTAATGCACATACAAACTTTAACCCATGGTAGTGAACAAAGTAAAAACTTTATAAAACAACTTAAATGCAAACCGTAGCTTGCCTTGGTTTTGCAGGTGACTAAAGTCAGATAAGCATGAAGTTAGTTGTTGATGACTTGAAGCTTAATCACTGCCTTCTTGCTTCTTGATCCAAGCTTCACTCTTCCTCCACTCTTCTATGAGGGCCCACCGTCCCGGTTCACGGAGACGGGGCACCTCGCCTGGGAATCGCATTGGGTGGTGTCGTGCGATGCGGCACCCAACAGCACACATAATAAAGCATCATATTACATAAATCAAGCGAAAGCTTACAAAGGGTAAATTTTACAAATACTTCTCAAAATACTCTACAGAGGAAGACTAATACAACTCACACCTCATACCTATGCTAAGCAACAGAGAAGGGGTCCAGCCCGCGGACCCTTCTCTCTAGCAACACTATCACAATAGCAGCGGCAGGGGTTGCAATGAGTTCACCACTCGAAGAGCTCCGAGTCTCATCGGACACCCGTACATATCAGCGTACTGTTATTACCTGCAAAACAACTTATGCAATATCTGTGAGCACGAAGCTCAGCAAGACTAACCCGTCACCCTAGTCATGAAACTCTACATGATGAAAATAGAGGGCTGATTATAGAAGTTTGCACAAACGATGAAATTGAGCTAAAGGAGAGTCCTTACTTCAAGTTTTAAGCAACTTTTATAACCCTCGCACAACTTACATCGAGACTCCACAATCAAACAAGAAACGTTCATCTCGATGTCACTTGCCCGAGGTGAAAGTAACTTTAGTGAGCTATCCTAGACTCATACTGACCTTGCGCCATCAACATCGAGACTCCACAATCAAACAAGAAACGCTTTGCCTCAACGCTACTAGCCCAAGGTGGAAATTAAATTTAGTGAAGTGTTGACCGTTCCTCATCTCCATTATGAGGATTACTCACGAAGCATATTAAATGTTTTCCCGGTTTATTACTATGTCACGACACAGAGAACAAGTATGCTCGGTCTATTCCACGAGCGACGGTGATTGCAATCAAAAACACCCGGCTGACACGACATGTACGCCCGTACTCGACGTTGCACACAACAACTGTCACTGACGTCGTACGTGGCAACCTTTCACATGACACCCAAATGTCAAACCGGTCCCACCGACTGGGATTAAGTCTCTCTATGGCAAACTCTCGTAGAGCCGACTTCTCTATCCTTTCAGCATCGGCATCAGACGGTGAGGTATGCCTCGACACCCAGGTTAACATGTTACATCGGTTTCCTGGGTCCCTATCGAAGTGTGTAGCCGACACTTCCCTCGGGCCTGCTCTGGGCAGCCCGCGGAGGTTCTTTTTCGGAGGGGCTAGTCACTCACAGAGAGCTTGCGCGTTAGGGACGATGGAGGGAGAAGCTTGACACAGGGATTTTTACGTGGTTCAGGCCGCCGGAGCATAATACCCTACGTCCACGGTGACCTGAGTTGCTCGTTGTATTGCTTGGTGCGCAGGAGCGAACCCTGCGTGAGAGTGTAAAATGTCGAACCCTCAGGTGTGAATGGCTGAGGAGCGAACCCTTGCTAACGTTGCCTACCTGAGCCTTTTATTGCCCAAGGCTCGGGTGGCTTACAAGGTGGGCCCGGGACCCGACAGGTGGTCCCGGAGAGATTGCCTGCCATCTACCGTACCCGCAGTTACGCCGGTAGTTGTCTCTGGCGAGGCTTTCGAGTCTTCGTTCTGCCGCCCTGCCCATGCTGCAAGCTAGTTGTAGTGGTTGGCAGGGGCGGCAGGGGATGTCTTGTCATTGTGTTTATTGGCAGGCAGGCTCTGACGTGGTGCGCCAGTCTTCACTGCGATGTGATTGGGCACAACGGCAAGGTATGGCACGTCTTTACTCTTGCCGCCTACCGTGCAGGGGCAGGTAGCGCTGCTCTGCTGGCCACATGGCGGGCCCGGAGATTTCCTCTGAGGAGAGGGAGGTCCGGCCTCGCGGGACACGTGGAGCCTTCGGAGCTCTCCCCGCGGAGAAGGGCGAGGTCCTTAGGCTGTTTCCCCTGTGCGCGGGGGTACCCCATATTGAGGGTACCCACAGTCCCATATAGCCAGTATGCATCCGGTACACAATCCAAACTTGTCCAACGGGCCGCACACGAGAACGGGCCTTAATCGACTCAGACATAGACTAGGTTCACAGGACCACGTCCTTGAACCTTCCATCCACTGCCCGGTCTCCATTCCCAACTATGAGGATCAATTCCCAACTCTTCGGATTGATCCCCCTTAACCCCGTTTCACGAGTAGGAAACTTCCCACTCGAGTTTTGCTTCTTTTAATCCAATTTTGTTAATTTGAGATCAGCAGTTATAAGCAATTTATACACTACTCTACATTATACTCCAGGGTTTTCTGGGTCATGCATTTGGAGTGTCATACCATCTAGACTTAATGCAATAAATAAAATGCTAGACGTATAAAGTGAATACAAATAAAAAATTGTAAGTTTGGATGCAGACCGAGGCTTGCCTTTGTTTAGCAGGGAACTAATATATATATATATATATATATATATATATATATATATATATATCTCAGTTAGTGAAGACCACTTGGCTTGATCTCTTGCCTCCCTCCTTTGATCTCTATTTCAATGACTTCATGTTCTTCACGTAGATGCTATACGTAATGAATATGCACAATTGTTTAATTGTAAAGACTTTGCTACAAGTTCTAATAACAAGTTTTCAAAAACAGGAACTCTGTTTAAAAATTTAAAATGGTACTGGTGCTAGTGGTTTGGGTTTGGATCTAAGCACATGATTAAGTGTTAAGTGGTTTCACCCTCTTCTATATTGATCACCTTAAGAGGTTAAATAGACAGGGGTGATCCAGAGCTCCAATGGAGCTGAGAATTCCCATGTGAGTTCCTTGTCACAAGAAAGTCCTCTGGACCAAAAAATTAGCATTTTTCATTAAGTGGTTTGTTTAGAACAATTTTCTAAGCAATTAAGCAAAGAAGAATTAATTCTAAGATAATACCCATGTTCATGCCCAACTTAATGAACTACAATTTCAATCATAGTTCATAGAGGTTGCATGAATTTTCCTAGCATTTTTGGAGCTAAGATTGACCCAGAACTGAATTTCCAAGTTTTGGGAAATTCTCTGAAAATGTTTCTGTATTCAATTGAACAAAGCATCTTCAAATCTGAATTGCCCTGATCAACTCAACTCCAAATGATCTGAAAATTTTACAGTTGTTCACTAACATCCTAATGAATACTCTGACAAAATTTGAGGGTTTTTGGATGAACCAAACTCTCTCAAGAATTCTTTTTCTGAAAAGCTTTAAAGAATTTTCCAGAATTAAATATTGAGTTCATACAAATTGGGTTTCATATTTGAATAGTACTCCATTAAATAGATCCAAAAAAATTTGTTTCACAATTTTTGGATTCTCCTACACAAAGTTGTGGCCCTCCAAAGTTTAAACTAGAAACTGAAATCTCTGAAAAGTTGTGGCCCTTCTTCTTCGTCGCGCCAAACAGGGGCCGCGGCGGCGCCCGCCAGTGAGCGTCGCTGGAATAGCTTTCCCGGCCATCTCCCGACCTCAGACTCGCCGCCCCACCCTAACTCGCGATGCTGAACTCGGCTCGGGTGTCGCCGGCGGCCGTAGACCACCGGAACAGGGTGCCCGACGGTGGCAGCGGCTGTTAGGGTTCCGGCGTGGTCGGGAATGCGCTACACCGCATCAAAACAGTCAGGGAATGAGTGGAGAGCACCGTGGGAGCTCGAGGGCATCGAAAATGGTCGCCAAACCCCGTGAAAAGGTCGGCAACATGGAGCTCCACGGTGACCCGAGCTTTTTTTCCATGGCGGCCCGAGAAACAGCAAGAACCCGGTCATTTCTGGACCATATCACTCGGTTCTTGGTCGAGGAGGACCGCTAGGAATTTAGGAAGGTGTGTGCAAGCTCGCCCGAGCTGGGGTGGACTGTGCCGCTAGAATTTTTGGGTAGACCGACCCCTACCCGTATGCACCATGTTTCGGGAATTTTGGAAATTCTCCCTACTGAGTTGATCGTTTGCTATGTGGTTTGCAGCTACACGAGATAGGGATCATGGCGCACCTTTTTGTGTTGAGGAGGGATGGTGAAAACGGCCGTGGGGTGCTGTCCACGGGGGCTGTCCTCGGTTTCCCGCCGGTGAGCCTCGGTTCTCGGCGGTGATCGTCGAATTGTGGCCACACGAAGCGACAACGCCGTGAAAAGTAGCCAGGTGGGTACCTAGAGCACGTGTTGATGTTCACTTTTTGTGTTGGTGGCTCGGGCAACGGCCGAGCAGGCGCCGGTGTGCGGTGGAAATCGGAGGAGCGGCGCCGATGTGGGAAAACTGAGCGCGGTGCGGCTGCTGATCGTGAGGAGGAAAGCAAACACGCTTGGCTCAGCTGTGTGGAGAGTGGATTACGTAGAGGAGGGGGTGAGCTGCTGCCCGGCTGCCAGCGCGAGAGGGAGGAGCAGGAGCTGTCGTCCGGTGCTTCTCGGGGGCGCACAGTGGGAACCGAGGTGGCTTCGTGTAGAGGAGGAAAAACCGAGACCAATTACTAGGAAATTTCTCCATTTAACCACCTCTATGATATGTGGGCCCCACTGTCCCTTCTTATCCCCTCTCATTTTTCTCACAAAACTTGGCAAGGGACCAATTCAAATGTTTGAAGTTTAAAACCTGAGCTGCATTTGGATAGTTGGACAAATCTCATCCAAATTCAAATGTATATTTGAATTCTTTGCACATTTGAATCCTTTTTGGAAAAAATGGGTAGCAAACCTTTTCAAAAATTACTGAAACTTTGCCTACCCACGAAGTTGGACCTAAGGAGTCCAAATATGAACTCTAATCTTTGCTTTGGCTGCTGCAAATGAGAATTTTTCACACAACAGTTTGAAAATCATTGTGTTACTCTCATTTGAAATTTTTAGTAGAACAAGTTGTTCCAAAATCTAACTTTAGCTTTTCTCACACATATGGGAACTTCCTACTTGGTTTCACATCCCCCTTGGGTTCCAAGTCTTCAATTGAATGTTTGAACTTGTGTGAAGAAAACTCTCATGTGTGTTATCACATGTGGAAAAAAGTTTTAACAAGTCCCATTTATCATACATATGAAACCAACTTTGCACAAGCAAGAGTTTCTTTGTATTCATATTTTGGGACCTTTACATTCCTCCCCCCTTAAAAGAATCTCGTCCCGAGATTATAAGGTCAAAAATGAGAGGAAGAATGGTGGGAGTTTATAGGATGTGCGACGCCCAAAGTCGGGATGATTTGGCGCGAAGAAATCCTTCGCTCTCCCGTGTCGCTTCAACCTTGGAGTAACCACTCCCTAAAACTTTATAGAACCACAACGTATGGTCACGTGTGGTTCGGTCCATTATGTCAATGATCTGAACCAATCCCTCCTGAGGTGTGAGATCTGGTTTCAGTTCCCTGGTATTTCCCAGATGAATGGTGGTTGAACACTTGAGGCACTTCCTCAGCTGAGAAAAATGGAAGATGTCATACACACTGGTGAATACCGCTGGTAATTCCAGCCAGTGTGCAACTGACCCACATCTTTCCGAAAACCTGAAATGGACCGACGAATCGAGATGAATAGAAACTTTGACAAGTGAGCCTCGTCCAAATCTTTCTCCCTCGACTCCGGGTTATGGGGTACGATGATTCTGTCCTTAAACCGCCGGACGCCGTCTCCGTCTTTCCGGAAATCTTTCAGTTCCCCCACTGTCTATACATCTCCGCCAATGTGACATGCCCTGATCATGTTTCTGGGCTGCCACCCTTTTTCACGGATGGTGGGGATAAATGCTAAATTGTAGAGAGCTCTAGGGTGAACCATACGTAATGGTAGCTCGCTCTCTTCCAACGGGGTGCTGGTTGGATTATGAACGTGTGACTTGCGACTCCCGCATTTGCCCACGTTAACCTTGTCGGGGATGATAATGGATCTCTATTTTGTAATCCTTTATCAACTCCAACCATTTTTGCTGCCTCATGTTACACTCCTTCTGAGTGAATATGTACTTGAGGCTCTTGTGGTTGATATATAAATGCACAAGGTTACCGAGTAGGTAGTACCTCCACATTTTGAGTGGGAGTACCACGGCAGTGAGTTCTATGTCATGAGTCGGGTAGTGTTGCTCATGATTCCTGAGTTGTCGTGATCCATACACGACCACACTTTGGTTTTGCATCAGCACACATCCTAGCCCAACGCCGGATGCATCACAGTACACAACGAACGGTCTTGTTGTGTTTGGCTGCGCCAAAACCAGTGCTGATGTTAAGTGTTTCATTAATGCCTTGAACGCTGCTTTACATGCTGGACTCCAAACCTATTTGGTAGCCTTCTTCAGCAGCTATGTCGTAGGCTTGGCAATCTTCGAGAGGTTTGAAATGAACCTCCGATAATATCCCGCGAGTCCGAGGAAACTCCGTACCTCGTGAGCAGTTCTCGGGGATTTCCAATGCAGCACTTGTGTGATATTATTCGGGTTCACAGCGATGCCCTTGGCTGAGATGAGATGCCCAAGACAAAGTACTTGTGATAACTAGAATTCGCACTTGCTGAATTTCACGTATAGCTTGTGATCCTGCAGCCATTGCAAGACTATACGCAGATGCTTCTCGTGTTCTCCCTCTGACTTGGAATAAACCAGTAGGTCGTCGATGAAGACCATGACAAACTTGTCCAGCTCCGGCATGAATACCGAGTTCATCAAGTACATGAACTGAGTTGGAGAATTGGGGAGGCCAAGGAACACGGCAAGGTACTCATAAACTCTGTACCTCGTCGAAAAACTGTCTTCAGAATAGCCTCAGCCCTTATCTCAATCTGATGGTACCCTGACCTTAAGTCCATCTTGGAAAAGATCCTTGCTTTGACCAACTGATCAAACAATATGTCGGTCTGTGGTAACGGGTACTTGCCCTTGATTGTCACAATGTTAAGCGGACGAAATTAACACTAAGCTGAAGTGTTTCGTCCTTCTTCCTACTACACAGCGCAGAGCAACCCCAAGTTCATGAGCTTGGTTGTATAACACATTTGCTCATGGTTTCCATTAGTTACTCCTTCAACCGTTCTCTTTGCTGTGCAGAACAGACGCTTCTGTCCTAACCCATATTTTGATCCGTTTAGAAGCATTTTCATAACTCAGGTTGAATACCAAAGTTAAAGTTAACTTCAATATATTTTCAACGAGTATTCATATGCCTTCATATCATATTTGGATCAAAAGTTATGATTGATCAAAGTTGACAGAATTCCTGGATAAAATTTGCCAGCATCTCCTTTGTATGTGGCTACTTTATTGCAGTTGTATATGAAAATACAATAATAATCTGAGCAAACTTTGAACTACAACAATGTTGCACATTTCATAACCTTTCCAACGGTGTATCATAGGCTCCTTACGGATTTGTCTACAGGAAGTTATGGCTTAAAAACAGAAAGGTCCAGAAAGGTTTTTGGTACTGTCCTGGTTCTGAACAGTTTGTCTTCAACTGGACTTTTCACCAATTTAACGTGTGACTTTGCTCTGGAAGTCTACCAAGAAGTTGTAGAGCACTTAAAAATCTTTCCAGAACTGTATCATACACATTAATTGGGTCAATCTACTCAGAGTTATGCTCCGTTAAAGTCTAGCAAGAATTCCTGCCAGAAACAGAGCACTCTGTTTTTGAAAACTTTGACGCCTAGTCATGCTCTCATTTGAATCTTAGCTTAAAATAAGAGTTCAGTAACTAATACTTGTTTCAAACTTCCAGTTTTAGTTGAAAGTTAGCTCATGAATCATTTCTGCATAGGGAAGGAGTTATTAAGTGTAGTACGGTGTCGATGCACCGTAAGAAACACGGCGGTACTACGTAGCCTCACCAAAGAAAATCCTAAACCGGATTATACCGGCATATCCGTTTAATCAGTGGCACTAATACGGTCTCTCGCACACGTGTACTACACGGGATACGTACATGGTTGGTACCTACAGAAGAACACTCAATAGTGGTGCACTCAATGGTTGTTTCATTTCAGGCAGTTCCATATTTGAAAGTAAATACAAACGCCTGTATCATTGCCATACGGCCGTCCTTGAGTTAAGTCACGTCTCAAGGTACATGATCGTGTTTTAACACCACACGATGGGGAACCCGAGTATATGATGAACGAGTCGTCATGGCTGGGAATGTTATCAACCCAATGGATACCACCTACTGCCCTGCAGGACACGCCGATGGTAAGCGCTGCATATGTCCTCCTGGGCTATTTCCAGACGAACACACTTTCGCGTTACTGACCACGCGATGGGGTCTCCACTTACTTGCCTAATGAACGCTAGGGATCAGCATTTCATATGAACTCAGGAACATGAAGAGTCCAAGAGTTTCATATTAACGTCTCACACCAAGCTGTGAGACCTTTCCCTGGCCACATTCCTCGTCAGGGGAGCTAACCAAAATTGAACCGCTTTCGGTGGCATTCCTTACCATTCTTACCTGAACGTAGGTGCATCGTTACATAATCGAAATTCAGAATTATAACAAATATGTTAGTGCTGCCACTTTAAGTAACCATACTACTATAGTCCTTATGTGGGCCTAATACCGTTTCCTCACCATATCCTAAGTTTTTGTCGTAATACGATCCTTATTCCGTGCGCTATTGCCAATGCGGATCTGATACCATGCTGTGAGGGCCCGCCGTCCCGGTTCACGGAGACGGGGCACCTCGCCCAGGAATCACATTGGGTGGTGCCGTGCGATGCGGCACCCAACAGCACACATAATAAAGCATCATATTACATAAATCAAGCGAAAGCTTACAAAGGGTAAATTTTACAAATACTTCTCAAAATACTCTACAGCGGAAGACTAATACAACTCACGCCTCATACCTATGCTAAGCAACAGAGAAGGGGTCCAGCCCGCGGACCCTTCTCGCTAGCAACACTATCACAATAGCAGCGGCAGGGGTTGCAATGAGTTCACCACTCGAAGAGCTCCGAGTCTCATCGGACACCCGTACATATCAGCATACTGTTATTACCTGCAAAACAACTTATGCAGTATCTGTGAGCACGAAGCTCAGCAAGACTAACCCGTCACCCTAGTCATGAAACTCTACATGATGAAAATAGAGGGCTGATTATAGAAGTTTGCACAAATGATGAACTTGAGCTAAAGGAGAGTCCTTACTTCGAGTTTTAAGCAACTTTATAACCCTCGCGCAACTTACATCGAGACTCCACAATCAAACAAGAAACACTTCATCTCGATGTCACTTGCCCGAGGTGAAAGTAACTTTAGTGAGCTATCCTAGACTCATACTGACCTTGCGCCATCAACATCGAGACTCCACAATCAATAAAAAAACGCTTTGCCTCAACGCTACTAGCCCAAGGTGGAAATTAAATTTAGTGAAGTGTTGATTGTTCCTCATCTCCATTATGAGGATTACTCACGAAGCATATTAAATGTTTTCCCGGTTTATTACTACGTCACGACGCAGAGAACAAGTATGCTCGGTCCATTCCGCGAGCGACGGTGATTGCAATAAAAAACACCCGGCTGACACGACACGTACGCCCGTACTCGACGTTGCACATAGCAGCTGTCACTGACGTCGTACGTGTCAACCTCTCACACGACACCCAAATGTCGAACCGGTCCCACTGATTGGGATTAAGTCTCTCTACGGCAAACCCTCGTAGAGCCGACTTCTCTATCCTTTCAGCATCGGCATCAGACGGTGAGGTATGCCTCGACACCCAGGTTAACATGTTACATCGGTTTCCTTGGTCCCATATAGCCAGTATGCATCCGGTACACAACTCAAACTTGTCCAAAGGGCCGCACACGAGAACGGGCCTTAATCGACTCAGACATAGACTAGGTTCACAGGACCACGTCCTTGAACCTTCCATCCACTGCCCGGTCTCCATTCCCAACTATGAGGATCAATTCCCAACTCTTCCGATTGATCCCCCTTAACCCCGTTTCACGAGTAGGAAACTGCCCACTCGAGTTTTGCTTCTTTTAATCCACTTTTGTTCATTTGAGATCAGCAGTTATAAGCAATTTATACACTACTCTACATTATACTCCAGGGTTTTCTGGGTCATGCATTTGGGGTGTCATACCATCTACACTTAATGCAATAAATAAAATGCTAGACGTGTAAAGTGAATACAAATAAAAACTTGTGAGTTTGGATGCAAACCGGGGCTTGCCTTTGTTTTGCAGGGAACTAATATATATATCTCAGTTAGTGAAGACCACTTGGCTTGATCTCTTGCCTCCCTCCTTTGATCTCTATTTCAATGACTTCAAGTTCTTCCCGTAGATGCTACACGTAATGAATATGCACAATTGTTTAATTGTAAAGACTTTGCTACAAGTTCTAATAACAAGTTTTCAAAAACTGGAACTCTGTTTAAGAATTTAAAATGACACTGGTGCTAGTGGTTTGGGTTTGGATCTAAGCACATGATTAAGTGCTAAGTGGTTTCTCCCTCTTCTATATTGATCACCTTAAGAGGATAAATAGACAGGGGTGATCCAGAACTCTAATGGAGCTGAGAATTCTCATGTGAGTTCATTGTCACAAGAAAGTCCTCTGGACCAAAAATTAGCATTTTTCATTAAGTGGTTTGTTTAGAACAATTTTCTAAGCAATTAAGCAAAGAAGAATTAATTCTAAGATAATACCCATGTTCATTCCCAACTTAGTGAACTACAATTTCAATCATAGTTCATAGAGTTTGCATGAATTTTCCTAGCATTTGTGGAGCTAATATTTACCCAGAACTGAATTTCCAAGTTTTGGGAAATTCTCTGAAAATGTTTCTGTATTCAATTGAACACAGCATCTTCAAATCTGAATTGCCCTGATCAAATCAACTCCAAATGATCTGTAAATTTTACAGTTGTTCACTAACATCCTAAAGAATATTCTGGCAAGATTTGAGGGTTTTTGGATGAACCAAACTCTCTCAAGAATTCTTTTGCTGTAAAGTTTAAAGAATTTTCCACAATTAAATATTGAGTTTCATACAAATTGGGTTTCATATTTGGATAGTACTCCATCAAAGGAATCCAACAAAATTTGTTTCACAATTTTTGGATTCTCATACACAAAGTTGTGGCCCTCCAAAGTTTAAACTAGAAACTGAAATCTCTGAAAAGTTTAAACGCCTGTCAGCGGGTCCCACCCGACAGGCCTTCTTCTTCCTCGTGCCAAACAGGGGCCGCGGCGGCGCCCGCCGGCGAGCGTTGCCGGAATAGCTTTCCCGGCCATCTCCCGACCTCAGACTCGCCGCCCCACCCTAACTCGCGATGCTGAACTCGGCTCAGGTGTCGCCGGCGGCCGTAGAACACAGGAACAGGGTGCCCGACGGTGGCAGCAGCTGTTAGGGTTCCGGCATGGTCGGGAATGCGCTACACCGCATCAAAACGGTCGGGGAATGAGTGGAGAGCACCGTGGGAGCTTGAGGGTGTCGAAAATGGCCGCCAAACCCCGTGAAAAGGTCGGCATAATGGAGCTCCACGGTGACCCGAGCTGTTTTTCCATGGCGGCCCAAGAAACAGCAAGAACCCGGTCATTTCTGGACCATATCACTTGGTTCTTGGTCGAGGAGGACCGCTAGGAATTTAGGAAGGTGTGTGCAAGCTCGCCCGAGCTGGGGTAGACTGTGCCGCTAGAATTTTTGGGTAGACTGACCCCTACCCGTATGCACCAAGTATCGGGAATTTTGGAAATTCTCCCTACTCAGTTGATCGTTTGCTATGTGGTTTGCAGCTAGAAGAGCTAGGGATCATGGCACACCTTTTTCGTGTTGAGGAGGGATGGTGAAAACGGTCGTGGTGTGCTGTCCACGGGGGCCGTCCCGCCGGTGAGCCTCGGTTCTCGGCGGCGATCGTCGAATTGTGGCCACACGAAGCGACAACGCCGTGAAGTAGCCGGGTGGGTAGCTAGAGCACGTGTTGATGTTCACTTTTTGTGTTGGTGGCTCGAGCAACGGCCGAGCAGGCTCCTGTGTGCGGTGGAAATCGGAGGAGCGGCGTCGATGAGGGAAAACCGAGCGTGGTGCGGCTGCTGATCGTGAGGAGGAAAGCAAACACACTTGGCTCAGCTGTGTGGAAAGTGGATTACGTAGAGGAGGGGGTGAGCTGCTGCCCGGTTGTCAGCGCGAGGGGGAGGAGAAGGAGCTGTCGTCCGGTGCTTCTCGGGGGCGCACGGTGGGAACCGAGGTGGCTTCATGTAGAGGAGGAAAAACAGAGACCAATTACTAGGATATTTCTCCATTTAACCACCTCTATGACATGTGGGCCCCACTGTCCCTTCTTATCCCCTCTCATTTTTCTCACAAAACTTGGCAAGTGACCAACTCAAATGTTTGAAGTTTAAAACCTGAGCTGCATTTGGATAGTTGGACAAATCTCCTCCAAATTCAAATGTATATTTGAATTCTTTGCACATTTGAATCCTTTTTGGAAAAAACGGGTAGCAAACCTTTTCAAAAATTACTGAAACTTTGCCTACCCACGAAGTTGGACCTAAGGAGTCCAAATATGAACTCTAATCTTTGCTTTGGCTGCTGCAAATGAGAATTTTTCACACAACAGTTTGAAAATCATTGTGTTACTCTCATTTGAAATTTTTAGTAGAACAAGTTGTTCCAAAATCTGACTTTAGCTTTTCTCACACATATGGGAACTTCCTACTTGGCTTCACATCCCCCTTGGGTTCCAAGTCTTCAAATGAATGTTTGAACTTGTGTGAAGAAAACTCTCATGTGTATTATCACATGTGGAAAAAAGTTTTAACAAGTCCCATTTATCATATATATGAAACCAACTTTGCACAAGCAAGAGTTTCTTTGTATTCATATTTTGGGACCTTTACATCTTCCACGTTTAATCACTACACGTTAAGAATATGCATATATGTTTAATTGTAAAGCTTTTGCTAACAAGTTCTAAAGACAAGTTTGAAACTGGAACTCTGTTTAAGAATTTAAAATGACATTGGTGCTAGTGGTTTGGGTTTGTGTTTAAGCACTATCATTAAGTGATAGGTGTTTTTCATCACTTGGATGTTGATCACCTAATAAGGTTGAATAGACAGTATTGATACAAGGCTCCAATGGAGCTGAAATTTTTCATGTGAGTTCCTTGTCACAATAAAGTCCTCTGGACCAAAATTTGGAATTTTTCAATGAATAGATCACTCAGAACAATTCCCTAAGCATTTATGCAAAAAGGAATTAATTCTGAATAAATTTGCATTTTCATGCAAATTTAAGTGGACTATAATTTCAAGCATAGCTCAGGGAGTATGCTTGAGTTTTGCTAGGATTTTTGGAGGTAAGAATTTCCTAGAACTGAATTTCCAAGTTTTGTAAATTCTCTGAAATTGTTTCTGTATTCATTTGAACACAGAAACTTGATTTCAGAATTATCCTAACTAAATCAACTCCAATTGAGCTGAAACTTTTATAGGTGTGTCCTAACATCCTAAGGAATATTCTGGCAAAATTTGAGGATTTTTGGATGAACCAAATTTTCTCTAAAATTCTTTTGCTGAAAATATTTAAAGAATTTTCCATGATTTTCTAATGATTTTAATACAAATTAGGTTGCATATCTGGATAGAGTTTTTCATCTTGAATCCAACCCAATTTGAATCACTAAATTTGGAGCTTCCTAGCACAAGTTATGAAGTTCTAAAGTTTGAACTGAATTTGAGGGATTCAAATAAATCGGGAATTGTTTAAACTCTGATCGTGGGTCCAGGGGCCACGTGTCGACCACTGAAACCGAGCCACACGGCCCACAGAGTCTTTCCCGCGTTTCCACAGTTCGATCCGAAGCCACAGAAGATCAGCGATCTGAATTTTTGCCACTGACACGCAGGGCCCGCCCAGTCATCTTCCTCCTCGGGCTGTTTTTCCCTCCCGCGCTGCCCCCTCGCCGGAATCTCATCGGAGGTCGCCGGAGTCGGCTTCCCGGACGCCTCTCGGCTCGGTACTCGCCACCTGGGGGTTTCCATCTACGAGAAATTCTTTGGTGCGATGCTCTCGGTCTGCCGGTGACCGGAAATCGGTCGGCGACGTGCGGCGGCATCTGGTGGAGCTCGGCGCCGTCGCGCGGCACTTCTAGCCTGCCAAACACTCGGCTGAACCGCTCTAAAGCACCAGTGGGGGATGAGCTAACTCGACATGGCCTCAATATCTCTCGGAAACGGCGGCAAGTTGGGGTTCACCGTGTGCCCGAGCGTTCCCGCCATGGCCGCCGATGGAAAAACTTGAAATTAGCCGCTAACACGGATTTTCAAGCCAGGGTTGTGAACTAAGGACTAGAATTGAGTGAGAATTTCGAGATTTCATACCGGAACATCGCTTTGTGGCCGCCGGCAAAATTTTCCCAAATTCTCACTCGGTAGTCCACGGCTTTGCTTGTGATTTGGAGGTGAGCAGCACGGTTCAACAGCGCGTCCGGGGGAGCCGGTACTTGGCCGTGACAAGTGCTAGACTCAGCTGTCCACGGGAGCTTCCTCCTCGGTTCTCTCTCGGCCGCCACGCGGACATGGCACTCCTAGGTTAGGGAGGCCAAACCTCGGTCGTTTTTGTGTCGGGGAAGTGAAGAGGGAGCACGCGGTGCCGTTCAGCAGCTCGGAGGGAAGCTTTGTACGGGTTTTTTCTGGGTTCCGACGGAGCACCGGGGAGCGGAGGTGTGGGGAGGTTTCTGTCCGGCTGTTGCTCGTGAGGATATAGCGAAGAGCAACCAGCTTGGTGTAGCGTGGAGAGGATCACGCCGAGGAAACAGAGAACCACCAACACGGCGCCAGCGCAAGGGAATTTCAACGAGGAGGTGGCAGCAGCGCCCTTGGTGGTGTTCGGTTGAGGCCCGGTTGTGTTCGAGTCAAAACAGAGAAGGTGACTTCGAGTGCAAGTCTTCAGTAGCTCACTGACCAGTGGGTCCACCCCTCTTATTATCCCCTCAAACTTTCTCACAAATATCTCTCAAATTTGGCAGGTACTAAATTCCAACATGTAGAGCTCAAATTTGGGAATTCATTTGGACATAGGGCAAAGTTTACTCCAAGTTCACATTTGAATTTGAATTCAATTACCCTTTTATGTCCTATTGCAAAAGCTTAGCCACCACACTTCCAAATGTTGTAAAAATTTATATTCCCACAAATTTGGAGCTGAGGATCTCAAATATGGAATCGACTTTAAAATTTGGTTGCTGCAAATATAAACTTTGAACCAACAGTTTGAAAACCTCTTTTGTGATGACCCATTTGAACAAATGGTATATGAGCTCCAAATTTCTCCAAATTTGAAACTTAAGCTCTTTAATACCTGAGGACTGCAATGGTCATCTCACATATAGGCCTTTGGACAGGCTAAACATGAATACTTTTCAAAGATTCAAAATTGGGTTTAAATTTCCCTCCCCTCTACTCATAGAGGATGTGAACATGAGTTAGTTTTTTGGGAGTGAGATTCTTTCCCTTGGTTAACATATGTTCGGTATGAGCTAAGGAAAATTTTAGCTTTCCCCACATGTCCATGTTTGAGTTTATTATTTCATGTGACATAACTCAAGTCATTCCCTTGTCTTAACATGTTTGATTCAGCATGAACTCAACATGATCATAATCCATTCCCTTTTTAGCTCACCCTCAAATCAGAAGTTTGCCATCATATTCTCCTCAATTTCAAATGTATGAGGCTCCATGTGTATCCAAAAATTTGGAGACACTCTGAGGTGAACATTTGTGTCTAAATACCTTATTTTTATTCTTTCTCATACAGATGTATTATTACACATGAGTTTAACTCCACCTTGGTCCAACACATTCCAATGGACGCTTGAACCCGTGTTGTTGAACCTCACGTATAGCATCCCATGTAAGAAAGTTTTTGTAACTCCCCTTTTTCATGAACCAGAAACACAACGATGTCCAAACATCCGTTTCTTTGCATTCACATTTTTGGGACTTTTACATTCCTCCCCCCTTAAAAAGAATCTCGTCCCGAGATTCCAAAAGAAGAACGAGATGGGAGAGGTAATTCCAAACTGTTCGACGATAAAAGTTCCGGATTGTTCCCGCAGAGGTAATCTTTGCTTTCTACGTGATTTCTTCCGTGGTATGATTACTCCACAGCACCTTCTAAAAGCTTAATGTCCGATTTCAGGTGTTCCGGATCTTTTCATCGATAGTCTAAACTGGTCGCTCGGTGTAGGCACGATCCGGCTTCAACTCATCGATTTCTTTGGTGCGGACGACAATGGTCACTTTAAAGCACTTCCATAGCTGCGACATGTGAAAATGTCGTGAACACCAGCAAGGTTTGCTGATAGTTCCAACCGGTAGGCATGGTCCACACTCCTCCGTGATAGCAAATGGATCTTAAGTTCAGGGAGCAATATTCCCCCTTTACATCGGACCGGTGAATTCCTTTCATCGGAGGCACGCGAAGATAAACGTGTTCTCCGCCATCGAAATGCAACGGTCTATGCCTTTGACTATCGTGACTTTCCTGTCGGGATTGTACCGCCTTCAAGTTCGCCTCTATTATCCAAACTCGGTCATCGGCTTTGTTGACTAATCAATCCCGAACAATACTCTTTCGCCGTACTCACACCACTTCAGCGGTGTGCGACATTTCCGGCCGTAGAGCTTCATCTTACGAGGTATAACTATATGGTCTTTAAACCGTAGAGTACCTTCATTGTCCCTCTTGAACCACCTCATCTCTACGTTGTCTATTCTTCTACGTATGTGAGACATACTCTTATGTGTCCTTTGAACTTGATCAATCTCTCCTCAGATTGCTGGAATGGGAGCAGTGTTATAAGGTATTCCATACGGAATGACACGGAGACTGGGTTTTTCTTCTTCTAACTCAGCATTCGCCAAGTTGTGAATGTGGGCTTTCCGACCAAACGTGTCGGCAACCATGTTCACTTTTCCCCGGATGATAGTGGATCTCGAAGTTATGATCTTTGACGAGCTCCAACCATCTTCGAGCATACTCTTGCACCAACTGGTTGATCGAATCAACTATCGATGCGGGGCAGGGTACTTGTTCTTTATAGTGATGGCATTGAGCAAATAATAATCAACACTTAATCTTAGTGTCTCATCGTTCCGCTTAACGAACAGCACAGAGCAACCCCAAGGTGATGAGCTTGGTCGTATAAAACCTTTGCTCATAAGTTCACTTAGCTGCTCCTTCAACTCCGCTAGTTCATTGGGTGCCATCTCATACGGCCTTCATGAAATTGGTGTTGTTTCCAGCGCCAGTTCAATCTTGAACTTGACGTCCCGTTAGCCGGCATTTCCTGGTAACTCATCGGAAACACATTGGATATTCATGTCCCACCGGACTATCCTCGAGTTTAATCACTTCCGTGGAATAGGCCTAACCCGTTCTCTTTGCTGTACAGAACAGACTCTCCTGTCCTCACCCAGATTTTGATCCGTTGAACAGCATATTCATAACTCAAGTTGAATACAAAAGTTATAGTTAACTTCAGTATCTTTCCAATGAGTACTCCTATGCCTTCAGATCATCTCTGGGTCCAAAGTTATGATTGTTCAAAGTTGACAGAATTCCTGGATAAAGTTTGCCAGCATCTCCTTTGTATGTGGCTACTTTATCACAGTTGTATACAAAAATACAATAAGAATCTGAGCAAACTCTGAACTACAACAGTGTTGCACATCTCATAACCTTTCCAACGGTGTATCATAGGATCCTTAAGGATTCTTCTACAGGAAGTTATGGCTTAAAAACAAAAGGTCCAGAGAGGTTTTTGCTACTGTCCTGCTTTTGAACAGTTTGCCTTCAACTGGACTTTTCACCAACTTAACGTGTGATTTTGCTATGGTGGTCTACAAAGAAGTTGTAGAGTACTTGAAAATATTTCCATAACTGTATCATACACCTTAATTGGTTAAAGCTACTCAGAGTTATGCTCCTTTAAAGTCCAGCAAGAATTCTTGCCAGAAACAGAGCACTCTGTTTTTGAAATCTTTGAAGCCTAGTCATGCTCTCATTTGAATCTTAGCTCAAAATAAGAGTTCAGTAACTAAAATCTGTTTCAAACTTCCATTTTTAGTTGAAAGTTAGTTCATGAATCATTTCTTCATAGGGAAGAGGGTTATATATTTAGTACGGTGTCGATGCACCGTAAGACTCATGTCGGTACTACGTTGCCTCACCACAGAAAATCCTAACCGGATTATACCGGCATATACGTATTATTAGTGGCACTAAGACGGCATATCGCACACGTGTACTACACGGGATACGTACGTGGTTAGTACCTGCAGAAGAACACTTAATAGTGGTGCACTCAAAGGTTGTTTTCATCTCAGGCAGTTCCGTATTTGAAAGTAAATACAAACGCCCGTATCATTGCCATACGGCCGTCCTTGAGTTAAGCCACGTCTCAAGGTACGTGATCGTGTTTTAACACCACATGACGGGGAACCCGAGTATATCATGAACGGGTCGTCAAGGTTGGGAATGTTACCAACCCAACGGATACCACCTACTGCCCTGCAGGGCACGCCGATGGCAAGCGCTGCGTATGTCCTCCTGGGCTATTTCCAGACAGACACACTATCGTGTTACTGACCACACGGTGGGGTCTCCACTTACTTGCCTAATGCACGCTAGGGATCAGCGTTTCATATGAACTTAGGAACATGAAGAGTCCAAGAGTTTCATTTTGACGTCTCACACAAAGCTGTGAGACCTATCCCTTAACCACATTCCTCGTCAAGGGAGCTAACCGAAATTGAACCGCTTTCGGTGGCGTTCCTTACCATGCCTATCTGAATGTAGGTGCATCATTACATAATCAAAATTTAGAATTATAACACATATGTTAGTCATGCCACTTAAGTAACTATACTACTATAGTCCTTATGTGGGCCTAATATTGTTCCCTCACCGTATCCTAAGTTTTTGTCGTAATACGATCCTTACTCCGTGCGCTATTACCAATGCGGCTCTGATACCACGCTGACAGGGCCCGCCGGTGCCGATCACGGGGACGGGGCACCTCGCTCGGGAATCGCATTGGGTGGTGCCGTGTTATGCAGCACCCAACAGCACACATATAAGGAAAACTGTATTACATAATTCAAAGCGGAAGCTTACAAATGTTCTTTGTAAATAATTTACATAAATTAGCTACAGCGGAAGTCTATAAACAGCTCACGCCAAATAACTAGTGAGCACCCGAGAAGAGGTCCAGCCCGTGGACTCCTCTCGCTAGCAACACGAAGACAAGGCAGCGGCTAGGTTCTCCATGTGATACATGACTCAGAAGTTCCCGAGTCTCACCGGAACAACCTTCTTTATAGCGTCGAAGTTTACCTGCAAAACCACTCATATAGCAAGAGTGAGCACAAAGGCTCAGCAAGACTTAACCGTCTCTCCTATAGCATGCAACTCTACATGAGGTTAACTAAGACCTAATCATGTAATTTGCGAAAAGACTCGCCTACGAGTTCATCCTTAACTTTCAGATTTTAGCTATAATAGTAGTGACCTTGCACCCAGCAACATTGGAACTCCACAATCAAACAAGAAACGCTTTATTCCAATGTTACTCGTCCCATGGTGGAAAATAACTTTAGTTTGCTCTATCTCTACTTCAAACAGGGTTTTCATGCAATTTACCATAATCATAGCAGCAAATAAAATTTTGCAAACTGTTTCCACATAAGTTGATTACTACGTCACAACATGGGAGCAAGCGGTACTCAATAACCGCGAGGGACGGTGATTCGAATCAAACACTGCCCGGATAGCTCGACACATACGCCCGCCTATGAAGACCCAAATTTGGCGTCCTTCATTACATCGTATGTGGCAACCTTTCGTAGGACACTTGACTGTAGAACCGGTCACGCCGTCTCAGGCTCATAGGTCTAACGAGACGATGTGGTATGCCTCTACAATCCAGTTAACCTGGTACATCGGTTTCTTGGGTCTCATAGAGCAGTAAGCATCCGGTACACAACTCAATACTTGCTCCTGGATACGGCACACGCATCGGTCCTTAACCGGCACAGGCAGAGCTACTCGACCAAGACCCGTTCTTGTCACTGCCTAACCCTCCTGCCCGGTCTCTTCTTTAGAAATGTAAACTTTAGTTTACCTCTCTCTTCCAACCACACTTATGAAATCCTCAACAACTCGCGAGTAGATTCCAACTACTCGTCTTCTACCGGATGTCCTAGCCTATTTAGCACGGCCTTATTCTACAGCGATGACACCTTTCTACCCTTGACCTCAGGGTTCATTTTGGTTATGCAAGTGGAGTATAAGACATCCTTGACCTAATGCACATACAAACTTTAACCCATGGTAGTGAACAAAGTAAAAACTTTATAAAACAACTTAAATGCAAACCGGAGCTTGCCTTGGTTTTGCAGGTGACTAAAGTCAGATAAGCATGAAGTTAGTTGTTGATGACTTGAAGCTTAATCACTGCCTTCTTGCTTCTTGATCCAAGCTTCACTCTTCCTCCACTTTTCCACGTTTAATCACTACACGTTAAGAATATGCATATATGTTTAATTGTAAATCTTTTGCTAACAAGTTCTAAAGACAAGTTTGAAACTGGAACTCTGTTTAAGAATTTAAAATGACACTGGTGCTAGTGGTTTGGGATTGTGTTTAAGCACTATCATCAAGTGATAGGTGTTTTCCATCACTTGGATGTTGATCACCTAATAAGGTTGAATAGAAAGTATTGATCCAAGGCTCCAATGGATCTGAAATTTTTCATGTGAATTCCTCGTCACAAGAAAGTCCTCTGGACCAAAATTTGGAATTTTTCAATGAATAGATCACTCAGAATAATTCTCTAAGCATTTATGCAAAAAGGAATTAATTCTGAATAAATTTGCATTTTCATGCAAATTTAAGGGGACTATAATTTCAAACATATCTCAGGGAGTATGCTTGAATTTTTCTAGGATTTTTGGAGCTAAGAATTTCCTAGAACTGAATTTTCAAGTTTTGGAAATTCTCTGAAATTGTTTCTGTATTCATTTGAACACAGAAATTTGATTTCAGAATTATCCTAACTAAATCAAGTCCAATGGAGCTGAAACTTTTACAGGAGTGTCCTAACATCCTAAGGAATATTCTGGCAAAATTTGAGGATTTTTGGGTGAACCAAATTTCCTCTAAATTTCAATTGCTGAAACATTTTAAAGAATTTTCCAGAATTTTCTATTGATTTTCATACAAATTAAGTTGCATATCTGGATAGAAGTTTTCATCTTGAATACAACCCAATTTGAATCACAAAATTTGGAGCTTCCTAGCACAAGTTATGAGGTTCTAAAATTTGAACTGAATTTGAGGGATTCAAATAAATCGGGAATTGTTTAAACTCTGACCGTGGATCCAGGGGCCACGTGTCGACCACTGAAACCGAGCCACACGGCCCACAGAGTCTTTCCCACATTGCCACAGTTCGATCCGAAGCTACAGAAGATCAGCGATTTGAGTTTTTGCCACTGACACGCGGGGCCCGCCCGGTCGTCTTCCTCCTCGGGCTGTTTTTCCCTCCCGCGCTGCCCCCTCGCCGGAATCTCATCGGAGCTCGTCGGAGTCGGCTTCCCGGCCGCCTCTCGGCTCGGTACTTGCCACCTGGGGGTTTCCAGCTATGAGAAATCCATTGGTGCGGTGCTCTCGGGCTGCCGGTGACCGGAAATCGGTCGGCGACGTGCGGCGGCATTCGGTGGAGCTCGGCGCCGTCGCCCGGCACTTCTAGCCTGTAAACACTTGGATGAACCGCTCTAAAGCACCAGTGGGGGGTGAGGTAACTCTACATGGCCTCAATATCGCTCGGAAACAGCGGCAAGTTGGGGTTCACCGTGTGCCCGAGCGTTCCCGCCATGGCCGCCGATGGAAAAACTTGAAATTAGCCGCTAACACGGGTTTTCAAGGCAGGGTTGTGAAGTAAAATCGATCGCCATCGAGTCTAGATCATCTGTGCACAGTTTAGTGAACTACGGACTAGAATTGAGTGAGAATTTTTAGATTTCATACCGGAATATCGCTTTGTGGCCGCCGGCAAAATTTTCCCAAATTCTCACTCGGTAGTCCACGGCTTTGCTTGTGATTTGGAGGTGAGCAGCACGGTTCAACAGCGCATCCAGGGGAGCCGGTACTTGGCCGTGACAAGCGCTAGACTCAGCTGTCTACGGGAGCTTCCTCCTCGGTTATCTCTCGGCCGCCGTGCGGACATGGCCCTCCTAGGTTAGGGAGGCCAAACCTCGGTCGTTTTTGTGTCGGGGAAGTGAAGAGGGAGCACACGGTGCTGTTCGCCAGCTCGGAGGGAAGCTTTGTATGGGTTTTTGCTGGGTTCCCACGGAGCACCGGGGAGCGGAGGTGTGGGGAGGTTTCTGTCCGGCTGTTGCTCATGAGGAGATAGCGAAGAGCAACCAGCTTGGTGTAGCGCGGAAAGGATCACGCTGAGGAAACAGAGAACCACCTACACGGCGCCAGCGCAAGGGAATTTCAACGAGTAGGTGGCAGCAGCGCCCTCGGTGGCGTTCGGTTGAGACCTGGTTGTGTCCGAGTCAAAACAGAGAAGGTGACTTCGAGTGCAAGTCTTCAGTAGCTCACTGACCAGTGGGTCCACCCCTCTTCTTATCCCCTCAAACTTTCTCACAAATATCTCTCAAATTTGTCAGGTACTAAATTCAAACATGTAGAGCTCAAATTTTGGAATTCATTTGGACATAGGGCAAAGTTTACTCCAAGTTCACATTTGAATTTGAATTCGATTACCCTTTTATGTCCTATTGCAAAAGCTTAGCCACCACACTTCCAAATGTTGTAAAAATTTGTATTCCCACAAATTTAGAGCTGAGGATCTCAAATATGGACTCAACTTTTAAATTCGGTTGCTGCAAATATAAACTTTGAACCAACAGTTTGAAAACCTCTTTTGTGATGACCCATTTGAACAAATGGTATATGAGCTCCAAATTTCTCCAAATTTGGAACTTAAGCTCTTTAATACCTGAGGACTGCAATGGTCATCTCACAAATAGGCCTTTGGACAAGATAAACATGAATCCTTTTCAAAGATTCGAAATTGGGTTTAAATTTCCCTCCCCTCTACTCATAGAGGTTGTGCACATGAGTTAGATTTTTGGGAGTGAGATTCTTTCCCTTGGTTATGTGTTCGGTATGAGCTAAGGAAATTTTTAGCTTTCCCCACATGTCCATGTTGGAGTTTATTATTTCATGTGACATAACTCAAGTCATTCCCTTGCCTTAACATGTTTGAATTCAGCATGAACTCAACATGATCATAATCCATTCCCTTTTTAGCTCACCCTCAAATCAGAAGTTTGCCATCATATTCTCCTCAATTTCAAATGTATGAGGCTCCATACAACAACAAACAACAACAACAACCAAGCCTTTATCCCAAGCCTGTTGGGGTCGGCTAGACATGAAACCCAATATCAATAAAGTAAAAGAGAGGAAGAGATATATGAACAAGGAAAAAAGAAAAAAAGAGAAGAAAAAAAAGAAAAAAAAAAAGAAAAAGGAAAAAGAGAAAAGAAATAAGAAAAAAGGAAAAGAAAAGAGAAAAGAGAAAAGAAAAATAAAAAAAAACAAGACTACGATTCTGGCACATGAATTGCTACTTTCCATGCGGTCCTATCATGAGCTAAGTCTCTGGATACATTCCAATCTCTCAAATCTCGTTTTACCGCCTCCTCCCAGGTCAACCTTGGTCGTCCTCTACCCCTCCTAATATTTTCTCTACCTCTTAAAATCCCACTGTTAACCGGTGCTCCTGGAGGTCTCCGTTGGATATGTCCAAACCACCTAAGTCGATGTTGGACTAACTTCTCTTCAATCGGCGCCACCCCTACCTTATCACGAATCGCCTCATTCCTTATTCGGTCTCTTCTCGTGTGCCCGCACATCCACCATAGCATTCGCATCTCTGCGACACTCATTTGTTGGACATGTTGCCGTTTAGTTGGCCAACATTTCGCCCCATAGAGCATCGCGGGTCTGATCACCGTCCTATAGAACTTCCCTTTTAGCTTTTGTGGGACTTTCCTATCACATAGAATTCCAGAGGCTTGCCGCCATTTCATCCACCCTACCTTGATCCTGTGGCAAACATCCTCATCAATATCGCCATTGCTTTGTAACATTGATCCTAAGTATCGAAAAGAGTCCCTTCTAGGTACTATTTGTCCTTGTAGACTAACATTTCCTTCTTCACGACCAACACCACTAAAGTCACACCTCATATACTCGGTTTTAGTCCTACTAAGTCTAAACCCCTTGGACTCTAAGGTTTGTCTCCATAACTCTAATTTATTATCAACACCATCTCTAGTTTCATCTACCAGCACTACATCATCAGCAAAGAGCATGCACCAAGGGATATCCCCTTGTATATCCTTCGACACCTCATCCATCACCAAGGAAAAGATGTATGGGCTCAAAGCTGATCCTTGATGTAGTCCTACCGTGATAGGAAATGCATCAGTCTCACTATCACTTACGCGCACACTTGTCCTAACATTATTGTACATATCCTTGATAAGGGTAATGTACTTTGTTGGCACTTTATGTTTCTCTAGTGCCCACCACATGACTGACCTTGGTATCTTGTCGTACGCCTTCTCCAAGTCGATGAAACCATATGCAAGTCCTTCTTCTGCTCCCTATATCTCTCCATAAGCTGACGAAGCAAGAAAATCGCCTCCATTGTAGACCTCCCAGGCATAAAACCAAACTGGTTTTTAGTGACATTGGTCACTTTCCTCAGGCGGTGTTCAATCACTCTCTCCCAAAGCTTCATAGTATGACTCATAAGCTTAATACCTCGATAATTAGTACAACTTTGAATATCTCCTTTATTTTTGAAGATAGGTACTAATATACTTTTCCTCCATTCTTCAGGCATCTTGTTTGACCGAAAAATATGGTTGAATAGCTTTGTGAGCCATACTATTGCGACGTCCCCAAGACATCTCCACACCTCAATAGGGACATCGTCAGGGCCGAGGGCCTTTCCTCCTTTCATCCTCTTTAAGGCCTCCTTAACCTCAAACTCTTGTATCCTCCACACGAACCGCCTGTTGGAGTCATCAAAGGAGTCATCCAACTCAACCATAGTGCTCCCATTCCCATCATTGAATAGCCCATTAAAGTAATCACGCCATCTATTCTTAATTTCTTCATCCTTCACTAGAATGCGGTCAGTCTCATCTTTGATGCATTTAACTTGATTGAGATCCCTCATCTTTCTCTCGCGGATTTTTGCTACCTTGTATATGTCCTTTTCACCTTCTTTTGTCCCTAGTCTCTCATATAACTTATCATAGGCCTGTCCTCTTGCCTTACTCACAACCCGCCTTGCATTCTTCTTAGCCTCTTTGTACTTAAGCATGTTGCTTGCGCTTCTATCATTATGCCAACTCTTATAACACTCCTTCTTCTCCTTAATGGCCTTTTGTACATCCTCATTCCACCACCAAGTGTCTTTATCTACAAGTTTCTTACCCTTTGTCACACCGAACACCTCACTAGCTACCTTCCTAATGCAAGTTGCCATCTTCATCCACATACTATCTGCATCTCCATTTTCTGCCCAGGGTCCTTCTGTGATCACCCTATTTTTAAAGGATACTTGTGATTCTACCTTCAACTTCCACCACTTTGTTCTTGTGATTTTGACACCTTTGTCCCGCAAAGAACATGTATGGAAGCGAAAATCAGCTACCACAAGCTTATGTTGTGTCACAACACACTCCCCCGGGATCACCTTACAATCTAGACACTCCCGTCTATCCTTTCTCCTAGTGAGGACAAAGTCAATCTGGCTAGAGTGTTGGGCACTACTAAAGGTCACTAGGTGAGATTGCCTCTTCCTAAAGAGTGTGTTAGCTATCAACAGATCATAGGCTACGGCAAAGTCTAGGATGTCCTTACCCTCTTGATTTCTATCGCCGCATCCAAAACCTCCATGTACTCCCTCAAATCCTAGGTTAGTTGCACCCACATGACCATTGAGATCTCCCCCTATGAGGAGTTTCTCGGTTATCGGTACACTACTAACCATATCCTCCAAGTCCTCCCAAAATTGCCTCTTAGCACTCATGTTGAGCCCAACTTGAGGGGCATAAGCACTAATGACGTTCAAGACAATGTCCCCAATTACTATCTTGATTAAGATGATCCTATCTCCTCGTCTTCGAACATCCACTACTCCATCCTTAAGACTCTTATCTATTAGAACACCTACGCCATTCCTAGTCCCAGCCGAACCAGAATACCAAAGCTTGAAACCGGTATTCTCGACTTCTCTCTCCTTTTGACCCGCCCATCTAGTCTCTTGTACACAAAGGATATTTACTCGTCTCCTAATGGCAACATCTACTAACTCACGTAGCTTCCCCGTCAAGGATCCTACATTCCAACTACCCACCCGAAATCTATGTTCCTCGGCTAGCTTCCTTACGCTTTGCACCCGTCGAGTAAGATGCAAAGACCCTTGCTCACTTATCACTACATCCGGGCGATGATGTAGCGCGCCACTAAGGTGATGGCGATCCGGCCCTTGCTCATTTAACACCATATCCGGGTTCCGATATGGCGCGCCACTAAGGCGGTGGCGACCCGGCCCTTGCCCACTTAACACCATACCCGGGTTCCGATATGGCGCGTCGCTAAGAGGGTTACACCCCAATGAATTTCTATTGGGTTTCATTTCCATGAGAATGGCTAAGTGTAGTTGTTGGCTCGCCAAGCCTATCACAACCCCCTCCTCCTTTACCCGGGCTTGGGACCGGCTATGTCATGACACTTTGAGGTGAACATTTGTGTCTAAATACCTTATTTTTATTCTTTCTCATACACATGTATTATTACACATGAGTTTAACTCCACCTTGGTCCAACACATTCCAATGGACGCTTGAACTCGTGTTGTTGAACCTCACGTATAGCATCCCATGTAAGAAAGTTTTTGTAAGTCCCCTTTTTCATGAACCAAAAACACAACGATGTCCAAACATCAGTTTCTTTGCATTCACGTTTTTGGGACTTTTACATGCAAAACCATTAAGGTCGCGTCCGACTTCCCGGGACAGAGTTTGTGAGTTTCACCGAATTTACCAACTTTCTCGTTTTTGACCCAAATGGCCATCCGCGCATGCAAAATCATACTGTTGCACCATCCGAACGTGTATTCCGTCTAGGTCCTTTCCGACCGCCCGAGACCCGAGTTTGTGAGTTTTCCCTAGCCTTCCTATCTCGACCCAGATGGCCATCCGCGGATGCAAAACCATGAAGTTACACCATCCGGATGTGTATTTCATCAAGGCACCGTCCGGGCGCCCGAGACCCGAGTTTGAGAGTTATACCAACTTTCCCGTTTTGGATCCAGATGGCCATCCGTGCATACAAAACACTCAAGTTACACCATCCGGACGTTTATTCCGTCAAGGTCCCATTCGGCCACCCGGGACCCGAGTTCGTGAGTTTGGCCGACGTTCCTAATTTCAACACAGATCGTCGTCCGTGCATGCGAAATCATCAAGTTGCACTGAACGGACGTGACTTACATCAAGGTCCCCGTCCGGCCTCGCGGGACTCGAGTTTGTTTTACTGACTTTCCTGATTTTGACCCAGATGGCCATCCGCGCATGCAAAACAATCAAGTTGCAGTGTCCAGACATGCATTTTGTTAATGTCCCATCCAACCACCCTGGACCCGAGTTCGTGAATTTTACTGACTTTCCCCACTTTCCCAATTTCGATCCAGATGGCCATACGCACACACAAAACCATCAAGTTGCACCGTCCGGAGGTTTATTCTGTAAAGGTCCCGTCCGGCTGCCCGGCGCCCCAGTTTGTGAGTTTTCCCAACTTTTCTGTCTACGACCTAGATGGCCATCTGCATATGCAAAACCATCAAGTTGCACCATCCGGACATGTATTCCGTCAAGGTCGCGTCCGGCTTCCAAGGATAGAGTTTTTGAGTTTTACCGAATTTACCAACTTTCTCGATTTTGACCTAGATGGCCATCCGCGAATGCAAAACCATCCTGTTGCACCATCCGAACGTGTATTCTGTCATGGTCCAGTCCGCCGTCCCGGGACCTGAGTTCATTAATTTTCCCATCTTTCCCAATTTTGACCCAAATGGCCATCCGCGCATGTAAAACCATCAAGTTGCACCGTCCGAACGTGTATTCCATCTAGGTCATGTCCGGCCGCCTGAGACAAGAGTTTGTGAGTTTTCGCGGGCCTTCTTATCTCGACCCAGATGGCCATCTGCGGATGCAAAACCATGAAGTTGCACCATCTGGATGTGTACTTCGTCAAGGCCCCGTCCAGCCGACCGAGACCCGAGTTTCAGAGTTATACCGACTTTCCCGGTTTGGATCCAGATGGCCATCCGCACAAGCAAAATACTCAAGTTACACCATTCGGATGTTTATTCCGTCCATGTCCCGTTCGTCCACCCGGGACCCAAGTTCGTGAGTTTGGCCGACGTTCCTAATTTCAACCCAGATCACCATCCGTGCATGCGAAACCATCAAGTTGCACTGAACGGACGTGACTTACATCAAGGTCCCCGTCCGGCCTCCCGAGACTCTTGCTTGTTTTACTAACTTTCCTGATTTTGACCCAGATGGCCATTCGCGCATTAAGAACAATCAAGTTGCAGCGTCGAGACGTGCATTTTGTTAATGTCCCGTCCAACCACCTTGGACCCGAGTTCGTGAGTTTTACTGACTTTCCCGATTTTGACCCAGATGGCCATCCGCACACGCAAAACCATCAAGTTGCACCGTCCAGAGGTGTACTCCGTAAAGGTCCCATCCGATTGCCTAGTGCCCCAGTTTGTGAGTTTTACAACCTTTTTTGTCTACGACCTAGATGGCCATCTGCACATGCAAAATCATCAAGTTGCACCATCCGTACATGTATTCCGTCAAGGTCGCGTCCGGCTTCCCAGGACAGAGCTTGTGAGTTTTACCGAATTTACCGACTTTCTCGATTTTGACCCAGATGGCCATCTGCACATGCAAAACCATCCTATTGCACCATCCGAACGTGTATTCCGTCAAGGGCTAGTCCGCTGTCCCGGGACCCGAGTTCATTAATTTTCCCAACTTTCCCAATTTCGACCCAGATGGCCATTCGCGCATGCAAAACACTCAAGTTACACCATCTGGACGTTTATTCCGTCAAGGTCCCGTTCGGCCACGCGGGACCCGAGTTCGTGAGTTTGGCCGACGTTCCTAATTTCAACCCAGATTGCCATCCGTGCATGCGAAACCATCAAGTTGCACTGAACAGACGTGACTTACATCAAGGTCCCCGTCTGGCCTCCCGGGACTCGAGTTTGTTTTACTGACTTTCCTGATTTTGACCCAGATGGCCATCCGCGCATGCAAAACAATCAAGTTGCAGCATCCATACGTGCATTTTATTTATGTCCCGTCCAACCACCCTGGACCCAAGTTCTTGAGTTTTACTAACTTTCCCCACTTTTGCGATTTCGACCCAGATGGCCATCCGTACACGTAAAACTGTCAAGTTGCACCGTCTGGAGGTGTATTTCGTAAACGTCCCGTCCGGCTGCCCGGCGCCCCAGTTTGTGAGTTTTCCCAACTTTGCTGTCTACGACCTAGATGGCCATCTGCACATGCCAAACCATCAAGTTGCACCATATGGACATGTATTCCGTCAAGGTCGCGTCTGGCTTCCCGGGACGGAGTTTGCGAGTTTTACCGAATTTACCTACATTCTCGAATTTGACCCAGATGGCCATCCGCGCATGCAAAACCATCCTGTTCCACCATCCGAACGTGTATTCCGTCAAGGTCCAGTCCGCCATCCCGGGAACCGAGTTCATTAATTTTCCCAACTTTCTCAATTTTGACCCAAATGGTCATACGCGCATGTAAAACTATCAAGTTACACCATCCAGACGTTTATTCCGTCAAGGTCCCGTTCGGCCACCCGGGACCCGAGTTCGTGAGTTTGGTCGACGTTCCTAATTTCAAACCAGATTGCCATCCGTGCATGCGAAATCATCAAGTTGCACTGAACGGACGTGACTTACATCAAGGTCCCCGTCCGGCCTCCCGGGACTCGAGTTTGTTTTACTGACTTTCCTGATTTTGACCCAGATGGCCATCCGCGCATGCAAAACAATCAAGTTGCAGCATCCATACGTGCATTTTATTTATGTCCTGTCCAACCACCCTGGACCCAAGTTCGTGAGTTTTACTAACTTTCCCCACTTTTGCGATTTCGACCCAGATGGCCATTCGTACACGTAAAACTATCAAGTTGCACCGTCTGGAGGTGTATTTCGTAAACGTCCCGTCCGGCTGCCCGGCGCCCCAGTTTGTGAGTTTTCCCAACTTTGCTGTCTACGACCTAGATGGCCATCTGCACATGCAAAACCATCAAGTTGCACCATATGGACATGTATTCCGTCAAGGTCGCGTTTGGCTTCCCGAGACGGAGTTTGTGAGTTTTACCGAATTTACCTACATTCTCGAATTTGGCCCAGATGGCCATCCACGCATGCAAAACCATCCTGTTGCACCATCCGAACATGTATTCCGTCAAGGTCCAGTCCGCCGTCCTGGGAACCGAGTTCATTAATTTTCCCAACTTTCTCAATTTTGACCCAGATGGTCATACGCGCATGTAAAACTATCAAGTTACACCATCTGGACGTTTATTCGATCAAGGTTCCGTTCGGCCACCCGGGACCCGAGTTCGTGAGTTTGGCCGACGTTCCTAATTTCAACCCAGATCGCCATCCGTGCATGCGAAACCATCAAGTTGCAATGAACGAACGTGACTTACATCAAGGTCCCCGTCCGGCCTCCCGGGACTCGAGTTTGATTTACTGACTTTCTTGATTTTGACCCAAATGGCCATCCGCGCTTGCAAAACAATCAAGTTGCAGCGTCCAGACGTGCATTTTGTTAATGTCCCGTCCAACCACCCTGGACCCAAGTTCGTGAGTTTTACTGACTTTCCCCACTTTCCCGATTTCGACCCAGATGGCCATCCGCACACGCAAAACCATCAAGTTGCACCGTCAGGAGATGTATTCTGTAAAGGTCCCATCCGGCTGCCCAGCGCCCCAGTTTGTGAGTTTCCCCAACTTTTTTGTCTATGACCTAGATGGCCATCCACACATCCAAAACCATCAAGGTCGCGTCCAGCTTCCCGGGACAGAGTTTGTGAGTTTTACCGAATTCACCGACTTTCTCGATTTTGACCTAAATGGCCATCCGCGCATGCAAAACCATACTGTTGCACCATCCAAACGTGTATTCCGTCAAGGTCTCGTCCGGTGTCCCGGGACCCGAGTTCATTAATTTTCCCAACTTTCCCAATTTCGACCCAGATGGCCATCCGCGCATGTAAAACCATCAAGTTGCATCGTCCGAACGTGTATTCCATCTAGGTCCTGTCCGGCCGCTCGAGACCCGAGTTTGTGAGTTTTCCCGAGCCTTCCTATCTCGACCTAGATGGCCATCCGTGGATGCAAAACCTTGAAGTTGCACCGTCCGGATGTTTATTTCGTTAAGGCCCCATCCGGCTGCCTGAGACCCGAGTTTGAGAGTTTTACCGACTTTCTCGGTTTGGATCCAGATGGCCATCCGCGCATACAAAACACTCTAGTTACACCATCCGGACGTTTATTCTACCAAGGTCCCATTCGGCCACCCGGGACCCGAGTTCGTGAGTTTGGCCGACGTTCCTAATTTCAAACCAGATCGCCATCCGTGCATGCAAAACCATCAAGTTGCACTGAACGGACATGACTTACATCAAGGTCCCCGTCCGGCCTCTCGGGACTCAAGTTTGTTTTACTGGCTTTCCTAATTTCGACCTAGATGGCCATCCGTGCGTGCAAAACAATCAAGTTGCAGCATCCAGATGTGCATTTTGTTAATGTCCCGTCCAACCACCCTAGACCCAAGTTCGTGAGTTTTACTAACTTTCCCCACTTTCATGATTTCGACCCAGATGGCCATCCGTACACGCAAAACTATCAAGTTGCACCGTCAGGAGGTGTATTCCGTAAAGGTCCCGTCCGGCTGCCCGGCGCCCCAGTTTGTGAGTTTTCCCAACTTTTCTGTCTACGACCTAGATGGCCATCCACACATGCAAAACCATCAAGTTGCACCATCCGGATATGTATTCCGTCAAGGTCGCGTACGGCTTCCCGGGCCAGAGTTTGTGAGTTTTACCAAATTTACCGACTTTCTCAATTTTGACCCAGATGGCCATCCGTGCATGCAAAACCATCTTGTTGCACCATCCGAACGTGTATTCTGTCAAGGTCTAGTCCGCTGTCCCAGGACCCGAGTTCATTAATTTTCCAAACTTTCCCAATTTCGACCCATATGGCCATGCGCGCATGTAAAACCATCAAGTTGCAACGTCGGACGTGTATATTCCATCTAGGTCCTTTCCGGCCGCCCGAGACCCGAGTTTGTGAGTTTTCCCTAGCCTTCCTATCTTGACCCAGATGGCCATCCGCAGAAGCAAAACCATGAAGTTGCACCGTCCGGATGTGTATTTCGTCAAGGCCCCTCCGACCGCCCGAGACCCGAGTTTGAGAGTTATTCCGACTTTTCGGGTTTGGATCCAGATGGCCATCCGTGCATACAAAACACTCAAGTTACACCATCTGGATGTTTATTCATCAAGGTCCCGTAAGGCCACCCGGAACCCGAGTTCGTGAGTTTGGCCGACATACCTAATTTCAACCCAGATCGCCATCCGTGCATGCGAAACCATCAAGTTGCACTGAACGGATGTGACTTACATCATGGTCCCCGTCCGGCCTCTCGGGACTCAAGTTTTTGTACTGACTTTCCTGATTTTGACCCAGATGGCCATCCGCGCATGCAAAACAATCAAGTTGCAGCGTCCAGACGTGCATTTTGTTAATGTCCCGTCCAACCACCCTGGACCCGAGTTCGTGAGTTTTACTGACTTTCCCTACTTTCCCGATTTCGACCCAGATGGTCATCCGCACACGCAAAACCATCAAGTTGCACCGTCCGGAGGTGTATTCCATAAAGGTCCCGTCCGGCTGCCCGGTGCCCCAGTTTGTGAGTTTTTCCAACTTTTCTGTCTACGACCTAGATGGCCATCCGCACATGCAAAACCATCAAGTTACACCATCCGGACAAGTATTCCATCAAGGTCACATCCGGCTTCCCAGGACAGAGTTTGTGAGTTTTACCAAATTTACCGACTTTCTCGATTTTGACCCAGACGGCCATCCGCGCATGCAAAACCATCCTGTTGCACCATCCGAACGTGTATTCCGTCAAGGTCCAGTCCGCCGTCCTGGGACCCAAGTTCATTATTTTTCCCAACTTTCCCAATTTCGACGTAGATGGCCATCGGCACATGTAAAACCACCAAGTTGCACAGTCCGAACGTGTATTCCATCTAGGTCCTGTCCAGCCGCCTGAGACCCGAGTTTGTGAGTTTCCCCGAGCCTTCCTATCGCGACCCAGATGAACATCCGCGGATGCAAAACCATTAAGTTGCACCGTCCGGATGTGTATTTCGTCAAGGCCCCGTCCGGCCGCACGAGACCCGAGTTTGAGAGTTATACCGACTTTCCCGGTTTAGATCCAGATGGCCATCCACGCATGCAAAACACTCAAGTTACACCATCCTGACGTTTATTCCGTCAAAGTCCCGTTCGGCCACCCGGGACCCGAGTTCGTGAGTTTGGCCGACGTTCCTAATTTCAACGCAGATCGCCATCCGTGCATGCGAAACCATCAAGTTGCACTGAATGGACTTCACTTACATCAAGTTCACCGTCCGACCTCCCGGGACTCGAGTTTGTTTTACTGACTTTCCTGATTTTGACTCAGATGGCCATCCGCGCATGCAAAACAATCAAGTTGCAGCGTCCAGACGTGCATTTTGTTAATGTCCTGTCCAACCACCTGGACCCGAGTTTGTGAGTTTTACTAACTTTCTACACTTTCCCGATTTCGACCCATATGGCCATCCGCACACGCAAAACCATCATGTTGCACCGTCCGGAGGTGTATTCCGTAAAGGTCCCGTCCGGCTGCCCAGTTTGTGAGTTTTCCCAACTTTTTTGTCTACGACCTAGATGGCCATCTGCACCTGCAAAACCATCAAGTTGCACCATCCGGACATGTATTCCGTCAAGGTCGCGTCCGGCTTCCCGGGACAGAGTTTGTGAGTTTTACCGAATTTACCGACTTTTTGATTTTGACCCAGATGGCCATCCGCGCATGCAAAACCATCCTGTTGCACCATCCGAACGTGTATTCCGTCAAGGTCTAATCCGCTGTCATGGAACCCGATTTCATTAATTTTCCCAACTTTCCCAATTTTGACCTAGATGGCCATCTGCGCATGTAAAACCATCAAGTTGCACTGTCCGAACGTGTATTCCATCTAGGTCCTGTCCGGCCGCCCGAGATCCGAGTTTGTGAGTTTTCCCGAGCCTTCCTATCTCGACCCAGATGGCCATCAGCGGATGCAAAAACCATGAAGTTGCACCGTCCGGATGTGTATTTCGTCAAGGCCCCGTCCAGCCGCCAGAGACCCGAGTTTGAGAGTTATACCGACTTTCCCGGTTTGGATCCAGATGGCCATCCGCGCATACAAAACACTCAAGTTACACCATCCGGACGTTTATGTAAAAGCCCAAGAAAAGGGACTTGCAAAAATTTTTCCATCACCTCACAACACCACAGCTTTGGTTGTGGATATCTTGTCAATACTTGTGAAGAGCAAGTAACCACCATGAAAAGGGTGATTAGAGGGGAAAGCCCTAACTTTCACAAGGTAGGATTTATACACATGAACATGAGAGGTTGAGCTCACCCCTAGAACTTGAGTAGTCTTGGGAAGGTTCAGGCCAAATTCCATGCAAATCCAACACCTTTTGAGGCACTTTTGGAGACAATTCACAAAGGGGCCAATTTGAATGCAAATTCAAATTGCAGCAACATTCATCACCTAAATTCAAAAGTTGACTTCATATTCAAACTCAGCATATTTGTCTGAGTTATCCCACCAATTTTCATCCCCATTGGACTTCATCTCGTCGGGAGCCAAATTTGCAATAATTCAAACCGAATTTGAATTTCAAATTCAAATGGCCAGCAAATTTAGCCAAACCAGTTTCAAACTGAGGGAATCAAATTCAAACTGTAACTTGGTGCTTAAGTCTCTCATTCAATGGAGAGTTGCTGGGATATTTTCAGAAGAATTTGGAAAAAGGATTAGGGGGAGAGAAGGGCCCACAGGTCAGTGGGAGAGCTACTCACAACCGAGAGGGCTCTGTTTCTCACAGGGTCGAACGCACACAGCACGCAACCGAGGTGCTTCCCGGATGCCACCTCCCGAGCAGCCGGGCCACGGTGTGCCTCGACGTAGCGGTCGCCAGGGATATTTCCCACCTCAGTAACCGACGCGTCGCGCTGTTCTGACCATCCCCGAGCTCCTCGACGAAGAAACACTGCCGCACGCTCGAAAACTCTCGGCTCTCCGGCGTCCGCTCGTCTCCGCGGTTGGCACGCGGGTCCGAGCCCACCCAGAGCTTCGCCGAGGCCTCCTCGACGTGATCAACGTGATAACCCGGCACCCCAACCATAAACCGACCACGAGCTCTCTGTTTCCATTCAGCACCGTGTAAAGCCGCCGCGACCAAAAACTCATAGCCCGACCGCTAGGTTGGATCCCACGTCGAGTTGAGCAGGCCAGAAGGTTCGCCTGGGAGTGTACTTTCTGTCCGACAACCCCGGCCGCATGCCATGGAGTGTGCTGGCCAGAATTTCAGTTCTTGCCGAGCGCATGCGATATAGCCATGTTCGGTTAAATCGGAAGATTCGAGCTAACCAGTCGAGCAGTCGCTCCCCAGCTGCGACAACCAGCTAGAAATGTCCGTACGAAACCCTACGGTCAAGAACCACGGGAAACCAGCGAGAAACCACCGAGTTCAATGGGTTTTTCGTTCATCGCCGGGTTTAGACCTAGGTCGTATGGTGAAGTCCAGTTTGCCACAACTTTGAGCCAGATCAGAGGCTGGGTCGTTGCTCCGTAGGTTATGGCGGTGCTGTAGGAGCCAACAGAGGGGACTGTGAGGCATGACAGCGCCATACCGACATCGCCGAACTCACCCCGTGGACTGTCGCTGTCGCGCAACCGATTCCGGTGATCACCGGCCGACGACAAGGGCAGCAACGGGTTCCCCGAGAAATTTCAGGCGGGGGCGGCCAGTTTGGTCGAGCTCCGGTCAAGGGAACAGCCTCCGGGCGAGTATTCCGATGAGGGGGGCGGCGGGGAACCGCGGGAGCGCGAGGTAGATGAAGCCCCGCGGGTCCCACGTGTCAGCCTCGGGTTAAACAGCGCCGGATCTGCTGTGGCACCGGGATCCCGTGCGACTGCACGGAAGACTCTGCGGACCCCGTGTGGGTTAGCTGAGGTGGTGACACGTAGCCCGGGGACCCCACCAGCCAGTTTGAACTTTGTTTGAATTCTCAGATTTGGTTCAAACTTCAAATGCACATAACTTCTGCTAGGAAGCTCCAAATGCAGTGAACCAAATTTTTTTGAACTCAGATTTTTTAGTAATTTCCAGCAATACCAAGTTCATCTCATGAAACTTAATAGTTTTCCAGAATTAAATCACTAAATTTTAAACTGTTAGAAATTTTATCTGGAGAATTACTTTATGAAAAATTCTGAAATTTGGCTGGAAGGTTCATTGGAAAATCCTTGAGTCACAGAAAAATTTCCAGACCCATCCAAGTTCATTTAGTCCCCCTAATGGGGTGATTAAGTGAACTGCCGTGAGAAGATAGAAAAATGTACAGAAACATTTTTCAGATTTTCTCAAATCTTGTTTAGGGCATAACATCCTCTAGAATTCTTCAAATGACATGAAACCGATTCCATTAGATCCATCTTAAAGTCTAGTTTCCAGAAAGTAGGGGTTGGAGCCATGAAAACCGCTGGAATTCCTTAGAAGCTCTAATGTTGACCAGATAGGCTTTTATTTGTACAAGGATCAACTGAACTTTGTTTCAAATGAATCTTGGCCAAGACTCTGGTTAGAACCCTACCAAGCCACCATAAAAATTTCAGAACCAAAGGGGAGGTCTAACTAGAGTTATAGTAATTGCTTATTCAATTCTAAACATTGCATTTAAATTGACATGTAGTATCTCGTTAACGTGTAGTCGCTGAAGGCGAGGAGACTCTGGAAGTGCTCGACTTCCTTCTTCCGGACGAAGCCCTAACCACTGACCAGCAGCAACAAGGCAAGCTCCGGTTTGCATTAAACCGTTTTATAAAGTTTTGCTTTGTTTACATACTTAGTTTGAGGTCTATTTATGTGCATTAGGTGTACGATGGATGAGACCCCAAATGCATAACCAGATTTTCCTATAAGAGTGAGGGTAGTGTCTAAGACCTCGAGTAGATAGACTATGCTTAATAATTCCTAGAACTTCGGTACAAGTCGAGTAGTTGAAATCTACTCGCGAGTTTAGGCTTGGGACACACGGGATTGGTTCGAGTGAGGTGAACCACTTTAGTAAAGAAAATTGAGAATAGGCAGGGGCTAGAGCGCAGCAAGAGGAAGTCTTGTGTGCGCAGCCCTATCCGTGTCGATTGAGGACCGATCCGTGTGCGGCCCATGCTGATCAAGTTTGAACGTACCGAAGGTATATCGGATATATGGGCCCGGTAAACTGATGTAACCTAAACCTCCGGGCGTTGAGGCATAGCACACCGATTTATAGGTGTAGGTTGAGGAAAGCAAGGTGGAAATCTGCTAACGGGCATAGAGAGATGCTCCATGTAGGGAACCTCCTATCCATTTCGGTGCGACCGGTTCGATGTTTGGGCTATTGTGTGAAAGGTTGTCCCGTACGCCATCGAGTGAGCGTGCTGTGCAGATCCACGGGTGGGCGTACATGATGTGCTCTTTGGGTATCCCTGCAGGTGTATATCGAGTCGATTCGCCGTCCCTCGCGGTGAAGATACCACTTGGTCACTGAGTCGTGACGTAGACTAATATATGAAATGTGATGATTCAATATTGCTGTTATGATAAAACTTGTGGCTAAAAGAGGAACTAAGGATGAACTTGTAGGCGTGTCCGTTTACTGCAATTTTACCGTCCCATGTTCGTTGTACATTACATGTAGAGTTTGATGACTAGGTGAGTCGGTTAAGTCTTGTTGAGCCGTCGTGCTCATGGTTGCTGCTTAAGTGTTTTTCAGGTGAGGAGCCACCCACGGACTCGGGTTACGAGTCCACCGGCTAGGGCTACCCTCCGTCGGGGACCACGGCTGAGTGGGAGCCATACATACTGCACTGAGCCAAAGGTTGCAGCTAGTGTGGGTTACCCTAGGGCTGGGCAACCGACTTTTGCTAGGTAGACGGGTGTGAGTTGTACAAATTTAGCTTCCGCTGTGTAATATAAACACTAGTTTGTAACTGAGTATTGTACTAGTTGTACAGTTTCAGTTTGTTTTCTATGTAATGCAATGTATCCTTATGATGTGTATTGTCGGGTGTCGCACCGTGTGGCACCACCCTATGCGATCCTGGATGAGCGGATTCCGGTCTGCCACAGGCTGGTATCAGAGCGGCATTGGGGATAGCACATTAATTAAGGACTGTATTACGAGAAAACTTAGGTTTACGGTGAGGATTCGCTAGTTTGCCCAAGTAAGGACTATATTAGCATAGTTACTTAAATTGACAAGACTAACATATGTGTTATAATTCTGAATTTAAATTATGTAACGACGCACCTACGCTCAGGTAAAAATGGTACGGAACACCACCGAAAGCGGTTCAATTTTGGTTAGCTCCCCTAACGAGGAATGTGGTTCAGGGATAGGCCTCACAGCTTGGTGTGAGACGTTAATATGAAACTCTTGGACTCTTCATGTTCCTGAGTTCATATGAAACGCTGATCCCTAGCATGCATTAGGCAAGTAAGTGGAGACCCAATCGCGTGGTCAGTAATGCGAAAGTGTGTTCGTCTGGAAATAGCCCAGGGGGACATACGCAGCGCTTGCCATCGGCGTGCCCTGCAGGGCAGTAGGTGGTACCTGTTGGGGTGATAAAATTCCCAACCGTGACGACCCGTTTGCGCTCTACTCGGGTTCCCCGTCGTGTGGTGTTAAAACACGATCACGTACCTTGAGACGTGGCTTAACTCAAGGACGGCCATATGGCAATGATACGGGCGGTTGCATTTACTTTCAAATATGGTCCTGCCTGAAATAAAAATAATCTTTGAGTGCATCATTATTGTGTGGCCTTATGCAGGTACTAACCACGTATGTATCCCGTGTAGTACCCGTGTGCGAGAGACCGTTTAGTGCCACAATTGAGACGTATATGCCGGTATAATCCGGTTAGGATTTTCTTTTTGTGAGGAACGTTGTACCGACATATCATAGGCATGTGCATGAAAGATAATGATAACAAGGAATTAAAATCACTAAGTTTCAACATTTAGGACCCTGGTTGGGTAGAAAAATTTAATAGTTGATCAGTGTAGTCAAAGGTATGGAAAAACAGAGTGCTCTGTTTTGGGCAGCAAGTTTGCTGAACCTTGACAGGGCATAACTCACAGATCATTTAGCCAATGGAGGTGTGGGATATAGTTCTGGAAAGGTGTTTAAGTGCTCTACAACTTTGTTGTAGACTTCCAGAGCTGAATCACACCTTAATCTGGCTGAAATTCCAGAGGATTGTAAACTGTCCAGAACCAGGACAGATTTAAAACACTCTCTGGACTGTTCTGTTTTTCAAGCATAACTTCCTGTTGAAAAATCTGAAATTATCATATGACACCTATTTGGAAAGTTTAGGAAAGGGTTTGCATCTTTGTAATTCAAAGTTTCTTAAATTTCAGCACAGAACTCAGTGGAAACCAGAGTTGAAAACAGCAACTTCCAAGGGAGGTGCTGTTGAAATTCTTCCAGAAATTCTGTTGACTTTGAATTACCATAACTTTTAAACCAGGGCTGGTATGAGGGCAAATAAATACTCGTTGGAAAGATACTGAAGTTAACTTTAACTTTGGTATTCAGCTTGAGTCATGAAAATGCCAGAACCATATCAAAATCTGGGATATGTAGAAACTGGCCATTCTGATAGAGGGATGACAGTTGAACTCATTTGAGATATTGTTGTACCCTAGGGGGGTTTAAATGCTGCCAATGAAGTAGAACATACTCATGAGTGGTTATCTTCAACTAGTGAAAGATTTGAGTATATGTCTTACTCTATTTTATTTTGCTAGAGACCATGTTTGTGTCGTATTGAAGACAAAAGGGTAGTATACGTGATGACAAAGCGATATTAACGTCTTGTAGTGACCAAACCTAGTTGAGATGAACTTCCAAAAAGGAAGTCCGTCAGATTGGATTTAACTAGCTTGTATTTGGTCTGGTAATGGTGTATCTTGTGCAAAGTTATTACATTACCTACATACGAGATGTATCGCATGTTTTACTGTCATTATGTTTATGCCATTTTATTGGACTGCATGAAATATGTTGCAGGACTGATGTTTATTGTCGTATGGTTGCAGATGGTTCGCACTCGGATCATGCATGAGATTGGTGGCTCTAGCTAGCAGGGGGGTGATGACCCCCAGCCACCTGCCTACGACAGCACCCCGCAGCAACAACCACTACCGCCGCCTCCGCTTACCCTAGCGGATGTGATAGCGGCACTGGTGGGAAATCGTGAGGAGCAGACTGACCTGCTCTGCACGATTGTGCAGAATACGTCCCAGGCAGGGGGCCGTCAAGAGAGGGGGCCTCGTGAGCCTCGTGAGGTGACGTACTCGGACTTCATGAGTACGCACCCTCTGGTGTTCACAGAAGCAGCAGAAACCCTGCAGGCCGACAACTGGCTGCGGACAATTGAGTCCAAGTTCGGCTGCTCCAATGTACGGAGCGACAAAAGACTCTGTTCACGGCGCAGCAGCTTCACGGTGCCGCTGGTGCATGGTGGGTGAACTATGTCGCCTCACGTCCGGCTGGCCATGCCGTGGAGTGGGAAGAATTCTGGGAGGCGTTCCGCGCCTACCATATCCCTCCCAGGATAATGAATAGGAAGTTCTAAAAGTTCTTGGAGCTGAAGCAGGGCAGGAGGAGTGCCCATGACTACTACTCCCATGCCTTCAACCATCTGGCGCAATATGCGTCGGGCTACGTCTCCACCGAGGAGAAGAAACGGGAGCACTTCTATCGGGGGTTACACCCCGAGATGAAGACGCGTCTCGTCCAATGGAATCGCGGCACCTTCAACGACCTTGTTAATGCCGCGATCATGCAAGAAGACGCTCAGCGAGAGTTGGCGGCTGAGCAGCGGAAGCGCAGCACTCCACCCAGCAGTGGTGGTGGCACTGCCTAGAAATATCGTATGGTGTATCGGACACCATCCGGTCAGCAGTGGCATCCACCGGCGCAGCCTCAGCAGTTCGGAGGTCGTTCTTTTCAGCCATCCCCGTTCTGACCGCCGATGCCACCACCCCGATCGCAACAGCAGCAGCAGGCGACACCCCGGGCGTTTCCACTGCCACAACGCGCCCCGGGTTTCTGTCCGCCAAACAGCGGAGGACCGCCTCGCTACAGATGCTTTACGTGTGGCCAGGCGGGCCGTTTCTCGAAGGACTGTCCCCAGGGGCAGCAGAGCAGTGGGCAAGCCCAGTTCCAGGGCGGTGCTCGAGGCTGACCTCCGGTTAAGAAGGTTGGTCAGCGGACTGGGGGCGTTCGCAACCTAGACAATGAGGACGACCCAGAGGGAGACAACGTGCTGGCGGGTACGTTTACTCTCAACGACCAAGCAATCATCATTTTATTCGATTCTGGTGCAACCCACAGTTTTATAAGTGCATCCTATGTGGCTAAGCATCAAATGCAAGTCTTCCCAACCGACTGCACATATATGATCTGCTCACCGGGAGGGAAGATTTCAGCAAATATGATGATTCTAAAAGCACCTCTGTGCTTAGGTGGGAAGCTATATCCCACCACCTTGATAATCCTCACGGGGCAAAAGATTGATGCAATCTTGGGGATGTCATGGTTACACTACCATGGCGCTGTCCTGGACACTCGGACACGGATGGCTCATTTAAGTTCTGCATTCCACCGTCCGCATTCCATGGTGTTAGACAATCCAGTCCGGGAAGTTTCAGAAATTAATAATGCTGAAGCTCTCAAGTTAGAGGACATCCCCGTAGTCCGAGAATACCCCGACGTGTTTCCGGATGATCTTCCGGGCATGCCACCTGAGCGGGATGTCGAATTCAAGATTGAACTTGCACCCGGGACTACGCTGTGACGCCCTCAATTCTGTGGAAAACCACGGAACCGAGAACTGATGCATATGTGTGCCCAGGATGTTCATCACACATACACATACGTTCCACAAACTGAATTCAGATTATATATTACCACGAATAACAGAGTTTATTACAACACCTCATGAGTCTTGGACTCATGCTCACAGCGGAAGTCTTTATTTCTACGCAGCGGAAATCTTTATTTAAATGCGGAAGCAAAAACTAATGCGGAAGCAAAACTAAGCAGAAGTGGCTCCATCTCTACTCCCTCCACAGGCAAGGTTGAGAACAGATCACACGCCATAATGCTCTACTTGATCTTCATAGTAGCCTTCTCTTGCTGTTGATGAAGAAATAATAATGCAAGTTTGAGCACAATGATGTACTCAGCAAGTGCGGGAATAACACATGATATGCAGCTCATAAACAAGGTAGGTATAAAAGGCTTATTTGCAGAAAAGCAGATTTATAAAACCGTGATAAAACAGCAACTTAACTTTAGATGAATGTAGTCTCAGCATGTATGAAATTACCAACATACCTCCATCACTTCCCGTGTTCCATCAGAACATTAACCAATCCTTTACCCATACTCACGAATACCTCCTCGTATTCGCTACCATCTCACCTCATGAAACAACCTTGTCTCGCAGCGAGACCAATCTCATATCATGACCCACCAGTCATGCAACCCTTTCATCATCCAGACTTAGCAATTCCAAACCAAACCACAACCAATAACCATAACCATAATCAAGAACCTTCCCAATAACCATCCCATCTAATCATGGCAGTTTAGCCAGGTGCTCGTGAACGTAAGCTCGGCTATCATGATAGTTTTAATAACTCTGCAGAGTTTGCACCTCTTTACCCACAAGTTTGTGATTTCGTCACCCATCGGCGACTGCAGAACCTCCATTATACCAGTACACATCCGTCGGTGTATGGTCAAGAGATCACAAAATAGCCTTTACAAAGGGGTTACTAGATGTATGGACTCACTAAGGTTTCACCGGCAGGCTAGAATCTCCAATTCTCCCACCCACGGGCCCCCTCTTGTGCCATGCAGTTCCCAGGGCAGTCCTCACTCGACTCCCATTCCCCGCGCCTTCCACAGTCCATAACACTCTAGCAACTTACCTAATTACTCAGCTAAGCCGCACCCATACTTGGCCTTGTGGTGGCACTGTTATCCTGGCATGTGCATGCATGAACCGGTCCTTAGATCTACGGCAAGTAAAACCACCATCTCATGCTACCTCATTCACAAACCCAAGCTTGCCTAGATCTCCCTCTGATCCATGTTCATTAACCTCATCAGTTACTTATTATCAGTACGAGTGCAGTTAGCTCGACACATCTATCTCGCTTCCCTATCCCATGGACTCAGCGAAGCATAAAAACAAAAACCATACCCGACTCATAAACTCCTCAAGCGACAAGGGTGGTTTAACCAAAACTAGTAAACTCCTATAAAAAGGTTTCCCATCATGTTTGACTCATCACACACACCTTTTCGCAAAACAAAATAGTTTTACCCAAAACATAGGATCAACATGGTCAAGGAGCACTTGCCTTGTTCTTGCGGTTCCGGCTGTCCTTGATTCTCAAAACCTTGTTGCTGCAGCTCGTCGTAGACAACTTCCTGAGTTTGTCCTGCTATGTAGGATTCACGTGCATACAAGATTCACAGCAATCAATATCATGCGCAATCCTTAAACTAGATGCGATGATGCACATGCATGCTATCCTACGATTAGTTTTATTAGATTGATCTGTACGTATTCTTGCATGGCTTGCATGGTCAGAGGCATTCGGATTAAAGGTGAACATGGTGATGGTCTTGTCTTTTTAGATCAAACTGATCATCGAGTGATCTGCCCACGAAAAGGCTTCTGTTCGAAAGGAATCGAAGAACAGACACAAAGAGATGAACAACATGATGTCGTAAGGTGGTATTGAAGTCCTACCTTACGTTCTTCTTGTCTTCGAGGTTCCCTTCAGACCGCTTGGTTCTCCTCCGATGATCTCCCTTGTTATGCTTTCGGCGATGTTTTTGCTCGGCGAGTTAGGGCTAGGGCTCCAAGTCGTCGGCTCAGGAGTTGAAAGAGAAGTTCGTGGTTTCGGCCAGAGGTTTTGGGTTCTATTTATAATCGGAAAGAGAAGAGTCCTAATCTGATTGGATCCCGAATAAGAGTCTTATTCAGATCTTTGTTAGATCCTGACGTATTATCTTCGGTAACATCGTGGAGTTTAGATCGGTTTCCGTTGCGTACTGGTATCTTCACGCGTAAAAACCGCTCCAGAACTCGCTACCTCCGTGATGATGAGCTCCGAAAGCTCCACGTGTTTCTCCGGCCTGGTATCTCCTCATCCGCAGAGACGAGCTCCGGTTGTGCCGCGTGTCAATCGATCGAGACCTCCCTCTTCTTCGGAGACGAGCTCCGCGCACGCCACGTGTTTGTGCCGGTCTTTCCGCCTTTCCTTCCCTCAGGGACATGCCCCGAGGTCGACACGTGTCCAGCAGCGACGGACCTCCGGAGATAAACTCCGGTGGCGACACGTGTTCAATAGATCCGGACTTCTCGGAGATGGGTTCCGAGATCAACACGTATCCCGTGCGCCTGGTCCCCTGACTTCCGCGAGGACTAGCTCCGAAGGTGACATGTGACCATGAAAAATTCCTTTGCTTCTTCCGCAGAGGCTAGCTCCACGGGCAACACGTGTCCCACAGGGTCGGACCTCTTTCCAATTGCGGAGGTGACCCCCGAGCCTGCCACGTATCCAGTTTAGCGTCGGACCTCTCCTTATCTCTCGGGAATGAGTTCCGAACACGCCACGTGGTCTACTGGTCGTGGAAGTTGTCTTCGGTGTTCTCGGAGAGTTTTATTGGCTATCCTTTTGATACTTGTCTCTGTTCCTCCTTAAAAAATGTTTTTCTTCTTCATAAAACATGAACATATGCTGACACCCGAGATGAGGGTGTCACAAATCTACCCCCCTTAAATTGAATCTCGCCCTCGAGATTCGTTAGTGGGAAATAGATGGGGAAATTCTGCCTTGATATCCTCTTCTCGCTCCCATGTGGCTTCAGCTTCAGTGTGATGGCTCCATTGTACCTTGCACCATCAAATCACCTTGTTTCGGGTGACCCTTTCCTTTACGTCCAAGATTCGGACAGGGTGTTCTGCGTAAGTCAGGTCCTCTTGAAGTTCAAGTTCTCCCATTGACACTTGTTCGTCTGGTACTCTCAAGCACTTCTTGAGCTGGGATACATGAAACACGTCATGTACGTCGGAGAGGTGGTTTGGGAGCTCTAGTTGATAGGCTACTTCTCCTCGCTTGTCCAAAATCTTAAATGGTCCGATGTAGCGAGGCGCTAGTTTGCCTTTGACGTTAAAACGTCATTGGCCTCGGATAGGTGATACCTTAAGGTATACGAAGTCTCCTTCTTCAAAGGTCAACTTCCTACGCCTATTGTCCGCATAGCCTTTCTGTCGTGACTGAGCAGCCTTTAAGTTCTCCCGTATCGTTTGGACTTGCTTTTTAGCCTCTTGTAGTACTTCGGGTCCAAACACCTGGTTCTCTCCAGTCTCGTTCCAGAACAGCGGCGTTCTACACCGTCTACCATATAAGGCTTCGAAAGGCGACATCTTCAAGCTAGCTTGATAGCTGTTGTTATAGGAGAACTCGGCATACGGTAAACTCCTATCCCAACTACGCCCACGTTTCAAGGCGCAAGCTCTCAGCATGTCTTCCAAAATTTGGTTCGTCCTCTCGGTTTGCCCATATGTTTGTGGGTGATAGGCGGAGCTAAAATCCAGTCGTGTACCCATGGCTTTCTGCAGCTTCCTCCAGAATCTAGAGGTAAACTGAGAACCTCGATCTGAGACTATCCTCTTCGGAACTCCATGTCGGCACACGATCTGCTCCATGTACAACTCTGCCAACTGTGTAACGTTGTAACTGGTCTTTACCGGAAGAAAATGGGCGGTTTTCGTCAACCGGTCCACAATGACCCAGATGGAGTCGTATCCTGACTGAGTTCTTGCCAATCCGACAATAAAGTCCATACTGATGTCCTCCCATTTCCATTCAGGTATTTTCAAAGGTTGCAACAACCCAGCGGGTTTTTGATGTTCGGCCTTTACCCGTTGGCATGTGTCTCATAGGGCAACGTGTTCGGCTATATCCCTCTTCATACCATCCCACCAATAGCAAGTTTTCAAGTCTTTGTACATTTTGGTGCTCCCTGGATGTATGAAATATGGTGAATCATGTGCCTCCTTCAATATCATGTCGCGAAGGTGTCTTATGTTTGGCACACAAATCCTTTTTCCTAGCCAAAGCGTACCCTTTTCATCCTCCTTGAAATCCTTTTCTATCCCTTGTCGGATTCTTTCCTTGATCTCCTTGATCCCCTCGTCCGTTGCTTAGCCCTCTCTTATTTCTTGCTCCAATGAGGAGTGGATCTTCATTATTTCCATGTTAGTCAAGAATCCGAGGTGTAACCGTTCAAACTCCTTTCGAAGTTCGGGTGGTAGCTCCCGAACCGTGAGTTGGTGGCATGCTCCCTTTCTGCTCAGTGCGTCAGCGACCACATTGGCCTTCCCGGGGTGGTAGTTGATTCCCACATCATAATCCTTGATGAGTTCTAACCATCGACGTTGCCTCAAATTCAAGTCCGTTTGTGTAAATATGTACCTGAGGCTTTTATGATCTGTATAGATCTCACATCGATGACCAAGGATATAGTGTCTCCAAATCTTCAATGCATGCACCACTGCTGCTAACTCTAAATCATGAGTAGGATAGTTAAGCTCATGCTTCTTTAATTGTCGTGAGGCATAGGCTACCACTTGTCCTTCCTGCATGAGTACACACCCGAGCCCTTGTCTGGATGCGTCACAATATATGTCAAAGCTCTTGCGTACGTCTGGCAATACCAGAACTGGTGCTGTGGTTAGCCTTTCCTTGAGTTCCTCAAAACTTTATTGGCAGGCTTGTGTCCATTGAAAGATTTTTCCCTTCATTAGCAACTCCGTCATAGGTTTTGCTATCTTAGAGAAGTCTTTAATGAAGCGTCGATAGTATCCTGCCATCCCAAGGAAACTCCGAATATCCCTCACGCTCTTCGGTTGGTCCCACTTCAGAACATCTCTCACCTTTCCAGGATCGACCGATACCCCTTCCTTGGAGATGATGTGGCCTAGGAAGGATATTTCTTTTAGCCAAAATTGACATTTGTTGAGCTTGGCATACAACTGATGCTCTCGCAACTTCTGCAAGGTCAATCTCAGATGTTCTTCATGCTCCTCCTCACTTTTTGAATACACCATAATGTCGTCGATGAAAACCACGACGAACTTGTCCAAGTACTCCATGAAAACCTTATTCATAAGGTACATGAAGTATGTGGGTGCATTCGTCAATCCAAAAGACATAACGGTATATTCATATGAACCATACCGCGTCCGAAAGGCCGTCTTAGGTATATCGGAGGGCTTAATCTTCAGCTGGAAATATCCTGACCGAAGATCAATTTTGGAGAACACTTGGGCTCCTTTCATTTGATCGAACAGGTCCTCTATACGGGGCAGAGGGTATTTATTCTTGATTGTTACCTCGTTGAGAGACCTGTAGTCCACGCACATTCTTTGGGTTCCGTCCTTCTTGTCCACGAAAAGCACCGGGGCTCCCCATGGTGACGAACTTGGACGGATAAAACCCTTCTCCAACTGTTCTTGAATTTGCTTCTTTAGTTCAACTAACTCGTTGACGGGCATCCTGTATGGTCTCTTAGCTATGGGTGCAGTTCCAGGCACCAGATCTATGACAAACTCAATGTCCCGGTCAGGTGGCATACCTGGAAGTTCTTTTGGGAACACATCCGAAAATTCCTAAACCACTGGAATGTTGTCCAATGCAACTCCTTCGACATGGTTCAGATCCGCCCGTTCGGTTGCTTGCTGGGCTGACTCAAACTCGACACGGATACCGTGTTCGTTTGTCAACTGCACGCTTCTCTCAGCGCATTGGATTACTCCATTGTGCTTGCTTAACCAGTCCATTCCGAGTATGATGTCAATTCCGTGGGAGTCCAAGACAATAAGGTTGGCAAGGAAGTCTACCCCCCTTATTTTAAGGCTTACCTTAGGACATACTATACTAGTCCTCATTTCTCCTCCGGGAGAATTAACTAACATGGCACATTCTAAGTGGGATACGGGTAGATGATGTTTGGCAACATATTCGGATGATATGAAGGAATGTGATGCTCCAGAATCAAATAAAATGGTGGCTGGGTTGGAGTTGGCAAGGAACATACCAATTGCGACATCCTCAGCCTGTTGTGCTTCCTCAGCAGTGACATGGTTAATGTGGCCACGAGCATAGTTCTGCGGTCCACGGTTCCCTTGGTTGTCTCCTCCGTTTGGTCGCTGGTTCTGCTTGGGCACGTTACCTTGCTGTCCAGGGCCTCTCTTTGGGCACTGGTTAGCGAAGTGGCCTACTTCCCCGCATGCAAAGCATGCCCTGTTGCCTACGGCAGCAGGTACGTTGGGGCGGGGGTTTTGAACAGGAGCGCCATTGTTAGGCCGGGGTGCAGGAGGCATGGGCACTCGAGGTGCCGGTGCAACAAACCGTTGCTGTGGTGACTGACCAGGGAGGTACATAGGAGTGGTTGGTCCATACTGCGGTGCAGGGGGCGTGTACCTAGGTCGTACGTTGCTCCCTTGGAGCTGGTATGACACCTTCCTTTTGCACTCGCGCTCAATTTCTCGGATCTTGTTTTCCACCACAATAGCCTTATCAACCAGCTTCTGGAAGCTTACGTAGTCATTGTTGAGGAGCTGAACTTGGATCTCATTGTTCAACCCTCTCATGAACAGGTACTGCTTCTTCTGATCCGAGTTGACATCTTCGGGGGCATACCGGGACAGTTGTATGAACTTGTTGAGATATTCGTTCACACTTTTCTGCCCTTGGCGGAGACCTTCAAACTCCTTCCTCTTGAGCATCATTACGCCAACAGGGATGTAGTGGGAGAGGAAATTTTCCTTGAACTCAGTCCAAGTGATTGTCTCCGGGTTGGCATGGACGTTGCTCAAGGCATCCCACCAGTCAGCAACTGCTCCCATCAGTTGGTGCGACGCAAAGAGAACCTCCTCTCGGTCGTTGCACTGAACAATGGCAAGCTTCTTCTCCATGGATTTCAACCAATCATCGGCCTCCATTGGATCGCTTGCTTGAGCAAAGGTGGGTGGTCGAGTCCTCATGAACTCTCCCAGCCTGTTATGAGCCGGCGGTGGTGGTGGCGGTGGTGCCGGAACGGGGTGTTGGTTGGCCTGCAACTGACCCAAAGTTTGGATCATGGTTTGCATAAGCTGGTTTTGCATGGCCATCAACCTTTCTAGGTTGTTTTCGCCAGCTCCGGGGTTAGCAGGAACTTCCTCGTGATCATCTTCCTGGACGTTCCTTCGGCTGGCGTTTCCTCTCACCATCTGTGAGAGAGAACGAAATAGTAATAGAAGGTTAGAAAGTTAGATAGGTCCTTTCAACTATATGCATCAAGGTGAGTTGGACTATATATATTAGCCCTTATGAGGATGTGAGCAAGTGCCGAAACATCTCACACCTCCTCCTTCTTATGTGTGGATATGGACAACGTTTTTGAGACGTCCCACCACTCACACTAAGCACATATTCACAAATAATCATCACAAGGGCCCATTCAACTCCTATTCAAGGATGGTTTCCTATGTAAAGGTGGTTTTAAAGGCCAATCTAAGCTATTCACTCTAGGATGCTTCCTTTGGTCCGCGTGGCTTAGCTATCTGTGATTTCTATTTAGGGGTGTAACTTGCCGTTAACCCGTGATTCTAATATCAATCTAAGGTTTCTATCTAGGCATGTAACCTACTGTCAACCCGTGGCTCTGATACCAATCTGTGACGCCCTCAATTCTATGGAAAACCACGGAACCGAGAACTGATGCATATGTGTGCCCAGGATGTTCATCACACATACACATACGTTCCACAAACTGAATTCAGATTATATATTACCACGAATAACAGAGTTTATTACAACATCTCATGAGTCTTGGACGCATGCTCACAGCGGAAGTCTTTATTTCTACGCAGCGGAAATCTTTATTTAAATGCGGAAGCAAAAACTAATGCGGAAGCAAAACTAAGCAGAAGTGGCTCCATCTCTACTCCCTCCACAGGCAAGGTTGAGAACAGATCACACGCCATAATGCTCTACTTGATCTTCATAGTAGCCTTCTCTTGCTGTTGATGAAGAAATAATAATGCAAGTTTGAGCACAATGATGTACTCAGCAAGTGCGGGAATAACACATGATATGCAGCTCATAAACAAGGTAGATATAAAAGGCTTATTTGTAGAAAAGCAGATTTATAAAACCGTGATAAAACAGCAACTTAACTTTAGATGAATGTAGTCCCAGCATGTATGAAATTACCAACATACCTCCATCACTTCCCGTGTTCCATCCAAACATTAACCAATCCTTTACCCATACTCACGAATACCTCCTCGTATTCGCTACCATCTCACCTCATGAAACAACCTTGTCTCGCAGCGAGACCAATCTCATATCATGACCCACCAGTCATGCAACCCTTTCATCATCCAGACTTAGCAATTCCAAACCAAACCACAACCAATAACCATAACCATAATCAAGAACCTTCCCAATAACCATCCCATCTAATCATGGCAGTTTAGTCAGGTGCTCGTGACCGTAAGCTCGGCTATCATTATAGTTTTAATAACTCTGCAGAGTTTGCACCTCTTTACCCACAAGTTTGTGATTTCGTCACCCGTCGGCGACTGCAGAACCTCCATTATACCAGTACACATCCGTCGGTGTATGGTCAAGAGATCACAAAATAGCCTTTACAAAGGGGTTACTAGATGTATGGACTCACTAAGGTTTCACCTGCAGGCTAGAATCTCCAATTCTCCCACCCACGGGCCCCCTCTTGTGCCATGCAGTTCCCAGGGCAGTCCTCACTCGACTCCCATTCCCCGCGCCTTCCACAGTCCATAACACTCTAGCAACTTACCTAATTACTCAGCTAAGCCGCACCCATACTTGGCCTTGTGGTGGCACTGTTATCCTGGCATGTGCATGCATGAACCGGTCCTTAGATCTACGGCAAGTAAAACCACCATCTCATGCTACCTCATTCACAAACCCAAGCTTGCCTAGATCTCACCCCGATCCATGTTCATTAACCTCATCAGTTACTTATTATCAGTACGAGTGCAGTTAGCTCGACACATCTATCTCGCTTCCCTATCCCATGGACTCAGCGAAGCATAAAAACAAAAACCATACCCGACTCATAAACTTCTCAAGCGACAAGGGTGGTTTAACCAAAACTAGTAAACTCCTATAAAAAGGTTTACCATCATGTTTGACTCAGCACACACACCTTTTCGCAAAACAAAATAGTTTTACCCAAAACATAGGATCAACATGGTCAAGGAGCACTTGCCTTGTTCTTGCGGTTCCGGTTGTCCTTGATTCTCAAAACCTTGTTGCTGCAGCTCGTCGTAGACAGCTTCCTGAGTTTGTCCTGCTATGTAGGATTCACGTGCATACAAGATTCACAGCAATCAATATCATGCGCAATCCTTAAACTAGATGCGATGATGCACATGCATGCTGTCCTACGATTAGTTTTATTAGATTGATCTGTACGTATTCTTGCATGGCTTGCATGGTCAGAGGCGTTTGGATTTAAGGTGAACATGGCGATGGTCTTGTCTTTTTAGATCAAACTGATCATCGAGTGATCTGCCCACGAAAAGGCTTCTGTTCGAAAGGAATCAAAGAACAGACGCAAAGAGATGAACAACATGATGTCGTAAGGTGGTATTGAAGTCCTACTTTACGTTCTTCTTGTCTTCGAGGTTCCCTTCAGACCGCTTGGTTCTCCTCTGATGATCTCCCTTGTTATGCTTTCGGCGATGTTTTTGCTCGGCGAGTTAGGGCTAGGGCTCCAAGTCGTCGGCTCAGGAGTTGAAAGAGAAGTTCTTGGTTTCGGCCAGAGGTTTTGGGTTCAATTTATAATGGAAAGAGAAGAGTCCTAATCTGATTGGATCCCGAATAAGAGTCTTATTCAGATCTTTGTTAGATCCTGATGTATTATCTTCGGTAACATCGTGGAGTTTAGATCGGTTTCCGTTGCGTACTGGTATCTTCACGCGTAAAAACCGCTCCAGAACTCGCTACCTCCGTGATGATGAGCTCCGAAAGCTCCACGTGTTTCTCCGGCCTGGTATCTCCTCATCCGCAGAGACGAGCTCCGGTTGTGCCGCGTGTCAATCGATCAAGACCTCCCTCTTCTTCGGAGACGAGCTCCACGCACGCCACGTGTGGGTGCCGGTCTTTCCGCCTTTCCTTCCCTCAGGGACATGCCCCGAGGTCGACACGTGTCCAGCAGCGACGGACCTCCGGAGATAAACTCCGGTGGCGACACGTGTTCAATAGATCCGGACTTCTCAGAGATGGGTTCCGAGATCAACACGTATCCCGTGCGCCTGGTCCCCTGACATCCATGAGGACTAGCTCCGAAGGTGACATGTGTCCCATGAAAAATGCCTTTGCTTCTTCCGCAGAGGCTAGCTCCACGGGCAACACGTGTCCCACAGGGTCGGACCTCTTTCCAATTGCGGAGGTGACCCCCGAGCCTGCCACGTATCCAGTTTAGCGTCAGACCTCTCCTTATCTCTCGGGAATGAGTTCCGAACACGCCACGTGGTCTGCTGGTTGTGGAAGTTGTCTTCGGTGTTCTCGGAGAGTTTTATTGGCTATCCTTTTGATACTTGTCTCTGTTCCTCCTTAAAAAATGTTTTTCTTCTTCATAAAACATGAACATATGCTGACACCCGAGATGAGGGTGTCACATACGCCCATATCACGGAGACCATACAAAATGGCTCCAAACAAGCTGGCTGAACTGAAAGAGCAGCTCAATGATTTGTTGAGCAAATGCTTCATTAGGCTGAGTTCCTCGTCTTGGGGATGCTCGGCGCTGTTTGTCAAGAAGAAGGATGAAACCTTGAGGCTGTGCGTGGATTACCAGCCGCTCAACGCCATCACCATCAAGAACAAATACCCACTGCCCCGCATTGACATCCTGTTTGATCAGCTTGTGGGTGCAAGTGTGTTCTCCAAGATGGACCTTCGCTCTGGATATCATCAAATAAAAATCTGGGCGGAGGATTATGAATATCTCGTCATGTCTTTTGGTCTCACTAATGCTCCAGCACATTTCATGTATCTCATGAACTCGGTGTTCATGCCGGAGCTGGACAAGTTCGTGGTGGTGTTCATTGATGATATCTTGGTCTACTCCAAGACAGAAGCAGAACACGCTGGACACTTGAGGATCGCTCTTCAACGATTGCGAGACCATACGCTCTACGACAAATTCAGCAAATGTGAGTTTTGGATCAGCCAAGTGCCATTTTTGGGACATATCATCTCAGCGGAAGGCATTGCGGTTGACCCAAGCAAAATCAAGCAAGTGCTGAAATGGAAAGCTCCCATTTCAGTCCATGAAGTCAGAAGCTTCCTCGGGTTAGCGGGATACTATCGGAGATTCATTCCAAGCTTCTCCAAGCTCGCTAAGCCGATGGCAGAATTACTGAAGAAGGGAACAAAATATGTTTAGAACACGGTGTGTGACGGAGCGTTCCAAGCATTAGTGAAGCATCTCACAATATCCCCGACCTTGGCTCAACCGGATACAACTAAGCCCTTCGACGTGTATTGTGATGCGTCCGGTATCGGGCTCGGCTGCGTGTTGATGCAAGAAGGACGTGTGGTTGCATATGGCTCACGCCAACTTCGGAACCATGAGCAGCACTATCCGACTCATGATCTTGAACTTGCTGCTGTGGTTTTGGCGTTGAAAATGTGGATGCACTATCTCCTGGGGAATTTGGTGCATCTCTACACCGACTACAAGAGACTGAAATATATTTTCACCCAGAAGGAGCTGAATATGAGGCAAAGGAGGTGGTTAGAACTAATCGAAGACTATGAGATTGAGATTCATTACCACCTCGGCAAGGCAAATGTGGTTGCCGATGCGCTGAGCCGGAAATCACATGTCCATAACCTCACCATTACACCGGTGGAGGAAGAAGAGCCGAGTTTATACCTTGTTCCTTATGGATCGCTCTACAACCTTGCCCTCATCCCTACTATTAAGGAGGACATTATTGCAGCTCAGAAAGTTGACAAGGGTATGGCACATCTCCGGAGACGGATAGACAACAGGGAGATCAAATGTTTCCGGAAGGATGATGAGGGGACGTTGTGGTTCAATGGCCGCATAGTCATACCCCAGGATATGGAGCTGAGGAAAAAGATTCTTGATGAAGCTCACTTGTCTAAATACTCCATTCATCCGGGCAGCAACAAAATGTACCAAGATTTGAAAAAGAAATTTTGGTGGACACGGATGAAGCGAGAAGTAGCGAAGTACGTATCCGAGTGTGATACGTGTAGACGAGTGAAAGCTGATCATATGAGGAAATCAGGGCTGCTGCAACCCCTGAAAATTCCAGCATCAAAATGGGAGGATGTGAGCATGGATTTCATTGTGGGATTACCCCTGACTTCCAACAAGCATGATTCCATTTGGGTGATCGTTGACCGGTTAACCAAGTCGGCTCACTTCATCCCCGTGCATACACACTTCCATGCCAACAGATATGCGGAGTTGTATATTGCAAGAATCCTATGCTTGCATGGGGTACCCAAGACCATAGTCTCAGACCGAGGGGCACTATTTGTATCTCATTTCTGGGAGCAGTTGCACGCTTCTTTGGGTACTAAGCTGATTAGGAGCTCCACCTATCACCCTCAGACAGATGGCCAAACAGAGAGGGTGAACCAAGTACTGGAAGACATGTTGAGAGCATGTGCCATCCACCACAGTAGGAACTGGGATGATCACCTACCATTGGCGGAATTCTCGTACAATAACGGCTATCAGGCGAGTATCAAGATGGCACCCTACGAAGCTCTCTATGGTCGCAAATGCCGCACCCCATTAATCTGGTGCGAGTCCGGTGAAAGGGTCACATTCGGGGTTGATGTGGTGAACGACGCCGAAGAGTGCGTTTGGATGATACAAGCCAACTTGAAGGCCGCTCAATCCCGGCAGAAAAGCTACGCTGATAAGAGGCGTAGGCCGTTGCACTTTGACGTCGGGGAACACGTGTATCTCTGGGTATCTCCGATGAAAGGCGTGCACCGGTTCGGCGTGAAGGGGAAACTCGCTCCCCGATTCATTGGACCCTATGCTATCACCGAGAAGTGTGGACCAGCGGCGTATAAACTGGAGCTACCGGCATATCTTGCGGGTGTTCACGATGTTTTCCATGTTTCACAACTGCGAAAATGTCTGAAGCATACGGCTTCTATTCCCACTGAAGATATCGGTGAGCTGCAATCGGATTTGACGTATGATGAACATCTGGTGGCCATTATTGATGAGAAGGCCCGGACCACACGTAGCCAAACGTTGTGGTTCTACAAGATACTCTGGAGCAACCACACCGCCGAAGAAGCAACGTGGGAGAGCGAGGAATTCCTTCGCTCAAATTACCCGGAGTTCATGGCGTCTCAGCACGGGTGAGTTCTTATTACATCGCTGTCTCTTCTTTTGTAATCTCGGGACGAGATTCTTTGAAGGGGGGAGGGATGCAAAAGTCCAAGAAAAGGGACTTGCAAAAATTTTTCCATCACCTCACACCACCACAGCTTTTGTTGTGGATATCTTGTGAATACTTGTGAATAGCAAGTAACCACCATCAAAAGGGTGATTAGAGGGGAAATCCCTAACTTTCACAAGGTAGGATTTCTACACATGAACATGAGAGGTTGAGCTCACCCCTAGAACTTGAGTAGTCTTGGGAAGGTTCAGGCCAAATTCCATGCAAATCCAACACCTTTTGAGGCACTTTTGGAGACAATTCAAAAAGGGGCCAATTTGAATGCAAATTCAAATTGCAGCAACTTTCATCATCTAAATGCAAAAGTTGACCTCATATTTAAACTCAGCATATTTGTCTGAGTTATCCCACCAATTTTCATCCCCATTGGACTTCATCTTGTCGGGAGCCAAATTTGCAATAATTCAAACCGAATTTGAATTTCAAATTCAAATGGCCAGCAAATTTAGCCAAACCAGTTTCAAACTGAGGGAACCAAATTCAAACTGTAACTTGGTGCTTAAGTCTCTCATTCAATGGAGAGTTGCTGGGATATTTTCAGAAGAATTTGGAAAAAGGATTAGGGGGGGAGAAGGGCCCATAGGTCAGTGGGAGAGCTACTCACAACCGAGAGGGCTCTGTTTCTCACGGGGTCAAACGCACGCAGCGCGTCACCGAGGTGCTTCCCGGACGCCACCTCCCAAGCAGCTGGGCCACGATGTGCCTTGACGTAGCGGTCGCCAGGGATATTTCCCACCTCACTAACCGACGCGCCGCGCTGTTATGACCATCCCCAAGCTCCTCGACGAAGAAACACCGCCGCACGCCCGAAAACTCTCGGCTCTCTGGCGTCCGCTCGTCTCCGCGGTTGGCACGCGGGTCTGAGCTCACCCTGAGCTTCGCTGAGGCCTCCTCGACGTGATCAACGCAATAACCCGGCGCCCCAACCACGGTAAACCGACCACGAGCACTCTGTTTCCGTTCAGCACCGTGTAAAGCCGCCGCGACCAAAAACTCATAGCCCGGCCGCTAGGTTGGATCCCACGTCGAGTTGAGCAGGCCAGAAGGTTCACCTGGGAGAGTACTTTCTGTCTGACAACCCCGGCCGCATGCCATGGAGTGTGCTGGCCGGAATTTCAGTTCTTGCCGAGCGCATGCGATATAGCCATGTTCGGTTAAATCGGAAAATTCGAACTAACCAGTCGAGCAGTCGCTCCCCAGCTGCGACAACCAGCTAGAAATGTCCGTGCGAAACCCTACGGTCAAGAACCATGGGAAACCAGCGAGAAACCACCGAGTTCCATGGGTTTTTTGTTCATCGCCGGGTTTAGACATAGGTCGTATGGTGAAGTCCAGTTTGCCACAACTTGAGCCAGATCAGAGGCTGGGTCGTTGCTCCGTAGGTTATGGTGGTGCTGTAGGAGCCAACAGAGGCGACTGTGAGGCATGACAGCACCATACTGACGTCACCGAACTCACCCCGTGGACTGTTGCCATCGCGCAACCGATTCCGGTGATCACCGGCTGGCGACAAGGGCAGCAACGGGTTCCCCGAGAAATTTCAGGCGGGGGCGGCCAGTTTGGTTGAGCTCCGGTCACGGGAACAGCCTCCTGGCGAGTACTCCGGCGAGGGAGGCGGCGGGCAACCGCGGGAGCGTGAGGTAGACGAAGCCCCGCAGGTCCCACGTGTCAGCCTCGGGTTAAACAGCGCCGGATCTGCTGTGGCACCGGGATCCCATGCGACTGCACGGAAGACTCTGCGGACCCCCGTGTGGGTTAGCTGAGGTGCTGACACGTAGCCCGGGGACCCCACCAGCCAGTTTGAACTTTATTTGAATTCTCAGATTTGGTTCAAACTTCAAATGCACATAACTTCTGCTAGGAAGCTCCAAATGCAGTGAACCAAATTTTGCTGATCTTAGATTTTTTAGTACTTTCCATCAATACCAAGTTCAGCTCATGAAACTTCATAGTCTTCCAGAATTAAATACCTAAATTTAAACTTTTAGGAATTTTATCTAGAGAATTACTTTATGAAAAATTCTGAAATTTATCTGGAAGGTTCATTGGAAAATCCTTGAGTCACAGAAAAAAATTTAGACCCATCCAAGTTCATTTAGTCCCCCTAATAGGGTGATTAAGTGAACTGCCGTGAGAAAATAGAAAAATGTACAGAAACATTTTTCAGATTTTCTCAAATCTTGTTTAGGGCATAACTTCCTCTAGAATTATTCAAATGACATGAAACCAATTCCATTAGAACCATCTTAAAGTCTACTTTCCATAAAGTAGGGGTTGGAGCCATGAAAACCCCTGGAATTCCTTAGAAGCTCTAATGTTGACCAGATAGGCTTTTATTTGTACAAGGATCAACTGAACTTTGTTTCAAATGAAACTTTGTCAAGACTCTGGTTAGGACCATACCAAGCCACCATAAAAATTTCAGAACCAAAAGGGAGGTCTAACTAGAGTTATAGTAATTGCTTATTCAATTCTAAACATTGCATTTGAATTGACAGTAGTATCTCGTTAATGTGTATTTCGTCAAGGCCCCGTCCGGCCGCCCGAGACCCGAGTTTGAGAGTTATAACGACTTTCCCAGTTTGGATCCAGATGGCCATCCGTGCATACAAAACACTCAAGTTACACCATCCGGACATTTATTCCGTCAAGCTCCCGGTCGGCCACCCGGGACCCAAGTTCGTGAGTTTGGCCGACGTTCCTAATTTCAACCCAGATCGCCATCCTTGCGTGCGAAATCATCAAGTTGCACTGAACGGACGTGACTTGCATCAAGGTCCCCGTCCGGCCTCCCGGGACTCGAGTTTGTTTTACTGACTTTCCTTATTTTGACCCAAATGGCCATCCGCGCATGCAAAAAATCAAGTTGCAGCATCCAGATGTGCATTTTGTTAATGTCCCGTCCAACCACCCTGGACCCGAGTTCGTGAGTTTTACTGACTTTCCCCACTTTCCCGATTTTGACCCAAATGGCCATCCGCACACGCAAAACCATCAAGTTGCACCGTCCGGAGGTGTATTCCGTAAAGGTGCCGTCCGGCTGCTGTAACACCCCAAATTTTGATTCAAAACCCTAAACCATGTTCAGAGGGGAATTTAAAAAATTTTTGGACGTGTTGCATGTTTTGCAAAAATTCAAATTCAAACTGGAATTCAAATTAGACTCAAAACAGAAAAGAAATGGAAAAAGAAAAAGAGAAAACGGGAAAAACCGGCCAGTGGGCCGAAACCCGCCAGCCGGCCCAATTTCCCCCGCGCCAGCCCGCAGCCGCGCGCCCACGCTATCCCTCACAGACAGGTGGGACCCACCTGTCATCCCTAACCCCGCGACCCCGGACTCTCCCGCGCGCGCGCGATCTTAACCGATCGGAATACCGCGTCCCTCAGCCCGAATTCCGGTCCCAGAGGAATCAAACTCGATCACAACTGACCCACCGCCCTTCCCCGGCTATAAAAACCCCAGCCCCGATCGGTTTTTCCCACGTGATCGCCGATTTTTACTCCGGTGAGCATCGAGACTTCGCCGGTGAATTCTGGCCGATCTAAGCTCGGAAACTTTGATCTAACTCGCTGGTCTTGATCCACTGCCTCCGGGGAGCGTTGCAGGTGCAGAAAACTCGGAGAATTACGGTGTAAACACAGCGCCGACGAGCTTCGCCGTGGTTTTGCCTCGGACCTCGCCGCCGATCACTTTCCAGGACCCCCGAGCTCGAGAAAACCCCCGAGGTGAGATCCCTGACCTCCCCTCTACCGATCTATGCCATAATATCACAGTTCTAGGCAGAATTCTCGCGGATCCGAAACTTTCCGGCGAGATCGCCGCTTCCCGCCGCCGTGCGCCGCCGGCAGCGCCGCCCGCGCTCGATCAGAGCGACGTGGCCGCTTGTGCGTCGTTTATTTTAAATCGCACGGTAGACTTTAAAACCCCGCGTACCGGTTCGATGTTATAATCTCAGCCGTCGGTTTAAAATCGGACGGTCCACGTCAGCCCCGCGTTATAAAGACTGGAATTCTTACGTGCTGCCCCCTGGGGTTCTCGGGAAATAAGAGCTAGCCCCGGAAACTTCTGATCTAGCCCCTGGAACTCCAGAAAATCATGTAAATTCATTTAAAAATCAGTTTTAGCCCCTGGATTTAATAAAAATTAGGAAAAACACCTCTGATAAGTGTAGCTAGACCCCTGGAAATTATGAAAATAATATTATAGACCCTGTAATGGGGTGAGTTCATTATTTTAGCCCTGTTTAGTATTTAATTTAGAAAATTGAATATGTAACTAGTGTTTAAAAATTAAAAAGTGGGACAAACATAATTGTCAAAATTAATTAAAAACTTTCTCAGTACTTAGAAAACTTTGGAGTGAGATAAAAATATATTTTGGGCTGAAATGAATCTGTTTCATTTATTAATCACATTTATTAGTATAGGGACACATTTTTAAGTAAAGAATAGTTATAGAAAAATAGGGAAAATAATTATGAAATAGTTTACATCAGAGGCCAAGGTTAAAATATGTTATTAAAATTATTTAGGACCAGAACCTATACTGTTTAGATGATGTGTATTACTAATTTCATAATAAAATACACAATTATGCATAGGAATATAAATCTGAGAATATAGCAATAGTAAATGATAAATGGAGTTTTAAAAATCCAAAGAGTTCCGTTTAGGGTTGGTAGAAATTATGAAGGCACATATGGGGAAGAAAAATACTTTTCATACACACTTGGTAGTGAAAAGGTGTAGTAGTTGAATATAAGAAATTTATTGGAAACCCATATAAATAGTATGTAAGTATAAATGTGAACATAAAAGTAGGAATCATATACACATGGTTAAAAGTGCATGCAAGCCACAACTCAACACACATAAAGTAACCACAACACATATAATGGTAAAGAACTTTTATAAATGTGAATGTGTGGTTTGTATGAAGTAAGAAGCGTGAACTATGTCTTATGATTGTTGTTTTTCTTTTGCTATGTGTGATGGTATGAAGTAGAACCTGTTCAAGAGCAAGTTATCCCTTTCCAAGATCAGGACTACCCATTTCAAGAGCAGCAAGAAGGAGGCAAGTGTCCTTGACCACTTTGATCCTATGCTAGGATGTGTAGATAGAATTATTTGCATTGTCAAATGAAATATGAAACCCATGCTAGGAAAGTTTCCCTAGAATTGCATTACCTTGTTTCCTTGTAGCTTGGGTTGGGATTTATTTTACCATGTCATTTATTTCCATGCATATGCTTAGCCATGCTTAGAATGGAATATTTGGGACATGAGATCATCAGTTTATATTACCATACTCTTGAATGAGACATTGTGAGTTATGTAGAGGTAGGGATCAAGGCAAGTTGGATGTTTTGGTTGTGTGCTGGGTGCACGAGACTTGGGTTTGTGTTTAGTACTTGCCTGGATCCTAAGGACCGGTTCATGGAGCATGTAACCCGACTTTACAGTGCCAACCACATGCTGAGATGGGGCAGCTTGGCCAATTAATTAGGTGTATCCCCGGCGTAGTATGGGTGTGTTGGATGGTGCGGGGAGTAGGTGTCAGCTGGACTACCATATGAACCGCAAGGCTCAAGAGGGGGCCACTGCAGCGGGGTTGGAGCCTCTTGTATGCTGTTAGGGGTGAAACCTCAGTGGGCCCACGCTCGTCGGGAATCCCTTTGTAAAGGCTTCGTAGTGATCTCCTGGCTACACACCTGGGAAGTGTGAATGTGGTTCGTAGCCACTGGCATAATGGAGGTTCTTTTAGTCCACCCGGCAACGGGGGATGAAATCACTACATGTGGGTACAGTGGTACAAACTCTGCAGAGTCAAAACTGTCTTGACAGCCGTGCTCACGGTCAAGAGCGGCCTGGACTTATTCATGATTAGGGGATTGATGGTTTTGGAAGTTAAGCGGGGAGCTTAACATTGGAAATGATGTTATGGTTATTGGATTATGATGACGGGATGGGAGATTGGGACCATTTCACCTGTGTAGTAATGTAAGTGCTTAATAAGCTAAGGTGATAGGTATTAATTGCGTAGTGCGTTAACCATGAGTTCAACCTCTCCTTGTTCTAGCCATGCATGATAAAATTTTCCCACACTTGCTGAGTACCATTGGTACTCAACCTTGCATATTTGTTGGTTTATATTGCTGCTCAGGTCAAGATAATGAGGTGGTGTATAATGACCAAGATTTTGGACCCGAGGAAGGTTTTTAGGTTCATGAAGACCCCGGGCAACGCCTGTGATGGAGCCCTAAAGAATAATATTCCGCTGCTAGTTTATTTACTTGTGATGAACTTATTATTGTCCATCGAGACATTTACTATGTAAGACTTACTTATATTCGACACCTGGCTTGTAATAAATGATGCTTCACTATTTGTCATCACATGTATGAGAAAATGATCCTGGCATACATGTGATGTTCACTTGGTTGTTCTTCGGAAAAACCGGGTGTGACAGCTGCCCGGCGCCCCAGTTTGTGAGTTTTCCCAACTTTTCTGTCGATGACCTAGATGGCCATCCGCACATGCAAAACCATCAAGGTCACGTCCGGCTTCCTGGGACAGAGTTTGTGAGTTTTACCGAATTTACTGACTTTCTCGATTTTGACCCAGATGGCCATCTGCGCATGCAAAACCATCATGTTGCACCATCCGAACGTGTATTCCGTCAAGGTCCAGTCCGCCGTCCTGGGGCCCGAGTTCATTAATTTTCCCAACTTTCCCAATTTCGACCCAAATGGCCATCCGCGCATGTAAAACCTTCAAGTTGCACCGTCCGAATGTGTATTCCATCTAGGTCCTGTCCGGCCGCCCGAGACCCGAGTTTGTGAGTTTTCCCGAGCCTTCCTATCTCGACCCAGATGGCCATCCGCTGATGCAAAACCATGAAGTTGCATCGTCCGTATGTGTATTTCATCAAGGCCCCGTCCGGCCGCCTGAGACCCGAGTTTGAGAGTTATAACGACTTTCCCGGTTTGGATCCAGATGGCCATCCGCGCATGCAAAACACTCAAGTTACACCATCCGAACGTTTTTTCCGTCAAGGTCTCGTTCGGCCACCCGGGACCCGAGTTCGTGAGTTTGGCCGACGTTCCTAATTTCAACCCAGATCACCAATCGTGCATGCGAAACCATCAAGTTGCACTGAACGGATGTGACTTACATCAAGGTCCCTGTCCGGCCTCCCGGGACTCGAGTTCGTTTTACTGCCTTTCCTTATTTTGACCCAGATGGCCATCCGCGCATGCAAAACAATCAAGTTGCAGCGTCTAGATGTGCATTTTGTTAATGTCCCGTCCAACCACCCAGGAACCGAGTTCGTGAGTTTTACTGACTTTCCCCACTTTCCCGAATTCGACCCAGATGGCCATCCGCACATGCAAAACCATCATGTTGCACCGTCCGGAGGTGTATTCCGTAAAGGTCCCGTCCGGCTGCCCAGTTTGTGAGTTTTTCCAACTTTTCTGTCTACAACCTAGATGGCCATCCACACATGCAAAACCATCAAGTTGCACCATCCGGACATGTATTCCGTCAAGGTCGCGTCCGGCTTCCCGGGACAGAGTTTTTGAGTTTTACCGAATTTACTGACTTTCTCGATTTTGACCCAGATGGCCACCCGCGCATGCAAAACCATCATGTTACACCATCCGAACGTGTATTCCGTCAAGGTCCAGTCCGCCGTCCCGGAGCCCGAGTTCATTAATTTTCCCAACTTTCACAATTTTGACCCAAATGGCCATCCGTGCATGTAAAACCTTCGAGTTGCACCATCCGAACGTGTATTCCATCTAGGTCCTGTCCGGCCGCCCGAGACCCGAGTTTGTGAGTTTTCCCGAGCCTTCCTATCTCGACCCAGATGGCCATCAGCGGATGCAAAACCATGAAGTTGCATCGTCCGGATGTGTATTTCGTCAAGGCCCCGTCCGACCGCCTGAGACCCGAGTTTGAGAGTTATAACGACTTTCCCGGTTTGGATCCAGATGGCCATCCGCGCATGCAAAACACTCAAGTTACACCATCCGAACGTTTTTTCCGTCAAGGTCTCGTTCGGCCACCCGGGACCCAAGTTCGTGAGTTTGGCCGACGTTCCTAATTTCAACCCAGATCACCATTCGTGCATGCGAAACCATCAAGTTGCACTGAACGGACGTGACTTACATCAAGGTCCCCGTCCGGCCTCCCGGGACTCGAGTTTGTTTTACTGCCTTTCCTTATTTTGACCCAGATGGCCATCCGCGCATGCAAAACAATCAAGTTGCAGCGTCTAGATGTGCATTTTGTTAATGTCCCGTCCAACCACCCTGGACCCGAGTTCGTGAGTTTTACTGACTTTCCCCACTTTCCCGAATTCGACCCAGATGGCCATCCGCACACGCAAAACCATCATGTTGCACCGTCCGGAGGTGTATTCCGTAAAGGTCCCGTCCGGCTGCCCAGTTTGTGAGTTTTCCCAACTTTTCTGTCTACAACCTAGATGGCCATCCGCACATGCAAAACCATCAAGTTGCACCATCCGGACATGTATTCCGTCAAGGTCGCGTCCGGCTTCCCGGGACAGAGTTTTTGAGTTTTACCGAATTTACCGACTTTCTCGATTTTGACCCAGACGGCCATCCGCGCATGCAAAACCATTCTGTTGCACCATCCGAACGTGTATTCCGTCAAGGTCTAGTTTGTTTTACTGACTTTCCTGATTTTGACCCAGATGGCCATCCGCGCATGCAAAACAATCAAGTTGTAGCATCCACACGTGCATTCTGTTAATGTCCGGTCCAACCACCCTGGACCTGAGTTCGTGAGTTTTACTGACTTTCCCCACTTTCTCGATTTCGACCCAGATGGCCATCCGCCACGCAAAACATCAAGTTGCACCGTCCAGTGGTGTATTCCATAAAGGTCCCGTCCGGCTGCCCGGCGCCCTAGTTTGTGAGTTTTCCCAACATTTCTATCTATGTCCTAGATGGCCATATGCACATGAAAAGCTATCAAGTTGCACCATCCAGACATGTATTCCGTCAAGGTCGCGTCCGGCTTCCCGGGACAGAGTTTGTGAGTTTTACCGAATTTACCGACTTTCTCGATTTTGATCCAGATGGCCATCCGCGCAAGCAAAACCATCCTGTTGCACCATCCGAACGTGTATTCCATCAAGGTCCAGCCCGCCGTCCGGGGAACCGAGTTCATTAATTTTCCCAACTTTCTTAATTTCAACCCAGATGGCCATCTGCGCATGTAAAACCATCAAGTTGCACCGTCCGAACGTGTATTCTATCTAGGTCCTATCCGGCCGCCCGAGACCCGAGTTTGTGAGTTTTCCCTAGCCTTCCTATCTCGACCTAGATGGCCATCCGAGGATGCAAAACCATGAAGTTGCACCATCCGGATGTGTATTTCGTCAAGGCCACGTCCGGCCGCCCGAGACCCGAGTTTGACAGTTATACCGACATCCCCGGTTTGGATCCAGATGGCCATCCACGCATACAAAACACTCAAGTTACACCATCCGGACGTTTATTCCATCAAGGTCCCATTCGGCCACCCGGGACCCGAGTTCGTGAGTTTGGCCGACGTTCCCAATTTCATCCCAGATCACCATCCGTGCATGTGAAACCATCAAGTTGCACTAAACGGACGTGACTTACATCAAGGTCCCCGTCCGGCCTCCCGGGACTCGAGTTTGTTTTACTAACTTTCCTGATTTTGATGTAGATGGCCATCCACGCATGTAAAACAATCAAGTTGCAGTGTCCAGACGTGCATTTTGTTAAAGTCCCGTCCAACCACCCTGGACCCAAGTTCGTGAGTTTACCGACTTTCCCCACTTTCTCGATTTCGACCCAGATGGCCATCCGCACACACAAAACCATCAAGTTGCACCCTGTAGAGGTGTATTCTGTAACGGTCCCGTCCGGCTGTCCGGCGCCCCAGTTTGTGAGTTTTCCCAAATTTTCTGTCTATGACCTAGATGGCCATCCGCACATGCAAAACTATCAAGGTCGCGTCCGGCTTCCCAGGACAGAGTTCGTGAGTTTTACCGAATTTACCGACTTTCTCGATTCTGACCTAGATGGCCATCCACGCATGCAAAACCATCTTGTTGCACTATCCGAACGTGTATACCGTCAAGGTCCATTCCACCGTCACGGGACCCGAGTTCATTAATTTTCCCAACTTTCCCAATTTCGACCCAGATGGCCATCCACGCATGTAAAATCATCAAGTTGCACCGTTCGAACGTGTATTCCATCTAGGTCCTGTCTGGTCGCCCGAGACCCGAGTTTGTGAGTTTTCGCTAGCCTTCCTATCTCAACCCAGATGGCCATCCGCGGATGTAAAACCATGAAGTTGCATCGTCCGGATGCGTATTTCGTCAAGGCCCCATCCGGCCGCCCGAGACCCGAGTTTGAGAGTTATATCGACTTTTCCGGTTTGGATCCAGATGGCCATCCGCGCATACAAAACACTCAAGTTACACAATCCGAACGTTTATTCCGTCAAGGTCCTGTTCAGCCACCAAGGACCCGAGTTTGTGAGTTTGGCCGACGTTCCTAATTTCAACCCAGATCGCCATCCGTGCTTGTGAAACCATCAAGTTGCACTGAACGGACGTGACTTATATCAAGGTCTCCGTCCAGCCTCCCGGAACTTGAGTTTGTTTTACTGACTTTCCTGATTTTGACCCAGATGGCCATCCGCGCATGCAAAACAATCAAGTTGCAGCGTCCAGACGTGCATTTTGTTAATGTACCATCCAACCACCCTGGACCCGAGTTTGTGAGTTTTACTAACTTTCCCCACTTTCCCGATTTCGACCCAGATGGCCATCAACACACGCAAAACCATCAAGTTGCACCGTCCGGAGGTGTATTCCATAAAGGTGACGTCCGGCTGCCCGACGCCCCAGTTTGTGAGTTTTTCCCAACTTTTCTATCTACGACCTAGATGTCCATCCGCACATGCAAAACCATCAAGGTTGCGTCCGGCTTCCTAGGACAGAGTTTGTGAGTTTTACCGAATTTACCGACTTTCTCGATTTTGACCCAAATGGCAACCGCGCATGCAAAACCATACTGTTGCACCATCTGAACGTGTATTCCGTCAAGGTCTAGTCCGCTGTCCCAGGACCCGAGTTCATTAATTTTCCCAACTTTCTCAATTTCGACCCAGATGGCCATCCGCGCATGTAAAAACATCAAGTTGCACCGTCTGAACGTGTATTCTATCTAGGTCCTGTCCGGCCGCCCGAGACCCGAGTTTGTGAGTTTTTGCTAGCCTTCCTATCTCGACCTAGATGGCCATCCGCGGATGTAAAACCATGAAGTTGCACCGTCCGGATGCGTATTTCGTCAAGGCCCCATCCGGCCGCCCGAGACCCGAGTTTGAGAGTTATACCGACTTTCCCGGTTTGGATCCAGATGGCCATCCGCGCATACAAAACACTCAAATTACACAATCCGGACGTTTATTCCGTCAAGGTCCCGTTCGGCCACCTGGGACCCGAGTTCGTGAGTTTGGCCGACGTTCCTCATTTCAACCCAGATCGCCATTCCTGCATGCGAAACCATCGAGTTTCACTTAACGGACATGACTTACATTAAGGTCCCGTCCGGCCTCCCGGGACTCGAGTTTGTTTTACTGACTTTCCTAATTTTCACCCAGACTGCCATCTGCGCATGCAAAACAATCAAGTTGCAGCGTCCACACGTGCATTCTGTTAATGTCCTGTCCAACCACCCTGGACCTGAGTTCGTGAGTTTCACTGACTTCCCCACTTTCTCGATTTCGACCCAGATGGCCATCCGCCACGGAAAACCATCAAGATGCACCGTCCGGAGGTGTATTCCGTAAAGGTCCCGTCCGGCTGCCCAGTTTGTGAGTTTTCCCAACTTTTCTGTCTACGACCTAGATGGCCATCTGCCCATGCAAAACTATCAAGTTGCACCATCCGGGCATGTATTTCGTCAAGGTTGCGTCCGGCTTCCCGGGACAGAGTTTGTGAGTTTTACCGAATTTACCGACTTTCTCGATTTTGACCCAGATGGCCATCCGTGCATGCAAAACCATCCTGTTGCACCATCCGAACGTGTATTTCGTCAAGGTCCAGTCTGCCGTCTCGGGAACCGAGTTCATTAATTTTCCTAACTTTCTCAATTTTGACCCAGATGGCCATCCGCGCATGTAAAACCATCAAGTTGCACCGTCCAAACGTGTAATCTATCTAGGTCCTATCTGATTGCCCGAGACCCGAGTTTGTGAGTTCTCCCAAGCCTTCCTATCTCGACCCAGATGGCCATCCGCGGATGCAAAACCATGAAGTTGCACCATCCTGATGTGTATTTCGTCAAGGCCACGTCCGGCTGCCCGAGACCCGAGATTAAGAGTTATACCGAGTTCCCGGGTTAGGATCCAGATGGCCATCCGCGCATACAAACACTCAAGTTACACCATCCGGACATTTATTCCATCAAGGTCCCATTCGGCCACCCGGGGCCCGAGTTCGTGAGTTTGGCCGACGTTCCTAATTTCATCCCAGATTGCCATCCGTGCATGCGAAACCATCAAGTTGCACTGAACGGACGTGACTTACATCAAGGTCCCCGTCCGACCTCCCAGGACTCGAGTTTGTTTTACTGACTTTCCTGATTTTGACCTAGATCGCCATCCACACATGTAAAACAATCAAGTTGCAGTGTCCAGACGTGCATTTTGTTAAAGTGCCGTCCAACCACCCTGGACCCGAGTTCGTGAGTTTACGGACTTTCCCCACTTTCCCGATTTTGACTCAGATGGCCATCCGCACACGCAAAACCATCAAGTTGCACCGTCCGGAGGTGTATTCTGTAAAGGTCCCCACCGGCTGCCCGGCGCCCTAGTTTGTGAGTTTTCCCAAATTTTCTGTCTATGACCTAGATGGCCATCCGCACATGCAAAACCATCAAGGTCGCGTCCGGCTTCCCGGGACAGAGTTTGTGAGTTTAACCGAATTTACTGACTTTCTCGATTTTGACCCAGATGGCCATTCGCGCATGCAAAATCATCCTGTTGCACCATCCGAACGTGTATTCCATCTAGGTCCAGTCCGCCGTCATGGGACCCGAGTTCATTAATTTTCCCAACTTTCCCAAATTGAACCCAGATGGCCATGCGCTCATGTAAAACCACTAAGTTGCATTGTCCGAACGTGTATTCCATCTAGGTCCTGTCCGGCCAACCAAGACCCGAGTTTGTGAGTTTTCCCGAGCCTTCCTATCTCAACCCATATGGCCATCCGTGGATGCAAAACCATGAAGTTGCACCGCCCGGATGTGTTTTTCGTCAAGGCTTTGTCCGGCCATCCGAGACCCGAGTTTGAGAGTTATACCGACTTTCCCGGTTTTGATCCAGATGGCCATCCGCGCATACAAAACACTCAAGTTACACCATCCAGACGTTTATTACGTCAAGGTCCCGTTCGGCCACCCGGGACCCGAGTTCGTGAGTTTGGCCGACGTTCCTAATTTCAACCCATATCTCCATTCGTGCATGCGAAACCATCAAGTTGCACTGAACGGACATGACTTACATCAAGTTCCCGTCCGGCCTCCTGGAACTCGAGTTTGTTTTACTGACTTTCCTGATTTTGACCGAGATGGCCATCCACGCATGCAAAACAATCAAGTTGCAGCGTCCAGACGTGCATTTTGTTAATGTCCCGTCCAACCACCCTACACCCGAGTTCGTGAGTTTTACTGACTTTCCCCACTTTCTCGATTTCGACCCAGATGGCCATCCGCACACGCAAAACTATCAAGTTGCACCGTCCGGAGGTGTATTTCATAAAGGTCCCGTCCGGCTGCCAGGTGCCCCAGTTTGTGAGTTTGCCCAACTTTTCTGTCTACGACCTATATGTCCATTCGCACATGCAAAACCATCAAGTTGCACCATCCGGACATGTATTCCATCAAGGTCGCGTCCGGCTTCCCGGGACCGAGTTTGTGAGTTTTACCGAATTTACCAACTTTCTCGATTTTGACCAAGATGGCCATCCGTGCATGCAAAACCATCCTGTTGCACCATCCGAACGTGTATTCTGTCAAGGTCCAGTCCACCATCTCGGGACCCGAGTTCATTAATTTTCCCAACTTTCCCAATTTCGACCCAGATGGCAATCCGCGCATGTAAAACCATCAAGTTGCACCGTCCGAACGTGTATTCCATCTAGGTTCTGTCTGGCTGCACGAGACCCGAGTTTGTGAGTTTTCTTGAGCCTTCCTATCTCGACCCAGATGGCCATCCGCGGATGCAAAACCATGAAGTTGCACCGTCCGGATGTGTATTTCGTCAAGGCCCCTTCCGGCCGCCCGAGATCCGAGTTTGAGAGTTATACCGACTTTCCCGATTTGGATCCAGATGGCCATCCGCGTGTAAGGGCCTAAGTTTTTGGCACATGTTCAAAGTGTTCATCACCACACACACCCTTCATTTGAAGAAACTTGATGAACACATTTGAAGAGCAAGTAACTACCATCAGCATGCTCATTAGAGAATAAACTCACAAAATGCAAAAGTGGCATTTCCCACATGCATCATCTAGGGGCTGAGCATATGAAAAAAACTTGAACACCTTGCTAGGAAGGCTCATGCCAAAATTTACCCAAATCCAAAACCTTTTGACGTCTTTTTGGGTATAACTAGAAAGAGGGTGGTTTGAACTCAAATTCAAATTCAAACTATTTCCATCCCATGAATTCTAAAGTGGGAGGCATATTATTACTCAGCACATTTTTGTGAGCTCACACACCAATTTTCACTCCATTTGTGGTTGATGTTGACATGAGCTAAGTTTAGCAAATTCAAACTTCATGGCTTCATCCGAGGGCGCCACCAAGCTGGTCGCCGGGACAGCTCCTGCTTGGGCTGGGCGCGTCGACCGACGTCGCCCCTGCCTTCTTATCCTCGAGCCTGAGCCGGCGAGAGAGGCATTCGGCTGTTTCTCTGCTCCCTCGCGCAAGAAACGTAGCTCTCGCCGCCACCCTTTCGGTTGATCAGAAAAGCCCATGATCACAGCCGCTATACTCCCTCCAAGCTGCAAAATGGTACGAGAGGATCTCCTTCTCTTTCCCCGTTGCTGGAAATTGGCCGAACTCAGTTGATCTCGCCCCTACCGAGGGTTCTTTTCGGTTACCTAAGTCCGCCGCACTTCGGGCTCCCGTGGACAGCCGAAACGGGAGGGTGTTACGCCCAAGCTAAGGCGTCCCCGGACGCGTTAGGGACTGGTTCTGCTCACCCCCGAGCCACAGCCCGAGTGTTTGATCACCGGCGACGAATTTCTGTTTCCCCTTTCACTCGCCACAGACCGACCTTCGGGTGCGGATCCGCCAAATTCTCACCCCACAGTTGTTTAGAGACCCTCAAACTGTTCCTACACGATCTAGGCTTAGTGACGCACAAGTTAGCTTCACAACACCTAGCATGAGAACCTCTGTACATGGCGTATTTTGAAGCTTGCTAACGGCGGGTTATGCGGGAAGCATCGGGCGCACGGTGCGAGCCTACTTAGGACCTCTCCCGAGCTGCTTCGAGCTCATGTCGGTCCTTCCTAGGGTCCACTGATGCTCTACGGCCTTTAGATCCATCATTTGGGGTGCTAGGAAGTCCGGCCGACATGGCCGAAGTTCTTCCGAAGCCGCCACTCGTCGCCGACTATGTGCCGGTGATTTTCATGGCGAGCTGAGCCCAGCATCGTGTTCCCCGGATGGAGTTAGGCAGAGGAGGCCAAAATCATGGAGTTTGGCGCACGGCAGAAGCCCTCCGGCGAGCACTCCGGCGAGGGGAGCGGCGGCCGAGCGTGGGAGGCCGGAGGTAGACGAAGCCCCCGGTCCCACGCGTCAGCGGCAGATATTTTAAAACCGGGATTCGCTGTGGTACCGGATCGGATGCGGCTGTGCGCGAAGGATTCCGTAGCCCCGTGTGTCGACCGCTGAGAAGTTGACACGTAGCCCCCGGTCCCACGCGCAGTGGTTTAAACTTTTTCCCGATTTTCAGATTTAGTTCAAACTTCAAACCCACGTAACTTTGGCTAGGAAACTCCAAATCGAGTGAACAAAATTTTGTTGGATTCAGATCTCTGAGTACTTTCCAGCAATTCAAATTTCACTTCATGAAAATCCTTATTTCTCCAGAATCAATTCTTCAAAATTCAAACTGGTTAGAATTTTAACTGGAGAACCCTTTAGAGGAAAATTCTGAAATTTTTCCAGGATGTTCACCAAAATATCCCTGAGCTACCATAAAAATTCCAGATCGATTTGAGCTCATTTGATCCACCTAATGGTGTGATTAATAAAACTGTTCCAGAGAAAATAGAAAATGTCCAGAAATATTTTCAGAATTTCTCTGAAATTGTTTAGCTCATATCTTTAGATAGGAACCTTCAAATTAAGTGATATCAACTCTATTAGAACCCTCTAAAAACCTAGTTTTCAGAAAGTCATGGCTTGCTCCATGAAAATCCCTATAACACCCTAAGAGCTCCAATTAAGGTCAAGTACATAATTATTTGTGGAGAGCTCAAATGAGATTTGCTGCAAATGAAACTTGGCCATGTCTCTATTTAGGTTGTAACCAAACCACAGTAAAAATTTCAGAATCAGTGGGTCTGTCTAGTAAGACTTATAGTCTTCACAAGTTTAAATTCAATCCAAATGCATTTAAATTAATACATCTACATGTTATCTCATGTAGTAGCTAAGGTTGAGGAGGAACCCAAAGTCTTAGACTTTGTCACTCCGGAAGAACAGCTAGCCTACGACCAAGGGCAGCAAGACAAGCTCTGGTTTGCATTAACCTTTTTACAAATTTTTACAGTTTTGAGAACTTACTTTGGGCACTCAATAAATTCTTGCATTAGAGTCTTGTTTGAAACCCAAATGCATAGCCAAGAAAACCCTGGGAATGGGGATTAGGTTTAAAAACCTCATTAGCTACTGCAATGCAAGATAGTGTAGGATTCGGTACAAGTCGAGTAGTTGGAACTACTCGCGAGGATAGGCTAGAGGCACTCGACTCGGGTAAAGATAGCAAATGAAACACATGGCAAGAAAAATGAGACCGAGCAAAGAATAAGGGCAGCAGGACATTGGGGCCTGGGTGCTATAGCTCCGCTTGTGTCGGTTGAGGACCGAGCCGTGTGCGGGCCTGTTGAACAAGCTAGAACAGTACCGAAGACCTACCGGCTATATGAGAACCGGGAAACCGATGTAACTCGGGTAGCTGGGTATTGAGGCATTGCTTGTCGTTCAGAGGGTAGCTTGAGAGATCGAGGTGTAAATCGGCTGGCGGCACTGTGGATGCACGCGCAGAGATTGCTCGGGACGATTGGACCAGTTCAATATTTGGCTGACGGGTGAAAGGTGGTTGCGTACGACGTCCGTGATGGTTGTTGTAGGCAACATCGAGTACGGGCATGCGTGACGGGTTATTCGGGTAACCCTGCAGGTGTAAATCGATTATAATCGCCGTCCCTCGCGGTCAGTGAGTACCACTTATTCACTGTACCGAGACGTAGAAAGAACAGGCTAGATTCATGTTAAAAGTTTGCTGATTTGAAATATATACCTTGCTTGTTAATGTCTTGTTGTAGTTTAGAGCTAATTAAAGTTCTTTTCAACTTTGGGCAAAGTACATGAGAGAAATGCGTTTCTTGTTTGATTGCGGCTCTCTCATTTGCCGTAGCGTAAGGTTCTCCACATCCTACTGCTAAAACATTGAAAGTAAGGTTCAAATTATTAGGCGAGTCCTTTGCCAATTATTTACCTCATGTACCCTGTAATCATCATGTAGAAGTTCCATGTATAAGAGAGATGGGTCAGCCTTGCTGAGCCATCATGCTCACTGCTTGTGTTTGAAGTTCTTACAGGGGTCTATGAGGAAGGGACTCCCGAGGAGGAGACGGAACCCCAGGAGGGGAACCCCGTCGAGTGTGAGTCGTGCACACCGCCGTGTTAGTGTGTGTGCGTGCTAGCAGGGACACGTTCATGGGATGAACGTGAACTCGATGCATAGTCTACACCCGTGAGTGTGGACTGGACTATTTTGTTGTAAAAATGTTCATAAACTGGTTTATGTAATAAAACTTTGCTTCCACTTTGTACCTTTGACGTGTGTTATCCGGTGCTGTGCAACGCAGCACCCCTCAGCATGATCCTGGCTCGACAAGGCCGTGGGGTCGTGTCAGCGTGGTATCAGAGCTAGCTTGAGTTTTAACGCACTACAAAGGTCATCTTTTTTAAAAATCCAGTGAGGAACGAGTTAGTAGCCCATATAATGATATTATTAGTGTATAGAAAGTGGCATACTAACCTATTTGCTTATGTCGGAAAATCGTGCATCTCAGGACACTTTATGTCTTGGGGGTGCATGAAAGCGGTGTCTACCAGTGCGCACAAGCTGAAGGGTGGAGCCCCACGGGTGGCAGGTAACCCGACCCGCTTTAATATCCTCTACGACTCTTCATGTCGTTTGGGGTATTCGAGCAACGTCTGTCCCTGGCATGCTTTGGGCAATTTGGGAGACCCCGTCACGTGGTCAGTAACGTGAACACGTAGCTCAAGGCATGTTTGTCTTGAGAACATCCGGGCGAGTGATGACGGCCGGGTGTACGAACTGTATGGATACCGGGCTCGGTGTGCAGCCGAGTCTGACGATTGTTTGAGTTATCTGCAGGTAGTCTAACAAAGAAACGGTAGACGTGTAGCATCCGTGTGCGAGTGACGCTCAGTGCCACTGAACTAACGAAGCCGGCTAAGTCCGGTATAAGTTTTCTCTTTGTGAGGACGTAGTACCGACATGATCTGGTGACGCATCGACGTCACACCCCACTAAATGAGCAACTGCATTGTAAAACTTGAAAGTTTTAATCCATAGTACTAAAACTTGATGTAACTCTTTCCCTTAATCAGAATATTCAAAGTTAACAAGTTTTCAACTTATAGGATACTAAGGACAGAGTCCCCTGTTTTCAGCTGAATTAAGGCTGAAGTTAATCAGAGGTTAGAGGTTGAGTTGTTTCGAGGTTGGGGTCATATGATACATTTCTGGAAATCTTTGGAATATCTTTACAACTTTTATGTTGATGTCCAGAGATGTTTCATCCCCTAACCAATCAAAAAATGCAGTAGAGTTGAGACTGTCCAGAAAACAGGGCAGAGCAAACACTCTCTGTAACTCTCTGTAAATTGAGCATACCTTCCTGCATAAAAATCCAAAAATAGAAAATGAGGTAGTTCTGAAAATTTTAAGAGATGGGTTAAAACTTTGTAACAGAAAGTTTTGTCAGATTGGGAGTAGAATTAACTGGAATTCTTGGATCAAATCAGTATCTAAAGCAGGGAGGTACTGTCCAATTTTCTCCAGAAATTCTATCAACTTCGACATCTCATAACTTTTGAACCAGGACAGATATTAGGCCAAGCAAATACTTTATGGAAATATATTGAAGTTAGTTTTAACTTTTATGTTGAGCTCCAGAATTGGTTTTGCCTTTAGAATGGTCTAAATCAGGTTGATATGGAAGCTGGTCAGGGCTGTCATAGTGGACAGCAGATCAGCAGTCAAATTTGTTTAAGTTTGAACTATGTTTCCAAGTCTTATGAGTTCAATGACATGTTCTATGTTATAACTCAATGGTTTACTGTTTAAATAAATATTTGACATTTCTCAAATATGTTTCTACAGATGACAGCAGATAAACAGTTGGAGAACGGGTGGGTGGTGTCCCACTGTTCAAACTGTAGCGGCTATCCGGAAGCATTGAGACAAATGCTTCAATATTTTGGGTACAGCAAAATGCCGCAGTACTTCGCCAAGGAAGAAGGCGAGGAGGGGAACAAGACGTGGATGATCCATGTCGAAGTTCCTGCTGGGACTACGCCGCCCAGTTGGGCGCCGTTCACCGTTACAGTGAGGGGTAGACAACAGGAGGGACTATGGCAAGTGGCAGCCCGCGACACCATGTCGCGTTTCTGCCAACTACACGTGAGATCTATGGAGGGCACTCCATACACGCTCGTTCCGGTGGAGGGACGGGCTAATCACATGTAGGCAGGGAGGTACATGGAGGCAACAGATCCGGGTTGCCCAAGGTACAACCGCGCGGAGGCGAACCTCAGTCTCCAGATAAGGACGGGAAAAGCCGTGATGGATAGCCAGCTGTTCATACGGAATGTCTCGCCGTAAAGCTCAAGGAGAGCAACACCCATGGAGATCATTTCGAGAGTGCTCACAGCTCGCTCCGCAATGTTCTCCTTCCGACGATCAAGCGACTGAATGAACAACATAATCAGTTGCATCGTATGAAGAAGGCAAAGAGGAAAAGCCGTGTCGACATCACGACTTTGCAACAACAGGTGCAGGCTCTGACCCAGTAGAACGAGGTCCTTACTTAAGAGCGGGACGAAGCTATTGAGGAGGGGCAAGGCTGGGAAGAGGACTACAACCAAGCCATGGACGAGGTGCACGCGTTGCAGGACCTCGTACCTTCGGTAATGGGCATACCAGTGGATAGGTGCCGTACCCGTGGTTTTGGGTCTTCCGGCAATGGGAGAACCGGAACCGGAAGAAGAGGTTATGGACCCAGAGCCACCAGCATAGGTACCGGAGGAGGACGACCCACAGGAGGTCGAATTCTACTCCGAGTAGGAGGTTACCGTTGCCAAGTAGGGCAGCTGGGTGATGTAACCAAAACTTTTGTAATCGGTGACATGTCGTATAGACAGTAGTGCATGTATAGGTAGTGACGACATGAGCACGACTTCTCGGAGACCCGAGACTAATGTATCTTGTATAAAGTTTATGCTTTATCAATATATGTGAATGTTGTGCAAATTATTCATACGTCACTTCAATACCTACTGTTTCATATGGAATTTTAAGTATGACATGTGCTGATCGCTGCTGTTTTGAATTTCAGAATGACTCGTACTCGTGCCAACCCGGACGTTGGGGGTTCCAGTCAGGGGGGAGAAACCTCCCAACAACCTCCCGAGGACTCCTCAGGACAGCAACAGCAATAGGAGCAACAGCAACAACCGCACCGCCACCGCCAACGGTTACTTTGGCTGACATTGTGGCAGCGATGGCGGGCTCTCATCAGCAGCACATGGAGTTGCTGCAGACCCTCATTGCGAATACGTCTCGACCAGAGAGGGGTCAAGATCGTGAGGAGCGCCAACAGAGCTCCTACCTTGATTTTCTGGCTACTCATCCCCCGGTAATCTCTAGGGCGTGAACCCCTCGATGCAGACAACTGGCTCCGCACGATGGAGATGAAGTTCGAGCTGCTCCATGTGAGTGAGAAGCGCAAGACTCAGTTCGGGGTCCAACAGCTACAGGGATCCGCGAGCACGTGGTGGGTGAATTACTGTGCTTCGCAGCCCACCGAGCGAATTATGACCTGGACGGAATTCAGGACGGCCTTCAGGGCCTATCATATACCGCCGGGTCTCATGAAGAGGAAGACGCGGGAGTTCTTACGCCTGCAGCAAGGGAGCAGGAACGCGCTGGAATACTCCAGGGCGTTCAATGATCTTGCGTTATACGCTTCATATCACGCCGATACCCACAAGAAGCGGCGGGATCATTTCTACCAGGGGCTTAACCCGCTCCTGAAGGACAAACTGGCGATGTTCAATCGCGGCAGCCTCAACGATATAATTGATGCTGCAATTGTTCAAGAGGACTCCGGCAAGGAGTTAGCGGCAGCGGAAAGGAAGTGAAGCGCGCCGCAAAGCAGCGGAGAAGGAGGTGGTCCTTCTCAAAAATACCGGATGGTGAATCACCCACCATCGGGTCCACGCTGGCAGCCACTAGAGAGGTCAATGCCATTCCGCAGTCGGCCATATTCTCCACCGGCATTCAGGCCGGCACTGCCAGTAACACCTCTGCAACAACAACAACAGCGGGCGATGCCGCGTGCGTATGCACCTCAGCAGCGCATTCCGGGCTTTCGTCCCCCAAGCACCAGACAAGCAGCAGCCACATGCTACAAGTGTGGTCGTCCAGGACACTTCGCCAGCAGTTGTCCTGAGAGGCAAGGCGGTGGAGTTGCACCACAGTTCCTGGGGAGGAATCAGCTCTGGAAACCCACTAATGCACGGCGGACAAACCCTAGGCCCGGCACCGTCCACCAACTTGCCATAGAGGACGTGCCGGATTGTGAATCGATCCTTGCGGGTATGTTCCAACTCCACCAGCATCCCGCTATAGTATTATTTGATTCAGGCGCCACACATAATTTTATTAGCCAAGCTTTCATTGCTAAACACATCTTGCAAATACTACCCACCGATAGCCCATATTTGATTTGTTCACCGGGTGGGAAGATTTCAGCAAGCAGGATGGTTTCTAAAGTACCATTATGCTTAGCGGGTAGAGTGTACCCTACGTCTCTCATAGTTCTAGAGGGACAGAAGGTCGATGTCATCTTAGGGATGTCGTGGTTAACCCGCCACGGCGCTCTTTTAGACACCGTCTTCCGAGTCGTGCATCTACACCCAGAAATGCACGAGTCACATTTCTTATTTCTGGACAGTACAGAAATAATACTTCCAAGTGTGTATCAATCCATAACCATCAGATTGGAAGACATTCCAGTGGTCCGGGAGTTCCCCGATGTGTTTTCAGATGATTTACCGGGGATGCCACCCGATAGGGAGGTGGAGTTCAAGATTGAACTTGCACCGGGAACCATGCCAATATCCCGAAGGCCGTACAAGATGGCGCCCAAGGAGTTGGCTGAACTGAAGACCCAGCTAACGGACCTGCTGGAGAAGGGTTTTATTAGGCCGAGCTCCTCACAATGGGGCTGTTCGGCATTATTTGTGAAGAAGAAAGACGAGACATTGCGGCTTTGCGTGGACCATCATCCACTAAACGCCGTAACCATCAAGAACAAGTACCCGTTGCCACGGATTGACATGTTGTTTGATCAGTTGGTCGAAGCAAAGATCTTTTCCAAGATGGACTTAAGATACGGGTACCATCAGATTAAAATACGGGCGGAGGATATTCCGAAGACGGCTTTCTCGACGAGGTACGGACTCTATGAGTACCTGGTCATGTCCTTTGGCCTCACCAATGCTCCAGCTCACTTCATGTATTTGATGAACTCGGTATTCATGCCGGAGCTGGACAAGTTTGTTGTGGTCTTCATCGACGACATATTGTATATTCCAAGTCAGAGGAAGAACATAAGAAGCATCTGCGTATAGTCTTGCAACGGCTGCGGGATCACAAGCTATACACGAAATTCAGCAGGTGTGAATTCTGGATATCGCAAGTGCCATTTCTCGGGCATATCATCTCAGCGGAGGGCATCGCTGTAGACCCGAGTAAAATCACACAAGTGCTGAATTGGAAATCCCCGAGAACTGTTCACAAGGTACGGAGTTTCCTCGGACTCGTGGGGTATTATCGGAGGTTCATTCCGAACTTCTCAAAGGTTGCCAAGCCTATGACGGAGCTGCTAAAGAAGGCTACCAAATATGTTTGGAGTCCAGCATATGAAGCAACATTCAAGGCATTAGTGAAATACCTAACATCAGGACCGGTTTTGGCGCAGCCAGACACAACAAAACCATTCGATGTGTACTGTGATGCATCCGGCATTGGGCTCGGATGTGTGCTGATGCAAGACTGAAGAGTGGTCGCGTATGGATCACGGCAGCTCAGAAACCATGAGCAGAATTATCCAACTCACGACTTGGAGCTCGCTGCCGTGGTACTTGCACTTAAAATGTGGAGGCACTACCTACTCGGTAACCTCGTGCATTTATATACCAACCATAAAAGCCTCAAGTACATATTCACTCAGAAAGAGCTGAACATGAGGCAGCAAAGATGGTTAGAGTTGATAAAGGATTACGAAATAGAGATACATTATCACCCCGGTAAGGCAAACGTAGTGGCGGATGCGCTGAGTTGCAAGTCACACGTCAACAACCTGACCATCACACCGTTGGAAGAGAGTGAGCCACCATTGCATGTGATTCCACATGGTGCTCTCTACAACTTAGTTTTGATCCCCACCATCCGTGAAGAGGTAGCGGCAGCTCAGAAACATAACAAGGGCATGTCGCATTTGCGGAGGCGTATGGATAGTGGGGAGCTGAAATGTTTCCGGAAAGACGGAGACGGCATCCTTTGGTTCAAGGACCGGATCGTCGTACCCCGTAAACCGGAGTTACGGAAGAAAATCTTTGATGAGGCTCACTTGTCAAAGTTTTCTGTTCACCCTGGCAGCAACAAAATGTATCAAGAACTCAGAAGCAAGTTTTGGTGGACACGGATGAAGGGGGAGATCACAAAGTACGTGTCCGAGTGTGATACATGTCGAAGGGTGAAGGCAAACCATATGCGAAAACCGGGACTTCTACCTGGAAGTGGGAAGATGTGAGCATGGACTTCATTGTCGGTTTATCCACCACTTTTCAGAAGCATGATTCTGTGTGGGTGGTCGTCGACCGGCTCACCGAAGTTGCCCATTTCATCCCGGTCAACACCAACTACAACGCCAAGAAGTACGCTGAACTGTACATCTCACGGATCCTATGCTTGTACGGTGTACCCCGTACCATCACATTGGATCGAGGCACTTTATTCGTGTCCCATTTTTGGGAGCAGCTACACGCTGCATTGGGGATGAAGCTGATCCGTAGTTCAACATACCACCCGCAGACGGATGGACAAACTGAGCGGGTAAACCAAATTTTAGAAGATATGCTAGGAGCTTGCGCTATCAACCACGGCAAAAATTGGGATGATCACTTGCCGTTGGCCGAGTTCTCGTACAACAATGGGTACCAAGCCAGCATCAAGATGGCGCCTTACGAGGCGCTATACGGGAGAAAATGCAGCACACCACTGAGTTGGTGTGAGTCTGGCGAAAGGGTTACCTTCGGGATTGATATTGTCAACAACGCGGAGGAAAAGGTTCGGCTGATTCAAGCAAACCTAAAAGCCGCACAATCCCGACAGAAACAATATGTGGACCGGAGAAGATGTCCTCTACAATTCGAAGTCGGAGATCATGTATATCTACGTGTGTCTCCAATGAACGGCGTGAACAGATTCGGGGTGAGGGGAAAGTTGGCACCCCGATTCATCGGTCCATTTCAGATTACCGAAAGATGTGGATCAGTAGCATACCGGCTGAAGTTACCAGAAGCACTCTCCGGTGTGCACGACGTCTTTCACATCTCCCAGCTGAGGAAGTGTCTCAAGCTATCAACTACCATTCAGCTGGAGGATATAGAGGAACTGAAACCGGATCTCACGTATCGGGAGGAACCGGTTCAGATTATCGATGAAAAGGCCCGAAGCACACGCAACCGTACGTTGTGGTTCTACAAAGTTCTATGGAGTCATCACTCTATGGATGAAGCGACATGGGAGAGCGTAGGATTTCTTCGCGCTAACTACCCCGACTTTTTTACGTCGCATATACGGTAATTTTCCACCGTCCTCTCTCTCATTTTCACCTTATGATCTTGGGACGAGATTCTTTTAAGGGGGGAGGAATGCAAGGGCCTAAGTTTTTGGCACATGTTCAAAGTGTTCATCACCACACGCACCCTTCATTTAAAGAAACTTGATGAACACATTTGAAGAGCAAGTAACTACTATCAACATGCTCATTAGAGAATAAACTCACAAAATGCAAAAGTGGCATTTCCCACATGCATCATCTAGAGGCTGAGCATATGAAAAAAACTCCAACACCTTGCTAGGAAGGCTCATGCCAAAATTTATCCAAATCAAAAACCTTTTGAGGTCTTTTTGGGTATAACTAGAAAGAGGGTGGTTTGAACTCAAATTCAAATTCAAACTATTTCCATCCTATGAATTCAAAAGTGGGAGGCATATTATTACTCAACACATTTTTGTGAGCTCACACACCAAGTTTCACTCCATTTGGGGTTGATCTTGACATGAGCTAAGTTTAGCAAATTCAAACTTCATTTGAATTTCAAACTGCATATGTGCTAAAATTTAGTCAAACAAAACCCAATTTGAATTCTCTCCAATTCAAATCGCCCAGGGGTAGATAATTCAAATGACCAAGGTTAATTGGGTCTCTACTGTTTAGAGCAGTGGGGAAAATTTAATTTCAGAGGTTAAACCCCGTGTGGGACCCACATGTCAGCCTCTATAGCAAATTTAACCGACTGAAGATTCAACACTCGGTTTCTCGGGCTTCATCCGAGGGCGCCACCGAGCTGGCCGCCAGGACAGCTCCTGCTCGGGTAGGCCGCATCGACCGACGTTGCCCCTGCCTTCTTATCCTCGAGCCCGAGCCGGCGAGAGAGGCATTCTGCTATTTCTCTGCTCCCTCGCGCAAGAAACGCAGCTCTCGCCGCCGCCCTTTCGGTTGATCAGAAAAGTCCGTGATCACATCCGCTCCACTCCCTCCAAGCTGCAAATCGGTGCGAGAGGATCTCCTTCTCTGTCCCCGTTGCTGGAAATTGGCTGAACTCAGATGATCTCGCCCCTACCGAGGGTTCTTTTTGGTTACCTTCGGATTACCACGTACTCGATCGGGTTACGACTCCATCTGGGTTATCGTGGACCGATTGACAAAAACAGCTCATTTTCTTCCTGTTAAGACCATGTACAACGTTGCCCAACTAGCCGAGCTGTACATGGAGCAAATCGTGTGTGCCATGGAGTCCCGAAGAGGATAGTCTCAGATCGGGGTTCTTAGTTTACCTCTAGATTTTGGAGGAAGCTGCAGAAAGCTATGGGTACACGACTGGATTTTAGCTCCGCCTACCACCCGCAAACCGACGGACAAACCGAAAGGACAAACCAAATTTTGGAGGACATGTTGAGAGCTTGCGCCTTGAAAAATGGGCGTAGTTGGGATAGGAGTTTACCGTACGCTGAATTCTCCTATAACAACAGCTACCAGGCTAGCTTGAAGATGTCGCCTTTCGAAGCATTGTACGGTAGACGGTGTAGAAAGCCGCTATTTTGGTACGAGACCGGAGAGAATCAAGTGTTTGGACCCGAAGTGCTACAAGAGGCTGAAAAGCAAGTCCAAACAATAGGGGAGAACTTGAAGGCTGCTCAGTCACGCCAAAAGGGCTATGCGGACAATAGGCAAAGAAAGTTGACCTTCGAAGTCGGAGACTTTGTATACCTTAAGGTATCGCCTATCCGAGGCCAACGTCGTTTCAACGTCAAAGGCAAGCTAGCACCTCGCTATATCGGGCCGTTTAAGATTTTAGACAAGCGAGGAGAAGTAGCTTATCAACTAGAGCTCCCAACGCACCTCTCTGATGTACATGACATGTTTCATGTATCCTATCTCAAGAAGTGCTTGAGGGTACTGGAAGAGCAAGCACCGATTGATAAACTTGAACTTCAAGAGGATCTGACCTATGCAGAGCACCCTGTCCGAATTTTGGACGTAAAGGAAAGGGTCACGAGGAACAAAGTGATCCGATGGTGCAAGGTACAATGGAACCATCACACAGAAGCTGAAGCCACATGGGAGCATGAAGAAGACATTAAGACAGAGTTTCCTCATCTATTCTCTACTAACGAATCTCGAGGGCGAGATCCAATTTAAGGGGGGTAGATTTGTGACACCCTCATTTTCGGGTTCTGCATGTATTCATGTTTCATGTAGAAAAACACTTTTAAAATAAGTTGAAACCGAGAAAGAATAAAAAAGTTAGCCAAAAAGAGCAAATTCCAGTTTACAGAGAGCGCTGAAGACAACTCCCACGACTCGCTGGCCACATGGCATGTTCGGAGCTCATCTCCGCAAATGGAGAGAGGTATGCCGCTAAATTGGCTACGTGGAAGGCTCGGGGCTCATTCCCGCAAAGGGGGAGAGGTCCGACTCCGTGGGACACGTGTTGCCCCCGGAGCTAGCCTCTGCAGAGGAGCGAGGCCAGTCCCGAAGGACACGTGTCGGCTGCGGAGCTAGTCACCGCGGAAAAGAGAAAACCAGCCGCGCGGGACGCGTGTCGCTCTCGGAGCTCATCTCCGGGAGGTCCGACATTATTGGACACGTGTCATCTCTGGAGCTCATCTCCGGGAGGTCCGTCGCTGTTGGAAACTTGTCAACCTCGGAGCTCGTCTCTAAGAAGAAAGGAAGTCTAGTGCTGTTAGGACACGTGGCACATCCGGAGCCACCTCCAAAGAGAGGGGAGGTCCGGAATTGACACATGGCACCCCCGGAGCCACCTCCGAAGAGAGGGGGAAGTCTGGAACTGACACGTGGCGTTCGTGGAGCTCGCCTTTGTTGAGAGGGGAGGTACCAACCCACCAGACACGTGGCGCACGTGGAGCTTGCCTCTGTTAAGATGGGAGGTCCCGCCCGCCAGGACACATGGCGCATGCGGAGCTCACCTCTGAGAAAGATGGAGGTCTCGTCCGCCTGACATGTGGCACAACCGGAGCTTGTCTCTGCGAAAAAGGGAGCCCAGGTTCCGCAGGACACGTGGAGCTTCCGGAGCTCATCACCGTGAGGGTGACGAGATTTGAAGCAGTTTTGCTTCTGTACGCACGGGAATACCGGTACGGAAGGAAACCGACACAATTTCCACAATGTTACCGCACCGAATCAATCTAAGATAAGTTGTTAAGATCTAAAAACAATTTGAATAGGAACCAAGTCAAATTCCGATCAGATTAGGACTCTTCTCTCCCGATTATAAATAGAACCGAAAACCTTTGGCCACAACCACGAACTTATTTTCCACCTCCTGAGCCGACAACTTAGAGCCCTAGCCCCAGCTCGCTGAGTAAACCCCTAAGCCAGAGTTCAGTTGCCGAAGATTGCCGGAGGAGCCCTGACGATCTGTCTTGCTAGAAGAAGGACCCCGAGACCCAGAAGAACGTAAGGTATGTCTCCAATCCCACCTTACGACATCATCGCGTTTTCTTTGCATCTGTTCTTCGATTCCTTTCGAACAGAAGCTTTTTCATGGACGGATCACGTGTTGATCGGTTTGATCTAAAGTCAAGATCATCACCACGTCCACATTTGATCCAAACACCTCTGTTCATCGAAAAAGCCATGCAAGTCATGCAAGAACACGTATGGGCAGATCTAATAAAAACTGCATCATAGGATTAACATGCATATGCATCATCACATCTTGATTAGAGTTTGTGCATGATATTGATTGCTGTGAATCTTGTATGTGCGTGATCACGTATAGACGGACAAGCTCAGGGAGCTACCTACGATGGACTACTTCAGCAAGAGTTTGAGCAACCGGAACCGCAAGAACAAGGCAAGTGTCCCTTGACCATATTGATCCTATGTTTTGGAAAACTGTTTTGTTTGCAAAAAGGTGTGTGTGCTGAGTCAAACATGACGGGAAACCCTTTTATAGGAGTTTACTAGTTTTGTCAAACCACCCTTGTCACCAGGGAAGTTTATGAGTCGGGTATGGTTTTTACTTTTTTGCTTCGCTGAGTCCATGGGATTGGGAAGAGAGATAGATGTGTCTAGCTAACTGCAGTCGTAAGAATAATGAGAAACTGATGTTGATAATGGACATGGATCGGAGGGAGATCTAGGCAAGCCGGGTTTGCAAATGAGGTAGTATGAGATGGTGGTTGCTTGCCGTAGATCTAAGGACCGGTTCATGCAAGCACATGCCAGGATAACAGTGCCACCACAAGGTCAAGTATGAGCGCGGCTTAGCTGAGTAATTAGGTAAGTTGCTAGATTGTTATGGACCGTGGAAGACAACGCCCTGGTTGGGCTGTCCACGAGAGCCCGAGGTGTGGCGGTTCCAAGTTCCGATTTTGATCTTTCGGCACAGCCGACATCACTCGGTTTCAACCGAATTCTAGCAACAGGGAGGATGGAGGAAGGTCTCTAGTACCTTGCTGGGGCTCTGGAGTGGAAGGAGGGAGCTGCGATCGGCATTCTCCGATCAAGTCCGAGCTGCGGAAGTTTTCGGCCGGCGCTGAGTTCTTGCGGGGAAGAACGACGGTGCCTCGGCCGAGGAGGGGGCAGGCGCCTTAAGAAGGCTCTGCACCGCCTCATGCCCGCGCGTGGGCAAGCAGCTGGTGGCGCGGCGACCGGCCTCGGTGGCGATCATCGCTGCGGCTCGGCGACCCGAGTGAGAAAGTCTCAGTCGGTTTGATCTGAGCAGTGGCTGACATGTGGGTCCCACCTCCAGTTTTAACCTCTGAAATTTACTCCTAGTCACTGTTGTAAACAGTGAACCCCATACTACCCTTGGCAATTCAAATTATTCACCCATGAGCCATTTGAATAGATCAAAGTTCAAATGAGGTTTGGTCCGGCGGCAGGGTCGCGCGGGAGCCGGAGGAAGACGAAGACGGGGGCTGGCCCACGCGTCAGTCTCTGTTGCGAGGGAGTGGGATCTTCTGTGGCCTCGGATCGGTCTGTGACAACGCGGGGATGGGTCTGTGGCCCCGTGTGGCTTGAATTCAGCAGCTGACACGTGGGGATGGGGCCACTGTCAGAGTTTAAACATTTCCCCGATTTAATTTGAATTCCAGATTTAGTTCAAACTTTAGAACCTCATAACTTTTGCTAGGAAGCTCCAAATTTAGTGATTCAAATTGGGTTGGATTCAGGATGAAAAACTCTATCCAAATATACAACCCAATTTGCATGAAAACAATAGGAAATTCTGGAAAATTCTTTAAAGCTTTTCAGCAAAAGAATTCTAGAGGAAGTTTGGTTCATCCAAAATTCCCCAAATTTTGCCGGAATATTCTTTAGGATATAAGGAGACTCCTGTAAAAGTTTCAGCTCATTTGGAGTTGATTTAATTAGGGTAATTCTAATTTCAAATTTCTGTATTCAAATGAATACAGAAACATTTTCAGAGAATTTCCAAAACTTGGAAATTCAGTTCTGGACATTCCTTAGCTCCAAAAATCCTAGGAAAATTCAGGCATACTCTTTGAACTATGCTTGAAATTTTAGTTCACTTGAATTTGCATGGAAGTACAAATTTATTCAGAATTAATTCCTTTTTGCCTAAATGCTTAGGGAATTATTCTGGGTGATCCACTTAGTGAAATATTCTGAATTTTGGTCAAGAGGACTTTCTTGTGACAAGGAACTCACAGAAAAAATTCCAGCTCCATTGGAGCCCTGGATCAGTAGTGTTCTGTTCAACCAATTAGGTGATCACCACCCAAGTGATGAACCTCACTTCTCACTTGATGTTAGTGCTTAGACACACACCCAAACCACCACCCCCAGTGTCATTTTAAATTCTTAAACAGAGTTCCAGTTTTAAACTTGGCTTTAGCATTTGTTAGCAAAATTTTTTACAATTAAACATGTATGCATGTTCATAACGTGTAGTGTTTAAACGTGGAAGAGTGAAGGAGAAGTTAAGCTTGGATCAAGGAGCAAGAAGGCAGGGATTGAGCTTCAAGTCATCATCAGCAACTAACTTCATTTTATCTGACTTAAGTCACCTGCGAAACCAAGGCAAGCCCCGGTTTGCACTTAAGTTTTTTTTAAAGTTTTTACTTTGTTCACTACTATGGGTCAAAGTTTGTATGTGCATTAGGTCAAGGATGTTTTATACCCCACTTGCATAACCGAAAATGAACCCTGAGGTCGAGTGTAGAATCGTGTCATCGCTGTAGAACAAGGCCATGCTATATAGACTAGGGCATCCGGTAGAAGACGAGTAGTTGGAATCTACTCACGAGCTATAGTCCAGAATATCATAAGTGTGATTGGGAAAGGAAGCAAACTAAAGTTTACATTTCTAAAGATGAGACTGGGCAGAGGGGTTAGGCAGCGACAAGACAAGGTCTTGGTCGAGTAGCTCTTCCTGTGTCGGTTAAGGACCGATGCGTGTGCCGCGTCCAGGAGCAAGTATTGAGTTGTGTACCGGATGCTTACTGATATATGGGAACCAGGAAACCGGTGTACCAGGTTCACTGGATTTTAGAGGCATACCACATCATCTCGTTAGACCTATGAGCCCGAGACGGCGCGACCGGTTCTACAGTTTAGTGTCCTGAGAAAGGTTACCACATACGACGTAATGAAGGACGCCAGAGTTGGGTCTTCAGAGGCGGGCGTATGTGTCGAGTTATCCGGGTAGTGTTTGATTCGAATCACCGTCCCTCGCGATTATTGAGTACCACTTGCTCCCACGTTTTGACGTAGTAATCAACTTGTGTGGAAACAGTTTGCAAAAGTATAATTGCTGCTATGATTATATTAAGTTGCATGAAAATCCTGTTTGAAGTAGAGATAGAGCAAACTAAATTTATTTTTCACCTTGGGACAAGTAACATTGGAATGAAGCGTTTCTTGTTTGATTGTGGAGTTCCAATGTTGCTGGGCGCAAGGTCACTACTTATGGCTAAGAATCTGAAAGTTAAGATGAACTTGTAGGCGAGTCTTTTCACAAATTACAGGATTAGGTCTTAAGTTACCCTCATGTAGAGTTGCATGCTTTAGGAGAGACGGTTAAGTCTTGCTGAGCTTTTGTGCTCACCCTTGCTATATAAGTGATTTTGCAGGTAAACATCGACGCTATAAAGAAGGTTGTCCGGTGAGGCTCGGGAACTCCTGAGTCATGTCACACTTGGAGAACCTAGCCGCTGCCATGTCTTCGTGTTGCTAGCGAGAGGAGCCCGCAGGCTGGACCTCTTCTCGAGTGCTTCCTAGATATTCGACGTGAGATATTATAGACTTCTGCTGTAGCTATTTTATGTAAAGTACTTACAAAGAACAGTTGTAAGTTTCCGATTTGATTTATGTAATACATTTTTCCTTATATGTGTGCTGTTGGGTGCCGCATAACACGACACCACCCAATGCGATCCCCACGCGAGGCGGCACGGCCCCGTGATGGAGGTCGGGCCCCGCGATCCCCGTGTGGTCTTCTGCAGGTACTAACCACGTATGTATCCGTGTAGTAAACGTGTGCGAGAGACCGTTTAGTGCCACACTTGAGACGCATATGCCGGTATAATCCGGTTAGGATTTTCTTTTGTGAGGAACGTAGTACCGAGATATTGTAGGCATATGCATGAAAATAATAATAACAAGGAATTAAAATCATTAGGTTCAACATTTAGGACCCTGGTTGGGTAGACAAATTGGTAGTGATGAGTGTAGTTCCAAAAGACTGAAAAACAGAGTGCTCTGTTTTGGGCAGCAACTTTGCTGATCTTCAAACAGTGCATAACTCACAGGTCTTTTAGCCCAGTGAGGTGTGGTATATAGTTCTGGAAAGGTATCTAAGTACTCTACAACTTTGTTGTAGACTTTCAGAGCTGAAACACACCTTAAGATGGCTGAAATCCCAGAGGAATGTAAACTGTCCAGAATCAGGACAGAGTTAAACACTCTCTGGACTGTTCTGTTTTTCAAACATAACTCCCAGTAGAAAAATCTAAAATTGTCATATGATACATCTTTGGAAAGGCTAGAAGATGTGTTACATTCTTGCAATTCAAAGTTTCTGAAATTTCAGCACAGATTTCAGTGGAAACCAGGGTTGAAAACAGCCACTTCCAAGGGAGATGCTATTGAAATTCATCCAGAAATTCTGTTGACTTTGAATTACCATAACTTTTTAACCAGAGCTGATCTGGGGGCAAATTAATACTCGTTGGAAACATACTGAAGTTAACTTTAACTTTGGTATTCAAATTGAGTCATGAAACTGCCCAGAACCAGATCAAAACCTGGAAATATGTAGGGACTGGTCATTCTGACAGAGGAGTGACAGTTGAACTCATGTAAGAGATTGTGGTACCCTAGAGGGGGTTTGAGTACTTCCAATGGGGTAGAACATACTCATGAGAGGTTATCTTCAACTAGTGAAAGATTTGAGTATAGGTCTCACTCAAGTTTCTTTTACTAGAGACCATGTTTGTGTCGTATTGAAGATAAAAGGGTAGTATACGTGATGACAACGCGATAGTAATGTCTCGTAGTGACCAAACCTAGTTATGGTGAGCTTCCAAAGAGGAGGTTCATCAAGTTGGATGTAACTAGCTTCTATTTGGTCTGGTAGTGGTGTAGCTTGTGCAAAGTTATTACATTATCTACATACGAGATGTATCGCATGTTTTATTGTCATTATGTTTTTACGCCTATTTTATTTGACTGCATTGAAGTATGTTGCGGGACTGATGTTTATTGTCGTATGGTTGCAGATGGTTCGCACTAGGACCACGCACGAGGTTGGTGGCTCTAGCCAACAGGGAGGCGATGACTCCCAGCCACCGGCCTACGACAGCACCCCGCAGCAGCAGCCACCACCGCCGTCTCCGCTTACTCTAGCGGATGTGATAGCGGCACTGGTGGGTGGTGTGAGGAGCAGACCGACCTGCTCCGCACGATCATGCAGAATACGTCCCAGGCGGGGGGGGGGGGGGGGGGGGGGGGGGGGGCGTCAAGACAGAGGGCCTCGTGAGCCCCGTGAGGTGTCGTACTCGGACTTCATGAGTACGCACCCTCCAGTGTTCACAGAAGCTGAAGAACCACTGGAGGCTGATAACTGGCTGCGGACCTTCGAGTCCAAGTTTGGGCTGCTCCAATGTACGGAGTGGCAGAAGACTCTGTTCGCAGCGCAGCAACTCCACGGTGCCGCTGGTGCGTAGTGGGTGAACTATGTCGCCTCATGTCCGGCTGGCCATGCCGTGGAATGGGAAGAGTTCCGGGAGGCGTTCCACGCCTATCATATCCCTCCCGGGATCATGAAGAGGAAGTTCCAAGAATTTTTGGAACTGAAGCTGGGCGGGAGGAGTGCCCATGACTACTCCCGCGCCTTCAACCATCTGGCGCAATATGCGTCAGACTACATATCCACTGAAGAGAAGAAGCGGGAACATTTCTATCGGGGGTTACACCCCGAAATGAAGACACATCTCGTTCAGTGGAATCGCGGCACCTTCAACGACCTAGTCAATGCCGCGATTATGCAAGAGGACGCTCAGCGGGAGTTGGCAGCTGAGCAGAGGAAGCGCAGCGCTCCACCTAGCAGTGGGGGTGGCGCTCCCCAGAAGTACCAGATGATGTATCGGACGCCATCCGGGCAGCAGTGGCATCCACCGGCGCGACCTCAACAGTTCGGGGGACGTCTTTTTCAGTCACCTCCGTTCCGTCCGCCGATGCCACCACCAAGACAGCAGCAGCAGCAGCAGTCGGTACCCCGGGCGTTCCCACCGCCACAAACGCGCCCCGGGTTTCCGTCCACCGATCAGCGGGGGACCGCCCCGTTTCACTTGCTTCACATGTGGCCAGGCGGGCCACTTCGCGAAGGACTGTCCCCAGGGGCAGCAGAGCAGCGGGCAAGCCCAGTTCCAGGGCGGTGCTCGAGGCCGACCTCCAGTCAAGAAGGTTGGTCAACGGACTGGGGGCGTCCGCAACCTCGACAATGAGGACGCCCCAGAGGGAGACAACGTGCTGGCGGGTACGTTTACTCTCAACAATCAAGCCATCGTCATACTGTTTGATTCTGTTGCAACCCCTGAAGATTCCAGCATGGAAGTGGGAGGATGTGAGCATGGATTTCATTGTGGGATTACCCCTAACATCCAACAAGCATGATTCCATTTGGGTAATCGTTAACCGACTAACCAAGTCGGCTCACTTCATTCCCGTGCATACACATTTCCATGCCAACAGATATGCGGAGTTATATATCGCCAGGATTCTATGCTTGCACGGTGTACCCAAGACTATAGTCTCAGACCGAGGTGCATTGTTTATGTCTCGCTTTTGGGAGCAGTTACATGCTGCTTTGGGTACTAAACTGATTAGAAGCTCTGCCTACCACCCTCAGACAGATGGCCAGACAGAGAGGGTGAATCAAGTTCTGGAAGACATGTTGAGAGCATGTGCCATCCACCATGGTAGGAACTGGGATGATCACCTACCATTGGCGGAATTCTCGTACAACAACGGCTATCAGGCGAGTATCAAGATGGCACCCTACGAAGCTCTCTACGGTCGCAAATGTCGCACCCCATTAAACTGGTGCGAGTCCGGTGAAAGGGTCACATTCGGGGTTGATGTGGTGAACGACGCCGAAGAGCGCGTCCGGACGATTCAAGCGAACTTGAAGGCCGCTCAATCCCGGCAGAAAAGCTATGCTGATAAGAGGCGTAGACTGTTGCACTTTGACGTCGGTGAACACGTGTACCTCCGCGTGTCTCCGATGAAGGGCATGCACCGGTTCGGTGTCAAGGGGAAGCTCGCTCCCCGCTTCATTGGACCCTACGCTATCACCGAGAAGTGTGGACCAGCGGCGTATAGATTGGAACTACCGGCATCTCTTGCTGGTGTCCATGATGTTTTCCATGTCTCACATTAGAGAAAATGTCTGAAGCATACCGCTGCTGTTACTACCAAAGACATCAGTGAGTTGCAACCGGACTTGACATATGATGAGTATCCGGTGGCAATTCTTGATGAGAAAGCCAGAATCACGCGTAGCAGAATGATGTGGTTCTACAAGATACTTTGGAGCAACCACACCGCCGAAGAAGCGACGTGGGAGAGCGAGGAATTCCTTCGCTCAAATTACCCGGAGTTCATGGCGTCTCAGCACGGGTAAGTCCCTATTACATCACCATCTCTTCTTTTATAATCTCGGGACGAGATTCTTTTAAGGGGGGAGGGATGTAAAATCCCAAGAAAAGGGACATGCAAAAGCCTTTCATCACCTCACAACACCACAGTTTTTGTTGTGGATAGCTTGTGAAAAATTGTGAAGAGCATGTAACCTCCATCAAAAGAGTGATTAGAGGGGAAAGCCTACACTTTCACAAAGTAGGATTTCTACACTTGAACATGAGAGGTTGAGCTCACCCCTAGGACTTAAAAAGTCTTGGGAAGGTTCAGGCCAAGTTTCATGCAAATCCAACACTTTTTGAGGCACTTTTGGAGGTATTTGAAAAAGAGGCCAAATTGAATGTAAATTCAAATTGCAGCAACTTTCATCACTCAAATTCAAAAGTTAGCTTCATATTCGAACTCAGCATATTTTTCTGAGTAATCCCACCAATTTTCAGTCCCATTGGACTTAATTTTGTCGGGAGCCAAATTTGTAACAATTCAAACTGAGTTTGAATTTTTCAAATTCAAATATGAAGGGAATGTGGCCAAACCAGTTTGAAGTTGATGAATTCAAATTCTTCCTCTGGATTGGTGGCTAAGTTCCCTTTTCAAGTCTGAGTAGGTGGGATATTTGCACAACAGAGAGGATTAGGGGGGAGAAGAGGGCCCACTAGTCAGCTAGACTTCGGACCGAAGTAACACCGAGCGAGCTCGGTTTACCGGGCCTCGGCAGCGCACGACACCGAACCATCCGAGCATCCACCTCGCCCCACCGCACGCGCTGGCGACCAGCTTACCGACTCGCTGCCTCGGTGTGATCCACCCCCTCTGAACCGAGCAACCCGCGTTTCGTCTCTGCTTCCTGCGCCCGATAACCACCGAGCTCGCCGCCACCTCTGGGAAATCATCGGGAGCCAGCTCCAACTGTGCCACAGCGCCCTCCGACCTGCACAACAGAGCTACGCCCTCGTTCCTCACCTTCCCAGCGCGAGAGCTAGCAAGCTCCGACAGTGTCCGAGCCCTGAATTCTGTTGTCCGTGGCAGGCCAAGACTAACCGGCGACCGGGCGCACGTGGACAGCCTACACCAGGTCCTTTCACGCCCAAACAAGGACATCCCCGGACGCGTCGGTGAGCACTGCTGCTTCCACCCAAACCACAAGACCAGCCGTGAACCACCGAGCAAGAATTTGGAAAAACTTCGCCGGCGACCACAGGACGACGTTCCGGTATGAGACCTCCGAATTCCCACTCCATTCTCGTCGTCAGTTCACTAAACTGTGCTCAAAGGAGCTAGACTAAAGGGCGAACCGATCCCCTCCCCAAATCTGGCTTGAAACCCCGGGTTAGCGGTGAATTTCGAGCCTTCCGATCGGAAATCTTGGCGGGGGCACTCGGGCGCGCGGTGAACCCCCACTTGTCGCAGTTTCCGAGCAAGTCCGAGGCCTGGCCGGGCGAGCCTGACCTCCACTGATGCTCTAGAGCGGATCCTCCGAACCTTTGACGGGCTAGGGTGCTCGGGCCACAGTGCCGAAACTTCACCGAGGGGTGCGCACGTCGCCGACCTAGTTCCGAGCGCCGTTAGCCTGGGATGACCCCTTAGATGAGTTGCTCGTAGCTGGAAACCCCCAGGCGGCAAGTACCGAGCCGGGAGGCGGCCGGGAAGCCGACTCCGGCGAGCTCCGACAAGTCTCCGGCGAGGGGGCAGCGCGGGAAAGGCAAACGGCCCGAGGAGGAAGAAGGTCGGGCGGGCCCCGCATGTCAGTGACAAATTTTTAAACCATTGATCCGCTGCGGCCCCGGGATCCGGTGTGACTGTACGGAAAAGGGTCTGTGGCCCCGTGTGGCTCGGCTCCAGAAGTCGACACGTGTGCGACAGACCCACCCGCAGAATTTAAACATTTTGGGAATTTCCAGTTTTGGTTCAAACTTCAAATGAATAGAACTTTGGCTACTAAACTCCAAATTCGATGAACCAAATTTTTCTGAACTCAGATTTCTGAGTACTTTCCAGCAATACCAATTTCAGCTCATGAAAGTGAATAGTTTTCCAGAATTAAATCCCTAAAGTTTAAACTGTTGGGAATTTTATCTGGAGAATTACTTTATGAGAAATGCTGAAATTTGGATGAGAGGGTAACTGGAAAATCCTTGAGTCCCAGTAAAATTTTCAGACTCATCCAAGTTCATTTGGTTTCCCTAATGGGGTGATTGAGTGAACTGCCCTGAGAAAATAGAAAAATGTACAGAGACATTTCAGATTTTCTCAAATCTTAATTAGGGCATTACTTTCAGTAGAATTCTTCAAATGACATGAAACCAATTCCATTAGAACCATCTTAAATTCTAGTTTTCAGAAAGTAATGGTTGGAGCCATAAAAAACCCTGGAATTACTTAGAGGCTCAAATATTGACCAAACGGGCTTTTAATTGTACAAGGTTCAAATGAATTTTGTTTCAAATGAAACTTGGTCAAGACTCTGGTTAGGACCCTACCAAGCCACCATAAAAATTTCAGAACCTAAGGGGATGGCTAGCTAGAGTTATTAGTAATTATGCATTCAAGTTACACATTGCATTTAAATTGACATGTAGTATTTCATTAACGTGTAGTCGCTGAAGGCGAAGAAACTCCGGAATTACTGGACTTCCTCCTTCCACAAGAAGAACTAACTCCTGACCAGAAGCAACAAGGCAAGCCCCGGTTTGCATTAAACTATTTTTCAAGTTTTTCTTTATGAACACTTAGTATGAAGTATGGATGTGCATTAGGTGTAGGATGAATGGAACCCCACTTGCATAACCAGAATTTTTCCATAAGAGTGAGGGTAGTGTCTAAGGCCTCGAGTAGACAAGCTATGCTTAGTGATTCATAGGACTTCGGTACAAGTCGAGTAGTTGGAATCTACTCGCGAGTTAGGCTTGGGACACACGGGATTGGTTCGAGTGATGTGAGATCACCTTAGTAATGAAAATGAGACTTGGCAGGAGTTAGGGCGCAGCAAGAGGGAGTCTTGTGTGCACAGCCCTATCCGTGTCGATTGAGGACCGATCCGTGTGCGGCCTACGCTGATCAAGTTTGAACGTACCGAAGGCATATCGGATATATGGGCCCCGATAAACCGATGTAGCCTAAACCTCCGGGCGTCGAGGCATAACGCACCGATTTATAGGTGTAGGCTGAGGGAAGGAAGGTGGAAATCTGCTAACGGGCATAGAGAGATGCTCCGTGTAGGGAACCTCCTGCTCGTTTCGGTGCGACCGGTTCGACGTTTGGGCTGTTGGGTGAAAGGTTGTCCCGTACGACATCGAGTGAGTGTGTTGTGCAGCTCCACGGGTGGGCGTACGTGACGTGCTCTTTGGGTTTCGCTGCAGGTGTATATCGAGTCGATTCGCCGTCCCTCACGGTGAAGAGTACCACTTGGTCACTGAGTCGTGACGTAGGCTAATGTATGAAATGTGATGATTCAATATTGCTGTTATGATATAATTGTATTGCTACGTGTGTGCCACCAAATATTGCTTACTAAGTTTCAGATTCCTGAACTGTTAACTTGTTGCTAAAAGATGAATTAAGGCTGAACTTGTAGGCGTGTCCATTTGCTGCAATGTTACTATCCTATGTTCAGTGTACACTGCATGTATTGTTTCATGCCTAGGTGAGTCGGTTAAGTCTTGTTGAGCCCTCGTGCTCACGGTTGCTGCTTAAGTGTTTTTCAGGTGAGGAGCCACCCACGGACTCGGAGTACGAGTCCACCGGCGAGGGTTACCCTCCTTAGGGGACCACGGCTGAGTGGGAGCCGTACACGCCGCGCTGAGCTGAGACGTGCAGCTAGTGTGGGTTGCCCTAGGGCTGGGCAACCGACTTTTGCTAGATAGGCGGGCGTGAGTTGTATAGTGTAGACTTCCGCTGTGTAATATAAACAATAGTTTGTAACTGAAGTTTGTACCTTTTTGTACAGTTCAGTTGTTTTTTCCATGTAATATATTGTGTTCTTATGACGTGTGCTGTCGGGTGTCGCATCGCACGGCACCACCCTCTGCGATCCTGGATGAGCGGATCTCGTTCCGCCACAAGAGCGACAATGAAAATGAAGATCAAAGAGCTCAACCACCTCATCCAAGAGTGCACCAAAGTGTTCAACGGGATCATCTCGTCGACAACATACTAGGAGATATCTCCAAAGGGGTGACCACTCGCTCTTGAATGGCTAATTTTTGTGAACATTACTCTTTTGTTTCCTCTTTGGAGCCCCGCAGGGTAGAAGAAGCACTACAAGATCCGGATTGGGTGGTGGCCATGCAAGAGGAACTCAACAATTTTGAAAGAAATCAAGTATGGGAACTTGTGAAGCGACCCAATGCAAATGTTGTGGAAACCAAGTGGGTATTCCGCAACAAGCAAGACGAGTATGGGGTTGTAACAAGAAACAAGGAAAGACTTGTTGCAAAAGGATATGCACAAGTAGAAGGTTTGGATTATGATGAAACTTTTGCTCCCGTAGCTAGGCTTGAATCAATTCGTATATTGCTTGCCTTTGCTACTCACCATGATTTTAAGCTATACCAAATGGATGTGAAAAGCGATTTCCTCAACGGTCCGATCAAGGAGGAAGTGTATGTGGAGCAGCCACCCGGATTTGAGGACGATAAGTATCCTAACCATGTATTCAAACTTTGGAAAGCCCTCTATGGCCTAAAACAAGCTCCTAGAGCTTGGTATGAGTGTCTTAGAGACTTTCTTATTAAAAATGATTTTAGAATAGGAAAGGCTGACTATACACTCTTCACTAAGCATTTCAACAATGATTTATTCGTGTGCCAAATATATGTCGATGACATTATATTTAGTTCTACTAACAAAGCTTTTTGTGATGAGTTTTCAAAGATAATGATCGAAAGGTTCGAGATGTCAATGATGGGGGAATTGAAGTTCTTCCTAGGATTCCAAGTCAAACAACTCAAGGAAGGAACGTTCATAAGTCAAACCAAATATACTCAAGACATACTTAAGAGGTTCGACATGGACAAAGCCAAACCCATCAAGACTCCCATGGGAACCAACGGACATCTTGACCTTAATGAAGATGGTCCAAGTGTGGACCAAAAGGTATTTCGTTCCATGATAGGCTCTTTGCTTTACCTTTGTGCATCTAGGCCTGACATAATGCTTAGTGTGTGTATGTGTGCGCGGTTTCAAGCCGCTCCTAAGGAGTGTCACTTGACGGCCGTTAAGCGGATTCTTAGATATTTGGTTCACACTCCTAACCTAGGACTTTGGTATCCCAAGGGATACAAGTTCAATCTCATTGGATACTCCAATGCTGATTATGCTGGTTGTAAGGTAGATAGAAAAAGCACGTCAGGGACTTGCCAAATCCTTGGTAGGTCCTTGGTTTCATGGTCTTCAAAGAAACAAAACTCTATTGCCTTATCCACAGCTGAAGCGGAGTACATCGCAGCCGGGAGTTGTTGTGCACAACTCCTATGGATGCGACAAACTCTTAGGGACTATGGTTACACTTTGAGCCATATTCCACTCCTATGTGACAATGAGAGTGCCATCAAGATTGCTCACGATCCCGTGGAGTATTCTAGAACCAAACACATTGATATCCATCACCATTTCCTGCGAGATCACTCTATCAAGGGAGATATTGTTATCTCTCATATTAGGAGTGAGAAGCAATTGGCGGACATCTTCACAAAACCCCTTGATGAGAAACACTTTTGTGACCTAAGGAGTGAACTGAATATCCTAGATTCTCGAAACGTAGCTTGAAGTGTGCACATCTATTTGTTGCTTGTTTATAAACTTCAAAAATCCGCATGTTTTCAACATACTACCCTAATTCCCTTTACTCCATGAAAACTATGTTTAAAAGGATTCCTTGTAAAATATGGTCATTGTTTGTTTGATGTATGCTTACTGACCATGTTTGCCAAAGATATTTGTAAAACTTGTCCAAAAAGGATCATATTCTTGAGCTAAAATTCAAATTATATGAATTTCATCATACAGACGGACTAGTACGCCCATGGGACAGACAAGTCCGGGCTGTCAAGGTCGGACTTCTCAGCGGACAAGTCCAAACCGGACTTCTCAGCGGACAAGTCCAGCCCCAGAGAAGTCTGGCTCTGGTCCGCCAATCGGACTTGTCCAGGCACCAGACCGGACTAGTCCGGCCCCTGGGGACTTAACCTCCCAGGGGCAGCCAGACCTCTCTCTTCACAGACTAGTCCACCTCACACCCTCTCTCAAGCCGGAAGCGCCCCAAATTGGCGATTTTTGATCTCCTCCACCATAAATCTCGTCCAATCCACGGATTGGAGCCCTAAGGAGTGTGGAAATCTTTCCCCGTGTGATGTGTACAGGGGTCCAGATCTTCCGAAAGGTTCTGATAACTCTCGATTTGGTGGAGACTTGACACAAATCGATCCGGCTTCTGAACAACACGTTCTGAACCCTGCAATTGCAGCACCACGTCTCCTCAGGTTATCAACCGATATTGCGCGGTTGACCTCACCAAGAAGGCTAATCCTTGCCTGCGAATCGAAGAACACAAGCAAGAACAAGAAAGAATGCAACCAAATTGCTAAAAGATATGAAGCACTCAAGTTGGGGTCTCACAAACCGATGAACGGCGAAACTGTTCTTGACAGAATAATCTAAGCAAAACACAGCTGTTTGTGACAGCGGCTAGGGGGTATAAAGGAGGTGGAGGACGACCAGGGGGTGCTGGGGTCGTGACCTAACCCTAAGACACGTACATAATGGACTTGGACTCGATACAAGGCCCAATGGCCCAACTAGGTGATGCAACACCCTGACAGACTCTAAACTTTATATTGTTTCGAAGTTTCCCGTCGACTCTGAGGGAAATTTGACATAGGCCCAGTTCCATTGGAAATTTTATCCTCTCAGCTTTCCGTGCATATGTAGAACGTCAAAAACAGAGTATGTATGCCTCATGTGCATCCATTTTAAGGTGGACTGCTCCTGGGCCCGAGTTGGACTCGAGTTTGAGTTGGGCTCGGTCTCTAACTTCTTGTTGGCGTATTTTCTGGTCCTCCACGCCTCCAAACCCCTCTCCATATATCTCCATGTCCTCTTCATGGTTCCTAATCATAATTAATCCCTTAGGTAGCAACATACTCTCAAAATTCACATATAAAGAATTGTTCAGGAACGAGCTCACCTCTAAATTCAATTGCCGTTCTCGAACTCTAGTAATTGGACCTTGCATGTCTACCATGTGAGTGTTGTGTATATATGCAGGAGTGATGTTCACATCATCCTCCCCCTCTTGCATTGGAGTCATCCTCGACTCAAGCTCATCTTCTTCTCCCAAATATGGCCTCAAATCTGAAATGTTAAAGGTGGGACTAACCCCAAACTCGGGAGGCAACTCAAGTTTATATGCATTATCATTAATCTTCTCGAGTATTTTAAAAGGACCATCAGCTCTAGGCATCAATTTAGACTTTCTCAGTTCTGGAAATCTATCCTTTCTCAAGTGTAACCAAACTAAATCACCCGGTTCAAGTCTAACTTCCTGCCTACCTTTACTACCAGCAATTCTATATTTTTCATTCATCTTTTCAATATTGTGTTTAGTGGTCTCATGAATTTTCAAAATAAAATCAGCACGTTCCTTTGCATCATTATGAGTTCTCTCACTAGTAGGTAAAGACAAGATATCAATAGGAGCACGAGGATTGAATCCATACACTACCCGAAAAGGACTTACCTTGGTGGTAGAATGTGTTGCCCGATTATATGCAAACTCCACATGTGGCAAACATTCTTCCCACATCTTTAAATTTTTCTTCAAAACAGATCTCAACATAGTGCCCAAAGTGCGGTTCACTACTTCTGTTTGCCCATCAGTTTGTGGGTGACATGTTGTAGAGAACAACAGTTTTGTACCCAACTTGTTCCATAGGGTGCGCCAAAAGTGACTCAAAAATTTAGCATCACGGTCTGAAACAATAGTAGAAGGCGTACCAATGCAAGCGAACAATGTCTTTGAAAAAAGGTCGGCAATATGTACAGCATCATCACTTTTCTGACACGATATAAAATGTGTCATCTTAGAAAAAAGATCCACCACAACAAAAATGTTGTTCCTCCCCCTCTTAGTCCTAGGCAATCCCAAAACAAAGTCCATAGAGATATCCGCCCAAGGAATGGAAGGAGTGGGAAGAGACATGTATAAACCATGTGGATTCAAACGGGACTTAGCTTTCTGACATGTGGTGCAGCGAGCCACAAACCGCTCTACATCTCTCCTCATCTTTGGCCAAAAAAAATGTGTGGCCAGAACATCCTCCGTCTCCTTTGCGCAAAAATGGCCCATCAAACCTCTACCATGTGCCTCTTGTAATAACAAAAGACGAATGGAACCAACTGGAATGCATAGGCGGTTAGCTCTAAACAAGAATCCATCATCCAGTACATATTTATTCCAGGTATGACCTTTTCTACAATGCAGCAACACATCTTTAAAATCAGCATCAAGAGCATATTGTTCTTTAATTGATTCAAGTCCAAAAATTCGACAATCAAGTTGGGACAGCATATTATATCGTCTAGACAATGCATCAGCGATCAAATTATCCTTCCCTTTCTTATGTTTAATGACATAAGGAAAAGACTCAATAAATTCAATCCATTTTGCATGTCTACGATTCAGATTATTTTGAGAACGAATATGCTTTAGCGATTCATGATCAGAATGAATAACAAATTCCTTAGGCCATAAATAATGATGACATGTCTCTAAGCATCGTACGAGAGCATAAAATTCTTTATCATATGTGGAGTAATTCAGGATAGGACCATTAAGTTTTTCACTAAAGTATGCAACCGGTTTACCACCTTGCAGTAAGACACCACCAATGCCAACTCCACTAGCATCACATTCAAGTTCAAAAGTCTTACTAAAATCAGGAAGTTGCAGCAATGGTGCATGTGTAAGCTTGTCCTTCAAGGTGTCAAAGGACTCCTCTTGTGCTTTCCCCCAATGGAACACCACACCTTTCTTAGTGAACTCATGCAATGGGGCAGCAATAGTGCTAAAATCCTTGACGAAACGTCGGTAGAAACCTGCAAGACCAGGAAAACTCCTTACCTGTGTGATGGCTTGAGGTATTGGCCAGCTCTTGATCGCTTGAATTTTCATCTCATCCACCTCAATTCCCTGTGGAGTCACAACATAGCCAAGAAAGGAAACTCGATTCGTACAAAAGATGCACTTCTCAAGGTTACCAAATAAACGTGCATCTCTCAAAGCATTAAAAACAGCACGTAAATGATCCATATGTTCATCCAATGACTTGCTATAAATCAAGATATCATCAAAGTAAACCACCACAAATTTTCCAATAAAAGCTCTCAAAACCTCATTCATCAAACGCATGAATGTACTTGGTGCATTAGTTAAACCAAAAGGCATTACTAACCACTCATACAACCCAACTTTGGTTTTGAAAGCTATTTTCCATTCATCTCTCAATTTCATTCTTATTTGGTGGTAACCACTACGCAAGTCAATCTTAGTGAAAATTATAGAACCACACAACTCATCAAGCATGTCGTCTAGCCTAGGAATAGGATGAAGATAGCTTATAGTAATATTGTTAATGGCTCTACAATCAACACACATACGCCAACGCCAAGTACCATATTTCTTAGGAACCAAAAGTACAGGAACAGCACAAGGACTAAGACTTCCACGTACATACCCACGGTCCAAAAGGTCTTGGACTTGCTGCTGAGTTTCCTTAGTCTCCTCGGGGTTGGTCCTATATGCAGCACGGTTTGGCAAAATTGCACCTGGAATCAAATCAATTTGATGTTCAATCCCTCTCAAAGGTGGAAGTCCCGGGGGTATCTCAGCTGGAAAAATATCCTCATACTCTTGCAACAAGTTAGTAACTGCTGGAGGCAAAGACCTAGCAATATCATCAATGGAGAACAAAACTTGTTTGCACACCAATGCACAGCAAATATCATGATCAGAAATTTCAGCAAGGTCTGATTTTGTAGCAAGCATTACACGACCCTTTAATTTAATTCCCTCAGTCTTAGAACTAGGTGTAGATCTCTCATTATTTGGTGGTAACACAGAATTAATGACTTGTTGATTTTCTGATTTACAACTACTAGAAATTCCAGCTCTCTCCCTATCAGCTTGTACAATTTCAGCAGGAGTCAAAGGTAGCAAAGTAATTTTCTTTCCTTTATGCATAAAAGTATATTTATTACTTCTACCATGGTGCAAAGCATCCTTATCATGTTCCCAAGGTCGACCCAATAAAAGTGAACACGCTTGCATGGGTACCACATCACAATCAACAGAATCAACATATGTACCAATGGAAAACGAAATTTTGCAAGTTTGTGTTACCTTAGCTCTTCCAGAATCATTCAACCATTGAATATAGTACGGATGTGGGTGTCGTCGTGTATTCAAGCTAAGCTTCTTGACCAATTCAGAACTCACCATGTTGTTGCAGCTTCCTCCATCAATGATGACGCGTGCTCGCCGGTTCTTGATGACAAAGAAAATCTGAAACAGATTATGGCGTTGTAATCTATCAAGTTGTTGTACCACAATGATGTTCATGTAGGCTGATGTGTCTTCACTCCCAAAAACATGTCCCTCATCATTGTCCGTGGCAGCTTCATCATCATTGTTGTCTTCGACATCGGAGGTGCTGATGTATCCTCCCTCTTCTGTAGCCACGTATGCCCGCTGACTAGGACAATCTTTTTGCACATGACCAAGACCATGGCAGTGGTGGCACTGAATGCCGGAAGTGCGTCCTGTTGAAGCAACGAATGAAGCACTTTTGGCAGGTACCTGCATGGAATTTTTACCCGAATCTGCAGGTCGTGCAGGTGGTGGTTTCGGTGCTGCTAAAACGTTTTTGCTGCCAGAAGGAAGCTTGGCTGCTGGTTTTGGTGAAAGGGCATCAAAACGGAATGACTTGGATGCCCCTGAAGATGTTGTCGTGATTGGAGTGTAGGAGGCACCGCTGCTGCTCTTGTTCTTTTGTTGACGACCCTGTAACTCCTTTTCTGCAAGCATAGCAAGCTGGAACAACTGGTTGACAGTATTAAATTCCTTATAATCAACAATATCCTATATCTCACGTCTCAACCCCCCATAGAAACAACAAATTTTATCTTTTGTGTCCTCTACTACCCCACATCGTATCATACCCTTTTGAAGTTCCGCATAATAATCTTGGACAGAATTATTTCCCTGCTCTAAGCGCTGCAATTTCTTTTGTAAATCACGTTGGTAGGATGGAGGAACAAAACGATTACGCATAGCTTCTTTTAAATGTTCCCATGTATCAGGTTGTAAGCGTTTGGTACCTAGTTCATTCCACCATATTATAGCAAAATCCTTAAACTCACTAGTGGCTTGTCGAACTCTATGTTGTTCAGGAACAAGGTGGGAATTAAATTTCTGCTCAACCATCATTTCCCAATCAAGGTATGCCTCAGCATCATAAGCACCAGAAAATGAAGGTATGGAAAATTTAAATTTAGCAAAAGGGTCATCAAGAGGGCGGTTATTGTTACCACGCATGTTGTTTCCTACCATAACATGAGTGTTTTGATGAAGGTGTTGACGTAGATGTACATTCTGCGCAGCACGTGTATCCACCTCTCCATTGACATCACACAACACGACTTCTTCTTCTTCAAAGTTGTTGTGGTGGGTAGCATCATGGCTGAATGGTAGGTGGGTCTCCATATCATCAATCCTTCCAACTAGCGAGCTTAAGTGTTTGTCCAACCTCTCAAGGGTGTGGGGTATTTTCTGTTCAACAAGATAATCTTTTACCCCTTGTGCGATTGCTTCCTTGACAGACTTCATCATTTGTTCTATGTAACCCTTCATCTCACTTTTCAAAACACACTCCGTAGGATCAACATGATCTGACATTATTAGCAAGAATAATATGGAAAACAACAAGATTATCCCTATTAACTACTACGCAATGATGGTGGAACTCACAAAGCAATGGGTCGAGTCTTACCAAGCTCTTACAAGTTTCTTACCACAACAAGGCAAAGGATACCTGGACGACGTGATTCAGCGATTGCAAGGGTCGAAAACCTGTGCTGTTCGAAAGGATGAATGTGGAGTTTGGATGGCCAAATATATGTGAGTAGCACATAATTCAATAACAGATAGTAATGTTGAATAGATGTCCAAACACTTGTCCTAGTTGCTGGCCTGCTCATGTCTTATTCCGGATGTTATGAACAAGACAGCAAGAAGTATGAATGATAAGGACAACAATTGAGCAGGAACAATTGAACCACAAGGCAAAATAACACACCCAAGTTTTGATATTTGTGCTCCTCTTCACAAATTTTCTTTTCTATATTTTTCTTTGATTTTTTTATACCTGCCGTGAAATCAGGAGCACTAATATACACGTCGCACAAATTTTTAGCTCACTTGAAAAAAGAAGATGTGGACAACAGAAATTCAATATGTTTCTTTATGATTATTGTTGAGCCTTTAGATGTCAAATAATCAATCTTCCAAAGTGAATCTGGGCAATGTAATTTATAACCCAATGCCAAGGTTATGGCTGTTTTAAGACAGCACCACAAGATTATGTTTTTGGTGGAGCTGAATTGGAAACGGTGGTGATAAAAAAATTGGATATGATGGTGACAACGTGTGGGATGGTGTGCGTATATCAAGGAGGATAAACTCACGTAATATGTGATGAAAACTTAAGAACAAGGATAACCCTAGCACAATGAATAGTTATGGTGTTCGATTTGATAACGATTGTGGCAGCTAGGGTTTCGATGGAATGCAGCGGATGGAATAACAAAGTATGAACAAAACACGATTAAACTAGCAATAAAACACGAACTAGGACACAAATTCAACACTACGGACTCCAAAACAGAATTGTGCAAAAGGCTAAACCTGGTCTGGGATGGGGAAACCTATGACTATAATTTTTTTGGCTTTTTCGTGGATGATAGGACGAGTTCAAGATAAACAAAACTAGGGGAAGGCGAATCTGACGGTGCACCTAAAGCTCTGATTACCACTTGATGTGTACAGCAGTCCCGATCTTCCGAAAGGTTCTGATAACTTTCGATTTGGTGGAGACTTGACACAAATCGATCCAGCTTCCGAACAACACGTTCTGAACCCTGCAATCGCAGCACCACGTCTCCTCTGGTTATCAACCGATATTGCGCGGTTGACCTTGCCAAGAAGGCTAATCCTTGCCTGCGAATTGAAGAACACAAGCAAGAACAAGAAAGAATGCAACCAAATTGTTGAAAGATATGAAGCACTCAAGTTGGGGTCTCACAAACCGATGAACGGCGAAACTGTTCTTGACAGAATAATCTAAGCAAAACACAGCTGTTTGTGACAGCGGCTAGGGGGTATAAAGGAGGTGGAGAACGATCAGGGGGTGCTGGGGTCATGACCTAACCCTAAGACATGTACATAATGGACTTGGACTCGATACAAGGCCCAATGGCCCAACTAGGTGATGCAACACCCTGACAGACTCTAAACTTTATATTGTTTCGAAGTTTACCGTCGACTCAGAGGGAATTTTGACGTGGGTCAGTTCCATTGGAAAGTTTATCCTCTCAGCTTTCCGTGCATATGTAGAACGTCAAAAACAGAGTCCGGACTAGTCCGGTTTTGGACGGACAAGTCCGTTCTCGGGCGGACTAGTCCGGCCCTTTAATGGACAAGTCCGGTTTACACAGGACAAACTCCAACTTTAGCCATTTTTAGTGAATTCTTTTGCAATATTCCACTTCCTTGACCTCTCATCCCTTGTTTCCTAGGAAATATGTTGAACTCAGACCAAAGCTCTCCCCTTCCAAGTCCCACGGCCGAGGAGGCTCGACAAGCCCTTCATCGGCGCATTGCCGAAGAGAGGGCGGCAAAGGAGGCCCAAGCGGCTAAAGAATCCGTCCGTCGAGAGGCAAGAACAAAGAAGAAGCATGATCTCGACGAGGAGGCACAAATTGCACAAGCCATTGAAGAATCCTTGAAGGATCAACGGAGAAAGAAAAGGGCCGAACATGAAGCCCAAAGCTCCCAAGCTGCTAGTGCCTCAGAGCCCAAGAGGAAGAGGTTGGTCACCTTAGGAGATAAAGAGCGGGAAAAGGAGAAGGAGAAGGAATCCGAGGGTAGGGTTCCTCGTGATCCGAAGAAGGGCAAGGCTCCACTTCCTGAGGAGCTCAAGAATAAAAAGGCAATTGCCAAAGCACCGACAAACAGGGCAGGAGGGATAGTAATCAGAGAGAAAGGGCAACCGAAGCCTATCGGCCCCTTGAAGATGGCTGCCCTTGCTAGAGATCCAAACCGGCAGCCCAACAATCCGGCATTTGTATTCAAGGGAAAGGGGGCTGAAAAGGCAAGGAGATTGAGGATGGATAAAGTGTATGCCTATGAGAAGCACACAGCTGACCCTAGGTTTTGGTGTGACTTCCACTGCGATTATTATCGCTTAGTGTACCTAAAGATGAAGACCCCAGTCGCTCAAGCTCAATGGGTAGATTGGGACTACATGGCCAAAAGAGAGCACAAAGACTTTGATGCAGTGATTCAAACCGCAGAGCACCATGGAATCAAGGAAATCATGAGCTTCAAGTGATGAGGACATCTCTCCTTTGCATACAATGCAAGGACCGATCACTAGAGCACGTGCACGACAATTGGATCTCCAGGTACGTTCTAACCTTGTCAATTGTTTTTGAGAACTTACGCTTGTTTCCATGCATGTTTTATTGATTAGGAACAATGGAGAGGACCAGCAAAGGATGGGAGGAGTCCAAGGAGTCAAGGAGGAGGAGATAGGACGTGCACACCAAGGAGGAACCCAAGTACAACTCGACTTTGACTCCACCTCGGGTTCCAGGAGCTGCCTTCACCAAAACTGACGTCCCGGACACATACGGAGTCAGATTTGGACGTTCTATATATGGTTGGAACCGTGATTTCATAAAGCTTCCAATGGAACCAGCCCCACCTCAAAATTCCTTCTAAGTTGACGGGAATCAGTGAAACAAGTGGGCGTCCAGAATCTGTCCGGTGCTGCGCCACCGCCTTTTGGGCTGCCGGCCCGTGTAACATGTGGAAGTCCATTAGGGTTGCGTCCAGGGGTCTTGCACGCCCCTAAACTCCTTTTTATACAGCAGCCATCACCACATTAGGATGGGTTTTTTCTTAGTTACAATCTGTCATTGAACAGTGTCGCCAATCATCGGTTGTGAGACCCCAAATTCGTGATCAATTCAGTTTTGATTGCAACTTCTCTGTTCTTGCTTGTGTTCTTGATTGCGCTTGCAGAGATAAGCCTTCGTGGCGAGGTCATTCATGTGACATGGGTGATAACCAACGGAGCAGTGGTGTAGTGATTACGGGGTTTCGTTCGTTCAGAGCCTTGGATCATCAACATCGAGTTCTCCACCCAATCAAGTTTACCCTACCTCTCGGAAGATCGGGACTCATCCTCCTATCAATTGGTATGAGATTTCCTGGTTCACCGTGAGGTATACTTGTGTGCCCTTTAGATTTATTTTGTTTCAGTCCTATCGTCCACAAAAAGCCACAAAAAGAATTTTAGTTTCCCTGACCTACAACCCCCGCTCAACCTTTTGCACAATTTAGTTTCGGAGTCCGTAGTTCTGAGTTCGTGTCCTAGGTTGAGTCTGGTTTCTGGTTTAGATTTGTTTTGGTTCAGTTTTGTTTCTTCCATCCGCTGCCATCTACAAAAAAACAATCTACAAAAAAATTCCATCCACCGATTCGTTTCTGTTGCAACTTCCACCACCACCAAAAACCTGATTCGGGGTATCCTCCTTAAAATGGGCATAACTTTTCGCTCGTAACTCCGATTGAGGCGCATTTTTTTCCGGAAAGGTCTCGACACCGGCTACGCCGGTCACGGCGTTTACAAAAAAAATTAAAAAATTAAGAAGGCCCTCGTTTCGAACTCCAAAGTTCCAGCACCAGTTTTTCCAATCGCTCCTGAATTTGTGCCGATCTCATCTTTCATCGATTTGAGCTAATACTTGGTGCTGTTTCTATTCTTGTGCCCCTGGTTGAGAAAAAATATCAAAAAATAAAGAGAAAATTTTTTTTGATTTCTACTAGTGCTTCAAGATAAAAACAGGAGGATAAGGGGTTTTCTAGTTGTGCTATTTTTGTGTGAGTGTTGGATATTTCCTGATATTATGCTTTTGTTCATCATCATTCATCCTTGTCCTTGCTTGTTGCCACAACTGTTCTAATACATTCTTAGGTCAGCAACTAGGTGAAATTCTTTGGACACTTATTCAGCATTGCTATCTGTTACTAACTTGTGTGCCACATACATATACTGCATTTGAGCCTTCCAAGCTCCACCTTCTCTCGAGCAGAACAGGTAACCTTAAAAATCACACCCACTCTCTGCTTGCTTCACACCGGTCACCGTTGGCCACCTGCAATGCTGGTAAGAAACTTGTAAGAGCGGGGTAAGACGCATCTTACTGATCGATTTTCCACCCACTTCAGAGAGCGTAGTAATAGGGTTCTTCACGATCTTTTTGTCTTCGTTTCTGTTTTGTACTAACAATGACAGGAAAGAAGCCTATGGATAAGACCTCTGGTTCTACACCTCCGGATGATGATGAGTGCGTGTCCCATATGGAACTAAGGGACATGATGCGGGCAATGACCGAAGCTTTCAACAATTACTAGACCACTACAACAGCCACCTTTCAGAGGCTCCATACAAGTGTTGCTGGTCTGACCACACGGTTGGACGAGATGGAGACTCGTCTTCCCCAACAAGCTACACCCTCTATCATCCTTGATGGTGATGCACATGCTCACTACGACACAGAGGATGACTTCAATAACGATGAGGTTGATGCACAGCAGCGCCGTCGCCCTCGACGAAATCGTCAAGGTATGGGAGGTAGACCTCGTCCTCATGCTCCTGAACAAGATAATGATCTTTATGCTAAGATTAAGTTTTCTATTCCACCATTTTATGGATCTTATGATGCTGAGACTTACTTGGATTGGGAGATGACGGTAGAACAAAAATTTAGCTCTCATCTTGTTCCTGAGCGACATAGAGTTAGACAAGCCACTAGTGAGTTTAAAGATTTTGCTATAATTTGGTGGAATGAACTTGTCAATACACGTAATGCACCACAAACATGGGCTGCGTTAAAAGAAGAGATGTGCGCTAGGTTTGTTCCACCTTCATATAGACGTGATCTTCTTAAGAAATTGCAACGCTTTGATCAGGGTGACATGACTGTCCAAGAGTACTACCAAGAGTTGCAGAAAGGTATGCTTCGTTGTGGGGTAGTTGAGGATTAGGAAGACCAAATTGTTAGGTTTTATGGGGGCTTGCGGCGTGAGATCCAGGACATAGTTGACTACAAGGAATATCATTCTATTCAACGTTTATTTCAACTTTCTATGTTAGCAGAAAAAGAAGTGCAGTGTCGCCAACAGCAGCGGCGGAACAACACCTTCACGCCACGACAATTTCTAGTGCCATCCAAAGCAGCGCCCTCCTCGAGCGTACGTGCTTCTACACCACCCTCCACGGGTGTTGTACACAGCAGCATCGCACCTTCTACATCATGGGGACAAGATAACAGCAAGTCCCAGATGCCTCCAGGTGTTGCAGCAAAGGCGGCTGCACCCAACACTTCGACAAGTCGCAGCTCTGACATCAAGTGCCACCGCTGCCAGGGACTTGGCCATATGCAAAGAGATTGCCCCAGCAAATGGGCGATCATTGCCACTGCTGATGGTGGGTATGTTAGTGCTTCTGATATTGAAGATGAACATATTATTGCAACTAACATTTCAGGTTCGGATGATGGTGCTGAGGAGGTTCTTGGTACATCTGCGACAAACAACTATAGGACTTTGATTGTGCAGCGAGCTTTGAGTGCCACGGTTCGAGAGAACGACAACCGCCAATGTCACAACCTTTTCAACATGTTTCTCATCGTCAAGGACTGCCGTGTACATACCATCATTGATGGTGGTATCTGCAACAATTTGGTGAATGTTGAGGTGGCCAAGAAGCTTGGCTTGACCACACGGGAGCATCCCCACCCTTATCACATTCAATGGTTTAACAACAATGGTAAGGTAAAGGTAACACAAACAGCAAGGATACATTTTTCCATTGGTTCTTATCATGATTTTGCTGATTTTGATGTGGTACCTATGGATGCTTGTTCTCTTTTGTTGGGACGTCCTTGGGAGCTTGATACTGATGCTATTCACCATGGTCGATCTAATAAGTATACTCTCATGCATAAGGTCAAGAAAATTGTGTTGCTTCCTATGAGTCCCACTCAAATTGTATAATTTAGGTAGGAGAAAAAGAATAATGCTAAGCAAAAGGGTATTTTCAATTCTGAAATTCAGCAACCTATTAAGTTGAAAAATCCTATTTTGCTTGCAACTAAATCTGATCTTGATGATTTATATGCCTCTAATGGAACTTGCTATGCTTTAGTGTGCAAACATGCTTTATATTCCATTGAGGATACATCCATTGTCTTGCCACCTGCTGTTGCTAACCTTTTGCAGGAATATATGGATGTTTTTCCATCAGAGATACCCCCTGGATTACCACCTGTGCGAGGCATTGAGCACAAAATTGATTTGGTTCCAGGGGCGAGCTTGCCAAACCGTGTTGCCTACAGGACCAACCCTGACGAGACTAAGGAAATTCAGCGACAAGTCCAAGATCTTCTGGACCGCGGGTACATTTGTGAGAGTCTTAGTCCTTGTTCTGTTCCTGTTCTTTTGGTTCCAAAAAAAGATGGCACTTGGCGCATGTGTGTTGATTGTAGAGCCATCAATAACATTACCATTCGTTATCGCTATCCTATTCCTAGATTGGATGACATGCTTGATGAGTTGAGTGGTTCTGTTATTTTCTCCAAGATTGATTTGCGTAGTGGGTATCATCAGATTCGTATGGCTTTAGGTGATGAATGGAAAACTGCTTTTAAAACTAAATTTGGACTTTATGAATGGTTAGTCATGCCATTTGGTTTAACTAATGCGCCCAGCACTTTCATGAGGTTGATGAATGAGGTTTTACGTGCTTTCATTGGTAAATTTGTGGTGGTTTACTTTGATGATATCCTTATTTACAGCGAGTCATTTGATGAGCATCTTGAACATTTGCGTGTTGTTTTTAATGTCTTGCGCGATGCACGTTTATATGGTAACCTTGAGAAGTGCACCTTTTGCACCGATCGTGTGTCTTTTCTTGGGTATGTTGTTACTTCGCAGGGCATTGAGGTGGACGAGGCAAAGATTGTTGCCATCACGAGCTGGCCACTTCCGACTACGGTCACACAGGTTCGGAGTTTTCTTGGTCTCGCAGGTTTCTACCGGCGTTTCGTGCGGGATTTCAGCACCATTGCGGCACCTCTCCACGAGTTGACAAATCATGGAGTGCCGTTTCGATGGGGACCAGCACAACAACAAGCTTTTGATGTTCTCAAGTCGAAGCTCACACAAGCACCATTGCTGCAACTTCCTGATTTTGAGAAGACCTTCGAGCTTGAATGTGACGCGAGCGGCATTGGCATTGGAAGAGTGCTAATTCAAGGAGGTAAACCTGTTGCCTTCTTTAGTGAAGAATTGCATGGGCCTTCGCTGAATTATTCTACATATAACAAATAACTTATGCTTTCGTGCGTATCTTGCAAACTTGGCAACATTACCTATGATCTAAAGAATTTGTCATACATTCAGATCATGAGTCTTTGAAGTATCTTAAAGGACAAGCTAATCTGAACAAACATCATACTAAATGGATTGAGTTCATAGAAACATTTCCTTACATCATTAAACATAAGAAAGGGAAAGACAATGTGATTGCCGATGCTTTATCTAGACGTTATACCATGTCCCAACTTTCTCATAAAATCTTTGGTTTGGAAACCATAAAGAGGTTATATGCTACTGATTTGGACTTCAAAGATGCCTTTGAAAATTGTAGAGAGGGAAGAACGTGGCAAAAATTCCTGCTGCATGAAGGCCTTCTCTACCGTGCTAACAAGCTGTGCGTTCCAGCTAGCTCCGTTCGTCTTTTGTTGTTGCAGGAAGCGCATGGAGGTGGTTTGCTGGGACATTTTGGTGTTAAAAAGACATAGGATGTGTTGGCCGCTCACTTCTTTTGGCCACGAATGAGGCGTGATGTGGAGCACTACGTTTCACGTTGCACGACATGCAACAAAGCTAAGTCTCGACTTAACCCACACGGTCTTTATATGCCTCTTCCGGTTCCTAGTGCACCTTGGGAGGATATTTCTATTGACTTTGTTTTAGGATTGCCTAGAACAAAGAGGGGGAGGGATAGTGTCTTTGTGGTTGTTGATCGTTTCTCTAAAATGGCTCATTTTATACACTGCCACAAGACCGATAATGTTTCACATGTTGCTGATTTGTTCTTTAATGAGGTTGTGTGTTTGCATGGTGTTCCCAATACTATTGTTTCTGATAGGGATGCTAAGTTTTTGAGTCACTTTTGGAGAACTTGATGGTATAAATTGGGAACAAAGTTGCTGTTTTCTACTACTTGTCATCCACAAACTGATGGGCAAATGGAGGTAGTTAATCGTACCTTATCTACTATGTTGCGGGCTGTTTTGAAAGACAATTTGAGGTTGTGGGAGGAGTGTTTGCCACATATTGAGTTTGCTTATAACAGGTCTATTCACTCCACAACCAAGTTAAGTCCGTTTATGGTAGTCTATGGTTTCAATCCTCGTGCTCCAATTGATTTGCTACCTTTACCACATACTGAAATTGTGAACTTATATGCTACACAACGTTCTGAATTTATTCTTAAGTTGCATGAAACTACTAAGTTACAAATTGAAAAAAATGAATGAAAAGTATCGCATTGCTGCTAGTAAAGGTAGGAAGGAGGTAAAATTGGAACCCGGTGATTTGGTGTGGGTTCATTTGAGAAAAGATAGGTTCCCGGATTTGAGAAAGTCCAAACTCATGCCACGTGCTGCTGGACCTTTTAAGTTTCTTGAGAAGATAAATGACAATGCATATAAACTTGAGTTGCCTCCCGAGTTTGGGGTTAGTCCCACATTTAACATTTTAGATTTGAAGCCATACTTGGGTGAGGAAGATGAGCTTGAATCGAGGACGACTCCAATTCAAGAGGGGGAGGATGATGAGGACATCTCTCCTTTGCATACAATGCAAGGACCGATCACTAGAGCACGTGCACGACAATTGTATCTCCAGAGACGTTCTAACCTTCTCAATTGTTTTTCAGAACTTACGCTTGTTTCCATGCATCTTTTATTGATTAGGAACAATGGAGAGGACCAGAAAGGGCTGGGAGGAATCCAAGGAGTCGAGGAGGAGGAGATAGGACATGCACACCAAGGAGGAACCCAAGTACAACTCGACTTCGACTCCACCTCGGGTTCCAGGAGCCGCCTTCACCAAAACTGACGTCCTGGACACATACGGAGTCGGATTTGGACGTTCTATATATGGTTGGAACCGTGATTTCATAAAGCTTCCAATGGAACCAGCCCCACATCAAAATTCCTTCTAAGTTGACGGGAATCAGTGAAACAAGTGGGCATCCAGAATCTGTCCGGTGCTGCGCCACCGCCTTTTGGGCTGCTAGCCCGTGTAACGTGTGGAAGCCCATTAGGGTTGCGTCCAGGGGTCTTGCACGCCCCTAAACTCCTTTTTATACAGCAGCCGTCACTACATTAGGGTGGGTTTTTGCTTAGATACAATCTGTCATTGAATAGTGTCGCCGATCATCGGTTGTGAGACCCCAAATTTGTGATCAATTCAGTTTTGATTGCAACTTCTATGTTCTTGCTTGTGTTCCTGATTGCGCTTGCAGGGATAAGCCTTCGTGGTGAGGTCATTCGTGTGACACGGGTGATAACCAACGGAGCAGTGGTGTAGTGATTGCGGGGTTTCGTTCGTTCGGAGCCTTGGATCATCAACGTCGAGATCTCCACCTAATCAAGTTTACCCTACCTCTCGGAAGATCGGGACTTATCCTCCTATCTATCAAGTATGACTAGAACATTGAGGTAATTGTGCAGTTCTATACCACTGTGTACTTCTCCACCTACGGTGACCAGAAAATCACCTGGATGACTCATGGAGAGCAGTACTCAGTCACCTATGAGAGGTTTGCACAGATACTTGGCCTTGAGGAGCACTTGGATCATGAAATTATCATTTTCAATCTAAAGGCAGTGGACAGGAATCAGCTTGATTACATGTACCCTAGTCATGTTCCCTATGAGGCCGGGCTTGCTAGGAACATCAAGCCATTCTATAGCATCCTCAACCGAATTCTGAGGAGGACTATTGCCCCTAAGGATGGAGATGTAGGAATAATTCAAGGAAACTTAAGGCATCTCCTCCTCCTAATAGATGGTGAAGAGAAGTTCAACCTTGTTTAGCACATTTATGATGACATCTTCAACATCTCTCACACTCCAAACCGCTCATGTGGTTATGCACCGTACATCATGTGCTTAATTGAAAAAGTGTCGGGGATTGTCTTTGTCAAGGATGTCACTCATCGACCTCTCCGTCCTCAGCTACCCCCCATTGTGCCAGAACCCGCAAGAAGAAAAAATGCTCAACCTCCTTCCAGCTTAGCGGCCCCTCCTAGCTCAGCGGCACCCCCATCATCTCCTCCTCTGCAGTCCATGAGCGGATTCTTCAAGTGTTTCAATGCACTTTTTGCCTCTTGTAAGCGTGTGGAGGTCCAGACTCGACGCATGGAGAGGCGTCAGGAGAAGTACCTCAAGGCTGTGTGTGACAAGCTTGAGGTATCCATGTCTCCTCCCAAGAAGAGTGATGGGGAACTCACTCCATATCCAGAGTTCATCGCTGATGAGCTCGCCCAGTTCAGGGAAGATGGAAGCTCCTCCAAGGTCGTGCCTCCATCCACCACTGCCGATGACGAGGAAGAGGATACGGAGGCCACGGAGAGCAATGAGAATGGAGATGAAGAAGAAGACGAAGAAGATGACGAGTAGACTTAGGCGTATCTTCTTCCCTCTTTTCCTTTTTTGGTGACTTGATGCCAAAGGGGGAGAAATGGGAAAAAGATATCCCTTCTTTTTATCATCTTCTAGTCTTGTAATGGATCCTTTGGACATCTATGTTTTGGATATGACTATCTTGTAATAGATCCTTGGACATGGCTATTTATGTTTTATGCATGACTATCTTTTGTGCAACACTATGTTTTGGACATGACTATCTTGTAATAGATCCTTGGACATGTCTATTTATGTTTTATGCATGACTATCTTTTGTGTAACACTACGTGTTGGATTTTATGGTTTATATTTGATCATTGTTGCTCCTTGCTATGCTTATTGTCTTATCACATTTTTTTAGCACAACACGTAGGCACCCCACCATAACATGTGAATGTATGTCAATTCCCCTCTTTTACTCTTGCATACATTCAGGGGGAGTTTTGCATACGTACACTTGTTATGAAAATTAATTCTTTACCTCCTATAATGTAACTTAATGTGTTGTCATCAATCACCAAAAAGGGGGAGATTATAAGTGCATCTAGGTATCCCCGTGAGTTATGGATGATTGATGATGACAAATTAAGAGACTAATGAGCTGAGATGATCATAAGAACAGGACATTTCCAAGGCGGACACCTAAACTCTCAAAAAGGAAAAAGATGAAGAACGGCGTCGAAGACTCGAAGAGTAGAAATTAGGGTTTCACTTGAGTCTTTAGTAGGCTAGCCGTGTAAAAGTGAGAGTGTGTGTGTCAAGTGCATAGAGATCATAGAAGAGAGCTCAAAGCATTAGAAGTGTCAAATCCTTAGTGGAGAGTGGTAGAGAGGTAAAGTTGGGCAGGCCGGACTTGTCCAGGCTAGAGGCCGGACTAGTCTGGAAGTCCCCCAGCTTAGTCCGTTTTGGGGCGGACTAAGAGTTCCTGACTGAGTTCAGACTTGTCCGTTTTGGGACAGACTAGTCTGTTTCTCTGTTGAAAAGAGTGTTTTGGGACTAAGTCCTGGTAGACCAGACTTGTCTGCCTTAGTGGCCAGTCTAGTACGGGCTAGCCAGACTTGTCCGGTTTCACCCGTACAAAGAGTCCCTGAGTGAGATCGGGCTAGTCCGTTCTGAGGCGGACTAGTCCGTATGGTTGTGAGATGAGAGCTCCCACGGCTAAGTCTTGGTGGACCGGACTTGTCCGCCTCAGTGGCCGGACTAGTCCGGGTCCTCCAGACTTGTCTGTTCTCACCCCGACAAAGAATTCCTTTGTGAGGTCGGACTAGTCCGGACTTTTAGTAGGTGGCAACGGTTGGCTTCCGAACTTCTATAAAAGGAGATGCCCCGACTTCATTTATAAGCCCCTGGAACCCTAGCGCCTCCACAGCCTTCCAAGAGCCTCTCCAAGCCTTCTCCATTGCCTACTCACCTTCTTGAATCAAATCTTGTGTGAATTTGGGTGTGTGAGAAGTGAAGAAGGAAGAACTTTGCGTTTAGACTCTTGGAGTGATCTCGTGCACATGGTGTGATATGTGGCTTGTGAGATATGTGAAGTTTATGGAAGTGATCAAGTGGGAGCCTCGGATTGTGAGCAGCCTCAAAACTTTGTAAGTTCACCCCTGAGATAGTGAAGAACCTATAAAAGCCCAAAAAAAGGGACTTGCAAAAACTTTTCTTCACCTCACAACACCCCAGTTTTCGTTGGGGGTATCTTAGGAAATATTGTGAAGAGCAAGTAACCTTCATCAAAAGAGTGATTATAGGGGAAAGTCTTCCTTTTCACAAAGTGCGATTTGGACATAGGAACATGAGAGGTTGAGCTCACCCCTAGAACTTAAAAAGTCTTGGGAAGGTTCAGTCCAAGTTTCATAGAAATCCAACACTTTTTGAGGCACTTTTTGGGTTATTTGAAAAAGAGGCCAATTTGAATGCAAATTCAAATTGCAGCAACTTTCATCACCCAAATTCAAAAGTTAGCTTCATATTCTTATTCAGCACATTTTTGTGAGCTCACACACCAATTTTCACTCCATTTGGAGTTGATCTTGACATGAGCTAAGTGGGACAAATTCAAACTTTATTTGAATTCAAAAACTAAACTTGTGCTGAAATTCACCCAAGCCGAACCCAATTTGAATTCTATTCAATTCAAATGGCTCAGGGGTGAATAATTTGAATCACCAGGGGTATTATGGGGCTCACTGTTTACAATAGTGAATAGGAGTAAATTCCAGAGGTTAAAACTCCGGGTGGGACCCACGTGTCATAGAGAGGAGAAGGAGAAACTTGCACCCAAAGTCAGAGTCTCGGTGGGAAATTCCGCCGAGCAGCTGTCGGCTATGCCACCGAGCAGCTACCGGCGTCACCAGCTGCTTCCCTCTCCGCGCGCTGGCGCCCAGGGCGGCTGGCTCGCGCCCCCACGCGACCGGCACCGCCTCGACCAAGCGGGAGTCGGCCGGCTTTATCTTCTCGCGGGCAAACCCGAGCAGCGGCAATTGTTTCTCGCCGCAGCTCTCTGCTCAATCGGGAAAACCAGCAAAACCATCTCCTCCTTCATCCCGGAGCTGCTAGACAGCCACCTGAGCTCGCACTCCACCTCTCCAACGCCAGAAACCTCGAGCTCCGACCTCCTTTGCCCAAAGACGATCGCCACCGCAGCGACCTAGCCTCAGCCGAGAGTCAGGCGCCCGTGGGCAGCGTTCCACAGGCGTTTTCACGGTCCAGCGAGAGAGGCAACAGGAGCGCGCGACCACCGTGCTGCTCTCCTCTAAGTTTGGAAGCCAACCGTGAAGAATCCGTAGAGAATTTCCAGTTTTTGCTCCGGCGATCGTAAACCGAGCTTCCGGTACGGTTTCTTTAAATTCTCGCTCTATGGTCTTTCGGAGGTCATCGAATCTTGCACATAGACGCTGGACTAGCCAGCGATCAAGTTCTTTTCTGCATCCATAGCGTGAAACTGTCTAGGAGTGACGAATTTCAAGCTCGATCGAGGGCGGTCATGGCGGGCACGATCGGTCACACGGTGCCGACCGACTTGCCGCCATCCCTGAACCCTTTTGACACCTTGTCGAGCTTCCTAGAGATACACTGATGCTGTAGGGCCGTTTGTTCGAGGTGTTGGCGGGTTTAGAAACCACGGTCGACGGCGTCGAACCTCAACCGAGGCCGCGGCATGTCGCTGAGCTACTTCCGGTCACCCCCAGACCGACCTGTCACCACCGATGTGTTCCTCGACGTCGACAACCCCCTGGCGGCGATTTTCAGACGATGAGAGGTCCGGCAGCGGAGAGCCGGCGAGCCCCGAGTCTGCTCTGGCGAGGTCGGCGGCGCGGGCGCGAGAGAAACGGCGGGAGGAAGACGAAGCTGGCTGGGCCACGTGTTAGCGGCTAAAGAATTTAAATCAGGATCGGGTGAGGCCAGGGATCGGCTGTGCTGGCGCGCGAATACCCTGTGAGCTCTGGTGTGCCGGACACCTACGCGCTCGACACGTGTGGTATCCCCGGTGTGCTGGACACCTCCGCGCTCGACACGTGTCCCCGCGGGCCCCGAGAGTTTTAAACTTTCCCCCGATTTTCAGGATTCTTCCAAACTTCAAATCCTCAGAACTTTGGCTAGAGAGCTCCAAATTCAGTGAACCAAATTTTGCTGAACTCAGGGTTCTGAGTACTTTCCAGCAATACCAAATTCAGCTCATGAAAGTGAATAGTTTTCTAGAATTAAATCCCTAGAGTTTAAACTGTTGGGAATTTTATCTGGAGAACTACTTCATGAAAAATTCTGAATTTCGGCTGAAAGGTTCATTGGAAAATCCCTGAATCCCAGTAAGATTTTCAGACTGATCCAAGTTCATTTAGTTACCCTAATTGGGTGATTAAGGGGACTGCCCAGAGAAAATAGAAAAATGTACAGAAACATTTTTCAGATTTTCTCCAATCTTAATTAGGACATAACTTTCTGTAGGATTCTTCAAATGACATGAAACCAATTCCATTAGAACCGTCCTAAATTCTAGTTTCCAGAAAGTAATGGTGGGAGCCATGAAAAACCCTGGAATTACTTAGGGGCTCAATTATTGACCAAAGAGGCTTTTATTTGTACAAGGTTCAATCGAACTTTGTTTCAAATAAAACTTGGTCACAACTCGGGTTAGGCCCCTACCAATCCACCATAAAAATTTCAGAACCAAAGGGGAGGGCTAGCTAGAGTTATTAGCAATTATGTATTTAAGTTCACACATTGCATTTAAATTTACATGTAGTATTGTATTCAACGTGTAGCCATTGAAGAAGAGACCCCGGAAGTGCTGGATTTCCTCCTTCCGGAAGAGGAACTAACCCCTGACCAGCAGCAACAAGGCAAGCCCCGGTTTGCATTAACCTTTTTATAAGTTTTTACCTTGTTTACATGTGTCATATGAAGTATGATTATGCATTAGGTATAGGATGAATGAAACCCCACTTGCATAACCAAAGGTTCCTAAAAGAGTGAGGGTAGTGTCAAGGACCTCGAGTAGACAGGCTATGCTTAATGAGTCATAGGACTTCGGTACAAGTCGAGTAGTTGGAATCTACTCGCGAGATAGGCATTGGGACACACGGGTTCGGTTGAGTGACGTGAGATCACTTTAGTAATGAAAATGAGACTAGGCAGGGGCTAGGGCGCAGCAAGAGAGAGTCTTGTGTGCGCAGCCCTGCCCGTGTCGATTGAGGACCGATCCGTGTGCGGCCCTGCTGAACAAGTATTGAACGTACCGAAGGCATATCGGATATATGGGTCCCGATAAACTGATGTAGCCTAAACCTCCGGGCGTCGAGGCATAACGCACCGATTTATAGGTGTAGTCTGAGGGCAGCAAGGTGGAAATCTGCCAACGGGCATAGAGAGATGCTCCGTGTGGGGAACCTCCTGCTCGTTTCGGTGCGACCGGTTCGACGTTTGGGCTGTTGGGTAAAAGGTTGTCCCGTACGACATCGAGTGAGCGTGCTGTGCAGCTCCACGGGTGGGCGTACGTGGCGTGCTCTTTGGGTTTCCCTGCAGGTGTATATCGAGTCGATTCGCCGTCCCTCGCGGTGACGAGTACCGCTCGTTCACTGTGTCGTAACGTAGACTAATGAATGAACTGTTATGATTCCATATTGCTGTTATGATATAATTGTATTGCTACATGTGTGCCACCAAATATTGCTCACTAAATTTCAGCTTCATGAACAGTTAACTTGTTGCTAAAAGCTGAACTAAGGATGAACTTGTAGGCGTGTCCATTTGCTGCAACATTGCTACCCTATGTCATAGTACACCTCATATGTAGAGTTTCATGCTTAGGTGAGTCGGTTAAGCCTTGCTGAGCCTTCGTGCTCACGGTTGCTGCTTAAGTGTTTTACAGGTGAGGAGCCACCCACGGACTCGGAGTACGAGTCCACCGGTGAAGGTTACCCTCCGTTGGGGACCACGGCTGAGTGGGAGCCGTACACGCCGCGCTGAGCTGAGGAGTCCAGCTAGTGTGGGTTGCCCTAGGGCTGGGCAACCACTTTTGCTAGATAGGCGGGCGTGAGTTGTATAAAAGAAACTTCCGCTGTGTAATAAAAGACCCTAGTTGTAACTGAGAAGTGTACTATTTTGTACATTCAGTTTGTCCTCCCATGTAATATAATGTGTTCCTATGACGTGTGATGTCGGGTGTCGCATCGCGCGGCACCACCCTCTGCGATCCTGGATGAGCGGATCCCGGTCCGCCACAGCCTGGTATCAGAGCCGCAGTTGGGATAGCACAGTACTAAAGGACTGCATTATGGGAAAAACTTAGGTATATGGTGAGGATTCGGTAGTTGCCCAAGTAAGGACTATATTAGCATAGTTACTTAAAGTGGCAAAGACTAACTTATGTGTTATAATTCTGAATTTCAATTATGTAACAACGCACCTACGCTCTGGTAAGTATGGTAAGGAACGCCACCGAAAGCGATTCAATTTCGGTTAGCTCCCCCTGACGAGGAACGTGGTTCAGGGATTGATCTCACAGCTTGGTGTGAGACGTCAATATGAAACTTTTGGACTCGTCATGTCCCTGAGTTCATATGAAACGCTGATCCCTAGCGTGCATTAGGCAAGTAAGTGGAGACCCCATCGCGTGGTCAGTAACGCGAGAGTGTGTTCGTCTAGAAATAGCCCAGGAGGACATACGCAGCGCTTGCCATCGGCGTGCCCTGCAGGGCAGTAGGTGGTATCTGTTGGGTTGATAACATTCCCAGCCGTGACGACCCGTTCATGACATACTCGGTTTCCCCGTCGTGTGGTGTTGAAACACGATCACGTGCCTTGAGACGTGACTTAGCTCAAGGACGGCCGTATGGCAATGATACGGGTGTTTGTATTTACTTTTAAATATGAAACTGCCTGAAATGAACAACCTTTGAGTGCACCATTATTGTGTGGTCTTCTGCAGGTACTAACCACGTATGTATCCGTGTAGAAAACGTGTGCGAGAGACCGTTTAGTGCCACACTTGAGACGTATATGCCGGTATGATCCGGTTAGGATTTTCTTTTGTGAGGAACGTAGTACCGAGATATTGTAGGCATATGCATGAAAATAATGATAACAAGGAATTAAAATCTATAGGTTCAACATTTAGGACCCTGGTTGGGTATAAGAATGAGATAGTGATGAGTGTAGTTCCAAAAAGACTGAAAAACAGAGTGCTCTGTTTTGGACAGCAAGTTTGCTGATCTTCAACAGGGCATAACTCACAGGTCTTTTAGCCCAGAGAGATGTGCTATATAGTTCTGAAAAGGTATTTAAGTACTCTACAACTTTGTTGTAGACTCCCAGCGCTGAAACACACCTTAAGCTGGCTTAAATTCCAAAGGAATGTAAACTGTCCAGAACCCGGACAGAGTAAAACATTCTCTGAGCTGTTCTGTTTTTCAAACATAACTCCCAGGTGAAAAAAAAAGTATATAATACATCCTTAGAAAGAGTAAAAGATGTGTGATATCTTTGCAATTCAAAGTTCCTGAAATTTCAGCACAGATTTCAGTGGAAACCAGGGTTGAAAACAGCCACTTCCAAGGGAGGTGCTGTTAAAATTCTCCCAGAAATTCTGCTGACTTTGAATTAGCATAACTTTTTAACCAAGGCTGATCTGGGGGCAATTGAATACTCGTTGGAAAGATACTGAAGTTAACTTTAACTTTGGTGTTCAACTTGAGTCATGAAGATACCCAGAACCAGATCAAAACTTGGAATAGGTAGAAACTGGTCATTCTGACATAAGAACGACAGTTGAACTCATTGGAGAGAGTGTTGTACCCTAAGGGTGGTATACATGGTGACAAAGCGATAATAATACCTCGTGGTGACCAAACCTAGTTATGGTGAGCTTCCAAAGTGGAGGTTCATCAAGTTGGATGTAACTAGTTTGTATTTGGTCTGATAATGGTGTAGCTTGTGCAAAGTTATTACATTATCTACTTACGAGATATATCGCATGTTTTTGTTGTCATAATGTTTTTACGCCCATTTTTATTGGTCTGCATGCAACAATGCTGCGGGGCTGATGATTATTGTCGTGTGGTTGCAGATGGTTCGTACTAGGACCACGCATGAGGTTGGTGGCTCTAGCCAACAGGGAGGTGATGACTCCCAGCCACCGGCCTACGACAGCACCCCGCAGCAGCAGCCACCACCGCCGCCTCCGCTTACTCTAGCGGATGTGATAGCGGCATTGGTGGGAGGTCGTGAGGAGCAGACCTACCTACTCCGCACGATCGTGCAGAATACGTCCCAGGCGGGGGGGACGTCAAGATAGAGGGCCTCGGGAGCCCCGTGATGTGTCCGACTCGGATTTCATGAGTACGCACCCTCCAGTGTTCACCGAAGCTGAGGAACCACTGGAGGCGGACAACTGGCTGCGGACCATCGAGTCCAAGTTCGGGCTGCTCCAATGTACGGAGCGGCAGAAGACCCTATTCGCAGCGCAGCAACTCCACGGTGCCGCTGGTGCGTGGTGGGCGAACTATGTCGCCTCACGTCCGGCTGGCCATGCCGTGGAATGGCAAGAATTCCGGGAGGCGTTTCGCGCCTATCACATTCCTCCCGGAATCATGAAGAGGAAGTTCCAAGAATTTTTGGAACTGAAGCAGGGCGGGAGGAGTGCCCACGACTACTCGCATGCCTTCAACCATCTGGCGCAGTATGCGTCAGACTACATCTCCACGGAGGAGAAGAAGAGGGAGCACTTCTACCGGGGGTTACACCCCGAAATGAAGACCCACCTCGTACAGTGGAACCGTGGCACATTCAACGACCTAGTCAATGCCGCCATCATGCAAGAGGACGCTCAGCGGGAGTTAGCAGCTGAGCAGAGGAAGCGCAGCGCTCCACCTAGCAGCGGTGGTGGCGCGCCCCGGAAGTACCGTATGATGTATCGGACACCATCCGGGCAGCAGTGACGTCCACCGGCGCGACCTCAACAGTCCGGGGGACGTTCGTTCCAAGCACCCCCGTTCCGTCCGCCGATGCCACCACCAAGACAGCAACAGCAACAGCAGCAGCAGACGGTACCTCGGGCGTTTCCACCGCCACAACGCGCCCCGGGTTTCCGTCCACCGATTAGCGGGGGACCGCCCCATTTCACCTGCTTCACGTGTGGCCAGGCGGGCCACTTCGTGAAGGACTGTCCCCAGGGGCAGCAGAGCAGCGGGCAAGCCCAGCTCCAGGGCGGTGCTCGAGGCCGACCTCCGGTGAAGAAGGTTGGTCAGCGGACTGGAGGCGTCCGCAACCTCGACAATGAGGACGCCCTAGAAGGAGACAACGTGCTGGCGGGTACGTTCACTCTCAACCATCAAGCTATCATCATACTTTTTGATTCTGGTGCAACCCACAACTTCATTAGTGCATCATATGTGGCTAAGCATCAGCTGGAAGCCTTTCCAACCGAGTGTTCTTATATGATCTGCTCACCGGGAGGAAAGATTTCAGCAACTATGATGGTTCCAAAAGCACCACTGTGCTTAGGTGGGGAGATATATCCCACCACTATGATTATCTTAGGGGGGGCAGAAGATTGATGCAATCTTGGGGATGTCATGGCTAAGTTACTATGGCGCTGTCCTGGAAACTTTAACACGGACGGTTCACCTCAACTCCCCATTACACCGTCCGCAGTCCCTCCTATTAGATAATCCAGTCAGAGAGGTTTCAGCGATCAATAGTGCTGAGGCTCTCAAGTTGGAAGACATCCCCGTAGTCCGGGAGTATCCCGACGTGTTCCCGGATGATCTACCAGGCATGCCACCTGAGTGGGATGTCGAGTTCAAGATCGAGCTCGCACCCGGGACTACGCCCATATCACGGAGACCATACAAGATGGCTCCAAATGAGCTGGCAGAACTGAAAGAACAGCTCAATGATCTGTTGAGCAAGGGTTTCATTAGGCCGAGTTCCTCGCCTTGGGGATGCTCGGCGCTATTCGTGAAAAAGAAGGATGAGACCCTGAGGCTGTGTATGGATTACCGGCCGCTCAACGCCGTCACCATCAAGAATAAGTACCCACTGCCCCGAATTGACATCTTGTTTGATCAACTTGTGGGGGCAAGTGTATTCTCAAAGATGGACCTTCGCTCTGGATATCACCAGATAAAGATCCGGGCGGAGGATATCCCGAAGACGGCCTTCTCAACGAGATATGGATTATATGAATATCTCGTCATGTCCTTTGGTCTCACAAATGCTCCAGCCCATTTCATGTATCTCATGAACTCGGTGTTCATGCCGGAGCTGGACAAGTTCGTGGTAGTGTTCATCGACGATATCTTGGTTTACTCCAAGACAGAAGCCGAACATGCCAAACATTTGCGGATCGTTCTTCAACGATTACGAGACCACAAGCTCTATGCCAAGTTCAGCAAATGCGAGTTTTGTATCAGCCAAGTGCCATTCTTGGGACATATCATCTCCGCAGAAGGCATTGCGGTTGACCCAAGTAAAATAGAGCAAGTGCTGAAATGGAAAGCTCCCACTTCAGTTCATGAAGTCAGAAGCTTTCTCGGGTTGGCGGGATACTATCGGAGATTTATTCCAAGTTTCTCCAAGCTCGCTAAACCGATGACAAAATTTCTGAAGAAGGGGACGAAGTATGTTTGGAACACGGCGTGTGAAGGAGCCTTCCAAGCATTGTGAAACGTCTCACAACAGCCCCGGTCTTAGCTCAGCCGGATACAACAAAGCCCTTCGACGTGTATTGTGACGCGTCCGGTATTGGGCTCGGCTGCGTGTTGATGCAGGAAGGATGTGTGGTCGCTTATGGCTCACGCCAACTTCGGAATCATGAGCAGCATTATCCCACTCATGACCTTGAGCTTGCTGCAGTGGTTTTGGCGCTGAAAATGTGGAGGCACTATCTCCTGGGGAATTTGGTGCATCTATACACCGACCACAAGAGCTTGAAATACATTTTCACCCAGAAGGAGCTGAACATGAGGCGGAGGAGGTGGTTAGAACTGATCAAAGATTATGAGATTGAGATCCATTACCACCCCGGCAAGGCGAATGTGGTTGCCGACGCACTGAGTCAGAAATCACATGTCCATCACCTCACCATTACACCGGTGGAGGAGGAAGAGCCAAGTTTATACTTGGTTCCTTATGGATCGCAGTACAACCTTGCCCTCATCCCTACGATTAGGGAGGACATCATTGCAGCTCAGAAAGATGACAAAGGCATGGCACATCTCCAGAGACGGATAGACAATGGAGAAATTAAATGTTTCCGGAAAGATGATGAGGGGACGCTATGGTTCAATGACCACATAGTAGTACCCCGAGATATGGAGTTGAGGAAAAAGATCCTCGATGAAGCTCACTTGTCTAAGTACTCCATTCATCCGGGCAGCAACAAGATGTACCAATATTTGAAACAGAAATTTTGGTGGACACGGATGAAGCGGGAGGTAGCGAAGTACGTATCCGAGTGTGATACGTGCCGATGAGTGAAGGCTGATCACATGAAGAAATCAGGGCTGCTACAACCCCTGAAGATCCCAGCATGGAAATGGGAAGATGTGAGCATGGATTTCATTGTGGGATTACCACTAACAGCCAACAAGCATGATTCCATATGGGTAATCGTTGATCGGTTAACCAAGACGGCTCACTTCATTCCGGTGAATACACGTTACAATGCCGGCAAATATGCGGAGCTATACATAGCGAAGATTCTATGCCTATACGGGGTACCCAAGACCATTGTCTCAGATCGAGGTGCATTATTTGTATCTCGCTTTTGGGAGCAGCTACACGCTGCATTGGGTACTAAGTTGATCAAGAGCTCCGCCTATCACCCTCAGACAGATGGCCAGACAGAGAGGGTGAATCAAGTCCTAGAAGACATGTTGAGAGCATGTGCCATCCACCATGGTGGGAACTGGGATCATCACCTACCATTGGCAGAATTCTCGTACAACAACGGCTATCAGGCGAGTATCAAAATGGCACCTTACGAAGCTCTCTACGGTCGTAAATGCCGCACCCCATTAAATTGGTGCGAGTCCGGTGAAAGGGTCACATTCGGGGTTGATGTGGTGAACGACGCCGAAGAGCGCGTTTGGACAATTTAAGCCAATTTGAAGGCCGCTCAATCCCGACAGAAGAGCTACGCTGATAAGAGGCGTAGACCGTTGCACTTTGACGTTGGGGAACACGTGTACCTCCGCGTGTCTCCGATGAAGGGCGTGCACCGGTTCAGTGTAAAGGGGAAGCTCGCTCCCCGTTTCATTGGACCCTATGCTATCACCGAGAAGTGTGGACCAGCAGCGTATCGATTTGAGCTATCGGCATCCCTTGCTGGTGTCCATGATATCTTCCATGTTTCGCAACTGCGAAAATGTTTGAAGCATACAGATGTTGTTCCTATCAAAGACATTGGCGAGTTGAAACCGGATTTAACATATGATGAGTATCCGGTGGAAATTCTTGATGAGAAAGCCCGAACCACGCGTAGCAGAACATTGTGGTTCTACAAGATCCTCTGGAGTAACCACACCGCTGATGAAGCGACGTGGGAGAGCGAGGAGTTCCTTCACTCAAATTACCCGAAGTTCATGGCTTCTCAACACGGGTAAGTCCCTACTACATCGCTATCTCTTCTTTTGTAATCTCGGGACGAGATTCTTTTAAGGGGGGAGGGATGTAAAAGCCCAAGAAAAGGGACTTGCAAAAACTTTTCTTCACCTCACAACACCCCAGTTTTCGTTGGGGGTATCTTAGGAAATATTGTGAAGAGCAAGTAACCTTCATCAAAAGAGTGATTATAGGGGAAAGTCTTCCTTTTAACAAAGTGCGATTTGGACATAGGAACATGAGAGGTTGAGCTCACCCCTAGAACTTAAAAAGTCTTGGGAAGGTTCAGTCCAAGTTTCTTAGAAATCCAACACTTTTTGAGGCACTTTTTGGGTTATTTGAAAAAGAGGCCAATTTGAATGCAAATTCAAATTGCAGCAACTTTCATCACCCAAATTCAAAAGTTAGCTTCATATTCTTATTCAGCACATTTTTGTGAGCTCACACACCAATTTTCACTCCATTTGGAGTTGATCTTGACATGAGCTAAGTGGGACAAATTCAAACTTTATTTGAATTCAAAAACTAAACTTGTGCTGAAATTCACCCAAGCCGAACCCAATTTGAATTCTATTCAATTCAAATGGCTCAGGGGTGAATAATTTGAATCACCAGGGGTATTATGGGGCTCACTGTTTACAACAGTGATTAGGAGTAAATTCCAGAGGTTAAAACTCCGGGTGGGACCCACGTGTCATAGAGAGGAGAAGGAGAAACTTGCACCCAAAGTCAGAGTCTCGGTGGGAAATTCCGCCGAGCAGCTGTCGGCTATGCCACCGAGCAGCTACCGGTGCCACCAGCTGCTTCCCTCTCCGCACGCTGGCGCCCAGGGCGGCTGGCTCGCGCCCCCACGCGACCGGCACCGCCTCAACCAAGCGCGAGTCGGCCGGCTTTATCTTCTCGCGGGCAAACCCGAGCAGCGGCAATTTGTTCTCGCCGCAGCTCTCTGCTCAATCGGGAAAACCAGCAAAACCATCTCCTCCTTCGTCCCGGAGCTGCTAGACAGCCACCTGAGCTCGCACTCCACCTCTCCAATGCCAGAAACCTCGAGCTCCGACCTCCTTTGCCCAAAGACGATCGCCACCGCGGCGACCTAGCCTCAGCCGAGAGTCAGGCGCCCGTGGGCAGCGTTCCACAGGCGTTTTCACGGTCCAGCGAGAGAGGCAACAGGAGCGTGCGACCACCGTGCTGCTCTCCTCTAAGTTTGGAAGCCAACCGTGAAGAATCCGTAGAGAATTTCCAGTTTTTGCTCCGGCGACCGTAAACCGAGCTTCCGGTACGGTTTCTTTAAATTCTCGCTCTATGGTCTTTCGGAGGTCATCGAATCTTGCACATAGACGCTGGACTAGCCGGCGATCAAGTTCTTTTCTGCATCCGTAGCGTGAAACTGTCTAGGAGTGACGAATTTCAAGCTCGATCGAGGGCGGTCATGGCGGGCACGATCGGTCACACGGTGCCGACCGACTTGCCGCCATCCCTGAACCCTTTTGACACCTTGTCGAGCTTCCTAGAGGTACACTGATGCTGTAGGGCCGTTTGTTCGAGGTGTTGGCGGGTTTAGAAACCACGGTCGACGGCGTCGAACCTCAACCGAGGCTGCGGCACGTCGTCGAGCTACTTCCGGTCACCCCCAGACCGACCTGTCACCACCGACGTGTTCCTCGACGTCGACAACCCCCTGGCGGCGATTTTCAGACCATGGGAGGTCCGGCAGCGGCGAGCCGGCGAGCCCCGAGTCTGCTCTGGCGAGGTCGGCGGCGCGGGCGCGAGAGAAACGGCGGGAGGAAGACGAAGCTGGCTGGGCCACGTGTCAGCGGCTGAAGAATTTAAATCAGGATCGGGTGAGGCCAGGGATCGGCTGTGCTGGCGCGCGAATACCCTGTGAGCTCCCATGCCGGACACCTCCACGCTCGACACGTGTGGTATCCCCGGTGTGCCGGACACCTCCGCGCTCGACACGTGTCCCCACGGGCCCCGAGAGTTTAAACTTCCCCCCGATTTTCAGGATTCTTCCAAACTTCAAATCCTCAGAACTTTGGCTAGAGAGCTCCAAGTTCAGTGAACCAAATTTTGCTGAACTCAGGATTCTCAGTACTTTCCAGCAATACCAAATTCAGCTCATGAAAGTGAATAGTTTTCTAGAATTAAATCCCTAAAGTTTAAACTGTTGGGAATTTTATCTGGAGAACTACTTCATGAAAAATTCTGAATTTCGGCTGAAAGGTTCATTGGAAAATCCCTGAATCCCAGTAAGATTTTCAGACTCATCCAAGTTCATTTAGTTACCCTAATTGGGTGATTAAGGGGACTGCCCAGAGAAAATAGAAAAATGTATAGAAACATTTTTCAGATTTTCTCCAATCTTAATTAGGACATAACTTTCTGTAGGATTCTTAAAATGACATGAAACCAATTCCATTAGAACCGTCCTAAATTCTAGTTTCCAGAAAGTAATGGTGGGAGCCATGAAAAACCCTGGAATTACTTAGGGGCTCAATTATTGACCAAAGAGGCTTTTATTTGTACAAGGTTCAATCGAACTTTGTTTCAAATAAAACTTGGTCACAACTCGGGTTAGGCCCCTACCAATCCACCATAAAAATTTCAGAACCAAAGGGGAGGGCTAGCTAGAGTTATTAGCAATTATGTATTTAAGTTCACACATTGCATTTAAATTTACATGTAGTATTGTATTCAACGTGTAGACATTGAAGAAGAGACCCCGGAAGTGCTGGATTTCCTCCTTCCGGAAGAGGAACTAACCCCTGACCAGCAGCAACAAGGCAAGCCCCGGTTTGCATTAACCTTTTTATAAGTTTTTACCTTGTTTACATGTGTCATATGAAGTATGATTATGCATTAGGTATAGGATGAATGAAACCCCACTTGCATAACCAAAGGTTCCTAAAAGAGTGAGGGTAGTGTCAAGTACCTCGAGTAGACAGGCTATGCTTAATGAGTCATAGGACTTCGGTACAAGTCGAGTAGTTGGAATCTACTCGCGAGATAGGCATTGGGACACACGGGTTCGGTTGAGTGACGTGAGATCACTTTAGTAATGAAAATGAGACTAGGCAGGGGCTAGGGCGCAGCAAGAGAGAGTCTTGTGTGCGCAGCCCTGCCCGTGTCGATTGAGGACCGATCCGTGTGCAGCCCTGCTGAACAAGGATTGAACGTACCGAAGGCATATCGGATATATGGGCCCCGATAAACTGATGTAGCCTAAACCTCCGGGCGTCGAGCCATAAAGCACCGATTTATAGGTGTAGGCTGAGGGCAGCAAGGTGGAAATCTGCCAACGGGCATAGAGAGATGCTCCGTGTGGGGAACCTCCTGCTCGTTTCGGTGCGACCGGTTCGACGTTTGGGCTGTTGGGTGAAAGGTTGTCCCGTACGACATCGAGTGAGCGTGCTGTGCAGCTCCACGGGTGGGCGTACGTGACGTGCTCTTTGGGTTTCCCTGCAGGTGTATATCGAGTCGATTCGCCGTCCCTCGCGGTGACGAGTACCGCTCGTTCACTGCGTCGTAACGTAGACTAATGAATGAACTGTTATGATTCCATATTGCTGTTATGATATAATTGTATTGCTACATGTGTGCCACCAAATATTGCTCACTAAATTTCAGCTTCATGAACAGTTAACTTGTTGCTAAAAGCTGAACTAAGGATGAACTTGTAGGCGTGTCCATTTGCTGCAACATTGCTACCCTATGTCATAGTACACCTCATATGTAGAGCTTCATGCTTAGGTGAGTCGGTTAAGCCTTGCTGAGCCTTCGTGCTCACGGTTGCTGCTTAAGTGTTTTACAGGTGAGGAGCCACCCACGGACTCGGAGTACGAGTCCACCGGTGAAGGTTACCCTCCGTCGGGGACCACGGCTGAGTGGGAGCCGTACACGCCGCGCTGAGCTGAGGAGTCCAGCTAGTGTGGGTTGCCCTAGGGCTGGGCAACCACTTTTGCTAGATAGGCGGGCGTGAGTTGTATAAAAGAAACTTCCGCTGTGTAATAAAAGACCCTAGTTTGTAACTGAGAAGTGTACTATTTTGTACATTCAGTTTGTCCTCCCATGTAATATAATGTGTTCTTATGACGTGTGCTGTCGGGTGTCGCATCGCGTGACACCACCCTCTGCGATCCTGGATGAGTGGATCCCGGTCCGCCACAGAACTGGGTTGGCCTTAGTGGCGACTTGGTGAGAAAAGGGTTGTTAGACCTGGTCCTTTGTGGACTCCTCAACGGGGACATAGATTCCTGAGTGGAATCGAACCTCGGGAAAAATTTCTTGACGTCTCTCTTGCATTTACATTTCATTGAACGTCAAGATTGCTTAGGGTTTATTTCGATTATTTCACTATTAGAGTATACATCATTACAATCTTGCAATCTATTTCAATATCTGTCGGTACCTGAGATATTGGGTACCCCGCGCACAGGGGAAAATGCCTAAGGAACTCGCCCTTCTCCGCAGGGAGAGCTCCGAAGGCGCCACGCGTCCGGCGGGGCCGGACCTCCCTCTCCTCAGAGGAGAGCTCCGGGCCCGCCACGTGGCATACAGAAGCCGGACCTCCCCCTCCGCGGGAGAGAGCTCCGAAGGCGCCACGCGTCCGGCGGGGCCGGACGTCCCTCTCCTCAGAGGAGAGCTCCGGGCCCGCCACGTGGCATACAGAAGTTGGACCTCCCCCTCCGTGGGAGAGAGGTCCGAAGGTGCCACGCGTCCGACGGGGCCGGACCTCCCCCTCCTTAGAGAAGGGCTCCGGGCCCGCCACGTGGCCAGAAGAACGGCGCTGCCTGCCCCCGAGAGATAGGCAGTGGGCATAAAGACGCCCCATACCTTGCCCGTACAAGGTATTCAAGGCCCGCGTCTTCCCAAGACGCGGAGACGCGGAGCACGCCTCTGTCAGGTGCCGTTGCGCCCAGTCGCATCACAGACTGGCGCGCGGTGTCAGAACCTGCCAGCCAATAAACACCGCGACAAGACATCCCATGCCGCCTGCGCCGTCATCAACCACTACGACTAGCATGCGGCATGGGCAGGGCGGCAAGATGAAGACTCAAAAGCCTTCGACCACAGACAACTACCGGCATAACTGCAGATACGGTAGATGATATACAATCTTCCCGGGACCACCTATTGGGTCCCGGCCCCCCTTGTAAGCCGCCCGAGTCTTGGACTATAAAAGGCTCGGGTAGGCGACGATAGCAAGGGTTCGCACTCTGCAACTCATACGCTAGCCATACACTCCCAAGCTGTAACTCACCCCCAAGCTCAGGACTCCGGCCCTGAGCAGCAAGCAATACAGCGAGCTCCATAGCTCGCCGTGGACGTAGGGTTTTACGCTCCGGCGGCCTGAACCACGTAAAACTCACCGCGTCAAGCTCTTACTAACTCGTCCATCCGCGCAAGCTCTCCGCAAGGGACTAGCCCCACCGAAAAAAGAACCTCCGCGGGCTGCCCGGTGCAGGCCCGGGGGAAGTGTCGACCAAACACTTCGACAATATCCTATCACACTTGTCGTATAGGATTTTTAGTTGGTTTATCCACACTTAGTTAAACTAAAATCTGAAGGAAAACCCATAAAAATCAAGTTTTAGGTCTTTCCAACAGTTTGACCAAACTAGTCCGCCCCTGTGCCAGACTAGTCCAGCCCCTTTTAGGCTTTTCAACAAGCTGACCGGACTAGTCCACCCCTGAGCAAGATTAGTCCGGCCCTTGTGGTCTAATCTTGTTTAATTAATTCATTAACAGGTATTTTAGCCTATTCACCCCCCTCTAGGCAATTTCAGAATCGATATGCATGTCCAAGGATCTAACCATCAAAATGCATTTGAAGATGAATTGTTTACCCACAAGGTTCAAGAGGGTGGTTCAATGTCCTCTCATGTTCAAGTCTTCAAGGAGATTATTTCGGACCTAGCGTCTGTGGAGGTAAAATATGATCATGAGGATTTAGCTTATGCTCTTGTGTTCGTTGCCCCCGTCTTACTCAAATTTCAGAGACACTATATTATACAGTCATGATACTCTAACTGTTGAAGAGGTCTATGATGCTTTGCATGCTAAAGAAAAGATGAAGCAGATAGTGTCTACTGATTCCGCTGCCAGTTTTGATGGAGAAGGCTTGTCTGTTCGTGGTAGGATAGAGAAGAAATCAAATAAAAGTTTGAGTGGTCAGAAACACCGCTCTAAATCCAAAGGTAAAGAAAAGTTCTGTAGATATTGCAAGAGGAATAATCATGATATCTCTGAATGTTACAAGCTACAGAATAAAGAAAAGAGAAAAGTTGCTCAAAAGTCCACAAATAAATTCAGTGATGATGGTAGTACCTCTATTGTCTCTTCCGATAGCAGTTCTAATGGTGATATTCTCGTTGCTTTTGTTGGATGCGCTAAAATTAACGATGAATGGGTTCTTGATTCTACCTGCACGTTTCATATATGCATTAACAGAGACTGGTTCTCCACTTATGAATCTATACAGGGTGGAGGTTCTGTTTTGATGGGTGATAAAACACCTCACAAGGTTGTAGGCATTGGATCCGTTCAGATTAAGATGTTTGATGGTATTGTCAGGACATTGACAGATGTGAGGCATGTTCCAACTATGACGAGAAATCTTATTTCTTTGAGTACTCTTGATCTCAAATGGTACAAGTATTCTGCTGAAGGTGGAGTTATGAAGGTAACTAAAGGCTCTCTTATTGTGATGAAAGGTGACTTGTTAAAATCAAATTTATATATTCTTCAAGGCGTTACAATTATTGGTAATGTTGTTGTTTCTTCTAAGTCACCTGATTCTGATACTACAAATTTATGGCATATGCGTCTCGGTCACATGAGTGAACTTGGTTTATCAATTTTGAGCAAGAGAGGTCTTCTTGATGGGCACAACATCACTAAATTGGATTTTTGTGAGCATTGTGTGTTTGTCAAACACAATAGGGTGAAGTTCAACACTTCGGTTCATACAACTGAAGGTATTCTGATTTATGGGGACCATCTCGTAATACATCTATTGGAGGTGCTCGTTTTATGTTGACTATTATTGATGATTATTCGAGAAAGGTATGGTCTTATTTCTTGAAACATAAATCAGAAGTATTTTCTACATTTAAAGAGTGGAAGACTATGGTGGAGAATCAAACTGATAGAAAGGTGAAGGTTCTTCGTACTGATAATGGGATGGAATTTTGTTCTAATGAATTTAACTCTTATTACAAGTCTCATGTCATTGTGAGACATCGCACTATTGGTCACACACCTCAGCAAAACGGTGTGGCTAAGCGTATGAACAGGACTATCATCTCCAAGGCCCGTTGCATGTTGTCTAATGCTGATCTTAATAGACGTTTTTGGGCTGAGGCCGCTTCCACTGCTTGCTATCTTATTAATTGTTCGCCCTCTATTGCAATTGATAAAAAGACTCCAATTGAGGTGTGATCTGGTTCTCCAACTAACTATTCTGAGTTGAGAATCTTTGGTTGTCCTGCTTATGCTCATGTTGATAATGGAAAATTGGAGCCTAGAGCTATTAAGTGCATTTTTCTTGGTTATGGTTTTGGTGTGAAAGGTTATAGATTGTGAGATCCTGAATCTAAAAAGGTTATAACTCGTAGAAGTGTTGTCTTTAATGAATCTGCTATGAGTACAAATGCTATGAGTACTAATACCCCTATTCAGACTTCTCAGAATTCTAGTGTACAGGTGGAGCATTTAATTGATTCAACACATACACCAGATGCTGATGACTTGGATGCACTTATTGATGATGATTCATCGGTTATCCCACATTCTTCTCCTGTTGTGCAGCCTCCACAACATTCTATTGCAGTTGACAGGTCTAGGAGGCTTCATATTCGACCTAAGAGGTTAATTGAGAATGCAACGTTGTTGCTTATGCTTTGAGTTGCGCAGAAGCTATTGAAGGTAATGCAGAACCTTCTAATTGTTCTGAGGCTATTACTTCTGCGGACTGCAATAGTTGGGTTGCCACTATGCAAGATGAGATGGGGTCACTTGAAAAGAATGATACTTGGGAGTTAGTGCCTTTGCCTAAAGAGAAAAAGCTCGTTTGCTGCAAATGGATTTTCAAGAGGAAAGAATCTATTTCTCCTAATGAGATTGTTAGGTATAAAGCAAGGTTGGTTGCTAAGGGCTATAGTCAGATTGCAGGTATTGACTATAATGATGTCTTTTCTCCTGTTGTGAAGCATAGTTTTATTCGTAGTTTACTCAGCATTATTGCTATGCATGATTATGAGATGGAGCAACTGGATGTTAAAACTGCATTTTTACATGGAGAATAAGATGAAGACATTTATATGGATCAACCTGAAGGCTTTATTATTCAAGGCTCAGAACATCTTGTTTGCAAGTTAAAGAAGTCTCTTTATGGCTTGAAATAATCTCCTAGACAATGGTATAAGAGATTTGACTCCATTATGCTCTCTCAAAATTTTAAGCGGTCTTCCTATGATAGTTGTGTTTATTTGAAGATTGTTGATAATTTAGCTATTTATTTACTTCTCTATGTCGATGATATGTTGATTGCTGCAAAAGATAAGTCAGAAATAGCTAAATTAAAGGCACAATTGAGTAATGAATTTGAGATGAAGGATTTGGGTGCAGCAAAGAAAATTCTTGGCATGGAGATTATTAGAGAGAGACAAGCTGGCAAGTTATATCTTAGTCAACAAGGTTATATTGAAAAGGTCCTTCATCATTTCAGTATGCATGATGCTAAACCAGTGAGTACTCCTTTAGCTCCACATTTTAGATTACCATATGCTTTATGTCCCGAGTCAGTGTCACACCCGGTTTCTCCGAAGAACAACCGAGTGAATATCACATGTATGCCAGGATCATTTTCTCATACATGTGATGACAAATAGTGAAGCATCATTTATCACAAGCCAGGTGTCGAATATAAATAAGTCTTACATAGCATATGTCTCGATGGACGATAATAAGTTTATAACAAGTAAATAAAATAGCAGCGGAATATTATTCTTGTGGGCTCTGTCACAGGCGTTGCCCGGGGGACTCCATGAACCTAGAAACCTTCTTTGGGTCCAAAGTCTTGATCATTAAACACCACATTATTCTCTTGACCTGAGCAGCAATTTAAACCAACAAATATGCAAGGTTGAGTACCGATGGTACTCAGCAAGTGTGGAAAGATTATGTCATGCATGGCTTGAACAAGAAGAGGTTGAACTCATGGTTAAAGCACTACACAATTATTGCCTACCACCTTAGCTTATTAAGCACCTACATTACTACACAGGTGAAATGGTCCCAATCTCCCATCCCATCATCATAATCAAATAACCATAACATCATTTCCAATGTTAAGCTCCCCGCTTAACATCCTCAACTTCCAAAACCATCACTCCTCTAATCATGAATAAGTCCAAGCCGCTCTTGACCGTGAGCACGGCTGTCATGACAGTTTTGACTCTGCAGAGTTTGTACCACTGTACCCACATGTAGTGATTTCATCCTCCGTTGTCGGGTGGACTAAAAGAACCTCCATTATGCCAGTGGCTACGAACCACGTTCACACTTCCCAGGTGTGTAGCCAGGAGATCACTATGAAGCCTTTACAAAGGGATTCCCGACGAGAGTGGGCCCACTGAGGTTTCACCCCTAACACATTCAAGAGGCTCCAACCCCGCTGCAGTGGCCCCCTCTTGAGCCTTGCGGTTCATATGGTAGTCCAGCTGACACCTATTCCCCGCACCATCCAACACACCCATACTACGCCGGGAATACACCTAATTAATTGGCCAAGCTGCCCCATCTCAGCATGTGGTTGGCACGGTAAAGCCAGGTTACATGCTCCATGAACCGGTCCTTAGGATCCAGGCAAGTACTAAACACAAACCCGAGTCTCGTGCACCCAGCACCAACCAAATCATCCAACTTTCCTTGATCCCTACCTCTACATAACTCATAACATCTCATTCAAGAGTATGGTAAAATAAACTGATGATCTCATATCCCAAATATCCCATTCTAAGCATGGCTAAGCATAAGCATGTAAATAAATGACATAATAAAATAAATCCCAACCCAAGCTACAAGGAAACAAGGTGATGCAATTCTAGGGAAACATCCTAGCACGGGTTTCATATTTTCAATTGACAATGCAAATAATTCTATCTACACATCCTAGTATAGGATCAAAGTAGTCAAGGACACTTGCCTTTTTCCTGCTGCTCTTGGAATGGGTAGTCCTGATCTTGGAAAGGAAAAAATTGCTCTAGAGCAGGTTCTACTCATACCATCACACATAGCAAAAGAAAACAACAATCCATAAGACATAGTTCACACTTCCACTTCATACAAACCACACATTCACATTTATGAAAGTCATTCACATTACTATGTGTTGTGGTTACTCTATGTGTGTTGATTTTGGGCTTACATGCACTTTTAAACATGTGCATATGATTTCTACTTTTGTTTCATATTTATGTTGGCATACTATATATGAATTTCTAATTTAAATAAATTCCTTATATTCAATTGATACACATTTTAGCTACCAAGTATGCATGGAAGGTATTTTCCTACTTCATATGTGTCTTCAAACCTTCTACCAACCCTAAACTGAATTCTTTGGATTTTGAAAACTTCATTTATCATTTTCTAGTTATTCATACCTAGCTTGCTATATTTTCAGATTTATTTCCTATGTCTAAATGTGAACTTTATTATGAAAATAGTAAGACACCTTATCTAAACAGAATAGGTTTTGGATCTAAAATATTAAATAATATATTTTTGAACTTCTCCTCTGATGTGAACTATTTTACATTTATTTTACTAATTTTCAGAATTATTCTCTACTTAAAAATGTGTCCCTATAACTCATAAATGTGAATAATCAATTAGACAGATTCATTTCAGCCAAAAATATATTTTTATCTCACTCCAAAGTTTTCTAAGTACTAGGAAAGTTTTTAATTTGAATTTACAATGTGTTTGTCCCATCTTTTAATTTTTAAATACTAATCACATATCCAAATTCCTAAATTTAATATCACATAGGGTTAAAAAGGTAAACTCACCCCACTACAGGGTCTATTATATTATTTTAAGAATTTTCAGGGGTCTAACTACACATAACAGAGGGGTTTTCCTAATTTTTATTAAGTCCAAGGGCTAAAACTGATTTTTAAATGAATTTACATGATTTTCTGAAGTTCCAGGGGCTAGATCAGAAGTTTCCGGAGCTAGCTCGCATTTTCCGAGAACCCTAGGGGGTAGCGCGTAAGAATCCCGGCCTTTATAACACGGGGCTGACGTGGACCGTCCGATTTAAAACAGACGGCTGAGATTATAACGTCGAACCGGTTCGCGGGGATTTAAATTCTACCGTGCGATTTAAAATAGACGGCGCACAAGCGGCCACGTCGCTCTGATCGAGCGCGGGCGGCGCTGCCCGGCGGCGCACGGCGGCGGGAGGCGGCGATCTCGCCGGAGAGCTTCGGATCTTCGTCAATTCTTCCTAAAACCGTGATTTTATGGCATAGATCGGTAGAGGGGAGGTCGGGAATCTCACCTCGGGGGTTTTCTTGAGCTCGGAGGTCCTGGAAAGTGGTCGGCGACGAGGTCCGAGGTGAATTCACGGCGAGGCTCGTCGGCGTTGTGTTTGAAGCGCAAACCACCGAGTTTTCTGCACCTGCGCGGTTCCCCGGAGGCGGTGGATCAAGATCAGCGCGTTAGATGAGAAATCCCGAGCGAAGATCGAGCGAAATTGGCCGGAGAAACTCGGGTTCTCACCGGGAAGAAAAACAGCCGATAGCGGGTGAAAATCAGGAAGATGCCGGTGTTTATATAGCCGGGGGAGGGCGGCGTTCGGTTGTGATCGAGTTTGCGTCATCCAGGAACAAAATTCGGCTGGGATACGCGAGGATCCGGGGCGGTTTCGATTCGGAGGTGAGAAGAGTCCGGCCGACCGAGCGCGGGCGCGAGAAGGAAGAAGGGTTGGCGGGCCCCGCGTGTCAGTGGGAAAGAGGGGGGCCGCGCGGCTGCGGGCTGGCGCGGGGATGAGTGGGCCGGCTGGTGGGTTTCGGCCCACTGGTCGGGGAGGTTTATTTTTTTCCTTTTCTTTTTCTTTCTCATTTCTGTTTTGAGTTTAATTTGAATTCCAGTTTGAATTTGAATTTTTGCTCCACATGCAATACGTCCAAAATTTTTTAAATTCCCCTCTTAACAGGTTTTGGGGTGTTACAGTCAGACTATGATATTGAGTACATGTCTTGAGTTCCCTATACTAGCGTAGTTGGATCTCTTATGTATGCTATGGTTTGCTCTCGTCCTGATTTGTCATATGCATTAAGTGTTGTTAGTAGATACATGGCTAATTCTGGCAGGGAGCACTGGAAAGCGGTTCAATGGATTTTGAGATACGTGTGTGGTACTTCAAATGCTTGCTTGTAGTTTGGGAAATCCGGACATGGACTTGTTGATTCAGATTATACTGGTGATTTGGATAAAAGGAGATCTCTCATAGGTTATGTTTTCACCATTGGTGGTTGTGCTGTCAGTTGGAAAGTTTGTTTGCAGCGTACTGTTGCTTTATCAACTACTAAAGTTGAATACTCCCTCCGTTCTAAAATAAATGACGTTTAGGATACAAAATCTAGTTCAATTTGAACTAAATTAGCTGTCCTAAACGTTATTTATTTCAGAACAGAGGGAGTATATGGCTATTTTTGAAGCTTGTAAAGAAGCCATTTGGCTTAGAGGTTTATATGCTGAGATTTGTGGAGATGATTCTTGCACTAATATATTTTGTGATAGTCAGAGTGTTATTCACCTTACAAAAGATCAAATGTTTCATGAGAGAAAAACATATTGATGTGAGATATCACTTTATTCGGGATGTGACGGCTCATGGTGATATTAAAGTGTGCAAGATCAGTACTTATTATAATCATGTTGATATGATGACAAAGTCGGTTCCTACTAACAAATTTGAGTTTTGCTCAAGCTTGGTTGGTATTAAAGCTTGGTCCTAGTGACTTATTGGTGCACGGTGTTATTTATTATTGAAGAGAGTTAATTGATGATTCTTCATTGACTACATGATGGAATTTGTATCAAAGTGGAGTTTGTTGGAATATGATCCAAATTCTGATATCGCTGGGGAGGCCTAGGAGATATGAGGTGGATTCCTTCCACGTTAAGGATCGTGTTTATTTTTTGAGGATTTATTCCTTTTTATCTGCCACCCCTATAAATACATCTTGTAGGCTGTTGAGGGAGAGCAAGAGAGAAGAGACCCTCATTGTAATCCCCATTGTAAACTCTCATCATATAGTGAGATCGCCAGTCGGCGCCCGTGGTTTTTTCCCCATTGTGTCTCGTGTTCGATCTTGTTTACGCATTATTTGCTAACATTCGCTGTTGGTTTTGTGAGTCGGTTCATGGACTCGCCCATGATGGAGCACTGGGCGGCGGTGAAACACGTGCTCAGGTACATCGCCGGGACTTCAAACTTTGGATGCAGGTACACCAAGGGATCGTCCAAGGCATGGTTGGTCGGATACACAGACGCCGACTTCGCTGGTGACATCGACGATTGAAAGAGTACCTCCGGCATGGTATTTCTCATCGAGGGGGGTGTGATCAGCTGGCAGTCGCAGAAGCAAAAGGTGATCGCTCTCTTGTCCTGTGAGGCCGAGTATATAGCAGCTACCACGGCGGCGTGTACTGGCATTTGGCTCCAGCATTTGATCGGTGATCTACTCGGAAGAATCGAAGAAGGTGCGACACTTTACATCGATAACAAATCAGCGATCCAGTTTTGCAAGAATCCGGTGTTCCACGACAGGTAGAAGCATATTGAAACTCGGTTCCATTTCATTCGTGAATGTGTGCAAGAGAAGAAGATCATCGTCGACTATGTTCATACCAGTGAGCAGCTCGTTGATATCATGACGAAGGCGCTACTGAAGACAAAGTTGAGAGAGCTGCGTGAAAAGATGGGGTAGTTGATCTTAGCAGCTGATTAGGGGGGAATGTTGGTTAACAGCTGCTGTTTACTCGTTATTTCATGCATGCAATAAGCCGAGCTGCGACTCGGTCACGTTTGTTAGCTAGTAGATCGAGTCGATCGTGAGCAACTGCCGCCGCGATTCAGTCGGGTAATGGACGGATGGAAAACTTGGCCGCAGCCACGTTTTGAACGTGCACGTTATCCTCTCAAGTTTGTTAGTCATCTTTGATCTATAAATAAACAAAACTCTGCAGAATAGCGTCCAGCACCCAACTATATTCTCCACACTTCATCGTACTCCGGCGAGTTAGGGTGAACAACCGAGTGCTTCGGCCAACAGTTCTCGCCCCTCACAGAGGCGAGAATATCCTCCACACTGGTGCCCTCTTCGCCGCTCTCCCTGTCACTTGCGGCCGCCAATCTTGGCGCCCTCCTTGTGGTCCGCACCGAGCTGGTCATGATCGTCGAGCGCCGAGAAGAGAGCGACCTCGACGCTGACAGCAGGGCCGCTCCACCGCCTCGCCGAGGTGACAGAGATCTCGACCCCGGGCCCCCGCCGCGCCGCGGAGATGGGGACCTCGACCCCGCTGACACCCAGTGGAGCGGAGGAGACGACGACCCTTCCTCCCCCGAAGCTGGGAAATCAGGCGGCGGCGGGAGCGGCCAGCCTATCTTCCTCCTCGTCGCTCGTCGGGGAGCCCTCCTAGACTTCTTCCTCCGCCGATCAGTCCATTGGGGGCGGGCGCCGCGGTTCTTGGCCTTGGCCTCTTCTTGGCAGTGGAAAGGGGGAGCAGGAACCACACACAAGATTGTAGTGGCCCAACTCAAACGGAAATGTTCACATTGTAACATAGATATGTTGCTCAACAAATATTGTCAGACCAAATTATGCGCAACTTTGCCAGATTTCAAAATGCCTAGTTCTAAGTGCTTTAATTTGAATACAAAACTTTAAATTATTTTATTTAGTATTGGAAGGACATCCTTAAGATTGCTCTCTAGTAGGAGAGGACGAGAGGTTCCAGTTCACATATCAAGGCAGAAAGGCGGTAAAAAGGGAACTCAAGTTTAAAAAATGTGTAATGTGTTTGATCGATTTGTTGCTCTCAAGCGCCCTATCACTAGCACCAGTTGGTGGTGCGCCAATGGAGATTTGGTGAGGCGAGGTAGAAAGCTTTAATAAGATTGACTGCTTACAGCTTACCTCAACAGACTAGGATTGGCTGCGCATTTGATGTTGCAATAGTTTGTTTAACATATCAAAAGGGATATCTGATTACTTAACAAAACGTTTGAAACACAACATTCTTTTTGCTGAGATATACAGTTCAAGACCCAAATTGACTATGGCCATATATATATATATATATATATATATATATATATATATATATATATATATATATATATATATATATATATATATATATATATATATATATATATATATATATATTGTGTGTGTGTGTCAGACTTAGCTGATTGAAACTTATATTAACTCAGACGATCATCAAACAATATACTAGAAGGTTCAGAGTCCAAACAGCCACATCTTACTAAGATTTTGGTCGTGCTCTTCAATTAGTCATGAGAAATTGTGAATAGAAGATTTCCTCTAGGTAAATGCATCTTATTAAGTTGTGGCTAGCAGTCAAATTTTCTTAACTTCAATTAATAATTGTACATCTAAGGTTAGGGAATCAGCAAACTTTAACATAAGACATGCCAACTGAAATGCATACAGTGAGTTAGATCATGTAGATTTACTTACTACAGTAAACATATAAAAGAAAAGAGGAGCTGGACAATTTTACAGAAATTATTTATATATATATATGTATATATATATATATATTACACATCTCTGTACGCTATTCCGCAACGTAGTATAAGTAGCCGCAAATTGACCCAAACATCCCTCGGTGGCTGTTAATTAACGATATCGGCGTCCTCTCAAATCCCAAGCCCAAAACTCAAGCGCTCTATCAATTGCATGTGGCGCCAACAAATTTTGGTAGAGTTGTAGCAATAGCACCAGTTGGTGTTGGCGGTGCTGGTGCGCCAACGGAGATTCGGTGAGCCGTGGTAGAAAGCTTTTGTATTTTTCAGGGCCAAAGATGAGTTGTTGCTGGAAATTTAGTAGGATTGACTGCTCTGCTCAACAGACTAGGATTGGTTGCATTTGATGTTGCAATAGTTTGCTTAACATGTTTATACATCTAAGATTAGGGAATCAGCAAACTTTAACATAACACATGCCTACACTGAAAATGCATACGCTGAGTTAGATATAAAAGAGAAGAAGAGCAGGACAATTTTACAGAAATTTGATATGTAGCATAGTATAAGTACCGCGAGTTAACCCAACCATGCATCCCATCCGTGACTATTAATTTACGGTATCAGCATCCTCTCGAATCCCAGGCCTAAACCAGTTGCTGAACTCGCTGCTCCCTCACTAGCCAGAGCCGGCCATGGAGCCGACCGTGCACGACGTCCTGACGTTCCACCGCATCGACCGCGCTGCCTACGACCGCCTGCTTGCCCTGGGCGCCGGCCGCCAGCCCGCCCGCGACGCCGTGGCGCTCCTCATGTGGCTCCACCGCGACGCCTGCGTCCAGGTCGACGTCGTCTCCCGCGTGCTCGCCCTGGTCCGCGACCCGGCCTCCGCCGCGCTGCTCGTCGCCGAGGCCCGCGCCGTCCTCGACGGCGGCGCCGCCTCCGCCTGCGCCAGGACGACGACGCCCCTCCTCTCGCGCCTGTGCGGTGAGGACGACGTCCGCGTGCGGCGGCTCCTGGCGTCCTGCGGCAGCCCGCCGGCGCCGGAGGCCAACGCCCCGTGGCGCGGCGTCGCGGAGATCCTCCACGGCGTCGGGGCGCTCGTGTTCGACGACCGGCTGCACGCGCTCATGCGGCGGCACGAGGAGGGCGGCGGCGGCGCCGCGGTGCTACCAGCGGAGCTGGCGGCGCCGTACCGTCGCTGCAGCACGGCGGCGGCGCGGGAAGAGGACGACCGGTCGTTGTTTGTCACGTTCTCCAAAGGGTTCCCGGTAACGCGCGAGGAGATCGTCGATTTCTTCGCTGAGTACGTAGCTCCAGTTTCCAAGCAGCCAATCACCAATTACGCATGCATGAAGTGACTTTGACTATTTTGTTGATTCATGGGAGGCATTTATGAGTTAGTTCCATTCTATTGTCAGAACATTATCTTATACTGGCATTTCAAAACTTCTCGTATCATCTTGGTAAATTGACGGTCTATCGGCAAAAAATAAATACTGTAGTAAGTAATTTAGTCTTCTTGCTGCTAATAAGTAAATGATGTATGCACAGGAGGTGGGGCGCCGACTGCGTGGCGAGGGTGATGATGGAGAAGACGCCGCCGGGGGAGCCGCCGACGTACGGGAGGGTCGTGCTCAGGAGTGCGGTGACGGCCGCGGCAGTGCTCGGCGGGCGGCCGCTGGTGAAGCTGGTCGTCAACGGGCGGCACCTCTGGGCGCGCAAGTACGTCCCCCGGGCGGCGGTGCTACAAGTCTAGGCAAAGTACCGGCAATGGCGACATGACTCCATCGATCAGCGATGTTGCGTCGTACACATCTACGTAAACTGGTCTGGTACTACACGTACGGGCGGCGCGATCGTGTGTCTTGGTATTCTGAAATCAAAACCACTCGGTACAGACTGCATGCAACTATAGCTTAATTAATGGCAAACATATCTTCTTAATGAATAACACTTGGGAGATCATTGAGGTCAAACAGTAGCGCTGCCATCTTTAATCCTCCGACTAAAACTAATCTCCCTTGTACAAGTTCTGCAGATAAAGGCATAAACGGATAGAGATGCAGATACCACACCCTATTAATTAATTGTACAAAAAATAATGGATCCGAAAGAAAGAAAAAAACTGCAGCTTATTGTAGTATTCTGACGTCATTCTTTCAAAATGGTAAATGTAATGGACGACATTTCAAAACAAAATCGGTTCTTTTGGATCCCTGACACTCAACGCTAGGCAGTAGAACACAAATAGGAAAGCTAGTGATCAGTAGTGTAATAAGTAGTAGCCGTAATATTCTAGCCAAACAAAAGTAAGATCGATTTTTTCAAGTAACAACCAAAATGCCACAACATTAAGGACGTCCTACAGAACTTCCCGGGGCCTCTACCATATGAAATGTACAGCGGCACAGTTAGATCGTGGGATCCCATGCACTACTGTCTGCTGAAGCTTAGACGAAGTTCAGGGTCTAGCTTCAGCTGAGCTACGCCGTGCAGTCGCATGAAACAACTGCCTACAAAGAGGAGGGTTGCCTAGAAAAGGCCGTCTTCACGACAGTCCGCAGCGACGCGCGTGCGCCCTCCCGCCGCCGCCCGTCGACCCCTCCCCGCACCATGACGCAGCCCGCGACCTGTACATGACCGCCGTCTCGCTCCATGACGCTGCCGGTCGCACTCCCGCGCAACGCAGCCCCACGACGCACGGGCGTGCTGAAAAAGGAAAAGAAAAAAAAAGGAACTCATGCCATGCATGCTTGTGAAAGTCATCAGAACACTTCAAGTTCAAAATGTTTAAGCTGGAAACCGAGAACACACGTGAATTCAGCCATACAAGCTCACTTGAGTGACGCGAGAGGAAACCAATTCGTGAAGAGTCATTTTGAGTGTTCGAGCTGAAAACTGCGAACGTTGTAGTAGGTACTGTTGAAGAATCTGAACAAAAGAAGATCATTGGAGATAAAAGGACGTAGATAAGATTAGGTATTGTTGAAGATATCTCCGTGGACTTCATCGAAGACTTTTCGAAGGTTGGTGGGAAGTCGGTGATTTTGATGGTGATGGATCGGTTCTCGAAGTACACCCACTTCATTCCCTGAGCCACCTATACAGAGTGTTGCATCAGTGGCACGTGTGTTCTTTGACGGCATCGTACGTCTACACGGCTTCCCCTATTCCGTCGTCAGTGACCGGAACACCATCTTCACCAGTCTGTTTTGGTCGGACTTGTTCCGACTGACGGATGTGCGCCTTCAGCTCAGTTCAGCCTTCCACCTGCAATCTAACGACCATTCTGAGGTCGTCAACAAGGTCATCACCATGTACCTTCGTTGTCTGGCTTGTGACCGACCGAAGACTTAGCTGCAGTGGCTTCCTTGGGCCGAGTACTGCTACAACACTTCGTACCAAACCGCCCTAAAGTACTCACCCTTCAAAGTTGTCTATGGCAGGGACCCTCCAGCTATTATCTCGTACCAGCAGGACATCTCTAGAGTAGCTGCAGTTGACAAGCAGCTTAAGGACATAGATTTTTTGGCTGAAATCAAGGACAGACTTGTGTAGGCCTAAGTCACCATGAAAAGCTATGAATACAAGACCCGTCGTGAGGTGGAATTTCAGATTGGTGATTGGGTCTGGCTGCGGCTTCATCAGAGGACTGCTATAGGGGTGTGGTGGCACCCCCTCCAAGACTGGTCCTAAATATTTTGGATCATATTAGATAGTACAACACATTGGTGTTGTCTCCTACAAGCTGCAGCTGCCTCCCCAAGCTAGAATACATGATGTCGTTCATGTGTCCCTGTTGAAGAAGTTTGGAGGCCCTGCACCAGCACAGTTGGTGCCTCTGTCTCTTCATGGATGGATTGTGCCTACACCAGAAAAGATTCAGCGAGCACGACTAAACAGGGGTGTGTGCGAACTACTTGTCGAGTGGGCTGGTCACTCAGATGCAAATGCATCATGAGAGCAGCTAGAAGACTTCAAGGTGCAACATCTCCACTTCAAACTTGAGGATGAGCTTTTCTTCGAGAAGGAGGGAAATGTTGTGGATGCCTTTGTGGTCTGCCCTTACAGGCGCAGAACCCACAAAGGCACCACCAGCGCGTTGGCCCAAGGCGTACGCAGCAGCAACACATGAAGAATATAGAAGATCAGATTAGAGGGAAATAATCTGGATTAGAGGGGAATAATCTGTTAGAGATGGAAATAAATAATATGGTGTGTTATAGATAGAAATAAAAGATACCGGTGGTTGGGCTTTTCCCAACCACCCAGGTGCATATTTGGGAGTAAATTGCTATCATATAACTCAGTATCGTGCAACTTCGATGAAATAGAACTCTCACGATGGGCTTCGATAAAATAGGACTTTCAACATCGACGTACCGTTAAAATAGGACTATAGCGTAATTAAACTCATTTTTATTTATTTTGTATTTTTTTCTATTACCATACCAGCATAAATGACCATATTACCCTTCTCTCTACAATAGGTATTTTTCTTTTTCTACTCGATTTCCTCCTTCGTGTGACCGTGTCTACTTGACTGTCTCGCCACTGCCCCTGTTCCCGTCACCACTGTCGCCTGCTCCCCCACCGCGCCTTGCTCCACCGCCGGCGACCGCTCCTGCCCCGTCACCTAACACTCAACGCCTGCCCACGACGCCTGCTCCCGCCACCAGCGTCCTATGCTCCGAACCCAGTTGCCTGCTCCTGCCACCTGCGCCCTGTGCTCCGACCCAGTTGGCTGCTCCTGCCACCAGCGCCTTGTATTCCGGCCCCTATTGCCTGCTCCCGCCCCTGCCCCTTGGTACACAGCGTCGGTGCCTGCTACATTTTTCTCTTAATGTTTGTTTTAACTGGAGATTGTTGACTATTTTCTCATAGAAATATGCTGCATCATTGGAGTCAGTTCCAGATCTTGATGAATAAGGTGCAATGAATTTGTTGTCTTATAACTTTCTGTATGTTTGAATTAGTATCACCCAGCCTAGGATGTAGTTTTGCTGGGAAACAGGGAGGGGTGAGACCCCTTGGCTGCGCTTAGGGCTGCGCAGGGGAGAAACCAGCAGCGAGGAGGCGTGGGGGCAGCTGCGTAGTACGTAACGTGGGAGACAAAGTAGCTGGTCACGGCGGCTAGGGTTAGGGTTTGAAGCCACCGTGATCCAAGGAGAAGAACAGCCCTCAACGGGGATTCTTATTTTTTTCCTGGATGCCCAAAACATGAGGGAGGGGGGCTGCTTATAAAGGGGGGACAGGACCCCCCCCCCCTTGGCCGCACCCTAATCCTAGTCGGTTTGGGGACAATCCCCCAAACTGACTAGGATTCTTTTCTTCCCTTTTTTAGTCTATTTCTTTCTATCTAAACTGACTCAATCTATAACTCCCTTTTATTACTAAACCTTATCTAATTAATTCTTCTAAATATTCTCCTGGTGCGGCTGCAGGGCCTGGCCGGCCTAGTTGTGGGCTTTGTGGGCCCCACGCCGACCATATTGGCGGCCCACAAACGCATCCACAACATTTCCCCCTTCCCGACAAAGAGCTCGTCCTCGAGCTTAAAGGAGGGGGTGCTTCATCCTGAAATCTTCTAGTTGCTCCCATGATGAATCAACTTCAGAATGTCCTGCCCATTTGACGAGTAGCTCCCAGACACCTCTGTTCAAACGCGTCGTTTGTACTTTTTCAGGCGTAGGTACAACACATCCATGGAGAAGTGGTGGTAAAGGCACCACCTGTATGGGAGCAGGACCTTCAAATTTCTTTAACAGGGACACATGGAAGACATCATGTATCCTTGCTTGAGGAGGCAGCTGAAGTTTATATGATACAGTCCCAATGCGTTGAATGATCTGATATGGTCCAAAATATTTTGGTCCAATCTTTGAAGAAGGCGTCGCCATTACTCCCACAGCTGTCCTCTGATGAAGCCGCAGCCAAACCCAATCACCGATCTGAAATTTTACCTCTCGGCGGAACTTATCTTCATAGCTTTTCATGGTGACTTGTGCTTGTACGAGCCTGTTCTTGATTTCAGCTAAGAATTCATCTCTATCCTTTAGCTGTTTATCCATTGCTGCTACTCTAGATACTCTCGGTTGGTAACCAACAAGAGCCGGAGGGTCCCTGCCATAGACCACTCTGAAGGGCGAGCATTTGAGGGCCGTCTGGTAGGAAGTGTTGTAGCAATACTCAGCCCAAGGAAGCCACTGCAACCAAGTCTTTGGTCGGTCACCAGCCAAGCAGCGGAGGTACACAGTGATGATCTTGTTGACGACCTCAGATTGGCCGTCAAACTGCGGGTGAAAGGCCGAGGTGAGCTGAAGTTGGACACCGGCTAGCCGGAACAAATCTGACCAGAAGAGGCTGGTGAAGACGGTATCACGATCACTGACGATGGAGCAGGGAAAGCCGTGTAGTCGTACAATGTCGTCGAAGAATGCCCGTGCCACTGATGCAGCACTGTAAGGGTGGCTTAGGGGAATGAAGTGGGCTTACTTGGAGAAGCGATCTACCACTGTCAAGATCACTGATTTCCCACCAACTTTCGGAAAACCTTCAATGAAGTCCATGGAAATATCACTCCAGACTTCCGACGGTATAGGCAGCGGTTGTAGCAGGTCGGCTGGATGAAGATGATCAGTCTTGTTGCGCTGGCACGTAGCACACCCGCGGACATACTCACGCACCCGCCGTAGCAAGGACGGGTTGTAGAAGGAGAGGCGTAGCCGATGCACTGTCTTCTGGATGCCTTCGTGGCCCCCATCATGCGCCTCAGCTAGGAGAGAGGGCCACAAGGAGGACTTGTCGGGAACGAAGAGCTTCCCCTTGTGAAGTAGAAGGCTGTCGCGTTCGGCCCATTCAACAGGTGCGACTCCCTCCCGGAGTTGGGCACATAGCTGATGCGCCTGCTGGTTTGTAGCGATCTCCGCGTGAAGCGAGTCGAAGAGTGGAAAGACTGGCGCGGATATGGCGTGAATAGCTATGTCTTCCTCGTCGCGGCGGGACAGGGCGTCAGCTGCCCCATTCAAGAGCCCCGATCGGTACTCAACCTGCAGATCATAACCAAATTGTTTGTTCACCCAAGCATGTTGGGGAATCGTCGTGAGTCGCTGATCCAGGATATATTTCAGGCTGAAGTGATCAGTCCGAACAGTGAAGGGACGACCCCACAAGTAAGGCCGCCAATGGCGTACGACCTTCACAAGACCGATTAGCTCACGCTCGTATGCCGGTAGCTTATGATGGTGAGTCGCTACAGCGCGGCTGAAGAATGCTATGGCGCCGTCGCCCTGGTGTAGAACCGCCCCAAAGCCAGCGCCGGACGCGTTGTAGTCGACGATGAAGCGCTTGTCGAAGTCCGGCATTTGAAGTAGAGGCGCTGTCATCAGCGCCTGCTTGAGTTGGGAGAAAGCGTCCTGCGCATCATCAGTCCAGCGGAATGCTTCCCCGCTTTAGGAGGGCGCTGAGGGGTGCTGCCACCGCACCATACCCCGCAATGAACTTGCGGTAGTAGCCGGTGAGCCCGAGGAAACCTCGCAAGGCTCGTAAGGACCGAGGTGTAGGCCAACGTTCCATGGCCTCCACCTTGGTCGGATCCATTGCCACGTCGTGAGCGGATATGATGTGTCCTAAATAGGACACGATCTCCTGGCCGAAGAAGCACTTAGATTTCTTCAGGAACAACTTGTTTGCCCGTAGTGTCTGGAACACCTGCTTGACGTGCTGAAGGTGTTCGACCCAGGACCTGCTATACACCAATATGTCATCAAAGAAGACAAGCACAAATTTTCTGATGTAGGGGTCGAGGACGTCGTTCATCAACGACTGGAACGTGGACGGCGCATTGGCGAGGCCGAATGGCATCACCAAGAACTCATAGTGGCCTCGATGAGTTTGGAATGTTGTCTTTTCAATGTCGTCCGAGTGCATGCGCACTAGAAAGTAGCCACTGCGGAGGTCAAGCTTGGTGAAGAACCTTGCGCCGCGGAGCTCGTCCAGTAGCTCGTCAACCACCGGGATCGGGAACTTGTCTTTCAAAGTTCTGGCGTTGAGCTCGCGGTAGTCGATGCAGAAGCGCCACGTGCCGTCGGCTTTTCGGACCAACAGTACTGGCGAGGAAAATGTAGATGTGCATTCTCGGATGATGCCTTGGCGAAGCATCTCGGCGCATTGCTTCTCAATCTCGTCTTTAAGAAGCTGGGGGTAGCGGTACGGCCGGACAACTACTGGAGTTGTGCCCGGCAGGAGCCTGATTTGGTGGTCGTGGCGTCGTGTAGGAGGAAGCCCGCGTGGCTCGTCGAAGAGGTCCTGGAAGCCATCCAGGAGGGCGCCCATCATATCAGTAGGTGGTGCTAGAGAGGCACATACCGGGGCTGAACTTCGTAGCCCCGTCCAGATCACCTCACGGTCCCCGTGCCACAGTTTCATCGTAAGGTCCTCAAGGTTCCAGAGAATGGGTCCCAAAGATCGCAGCCACTGGACTCCTAGAACAAAGTCGAAGCCGTCCAGTGGAAGTGCATAGCATGTGACGTCGAAGCGATCCCCTGCAATCATCAAGGGTACACGTGGACAGATGCCTGTACAGGAGATAGAGTCGCCGTTGGCGACTTGGACGCCGACGCGTGACCGTGGCAACATCATCAGGCCGAGCTCCTTGATGAGTGGTTCCCTGATGAAGGTGTGAGTGGACCCTGTGTCGACCAATGCTGTCAGTAGGTTGCCGTGTACGTAGACCTGGAGCTTCATTGTGTTGGCGAAGTCGATGCCGGTCAGAGCGTGTAAGGAGATGCCCATATCAGCTACAGGCGCGTCAACGTCATCATCGTCGTCAAGCTCCAGAAGGAAGATTCCTTTGCCGGCACACTTATGGTCCGGTGTGTACCGCTCAGGGCAGTGATAGCACTCGCCACTTGCCCGCTTAGCAGCCATCTCATCGGGTGTAAGGCGTTTGAAGCGCGGGCGAGAAGATGCCGTTGTCGATGATGTCGGGGCGGGTGCTGTAGAACTGCCACTTGAGGCCGTAGTAGAGGCGCGGGACACAACAGAAGAGCGCGTGGAGCGTTGAGAGGCGGCGCCCTTCTGTATTCCGCTATCTGTTATTGCCGCAAGTCGACGTTCAAAGGCTCTGGCCAGACTCATGGCGGTTTGTAGATTAGTGGGAAACTGCAGCTCCACATCCGTTCTAAGTGGCTCGCCGAGGCCAGCTGTGAAAAGTTTGATCTGCTGGCGCTGGCTGAGGTCCTCGCAATGACAAAGAAGGACCATAAATTGACGCTGATATTCCTCAATCGTGCCAGTACGACGGAGATCTTTAATTTCCGCCAGGTCGTTGGAGCAGAGCGGAGGCCCGAAGCGCATGTTGACGAAGTCCGCGAACCGCTCCTAGGATACGATGCCACAGTCACGTTCTAGAGCAGTGTACCACTCGGCCGCGACACCCTCCAGGTGGAGAGACGCGAGCCACACCTTTTCTTCTGGCATCATACGTGTCCCTCGGAAGTATGTCTCACACTTGGTGAGCCAGGGCAGCGGATCTGTTTCCCCGTCGAACTTGGGGAAATTGACCTTGTGACGGCGCAGCCCGCTGTCGTCGAAGGTCGGGCGTCCCGGTTGGCGCCTGGTACTATAGTGGCCGTCGTTGCCGCCATGGCCGCCGCTGCCACCGCCGCCGCCCTTGCCGCTGCCGCAGCTGCGGGGAAAGTTGCTGCCCTGCGGTGAGTTTTGTTGCAGGTCCTCGTCACCGGAGAGCTCCCGCTTCGGTGCCTCCTCAACGCGCGCAAGGCGCATATCGTGGCGGTCCAAGCGCTTGTTGATGGTGTCTATCTGCCCCATCATCTTGCTCATCATGTTGCCGAGATCTTGGAGCGTGAAAGTCCCAGAATCGTCCACGGGGCCGGACATGGTCGCTGCCCCGGAGTCTCTTGATACCAAATGCTGGGAAACAGGGAGGGGGGAGACCCCTTGGCTGCGCTTAGGGCTGCACAGGGGAGAAACTAGCAGCGAGGAGGCGTGGGGGCAGCTGCGCAGTACGTAACGTGGGGGACAAAGTAGCTGGTCACGACGGCTAGGGTTAGGGTTTCAAGCCACCGTGATCCAAGGAGAAGAACAACCCTCAACGGGGATTCTTATTTTTTTCCTGGATGCCCAAAACATGAGGGAGGGGGGCTGCTTATAAAGGGGGGACAGGACCCCCCCCCTTGGCCGCACCCTAATCCTAGTCGGTTTGGGGACAATCCCCCAAACTGACTAGGATTCTTTTCTTCCCTTTTTTAGTCTATTTCTTTCTATCTAAACTGACTCAATCTATAACTCCCTTTTATTACTAAACCTTATTTAATTAATTCTTCTAAATATTCTCCTGGTGCGGCTGCAGGGCCTGGCCAGCCTAGTTGTGGGCTTTGTGGGCCCCACGCCGACCATATTGGCGGCCCGCAAACGCATCCACAACAAGTTTCGTGTATCAAAATTGATATACGCAGGAAGAGAGCTGCGGTTGGCCAGAAACCGCTGCGAAAAAAAATCAGCAGCTGTCAGATACATCACCGATCAATGACAAAGATTCACGCCTAAAAAAAATATGAACGCAAGCCGACCAAGTCTACTGCACAGTATTAGTGAATTTGGGCAAGAAGCCTACGACATCAAGAAAACGAGTACAGGTGACTTGAACACACGATGCAATGGATTCTGCGAGATTAGTAACGAGCACGGATAATGCTTGGTGGTTTGGATGCGAGGCAACTATCCCAATCACCAAATCTCCCACCAAACGGTTCATAGGCCAAGCCAAATTAAACCGAGAGGTTATCGCGACTTGATCCTCCACTGCACCAACTATGCATAAACTGGAGGGCATTTTGGTCAATTTAGGTGCAATATAAATTAAGAAAAAAGGAAAAGAAATAAATATGACTTAAAATAAACTATAATGCTATTTTAACATGGTGTCAACGTTAGAAGTGTCATTTTATCGAATCCCACGACGTAAGTGCTATTTCGTCGAAGCCTCTCAAATAGAGTTCTAAAATAGCAATTGACTCGCATATTTAGAAGGACGTGCAGGCCCTGGCCTATATAATGTGCCCCCTCCTCACTCATGTAATCCATCAAGGAATAAAAAAATATCATACGGATTGTTTTCTACCTTAGTCACTCTAACTGCTAATCCTAATAGCCAGTCAAACCCTTCCCCTCCGCACTACCCTCTGCGCAGCAATCCCTCCTCCTCCCTATATCTCTACCCTCCTATGCAGCAGCCCGGGAGCTCCTCTTCACCATGTTTAACAGCAACAGCTTGGAGTGGTGGTCATTCGAGCTCTTGGTGCTTCTCTCTGGACTCCTTCCGAACCTTAAGCTCGAGACGTCGGCACCATCCATCTGGTGAGTTAAGTTGCCATGGCATGCTTGAAATTCTGCCTGTCGTTTCTCTTCCCCCGAAGTATTTTAAATTCTTGTTGCTGCGGCAGGGGATGAACGCAGTAAGAGCACCCGAGGCCCAGTCTCGGCCCAAGCAATCTCAAGACTAGCCTGTTCAGTGGAGCTCGAACAAGCCCCCTTTTCACCCGACCGTTCGCCCCGCCACCGCGACGCATGGCCGCCGGCGCCGGCTGGCTGCTTCCGCCGTCGAGGGCGCCGTCGCAGGGACGCGGGGGGCAGCGGCCCCGTTCTCGGACGACTTGAGGGGGCGGATCTTCGTCCCGGCGGCCGCTGGCAGTGAGCCATCCCGCGTTCCCCATCCTCTGTTACGTTTTCCTCGACTCACCGTGCCCGCTTCCCTGATCTCTCGGGTCCTGTCGATCCGGATGCCGTGTAGGCATGGTTGGACCTGCGTTCGGGATGCTTTCGCGGCACCGGGCGCGCCTCGGCCGTGCCGCCGCCACCTACGCCGTCAACCTCGCTATCGCCGCCGGATGCTACGGAGGTGAGGCCTCTGGGCTGAAAGTGCTAAGGTTTGAGTGCTGCAACGTTTGCAAATTTGAGATTAGCTGAATCTGAATCTTCTTTCAGTTGGTTATGGTGTGAGTTTGACTGAAGCTACATTTGTGTGAATTAGGCTTAGCACTTCAATTTGTTGCTTTCTAGTTGGTAGGGGAGAACCGGAAAAGGTTTAATGATGTACTCCTTTTTGTCTCGATGTTGTGGCAGATGTGAAACTCGGCCAATGTTGTAATGACATAGCCGGTCCCAAGCCCGGGTAAAGGAGTAGGGATTGTGATAGGTTTGGTGAGCCAACAACTACACTTAGTCATTCTCATGGAAATGAAACCCAATATAAATTCGTTGGGGGCGTAACCCTCTTAGCGACGCGCCATATCGAAACCCAGGTATGGTGTTAAGTGGGCAAGGGTCGGGTCGCCATCGTCTTAGTGGTGCGTCATATCGGAACTCGGATATGGTGTTAAATGAGCAAGGGCCGGATCGTCACCATCTTAGTGGCGCGCTACATCATCGCCTGGATGTAGTGATAAGTGAGCAAGAGTCTTTGCATGTTACTCGACAGGTACAAAGCGTAAAGAAGCTAGTCGAGGAACATAAATTTCGGGTGGGTAGTTGAAATGTAGGATCCTTGACGGGAAAGCTACGTGAGTTAGTAGATGTTGCCATTAGGAGACGAGTAAATATCCTTTATGTACAAGAGACTAAATGGTCGGGTCAAAAGGTGAGAGAAGTCAAGAATACCGGTTTCAAGCTTTGGTATTCTAGATCGGCTAGGACTAGGAATAACGTAGGTGTTCTAATAGACAAGAGTCTTAAGGATGGAGTAGTGGATGTTCAAAGACGAAGGGATAAGATCATCTTAATCAAGATAGTAATTGGGGACATTGTCTTAAACATCATTAGTGCTTATGCCCCATAAGTTGGGCTTAACATGAATGCTAAGAGGTAATTTTGAAAGGACTTGGAGGATATGATTAGTAGTGTACTGATAACCGAGAAACTCCTCATAGGAGGAGATTTTAATGGTCATGTGGGTGCAACTAACCTAGGATTTGAGGGAGTACATAGAGACTTTAGATGCGGCGATAGAAATCAAGAGGGTAAGGACATCCTAGACTTTGCCGTAACCTATGATCTGTTGGTAGCTAACATCCTTTTTAGGAAGAGGCAATCTCACCTAGTGACCTTTAGTAGTGCCCAACACTCTAGCCAGACTGACTTTGTCCTCACTAGGAGAAGGGATAGACGGGAGTGTCTAGATTGTAAGGTGATCTCAAGGGAGTGTGTTGTGACACAACATAAGCTTGTGGTAGTTGACTTTCGCTTCCATACATGTTCTTTGCGGGACAAAGGTGTCAAAATCACAAGAACAAAGTGGTGGAAGTTGAAAGGAGAATCACAAGAATCCTTTAAAAATAGGGTGATCACAAAAGGACACTGGGCAGAAAATAAAGATGCAGATAGTATGTGGGTGAAGTTGGTAACTTGCATTAGAAAGGTAGCTAGTGAGGTTTTCGGTGTGACAAAAGGAAAGAAACTTGTAGATAAAGACACTTGGTGGTGGAATGAGGATGTACAAAAGACCATTAAGGAGAAGGAGTGTTACAAGAGTTGACATAATGATAGAAGCACAAGCAACATATTTAAGTACAAAGAGGCCAAGAAAAATGCAAGGCGGGTTGTGAGTAAGGCAAGAGGACAAGCCTATGATGAGTTATATGAGAGACTAGAGATAAAAGAAGGTGAAAAGGACATATACAAGATAGCAAAAATCCGCGAGAGAAAGATGAGTGATTTCAATCAAGTTAAATGCATCAAAGATGAGACTGACCGTATTCTAGTAAAGGATGAAGAGATTAAGAATAGATAGCGGGATTACTTTAATGGGCTATTCAATGATGGGAATGGGAGCACTATGGTTGAGTTGGATGACTCCTTTAATGCTTTTCTTGGTAAAACACTAAAGAGCTATGAACTATGTCTTAGAACTACGAATAACTAAGGAAAAAGTGAATGAAACTAATATTTTGATTGGAGTTCGGATGATTATTCTTGGTAGATAGCTTAATGATCCTATCTATTCTAAGTTAAACTCTAAACTTATTAAACTTTATTTTATCTCTAAGACACGTATACATGAAAGTATCGTGCAGACACCTTCTACAACATTGACACGATGAAAATGTAAAAGTTTATCTCATTTATCTTGCATCTTGCGGTTTAGCTTGTTTATCTTGCGGCCATGAGGTAAACTTGGTTTCCCGACTGGCCCTGCACCCGGGGTGCCTGTATCTTGGGTTTTCAAGGTAAAACTAACTCCCGCAGACCTAACTTTGGGCTCGGGTAGGTTCTCCCGTTGGGATGTCCGCACTTTGAGTTTCTAATATAAAATGGGAAATGGCCCCCCGCTATTTGACGGGGTAACATACCCCGGGTACCCAAGAAGCAGCCAACCGACCAGCCGCACGAAGACACGTGGCTTCACGGGCCACGACCAGTAGCGCACACTCGAGGGAACACTATCGAAGACCGACCCATGGGACGGGAGCGACGTCCGACCTCCAAGCCCGTACGACAAGGCCGAAAAACTGAAGCAATCCGGGCTAGAGCTCGGATCGGGGGCAGGTGGAAGATTTAATTGCCAACGCGACGAAACGACGGAAGGGATTTAATACGAAGTGGGAAGCCACACGCGACAAGACAAGCACAACGCCAGCCATGATCACCACCCGTCTCGTCCCGCTCGGCGCGGGTGTACAGGGACGAAAAGTAGACGTAGACCGTAGACTAGACGGGATAAGGTGTACTCATCGTCCCTGTACTGCCTTAGACCACCTTAGGCGCTGACACACTATGTAAACCCCTGTCCCATTTATGAGGACTCGACATGTAGGTATAGGCGTCCAGGCTATAAAAGGGGAGGCCCGGAACCTCCCCTCGCACCGTAAACACATCTCACGCACACGTTTGACACTTAGACTTTCTCTTCGTTCTCGCACGCGGGACAACCTAACTACGTAGTAGGACACGTTGTCCGAACCAGTACAAATCCTTGTCTTTTTTAGCTAGCCATCCAGACATAAAACGTGAAGCATTTGATTACTAACCGGGTAAAAATACTAACGGTTGGTGCGCCGGGTAGAGGGTCGCTCGACATTTATTCGTTCTCCTCTGCGATGGCTTTCGTGAGCTCGAGCTTCCACGCTGTCGAGAAGCTTCGTTTCGGCAGCCTCGAGTTCGTCATCACCCTCGACAACAGGCTCGAGGTCGAAGTCGTCTTCACGCCCCGCCAGACCCTTCGTTTCGGAAGCCTAGAGTTTGTCGCCGACAGCGACGACATCCTACGGCTGATGGACGACGTGAAAGTGCATCTAGATAATCCCCGTGGTTTTGGTTGATTGATGACGACAATTAAGATGCTAATAAGTTTCTCTGAGTATGAGCACATGTGTTTATCAAAGAAATGGATATGGAGTCTCTCAAGAAGTAAAAGGAAAAGAAGAAGACTTGAAAGAGTAGAATTAATCTTCATATTTTTCTAGTTGTGTATAGGGTCTTCTCTTTTAGAGTGCTTGAGAATCACTAGAGAGCTCAAACAAAGGATAGAACGTTAGAATCATGAGACGAAGTAGTCATAGATATGAAGAAAAGGGAAGACCGGACTTGTCCGGACAAATGGCCGGACTAGTCCGTTCTTAACCGGACTAATCCGTTTTAGACCAGATAGAAAGTCTCTGAGTGAGTTCGGACTTGTCCGTACCAGGCCGGACTAGTCCAGTTATCATGTGAGTCAGAGCCGTTATGAGACTAAGTCTCAAAGGGCCGGACTAGTCCTCCCAAGAGGCCGGACTAGTCCACTAAGCGGACTAAGTCGCTGTTGTCCGGAGAAGAAGTCTCTGAGTGACATCGGACTAGTCCGCTCCGTGGACCGGACTAGTCCGTTCCCTTCAGACTAGTCCAATTTAGGACGGAACAAAGGTTCCTGTGCGAACTCGGACTAGTCCGAAGTTGGCCGGACTAGTCCGTAGCCCTAGATTAGAGAGTTCTTAGACTAAGTCTGGTAAGACCGGACTAGTCCGCCCTTGGGGCCGGACTAGTCCGCCATACCAGACTAGTCTGTTCTCATACGGAACAAAGGTTCCTGATTGAGATCGGACTAGTCCGCTCTTGGCCGGACTAGTCCGGGGATTCATGACCGTTTGAATCCAACGATCACTAAAACTTTATTTGGTAAGCTGTGACGTGAGTGGTCCCTCAAGATCGGACTAGTCCGGGGTTGGGACCGGACTAGTCCGGACTTTAGTTGGTAACGGCTAAATGCCGGGATTTCTATAAAAGGAGACCCCCCGGCTGAGAATTGAGCAGACACGAACCCAAGCGCTGAAAACTCATTCCTAGAGCCCTTCTAAGCTTCTTTCCTCACCTTCTAGACCCCTAAGATCGGATCTTAATGAGTTAGTGGTTTTTGTGAGAGGAAAGACGTGGTCACCGACGTTTTGAGCTCTCGGTTTGATTCTCTTGCACTCTAACTGTTTTTTGAGTTCTTAACAGTTGTACTTTGAATTCTAGAACTACTTGGTTGGTGTAGGGAGCCTCAAAGTGTGAGTAGCCCCTAAGAGCATTGTATTCACATTCGATTGATAGTGAGAACTCGGTGAGGGGAGGGTTGGAAAAGACCCGGTCCTTGGTGGACTCCTCAACGAGGACGTAGATTCCTGTGTGGAATCGAACCTCGGGATAAATCGTGTCTCTTGTCCTCTCTACTATCTTACTTGCTCACTATATTTACTTGTCAAGCATTCATTGTGTTATTTCCCGCAAACTATTCTATTATTTTGCAAACTAATTATTCTCAACTAATTTGTGATATCATTTGACTACCATATATTTTCAGCTCAAAGAAACGGTCCCAACCATATGCCCTGCAAATGGTCCCACCGGTCTATGGCGCAGCCTTGCCCATATCGGGGTACACAGTGCCGACAGCGAACTAAGCGTTCGCGGCACCAACACCTGCAACAACAAGAGCAGGATGTGCGGCCCTGGCGCCACACCTTCGCTTCACGAAGTGGCCGCGCAAGTTCCGACCGCACCTGCCCGAGAAGTACGATGGCAGCGTCAACCCGGCGGAGTTCCTCCAGATCTACTCCACCGCCATCCTTGTTGCAGGAGGGGACAAGGCCGTCATGGCCAACTACTTCCCCGTCGCCTTGACCGGCCTAGCTCGGTCTTGGCTCATGAATCTCCCCCAGGGTTCCATAACCTCCTGGGGAGAGCTCTGCCGGCAGTTCACTGCGAACTTCGGCAACTCCTACACCCGGCCTGGCACGGAGCTCGACCTCCACGGCATCCAACAACAGTCTGGAGAGACGCTGCGCTCCTTCATCCAGCGGTTCTCTCAGGTCCGGAACACCATCCCACATATCCAGAATGCTTCTGTAGTGGTGGCGTTCCGGCAGGGTGTACGGGATACGAAGATGCTCGAGAAGCTCGCGACCAGAGAAGTGCGCGACGTCTCAGAGCTCTTCAGCCTGGCGGATAAGTGCGCCAGGGTAGCAGAAGGGCGGAACTGGCACATACAACCAGCCTATGAATCAGGAGGACAACCCGGATCTGGCGCTACTTCCCATGGAAGCAGCAAGAAGATCAAGAACCGCGGCGGTGGCAAGATGAAGCCACTGACCGCAGCTCCCGTTGCTGCAGCAGCAGCACCCAGTGGAGCTCGGGGGCCACGCCCCGACAAGTGGCAGCGACAGTCACCAGCTCCAGATGGTGACCAAGGCGAGCCGTGCCCCGTGCACAACGTCAGCAGCCATACTGCTACTGAGTGCCGGGAGATTCAGAAGCTCGCGGAGCGCTTCCGCAAGGGGAAGCAATCGCGTGCTGACGCCCCTTCCTTCCGTCAACGGGAGGTGAAGCAGAAGGTCGACACCCAAGACAACGTCGACCACCAGGTGGAGTTCCAGGAGGCTCAGCGCGCCGTGATGGCGGTGCACAACCATGAGGACTCCAGCTCCACCGACGATGAATCATGGCGGTAGCCCACTACGGCTACCTCGTCTTGAAGATGCCTACACCAACGGGCGTCCTCAAGATCTGAGGAGACTGCACCGCTGCAGTATCAGCATTGGAAAAGCCCCAAGCATTTGCAGCAGCCCAAGCACCAGCCCCGGCGGTGCAAAACCGGGCCAGCTCCACCCGAGTGCACGCCCCCTTGCCTCGGCCTCACCTCCTGGGGGCCGCCCAGGATCCGTCAACCTCCTGTCGGCCCAAGCCAATGGAAGAAGACATCCTGGGTCTTCCAAGGAGGGTCCGGGTTCACCTACCTCCTGTCGGCGTGAGCCAATGGAAAAAGAACCTCCCGGATCCCCCAAGAAGAGTCCGGGTCCGCCTACCTCTTGTCGGCCTGAGCCAATAGAGGAAGGTACCCCGGGGCTCCCGGGAGAAGTCGCGCATGACCCGCTCCGGCGTGAAGATATCGACCTCGTCGACGAGGCACGGTTACAAACAACACTCCACAACGCACGGTCTCGGCTGGTGCTCCGGCGCTACCGCCAAAGGACCAAGCGCGTCTGGGAGCTACAAGAAGGCGACCTGGTGCCGCGGCGCACACTTTCTCGCGAAGGACCTATAAACTCTCCCCCAGCCGGGAAGGTCCCTTCCGAGTCACGAAAGTTGCCGCCCCAGGTACATACGCCTCTCCACCAAGGATGGGATCCGCTCCCGAACCCTTGGAACATGGAACATCACAGTAAGTTCTATCCCCAGAGCATTAGTAGTACATGCCTTTTCCTTTCTGTAATAGATCCCATAGGCTCCAGGAGCAGCGCTCGGAGCAGCTAAGCCTCAGGGGACGGTCCAGGACTACGTTCAGCTTGACCTGGTTCCGACCCCAAGCGCGTAGAGTCTTGCTTCCCTTCTTAATGGGGCGGGTCGTTGCCTCCATGTACAACCTGCCTACCCCCTATGGGCATTTACACAGAAACCTGTACTACCACACTCTTACTTATGTGCTCATTTAAATTACGCATTAATTTCTATGACCGCACTTTCCATGTATGCTCACCGTAGATTTAGCTCCCCTTTCCCGCTGTCATCCATAGTCAGCATTTGCTATCCTACCGAAGGCGGTTGTGCTTGAGGCACCTACCGATGGCTAGGGGGCCTTTCGGGCCTCCCCCAGTCAGGTGCTGCGGTGCCAGTTGGTCACCTCCAGGAAAGGCCTGCGCTGTGCATGGGGGGTCCAGGGTGCGTAGCCTGCTTTGCCTGGTTCCGACCCAAAGCGTGCGTGCCCTGTCCTTCGGAGGTCCAGGGGAGTACAACCGCTTTTCCTGGTTCCATACTGAAAGCATGTACACACTGCCTCCCCGGCGTTAGGTCCGGTACTAGGGGCCGGACGGTCGCACCCTGACCTCGGAGGGAGCCGGACCCCCGGCGCCTCGCGCACAGAATTGCCCAAGCCCCGTATACCGGATCAGGACCGTAAGCCAAGTAAGACTAGGAGACGGGGAAGGGAAAGCCCTCGAGGAGAATTACGCTTTCTCTACCTATGTGCAGGACCTTCACGTTTTAGCTACGGGGATCGCACAGGGAAGGGCCGGAGCTATCGACTACTCCAGCGCAAAACCGGAGGATCCGGGTCTCGCCCCCTCCGCAGGGGCGAGCCATGAAGGCCCCACGTGTACCAGCGAGACCGGAGCTCCCCTCTCAGAGGATAGCCCCGAGCCCGCCGCGTGGCCGGTAGAGCCGGACTCCGCCCCCCTCCGCTGGGGCGGGCTCCGAAGGCTCCACGTGTCCCGCGGGGCCGGGCCACCCTCGCCTCAGAGGGGCTCCGGGCCCGCCACGTGGTCAGCAGATTCGGGCCTCCCCCCGTCCTCACGGGGCGAGCTCCGAAGACCCCTAGGGCCCTTAGCACAATAAGGACCCTAGGAAGGTGTCTGTGTAAGACTTCAAGATTGGTGAAGACCTCTGAGTACTTTGCGGAGCTAAGGACTCGGGCAGGCCAAGCCAAGAAGAAGAAAAAAGAACACAGACACAGAAAACAACAAGGGTCTATTCATTCAAGGCTCCATGAGCTGGACTACAGACTCAACAAAAGCAAAAAGAAAAAGAAAAGGTACAAGCCCTAGGATTCCCCTGGCTCGCGCCGGAACCTAGAGGCTACAAGGGCGGCCACATCCCCGACTTCAGCCCTGGCAACTTCCTCCTGCTCCGCGACGGGGCCCTGCCTCACTGGCTCCAGAGAGAGGGAGGGATCCCGGCTCCGGAAGCACGCCAGCACGTGCGTAGCAACCTCCATCGCCAGGCCCCGTCCCTCCGCCTCGAGCTCGCCGGCGACCACCGCTTCAAGCCTGTCCAGCTTGGCGCCAATAGACTCGAGCGCAGGGATCACCTCGGCCACCTTTTGCGCCAGAGCCTCTGCCCTCACCGGAATGAAGCCAAGGGGGACCCGGGCGGACCCTGCCTGATCGACGAAGCTCCAGACCGCTCGGGCCTCGGCGGACCGCGAGGCCTGGAGCTCCTCCATCTCGCGGCGGGCTGCCAACAAGGCGTCACGACCTTCCTCGGAGAATTTCTTCTCCTTGGATGCCAGAGAGCCTTGACGAAGCTGGAGACCCTAGGCGAGCTGGTCCAACTCTGAAGCCCGGTGGTCGACTGCCAGCTCCCGATCCAGCACCACCTGGCGCTCGCGGGAGACCTGCTCCTCCATTGCGACTAGATCTGCCTCCCAAGTCTCCAGCTCCTTAGCTCGGGCCCTCAAGTCGCCCTCGTCAGCCGCCAGTCGCGCGGTGACCTTCCTCGCCTCAGCCGCCACAGCGTGCTCCCAGTCCGCGACGACGCGCTCACGGCGCGCTAGCTTCAGCCGCACCTTCTCCAAAGCAGAGAAGTTCGCCTCGACCCGGGCATGTGCCTCGCGGGTCTCCTGGTAGAGCCGCCGAGTCTCGGAGTCCAGACGGTCAACGACCTTCTTCTGACGATCAAGGAGCGCTTCCATGACATCGAGCGACGTCCGCCTCGAGTCAAGCTCCGCCCTGACCTCCTCGGTCCGCTGCTTCAAGAGGCGCCCCCAGCTAAGGAGGCGGTCCGTCTCTCCTGCCTGCTCCTCCTGCTCGCGACCGAGCGCGGCCAGAACCTGCCGGACGCTCGTCTGGGCAAGCTCAAAGGCGTCCGCCACGGGCAGCGGGGCGGCAGAGGCCGAAGCCGCGCCCCGGACTTCCTCTATCACGTCGTCACCAGGAGGAGCTGGCGCTTCGGCGACCGGGATGAGGCGTTGATAAGGAAAAGCCGACACTGGAGCGGGGCCGCTCTCGACGCACCTCGGTTCGCTGCTCGCCGTAGGGCTCGTGGCTGCTTCTCCCGCTTCGACACTAGAGGGCGGGACGCCGCCAGCCGGTCCCCCTGAACCTTCAACAACTGCCGGCTTTTGAGCTGGCGAAGGGGGATGAGCGGGTGTTGACGCCGCTGTAGTAGGAGCCGGACCGGCCGACGCAGGAGGAGCCTGCGCCGGCTTGGGGGCCGCCGGAGCCGCTTCAGCTTCTGGGCGCTGCGGCGCAGATTCCCCGTCAGCCGGGGATGGCCGGGAAACGGAAACGTTACCGGCACCCGGTGAGTCCCTGCAAACATGGGAGGCTCTCGGGTTAAGGAAAGAAGAAAAGATTGCAGACTCTGGAACCCGGTAAGGGCGACACTTATCGAGGGACACGAACGCTCCAACGGGCTCTGAACCCCGACTTCCGAGCCGGGGTAGGACCACTAGAGCCCGCCGTCGCCACCGGGGGCTGCCCCGCAGTCACCCGGACCGGCGAAGCAGGGGACGCTTCCGAAGCCCCCCTAGGCATCGATCTAGCTCCCGAGGCACGGGGCGCCTGTGCCCCCGCATGAGTCCCGGCGCTGCTCCACCCAGCACCGCCTTCTGCCGAGCCTGCAGCAGGGGTGCTCGGAGATCGGGGCGCTTGAGCCCTAGGCTCGCCCCTGGGCATCGTAGCACCAGTGCTCCCCCTTTGGGCTCCACCTCCTGAGGAAGGAGGGCGCGACACCCGGGGACCCTCGGGCCGTCGCCGCTCGGGAGGAGTCCTGTCGGAACGAAGAGCCCGAGGTCTCTTGGAGTCGCCACCAGATGAGCTGACATATCCAGGGGAAGGACGCGCGAGTACCCTGGTTCCGTGACTTGGCGTGAACGCCGCTTTCGGAGGAGACCGGGCACGTTTTTTCTCCAGAGGCAAGTTGGAAGTCATGGCTGATGGAAGCTCGGGAATAGGGAAGACAAGGGCGCAAGAGCTCAAGGAGACAACGAAGATTCAAGCGCAGGGAAGTGCGAAGGGAAGCCGCGATGCGGGTGAGATCCCCTTTTAAACTTCCCAGGCGTGATTCAAAGCAATTCGAAACTCTTCGAATACGCTGCTTGGGACAACCGCTTCAGCTTTAAGACCAAGCGTCGATCACAAGTGGACCCAAGCTGTCCAGCTGAAGCGGTGGACCAAGAAGACAGTCTCCCAAGGAGACGAGCCGGCAGGACGCTTCGGCGGTTCCCGAAAAGACGCTGGGACGTGTAGAAGTGGCAACCTTGGGAACCGCCGCAGTAAAAGCAGCCATCAAGTGGGGCACACGCTCCCACGATCTCGCGACTGTTCGTGCTCCGACAACGGTCAATGCGAGTCTTCGAGAAGGTGTGCGGAGTGGAAGAGATGGGGGCCCCACCTCGGGCTCGTTATCTCCCTCGAGATGGGCCAGGGGGTCACTGTCGGTACCCTCAATATGGGGTACCCCCGCGCACAGGGGAAACTGCCTAAGGACCTCGCCCTTCTCCGCAGGGAGAGCTCCGAAGGCGCCACGTGTCCAGCGGGGCCGGACGTCCCTCTCCTCAGAGGAAAGCTCCGGGCCCGCCACGTGACCAACAGAGCCGGACCTCCCCCCTCCGCGGGGAGAGCTCCGAAGGCTCAACGTGTCCAGCGGGGTCGGACCTCCCTCTCCTCAGAGGAGAGCTCCGGGCCCGCCACGTGGCCAACGGAACATCGCTGCCTGCCCTCGCGCGGTAGGCAGCAAGAGTAAAGACGCGCCATACCTTGCCCGTACAAGGTATTCAAGACCCGCGCCTTCCCAAGGCGCGGAGACACGGAGCACGCCTCTGTTAGGTGCCGTTGCGCCCAATCACATCGCAGTGAAGACTAGCGCGCCACGTCAGAGGCTGTACGCCAATAAACACAACGACAAGACATCCTCTGCCGCCCCTGCCATCATCAACCACTACGACTAGCTTGTGGCATGGGCAGGGCGGCAGAACGAAGACTTAGAAGCCCTCGCCAGAGACAACTGCCGGCGTAACTGCCGGTTCTGAGCACCAAGCAATATGACAGGACCCCACGGTCCTGTCGAGCCAGGATCACGCTGAGGGGTGCTGCGTTGCACAGCACCGAATAACACACATCAAAGGTACAAAGCGGAAGCAAAACTTTTATTACATAAAGTGGTTTATGAAATTTGTACATCAAAATAAGTCCAGTCTACACTCACGGGCGTAGACTATGCATCAAGTTCACGTTCAGCCCTTGAACGTGTCCTTGCTAGCACACACGCACACCAACTCTGCGGCGTGCACGACTCCCACTTGACGGGGTTCCCCTCCTGGGTTTCCGTCTCCTCTTTGGGAGTCCCTTCCTCATAGAACCCTACAAAAGCTTCAAACACAAGCAGTGAGCACGAAGGCTCAGCAAGTCTGACCCGTCTCACCTAAACATGGAACTTCTACATGAGGGATGATGGGTACATGAGATAAAACAATTTGCAAAGGACTCGCCTAATTATTGGAACCTTACTTTCAAGTTTTAGCAGCAGGTTGTGGAGAACCTTACGCTAAGGCACATGAGAGAGCCGCAATCAAACAAGAAACATATTTCTCTCATGTACTTTGCCCAAAGTTGAAAAGAACTTTAGTTAGCTCTAAACTATAACAAATCATTAGCAATCAGGTCCATCTTTCAATCAGCAACATTTTAACATGTAACTAGCCTGTTCTTTCTACGTCACGGTATAGTGAACAAGTGGTACTCTTTGACCGCGTGGGACGGCGATTATAATCGATTTACACCTGCAGGGTTACCCGAATAACCCGTCACGTACGCCCGTACTCGATGTTGCCTACAACAACCATCATGGACGTCGTACGCAACTACCTTTCACCCGTTAGCCAAATGTTGAACCGGCCCAATCGTCCCGAGCAAGAGGTCTCTGCACGCGCATCTCACGCGCATCTCAGTGCCGCCAGTCGATTTACACCTCGAGCTCTCAACCTACCCTCTGAACGACCATCTATGCCTCAACACCCAGCTACCCGAGTTACATCGGTTTCCCGGTTCCCATATAGCCGGTAGGTCTTCGGTACTGTTCTAGCTTGTTTAACAGGCCCACACACGGCTCGGTCCTCAATCGACACAAGCGGAGCTACAGCACACAAGCCCCAAAGTCCTGCTGCCCTTACCCTCCGCTTGGTCTCATTTTCTTGCCATGTGTTTCATGTGCTATCTCTACCCGAGTCGAGTGCCGCTAGCCTATGCTCGCGAGTAGTTCCAACTACTCGACTTGTACCAAATCCTACACTATCTTAGCATTGCAGTAGCTAACGGGGTTTGCAATCCTAAACCCAACTGTCGGTACCTGGGATATGGGGTACCCCCGCGCACAGGGTAAAATGCCTAAGGAACTCGCCCTTCTCCGCAGGGAGAGCTCCGAAGGCGCCATGCGTCCGGCGGGGCCGGACCTCCCTCTCCTCAGAGGAGAGCTCCGGGCCCGCCACGTGGCATACAGAAGCCAGACCTCCCCCTCCGCGGGAGAGAGGTCCGAAGGCGCCGCGTGTTCAGCGGGGCCGGACCTCCCTCTCCTCAGAGGAGAGCTCCGGGCCCGCCACGTGGCCAGCAGAAGCCGAGCCTCTCCCTCCGCGGAGAGAGGTCCGGAGGCTCCACGTGCCCCGCGGGACTGACCCTCCTCTCCTCTGAGAAGGGCTCCGGGCCCGCCACGTGGCGGCAGAGCGACGCTGCCTGCCCCGAGCGATAGGCAGCGGGCGTAAATACGCCCCATACCTTGCCCGTACAAGGTATTCAAGGCCCACGTCTTCCCAAGACGCGGAGACGCGGAGCACGCTTCTGTCAGGTGTCGTTGCGCCCAGTCGCATCACAAACTGGCGCGCGGTGTCAGAACCTGTCAGCCAATAAACACCGCGACAAGACATCCCATGCCGCCTGCGCCGTCATGAACCACTACGACTAGCATGCGGCATGGGCATGGCGGCAAGATGAAGACTCAGAAGCCTTCGGCCAGAGACAACTACCGGCATAACTGCAGATACGGTAGATAATAGACAATCTTCCCGGGACCACCTGTCGGGTCCCGGCTCCCCTTGTAAGCCGCCCGAGTCTTGGACTATAAAAGGCTCGGGTAGGCGTCGATAGCAAGGGTTCGCACTTTGCAACTCATACGCTAGCCATAAACTCTCAAGCTGTAACTCACCCCCAAGCTCAGGCCTCCGGCCCTGAGCAGCAAGCAATACAGCGAGCTCCATAGCTCGCCGTGGACGTAGGGTTTTACGCTCCGGCGGCCTGAACCACGTAAAACTCGCCGTGTCAAGCTCTTACTAACTCGTCCATCTGCGCAAGCTCTCCGCTAGAGACTAGCCCCACCGAAAAAAGAACCTCCGCGGGCTGCCCAGTGCAGGCCCGGGGGAAGTGTCGACCGAACACTTCGACATTTGGCGCGCCAGGTAGGGGGCTTTTCCCCTAGCGCGACGAGTTTCCGCCAACGAAGATGACCGAGCTTCCTTCAACGGCGAACTCTCCCCCCTCGCCTCTGCGGCAGACCGCGACCAGGGGGGAGTACATGTCGACACACTCGGGACGGAGTGTGTCGGTACGAGCTGGGAGCCAGCAACCGGCTCTGGCAGCGCCGACCCCGGCAATGCAAGCTCCAACCAGCTTCAAGTCTCCAGTAGCGCTGGACGTGCCCAGTGGGGGTGCGTTAGCTGCGGCAAGAGCGCTACTGTACAATCCGCCCGCTGGGGACGCGCCTCGGGCAGCGCTTCGACAGTGGATCCGCGAGGTAGACCGTCTCGTCGTCGCCGCCGCAAACCCTCGACCTCGGCGGGGACGACGCTCTGGCCAATCGGTCGTGTCGCTGATGCGCGCACCTTTGGATGGCGAGCAGACGGCAGACTCCAGCTCTACCAGCCCCCACTCGACAGATCTGAGGACAGAGCTGGAACGGTGTCAACTGGGTCAAGATGCCCGGGTATTCCTCGAGCGGCGCCGAGAAAGGCGTCGCCACCAAGAGGCTGACGACAGCATGACGTCGGCCTCGACCCACCCTGAAGAGCAGACCTTCGCCACGCGATCTCTGCCCCAGGCCTGTGCCGTGCAGAATATGCCACAGTCATATGTCCTGCATATGGCGCCCCCGACCTATGGTGCAGCCTTGCCCATGCCGGGGCATGCGGTGCTCAGTGCGAACCAGGCGTTCGCGGCACCAGAACCTGCGGCGACAGAAGCAGGGTGTGCGGCCCTCGCGCCCCACCTTCGCTTCGCAAAGTGCCCGCGCAAGTTTTGGCCGCTCCTGCCCGAGAAGTACGACGGCAGCATCAACCCGGCGGAATTGCTCCAGATCTACTCCACCGCTGTACTTGCCGCAGGAGGGAATGAAGCCGTCATGGCCAATTACTTCCCTGTCGCCTTGACCGGCCCAGCTCGGTCTTGGCTCATGAACCTCCCCCAGGGTTCCGTAACTTCCTGGGGAGAGATTTGCCGACAGTTCATAGCCAACTTCGGCAGTTCCTACACCCGGCCTGGCACGGAGCTTGACCTCCACGCCATCCAACAACAACCTGGGGAGTCGTTGCGCTCTTTCATCCAGCGGTTCTCCCAAGTGTGGAACACCATCCCACACATTCAAAATGCTTCTGTGGTGGTGGCGTTCCGGCATGGCGTCCGAGACAAGAAGATGCTCGAGAAACTCGCGACCAGGGAGGTCCGCGATGCCTCGGAGCTCTTCAGCTTGGCGGACAAGTGCGCCAGAGCAGCCGAAGGACGGAACTGGCACTCACAGCCATCCTTCGAGTCAGGAGGGCTGCCCGGATCTGGTCCTACTCCCTATGGAGGCAGCAGGAAGACCAAGAGCCGGGGCAGAAGCAAGATAAGACCGCCGGCCGCGACCCAAGTCGTCACTGCGGCGACGCTCAGTGGGGCTCGGGGGCCGCGCCCTGACAAGAGGCAGCGAAAGTCACCGACCCCGGCAGATAGCCAGGACAACATGTGCCCCGTGCACGGCAGCTGTCGCCACACTACTGCCGAGTGCCGGGAGATCCGAAGGCTCGCAGAGCGCTTCCGCAAGGGGAAGCGGCAGCGGGCTGATGCCCTGCCCTTCCGTCCAAAGGAAGATGAGCAGGGGGTGGATGTCCCAGACAACATCGACCACCCAGAGGAGATCCAGGAGTCTCAGCGTGTCGTGAAGGCGGCACGCAACCATGAGGACTCCGGCTCCAGCGACGATGAGCGTCGTAAGAAGCTCTACGTCATATACGGCGGGTCCGCCGATCCCTCGTCCCGAAACGTAGTCAAGACTCTGCGCCGAGCGGTAGCGTCGGTGGCGCCACTCCCAAGTGCTGCACCGCACCTTAAGTGGATGGGGACCCCCATCAGCTTTGACGCCACCGACTGCCCCAGGAACATGGCTGGGGCCGGCCAACTACCGCTCCTGGTGGCCCCGACCATCGCCAACGTGAGAATGTACCACGTTTTGGTAGATGGAGGGGCCGGGCTGAACCTCATCAGCCGTGCAGCTTTCCAGAAGCTGCAGGTCCCGATGCCCAAGCTCACCCCGTCGAGCCCGTTCTCAGGGGTAGGGCCGGGACAGGTTATCCCCTACGGCAACATTAGTCTCCCGGTGACCTTCGGGGCTCCGGACAGCTATCGAACTGAGTACATTCTGTTCGACGTAGCGGAGATAGGCCTCCCCTTCAACGCCATAATCGGCAGGCCAGCCCTGTACCGGTTCATGGCTGTAGCCCACTACGGCTACCTCGTCCTGAAGATGCCAACACCGACGGGCGTTCTCAGGATTCGTGGGGACCGCACTGCTGCAGTGTCGGCCCTGGAGAAGCTCCAAGCACTCGCAACAGCTGGGGCGTCAGCCCTCGGCAATACGGAGCCGGACCAGCTCCGCCCGAGCGCACGTCACCGTGCTTCCACCACAGCACCCCGGGTGCAACCTCTCGACGAGGGCGGCGTCCCCTTAAAGGTCGTCCAAGTCGGCGCCGAAGCTACCCAGACCACCCGGGTAGCCGGGGGCCTGGATAGCAAATAGGAAGGCGCGCTCGTCACCTTCCTCCGGCACAACGTCGACGTGTTTGCATGGCAGCCGTCACAGATGCCGGGGATCCCCAGGGAGGTGATCGAGCACCACTTGGAAGTCTTCCCCGACGCCCGGCAGGTTCAACAGAAGCCCCGCAAGCAGTCCATCGAGCGGCAATACTTCATCCGTGAAGAAGTCAAGAAGCTGCTGGACGCTGGCTTCATACGGGAGGTCCACCACCCTCGATGGTTGGCGAATCCCGTCGTTGTCCCGAAGGCCGGCGGGAAGCTCCGGATGTGCATCGACTACACCAGTCTCAATAAGGCATGTGATATGCTGTGCTTCCTAGACGCCTACTCGGGTTTCCATCAGATCCCCATGTCTAGGGAGGACGAGGAGCACACCTCCTTCATCACAGTAGACGGCCTTTATTGCTATGTGTCTATGCCTTACGGCCTAAAGAATGCACTCCCCACCTTTGTGCGGGCGATGCACAAAACCTTTGGGGAGTTAATAAGAGACCTAGTTGAGGTGTATGTCGATGACATAGTTGTCAAGGTCAAGCAGGGTTCATCCCTACTAGATAACCTAGCTTTAGTCTTTGACAAGTTGCGCTTTACGCGCACCAAGCTGAACCCAGATAAATGTGTGTTCGGCGTGTCCTCTGGGAAGCTCTTAGGGTTCCTGGTCTCGCACCGAGGGATTGAGGCCAACCCAGAGAAGATCAAAGCCATCGACTTGATGCGGCCCCCTGTCCGCGTCAAGGATGTTCAGAGACTCACGGGATGCCTAGCCGCGCTGAGTCGGTTTATACCGAGGCTAGCAGAGCGGGCACTCCCTTTCTTTAAGCTCCTGCGCAAGTCAGGCCCCTTTGCCTGGACTGACGAAGCATAAGAGGCTTTCCAGGAGTTGAAGCGACTCCTGACGACCCTACCTATCATGGTAGCCCCTGAGCCCGGGGAGCACTTGCTGCTCTACATTGCGGCGACAACAGAAGTGGTGAGTATGGTCCTTGTCGCGGAGCGGCCAGACCCCTCACCCTCGCAACGTGCTCCGGTAGCAGAAGTCAGACGCCAGGGGGCCCCGCAGGGCCAAGACGGTCTCCCGGACCCCCTGGAGGTCCAAGACGACCTCCCGGAGGCCTAGGACGGCCTCCCGGACCCCCAAGATAAATCTCCAGGGTCCAATTGGGATCTCCCGGAGGTCCCTCAAGACCCCCCGGAGCTCCCGGATGATCAAGAAAGCTTAAGGGCCTCCGGGTCCCAGTTTCCGGAGGCCCTCGTGGGTCCACCCACCTCCGGCGGGCCGGGGCCAATGGACGAGGAGCTCCCAAGCCTACGAGAGAGGGCCCGAACCATACAGAGGCCTGTCTACTACATCAGTGAAGTACTTCATGAGGCTAAGACAAGGTACCTAGAAGTCCACAAGCTGCTGTATGCGGTGCTCGTGGCCTCCAGGAAGCTCCGCCACTACTTCCAGGCCCACCGGGTCTCGATAGTCACCTCGTATCCGCTGAAGACAATTCTTCACAGCCCCCATGCGACTGGCAACGTTGCTAAATGGGCGGCGGAGCTGGCGGAGTTTGAGCTGGACTTCCTCTCACGTCATGCAGTCAAGAGCCAAGCACTGGCTGACTTTGTGGCGGAGTGGACACCCACGAAGACTGGCCCAGGGGGCCATGAGGGCGGTGAGCCAGAGCCCAAAGCTCCGGTCTTCACCGAACCCCACTAGACACTCTTCTTCGACGGCTCCTCGCGAAAGCAGGGGGCCGGTGCCGGCGTACTGCTCCTCATGCCATCGGGGGAACAGTTTGGGTATATGGTGCGTCTAAATTTCAAGGCAACCAACAACATGGCGGAGTATGAAGCACTCATCTTTGGCCTGCAGACAGCCCTGTCTTTAGGCGCTCGCCAGTTGTTGGCACAGGGCGACTCCCAACTGGTCATCAAGCAAGTCAGGGGTGAATGCTCCTACAATGACCCGCAGCTAGCTGCGTATCTGCTCCACGTACAGATGTTGGAGAAAGAATTCCTCGCTTTGGACCTGCACCACGTACCGCGCGCTGGTAATGCCGCAGCCGACGACCTTTCAACGAAGGCTTCCACCGGAGCCCCTGCGCCCGAAGGAGTTTTCGAGAGGACGTTGCTGCGGCCCACAGCCCGGCCCGCCGAGCCGGGCGAAGGGGGCTTGACCAGCACCTCGAAGCTGGCGGTCCCGGCGGCCCTACAGCCATGGATGCCGCCAAGGATCGTAAGCGTCACTGGGGACTCCGTGCAACCCAACGCTCAAGATCCAGAAGCTCAAGTCAGACCCGATGCATGGATCACGGAGATCCGGGACTACTTGAAGGACAATATCCTCCCTGATGAACATGCAACCGCTGAACGGATTGTGCGTATGGCTAAGAGGTACGCGCTGGTAGAGGGGGATCTCTACCGGCGTGGCGCCAACCACATCCTATTGCGGTGCATAACCCAGGGGGAAGGCTGCGACTTGCTCGCCGAGATCCATGGAGGCGAATGTGGAAGTCATTCTTCCTCACGCGCGCTTGTCGGTAAAGCCTTCCGGCATGGCTTTTACTGGCCGACAGCACTCCAGGATGCCGTCAAGCTGGTCGAGAGCTGCAAGGCGTGCAGTTCCACGCCAAGCAGATCCATACACCGGCTCAGACGGTACAGATGATCCCGCCCTCGTGGCCTTTTGCCGTATGGGGGCTGGACATCCTGGGACCATTTCCCAGAACCGTCGGGGGATTCCGGTACCTCTATGTCGCTATCGACAAGTTCACCAAGTGGCCGGAAGCTACACCAGTTGTCACCATCAACAAACAATCCGCAGTAAAATTCATCAAGTCTATTGTCTGCCGGTTCGGGGTCCCAAACAGGATCATCACCGACAACGGGATCCAGTTCACCAGCGCAGCATTCCAAGACTACTGCGAGGACCTTGGTATTCAGGTGTGCTATGCCTCTGTCGCCCACCCGAGGAGCAATGGGCAAGTTGAGAGGGCCAACGCGGAGATTCTCCGGGGCCTTAAGACTCGCACCTTCGCCAGCCTGAAGAAACATGGTGCCAATTGGGTAGAAGAGCTTCCGAGCACACTATGGGCTAACCGGACATCCCAAAGCCGGGCCACCGGGGAGACACCCTTCTTCATGGTGTACGGGGCTGAAGCTGTACTTCCCCCAAAAATCACCATGAAGTCTCACCGTGTCCGGGCTTACGACGAAGCCACGCAGGACAACCTCCGGCGTGGAGAAATCGACCTCGTCGACGAGGCCCGATTACATGCGGCACTCCGTAACGCGCGGTACAGACAAGCGCTACGGCGCTACCACCAGAGGTCTGTGCGTGCCCGGGAGCTGCAGGAAGGTGACCTGGTGTTGCGGCGCATACTTTCTCGCGAAGGGGCCCACAAACTCTCCCCTAGTTGGGAAGGCCCCTTCCGAGTCGCGAAAGTATGCCGCCTCGGGTGTGTGCGCCTTTCCACCGAGGATGGGGACCTGCTCCCGAACCCTTGGAACATAGAACACCTCCGTAAGTTCTACCCCTAGAGCAAAAATAGGACAATACTTTCTTTTCGTAATAAACTCCATAGAGTCCAGGAGCAGCGCTCGGAGCAGCTAAACCCCAGGGGACGGTCCAGGACTACGTTCAGCTTTGCATGGTTCCGACTCCAAGCGCGTAGAGTCTTGCTTCCCCTCTTAGTGGGGTGGGTCGTGGCCTCCATGTTTAGCCTGCCTTCCTCCTATGGAAAGTTGTACGAAAAGAAATCTGCTCTACTTTGCTCTTTCCTTGTACTCATTTAAATTGTGAATTGAATTTTTTAATCACCCTTGCAGTGCATGGTTGCCATGTGCTCAGCTCCCCCTCTCTACAAGTCCCCAAGCACCAAGCATATGGTTGGGGGCTATAAGTCAAATAAGACTATGAGATAAGGGAGGGGGAGCCCCCAAGGAGAATTACGTTTCCTCTACCTATGTGCAGGACCTTCAGGTTGCGGCAATAGGGACTGCATGGAGCAGGGGGAAAGCAGCTACCAGCTACTCCGGCCTAGGACTGGAAGGACCGGGACCTGCCCCTCCAGCAGGGGCGGGACCCGGGGGCCCCACGTGTCCAGCGAGCCCGGAATTCTCTCCTCCCTTGAGGAGGGCTCCGGGCTCGCCACGTGGCAGGCGGAAACCGGACCTCCCCCCTCGGTGGGAGGGCTCCGAAAGCCCTACGTGTCCAACATGGCCGGAGCTCCCGCCTCTTAGGGAGGAGCTCCGGACCCGCCACGTGGCAGATAGATCTGGAGCTCCCCATAGGGCGAGATCCGGAGACCCCCGGGGACCCCTAACACGGTTAGGACCCGGGGAAGGTGTCTACGCAGAGCTTCGAGATTGGAGATGGCCTCTGAGTACCTTGCGGAGCTAAGGACTCAGACGGGCAAAGCCAAGAAGGAGAGAGAGAGCGTCACAGGCACAAATATCTAAAAGAGTCAAACTATGCAAGGCTCCTTGAGCTGGACTACAGACTCGATAAGAAGAAAGAAACAAGCCCCAAGGGTCTCCCGACACAACCAGAATCCAGAAGTTGCACAACGGCCGTGTCACCAGGCTTCAGCCCTGGCGGAACTCTCTCGCTCTATGACCAGAGCGCAGGAATCGCCCCCCTCCACAGTATTCAGCGGTCTTCTTGGAGACTCTACCGTCTGGGATTCTCCATGGAGCATCGGCGGTTTCCTTCTCCTGAAGTTCCCTCATCACCTGTGCAAAAGCCGGTGTCGTCAAGGGTGCCCCTGGAGCCCCCAACCCTCATCACCTGCGCAAAAACTGGAGTCATCAAGGGTGCTCCTGAGGCCCTCTCCGCGGTATTCAGCGGTGTTCTTGGAGACCCTGCCGCCTGGGATTCTCCTCGACGCTTCAGCGGTTCCTTTGAAGACTCCACCACCCTCAGGGGCAGGGCAAGAACGCTCCCTAAGTCCCAGGCTTGGTGCAGACGCAACCGCTGGAGGGGACCGAGAGCAATTCTTCCCCCATAAGGCGGGTTAAGGGCCATGGAAGAAGACAAGACTGCAGGGGCCTGAGGGAGGCGCAGGGGCTGGAAGCCTTATAAGAGGAATGTACCCGCATGTAGGTTTCATTTAACACCTTCCCGGGTGCAATCCTAAGCGATTCGGAACTCTTCGAACACCCCGCACCGGCAACCGCTTCGGTTCCTAGACCGAGTGCCGATGACGGGTGGGCCCAAGCCGCCTAATTGAAGCGGTGGGGTCAAGGAGTCAGTCTCCTGAGAAGATGAGCCGGCAAGGCACTTCGGCGGTTCCCGAAGAAAGCGCCGCAACGTGCAGAAGTGGCAGCCTTGGGAACCGCCGCAGTAAAAGCAACCATCAAGTGAGGGCGCGCTCCCACGATCCCGTGGCCGTTCGTGCTCCGGCAGCGGTCAATTCGGGACTTAGAGGAAGTGCGCGGATCGGAAGAGACGGAGGTCCCACCTCGGGCTCGCTATCTCCCCCGAGATGGGCCCGGGGGCCACTGTCGGTACCTGGGATATGGGGTATCCCCGCGCACAGGGTAAAATGCCTAAGGAACTCGCCCTTCTCTGCAGGGAGAGCTCCGAAGACGCCACGCGTCCGGCGGGGCCGGACCTCCCTCTCCTCAGAGGAGAGCTCCGGGCCCGCCACGTGGCATACAGAAGCCGGACCTCCCCCTCCGCGGGAGAGAGGTCCGAAGGCGCCGCGTGTCCAGCGGGGCCGGACCTCCCTCTCCTCAGAGGAGAGCTCCGGGCCCGCCACGTGGCCAGCAGAAGCCGAGCCTCTCCCTCCGCGGAGAGAGGTCCGGAGGCTCCACGTGCCCCGCGGGACTGACCCTCCTCTCCTCTGAGAAGGGCTCCGGGCCCGCCACGTGGCAGCAGAGCGACGCTGCCTGCCCCGAGCGATAGGCAGCGGGCGTAAATACGCCCCATACCTTGCCCGTACAAGGTATTCAAGGCCCGCGCCTTCCCAAGACGCAGAGCACGCTTCTATCAGGTGCCGTTGCGCCCAGTCGCATCACAAACTGGCGCGCGGTGTCAGAACCTGTCAGCCAATAAACACCGCGACAAGACATCCCATGCCGCCTGCGCCGTCATCAACCACTACGACTAGCATGCGGCATGGGCAGGGCGGCAAGATGAAGACTCAGAAGCCTTCGGCCAGAGACAACTACCGGCATAACTGCAGATACGGTAGATAATAGACAATCTTCCCGGGACCACCTGTCAGGTCCCGGCTCCCCTTGTAAGCCGCCCGAGTCTTGGACTATAAAAGGCTCGGGTAGGCGTCGATAGCAAGGGTTCGCACTTTGCAACTCATACGCTAGCCATACACTCTCAAGCTGTAACTCACCCCCAAGCTCAGGCCTCCGGCCCTGAGCAGCAAGCAATACAGCGAGCTCCATAGCTCGCCGTGGACGTAGGGTTTTACGCTCCGGCGGCCTGAACCACGTAAAACTCGCCGTGTCAAGCTCTTACTAACTCGTCCATCTGCGCAAGCTCTCCGCTACAGACTAGCCCCACCGAAAAAAGAACCTCTGCGGGCTGCCCAATGCAGGCCCGGGGGAAGTGTCGACCGAACACTTCGACACCAACCCATGGTCTTCTTGGCTATGCAATTGGGTTTCCAAACAAGACTCTAATGCAAGGAATCATAATACTCAAGTAAGTGTTCAAAACAATAAAAATTTGAAAAAGGGTTAATGCAAACCGGAGCTTGTCTTGCTGCTCTTGGTCGTAGGCTAGCTGTTCCTCTGTTGTAACGAAGTCTAGGACTTCGGGTTCCTCCTCGACCTTAGCGACTACATGACATACAAGTATATGTATTAATTTAAATGCATTTGATTGAATTTAAACTTGTGAAGTCTATACTCTTACTAGACAGACTCAATGCCTGTGTGGCTTGGTTACAACCTAAGTATAGACTTGGTCAAGTTTTAGTTGCAGCAAAGCTCATTTGAGCTCTCCACAATTAATTATGCACTTGACCTTAATTGAAGGCTTTTAGGGTGTTCTAAGGATTTTCATGAAACAAATTATGACTTTCTGAAAACTAGATTTTCAGAGGGTTCTAATGGAGTTGGTCTCACTTATTTTGAAGGTTCCTAGCTAAAGATATGAGCTAAACAATTTCAGAGAAAATTTTGAAAATGTTTCTGAATATTTTCTATTTTCTTTGGAACAGTTCCACTAATCACACCATTAGGTGGATCAAATGAGCTCAAATGGATCTGAAATTTTTATGGTAGTTCAGGGATATTTTGGTGAACATCCCAGCAAAATTTCAGAATTTTCCTCCAAAGGATTCTCCAGTTAAAATTCCAAACAGTTTAAACTTTGAGGAATTAATTCTGGAGAAATAAGGATTTTCATGAAGTGAAACTTGATTTGCTGGAAAGTACTCAGAGAGCTGAATCCAACAAAATTTGGTTCACTCGATTTGGAGCTTTCTAGCCAAAGTTATAAGGATTTGAAGTTTGAAGGAATTATGAAAATCCGGGGAAAAGTTTAAATTTGCCGGGGCCCGCGGGGACACGTGTTAGGCGCGGAGGCGACCGCACATGGAGGCCCACAGGGTCTTTGCGCGCCAGCACACCCGATCCCGGCCACACCCGATCCCGATTTAAAATTTTGAGCCGCTGACGCGTGGGCCAACCGGCTTCGTCTTCCTCCCGACGCGCTTTCGCGCCCGCGCCGCCTCCCCTCGCCAGAGCCGACTCTGAGCTCGCCGGCTCGCCGCTGCCGGCCATCCCATGGTCTGAAACTCGCCGCCAGGGGGTTGTCGACGTCAAGGAACACGTCGGTGGTGTCAGTTCGGGCTGGCGGTGACCGGAAATAGCCCGGCGACGTGTCGCGACCTCGGTTGAGGTTCGGCGTCGTCGACCGTGGGTTCTAACCTGCCAACACCTCGAACAATCGGTTCTACAGCATCATCATACCTCTAGGAAGCTCGACAAGGTGTCAAAAGGGTTCAAAGATGGCGGCAAGTCGGTCGGCCCCGTGTGACCGAGCGTGCCCGCCATGAGCGCCCTTGATCGAGCTCGAAATTCGTCACTCCTAGTCGGTTTCATACCACGGATGCAGAAAGGAACTTGATCGCCGGCTAGTCCAACATCTATGTGCAAGATTTGATAGCTAGAGAAGGATCTTAGAGCGAGAATTTGAAGGATCCGTACCGGAAGCTCAGTTTAAGGTCGCCAGAGAAAAAAATAGAAATTCGCCGTGGACTCTTCACGGTTTGCTTCCCAACCTGGAGGAGAGCAGCACGGCTGTTGCTCGCTCCTGCTGCTACCCTTGCTGGCCCGTGAAAACGCCTGTGGAATGCTGTCCACGAGCGCCTGACCTTCGGCTGAGGCTAGGTCGCCGTTGTGGCGATCGTTCTCGGGAAAGGGAGGTCGGAGCTCGGGGTTTTTGGCATCGGGGAGGTGGAGTGCGATCTCAGGTTGCTGTCTAGCAGCTCAGGAACGAAGGAGGAGATCGTTTGCTGGTTTTCCCAATCGAGCAGAGAGCGTCGGGGAGAAAATCTGTCGTTGCTCGGGGTTGCACGCTAGGGGATAAAGCCAGCCGATCCCTGCTCGGGCTGAGGCGGTTCCGGTCGCGTGGAGGCGCAAGCCGCCCTGGGCGCCAGCGCGCGAAGAGGGAAGCAGCTGGTGGCGCCGGTGGCTGCTCGGTGGCACAGTCGACAGCTGCTAGGTGGAATTTCCCACCGAGGCTGTGACTTTGTGTGCAAGTCTTCCCTCCTTCTCTCTATGACATGTGGGTCCCACCCGGGGTTTTAACCTCTGAAATTTACTCCTAATCACTGTTGTAAACAGTGAGCCCCAAAATGCCCATGGTGATTCAAATTATTCACCTATGAGCCATTTGAATTGATTAGAATTCAAATTGGGTTTGGTTTAAATGAATTTCAGCACAAGTTCAGTTTAGAATTCAAATAAAGTTTGAATTTGTTCCACTTAGCTCATGTCGAGATCAACTCCAAATGGAGTGAAAATTGGTGTGTGAGCTCACAAAATGTGCTGACTAAGAATATGCCTTCCACTTTTGAATTCATGGGATAAAAACAGTTTGAATTTGAATATGGTTTCAAACTGCCCTCTTTCAAGCTATACCCAAAATGACCTCAAAAAGGTTTTGAATTTCGGTGAAACTTGGCATGGACATCCTTAGCAATGTCTAGGAGTTTTCATATGCCCAGCCCCTCTATATCACATGTGGGAAATACCCCTTTTGCAATATGTGAGTTTGTTCTCTAATGAGCATGTTGATGGTGGTTACTTGCTCTTCATTTGTGTTCATCAACTTGCTTCAAATGAGGTTTGTGGTGTGGTGATGAACACTTCAAATATGTGTCAAAAACTGAGGCCCTTACACAATACAACGAGCATCTCTGCTCACCGTGGACGTAGGGTTTTACGCTCCGACGGCCTGAACCACGTAAAAATCTCTGTGTCAAGCTTCTCCCTCCATCGTCCCTAACGCGTGATCTCTCCGTGAGTGACTAGCCCCTCCGAAAAAGAACCTCCGCGGGCTGCCCAGAGCAGGCCCCGGGGAAGTGTCGGCAACACACTTCGACAGTGATGTTTTGAAGTGAGCATTAACCGCATTAAGGAAGATATAACATTTAAGAACAAACTCATCTCAATATGGCATAATATGAAGACATAAAATAGCATAGTCATTACAAAATAATATAACGTGGCAGAATATGGCGTAGTTATTACAAACCAACATAAAGTGAGTGTTAAAGAGCAATACTAAAGACTAAAGAGCTAGACTGGACTACTCCCCCTTATTCTCTCCCCCTTTGGCATCAAAGCACCAAAAAGGGAAAGAAAAGAGAGAAAGACCTAATCGCTATCATCTCCATCTTGATTTTCGTCTTGGCCACTTTGAGTTTCTTCGTCCTCATCTTCATCTTCGTCTTCATTGTCATCCTCTTGATGAGCGTGGGAGGTAGGAGGAGCAGCTGAGGAGGAGCCAAAGTAGGCAAGCTCGTCCTCGGTGAGAGCGGGAAACTCTGTCACTTCGTCATCGTCCAATGACGGTGGAGACATAGGTATCTCCATTTTGTCGCACATTGCCTTGAGATACTTCTCTTGGCGTTTCTTCATGTTCTGCATGCGAACTTCCACTTTCCGGCATGAGGAGAAAATAGCCTTGAATATTTTGAGTAGCCCAGTAGAGGAGCCACTCGATGATGAAGGAGCGGATGGCCCAGCTGAGGAGGATGGAGCTGCAGAGGAGCTCCTACCCAAAGACGCAGAAGGGCGAGGAAGGGGAATCGGCATCTGTGGACGCAACTTCCTGTGCTTGACATCCTTTACAAATTCTAGGCTTGTGATTTTCTCTATCATGCACATGATGTACAACGCATATCCACAGGACCTGTTCGGGGGTGTAGGAGATGTTGAAGATATCATTGTATATGTAGTCGAAGACGTTGAATTTTTCTTCTTCATTGAGCATCTTCAACAAGTTACTGAGATACCCTTGTATCATCCCCGCATCCCCATCTTTTGAAGCTAGAGTCTTCCTCAAGATTCTGTTTAGCACTCTAAAGAAGGGTTTGATGTTGTGGGTTGAGGATGGCTCATAGGTGAGATATGAGGATACATGAAGTCCAAGTCATCCTTTCTCAAGGTCCTCTCATTGTGATCTATGATCTCATAGTTCAAATGCTCCTCAAGTCCAAGGATCCTAGCAAATTCATCATACAACACCGAGTATACCACACCGTTTGTCATCCAAGTGATTCTTCTGTTTCCATAGGTGTGGAAGTAGCAGGTGGTGTAGAATTGCACTATCACCTCGATGTTCCAATCATACTGAAAGGCAATTAAATCCTTAATCCCATGGCGTTCTGCTGCTTCTATTACTGCATCAAAAGCTTGATGCTTCTTGTTTGTCATGTATGTCCAATCCACCCACTGAGATTCAACTACCAGTGTCTTCATTGGGAGATAGACGGGCTGGTAGTAGTCACAATGGAAGTCACACCAGAAGCGAGGGTCTGGTGTGGACTTCTCATATTTGTAAACCTCCTCTTCTCTGAACCTTCTGGCTTTGTCAGCTCCTTTCCCTTTGAAGGTTGCACTCGCCAAATTGGGTTGACGGTATGGGTTGTGCATAGGAGGTGCTCTCTCAAGTGGCCCAATAGGTCCTTGTGGGGGATGCTCTCTTTCTCGTCTAGGGTTGTCACGAATGACAAGTCTCCTGTTGGCCAGAGCCTTCTTTATAGGAGGATCAACTGCTTTTCCTTTTCCTTTGTTTTGGGTTGATCTTTGGGATTCAGCATGTTGTTTCTCCTTTAATGTCACTAGCCTCTTCCTCATTGGTGGATCAACGGACTGAGAGGCTTGTGCTTCCCTGTCAGCCCGTTTCTTTGTCCGAGCCTCTCTTGCTGCCGCCTCTCCTGCCTCTGCCTCGACTGTCGCATGATAGGCGGCTTGGCGAGCCGCTTCGGCCTCGGGATTTGGAAGAGGACTGTCTCCGGATCTTGACATGATCTGGTGATGGATGAAAAGAAAGGTTTAGATGCTAGAGCATTGCGTTTGAAATAGTTTACATCCACAAAGTTAGGGGCTAAAACTGTATCAGCCGTACTTGTCCGGGCCAGGGGCGGACTAGTCCGCTCTGGCCGGACTTGTCCGGTTGGGATCCGGACTAGTCCGGACTTTACAGTTTTAATCCCTAACTTAAGTGATTTGATCACTAATTCAGCAAATTATACGCAATGCTACGTGGGATTGCAACAATATGGCGTAGGAACATCAGGGAAGTCCTAAGGCACGAAGGGTATGACCTAGAAACAAGAGTTTTGTAAAAAAACAAGGTTAGGTCAAAAAGTACCTTAGAGTGAAGAAATTTGATGAAATCCGCGGATCAAAGGGACGGAGATGGTCGGAGAAGGATTCCCCGCACTGTACAAGCCTTGAATCGAGGATTCCTTCGAGGGATTTGAGGGAGAGCTCCAAAATCGCCAATGGGGGCGAGTTTTGGAGGAGAGGAGTGGAGTGGAGGTGAATGAGAGAGAGGAACGAGAGTCAGCCCGACCCTTGGAGGTTAAGTCTCCAGGGGCCGGAATAGTTCGGTCTTTAGTCCGGACTAGTCCGGTCTGTCGAACTAGGTCCGGACTAGTCTACAGTCCGGACTTCTCCGGGTGCAGTCCGAACTAGTCCGTTGTGGACTTGTCCGCTGCATCTCGGACTATTTAGGATACCCGGACTTGTCCGACTTCTAGGGCGGACTAGTCCGGCTCTTAGAGGCTGAGAAATTCTTATATATTAGAATCTTGCCCGTTATTGCGGTGAATTTACTTGCACCTTCTATTAGGTCTATCAAAACACACAATTATATGATGACCATAATATAACCAAAAATAATATGAGAGAAGAATTAGAGAGGGAACGGGTTTTTTAGAATCGTGCATATTTTTGAAATTTGTGAAAAAAATTTGAAAGACTTCTAATTGTTAGCATTCAGATGCACAACATTTCAACTCATATTCCTAGAGTCTAGGATATTTAGCTCATTTCGAAGTTTACAAAATCGTTTTTCATCTAGTGGTTTGGTAAAAATATCGGCTTGTTGTTTTTCGGTTCTTACATGTGAGATAGTTATGTCCCCCTTTATAGAATGATCTCTCAAAAAGTGATGTCGGATGTCTATATGTTTGGTCGAGTGCTCAACGGGATTATGGGGTATCTTAATGGCACTCTCATTGTCACATATGAGTAGAATGTGGTTCATATTGTAACCATAATCGCTTAGAGTTTGTCGCATCCAAAGAAGTTGAGCACAACAACTTCCGGCTGCAACATACTTCGCCTCGGCTGTGGAGAGAGCAATAGAGTTTTTTTTCTTGGATGACCATGATACTAGGGACCTACCCAAAAATTGACAAGTCCCTGAGATGCTTTTTCTATCTATTTTACATCCAGCGTAATCCGCATCGAAGTATCCGATGAGATTAAACTTAGATCCCTTTGGATACCACAATCCTAGGTTAGGTGTGTGAACTAGATATCTTAGGATACTTTTAACGACTGTTAAATGACATTCTTTAGGTGATGCTTGAAATCTTGCACACAAACATACACTAAGCCTGATATCGGGCCTAGATGCACAAAGATAAAGCAATGAACCAATCATAGAGCGATATACCTTTTAATCCACGCTTGGTCCATCTTCATTGAGGTCAAGATGCTCGTTTGTTGCCATTGGTGTTTTGATGGGTTTGGTCTTGTCCATGTCAAACTTCTTGAGTATGTCTTGTGTGTACTTTGTTTGACTAATGAACATGCCTTCCTTTAGTTGCTTGACTTGAAATATTAGGAAAAACTTTAACTCTCCCATTATGAACATCTCAAACCTACCCGTCATTATCTTACTAAACTCATTACAAAAAGATTTGTTACAACAACAACAACAACCAAGCCTTTATCCCAAGCCTGTTGGGGTCGGCTAGACATGAAACCCAATATCAATGAAGTAAAACAGAGGAAGAGATATGAGAACAAGGGGAAAAAAGGAAAAAAAAAGAAAAAAAAAAGGAAAAAGAGAAAAGGAAAAAGAGAAAAGAGAAAAGAAATAAGAAAAAAGGAAAAGAAAAAGAGAAAAGAAAAAAAGAAAAAAAACAAGACTACGATTCTGGCACATGAATTGCTACTTTACATGCGGTCCTATCATGAGCTAAGCCTCTGGATACATTCCAATCTCTCAAATCTCGTTTTACCGCCTCCTCCCAGGTCAACCTTGGTCGTCCTCTACCCCTCCTAATATTTTCTCTACCTCTTAAAATCCCACTGTTAACCGGTGCTTCTGGAGGTCTCCGTTGGATATGTCCAAACCACCTAAGCCGATGTTGGACTAACTTCTCTTCAATCGGTGCCACCCCTACCTTATCACGAATCGCCTCATTCCTTATTCGGTCTCTTCTCGTGTGCCCACACATCCACCGTAGCATGCGCATCTCTGCGACACTCATTTGTTGGACATGTTGCCGTTTAGTTGGCCAACATTCCGCCCCATAGAGCATCGCGGGTCTGATCACCGTCCTATAGAACTTCCCTTTTAGCTTTTGTGGGACTTTCCTATCACATAGGATTCCAGAGGCTTGTCGCCATTTCATCCACCCTACCTTGATCTTGTGGCAAACATCCTCATCAATATCGCCATTGCTTTGTAACATTGATCCTAAGTATCGGAAAGAGTCCCTTCTAGGTACTATTTGTCCTTGTAGACTAACATTTCCCTCTTCACGACCAACACCACTAAAGTTGCACCTCATATACTCGGTTTTGGTCCTACTAAGTCTAAACCCCTTGGACTCTAAGGTTTGTCTCCATAACTCTAATTTCTTATCAACACCATCTCTAGTTTCATCTACCACCACTACATCATCAGCAAAGAGCATGCACCAAGGGATATCCCCTTGTATATCCTTCGACACCTCATCCATGACCAAGGAAAAGATGTATGGGCTCAAAGCTGATCCTTGATGTAATCCTACCGTGATAGGAAATGCATCAGTCTCACTATCACTTACGCGCACACTTGTCCTAACATTATTGTACATATCCTTGATAAGGGTAATGTACTTTGTTGGCACTTTATGTTTCTCTAGTGCCCACCACATGATTGACCTTGGTATCTTGTCGTACGCCTTCTCCAAGTCGATGAACACCATATGCAAGTCCTTCTTCTGCTCCCTATATCTCTCTATAAGCTGACGAAGCAAGAAAATCGCCTCCATTGTAGACCTCCCAGGCATAAAACCAAACTGGTTTTTAGTGACATTGGTCACTTTCCTCAGGCGGTGTTCAATCACTCTCTCCCAAAGCTTCATAGTATGACTCATAAGCTTAATACCTCGATAATTAGTACAACTTTGAATATCTCCTTTATTTTTGAAGATAGGTACTAATATACTTTTCCTCCATTCTTCAGGCATCTTGTTTGACCGAAAAATGTGGTTGAATAGCTTTGTGAGCCATACTATTGCGACGTCCCCAAGACATCTCCACACCTCAATAGGGACATCGTCAGGGCCGAGGGCCTCCTCCTTAACCTCAAACTCTTGTATCCTCCGCACGAACCGCCTGTTGGAGTCATCAAAGGAGTCATCCAACTCAACCATAGTGCTCTTATTCCCATCATTGAATAGCCCATTAAAATAATCACGCCATCTATTCTTAATCTCTTCATCCTTCATTAGAATGCGGTCAGTCTCATCTTTGATGCATTTAACTTGATTGAGATCCCTCATCTTTCTCTCGCGGATTTTTGCTACCTTGTATATGTCTTTTTCACCTTCTTTTGTCCCTAGTCTCTCATATAACTTATCATAGGTTTGTCCTCTTGCCTTACTTACAACCCGCCTTGCATTCTTCTTAGCCTCTTTGTACTTAAGCATGTTGCTTGCGTTTCTATCATTATGCCAACTCTTATAACACTCCTTCTTCTCCTTAATGGCCTTTTGTACATCCTCATTCCACCACCAAGTGTCTTTATCTATAAGTTTCTTTCCCTTTGTCACACCGAACACCTCACTAGCTACCTTCCTAATGCAAGTTGCCATCTTCATCCACATACTATCTGCATCTCCATTTTCTGCCCAGGGTCCTTCTGTGATCACCCTATTTTTAAAGGATTCTTGTGATTCTCCCTTCAACTTCCACCACTTTGTTCTTGTGATTTTGACACCTTTGTCCCGCAAAGAACATGTATGGAAGCGAAATTCAGCTACCACAAGCTTATGTTGTGTCACAACACACTCCCCCGGGATCACCTTACAATCTAGACACTCCCGTCTATCCTTTCTCCTAGTGAGGACAAAGTCAATCTGGCTAGAGTGTTGGGCACTACTAAAGGTCACTAGGTGAGATTGCCTCTTTCTAAAGAGGGTGTTAGCTATCAACAGATCATAGGCTACGGCAAAGTCTAGGATGTCCTTACCCTCTTGATTTCTATCGCCGCATCCAAAACCTCCATGTACTCCTTCAAATCCTAGGTTAGTTGCACCCACATGACCATTGAGATCTCCCCCTATGAGGAGTTTCTCGGTTATCGTTACACTACTAACCATATCCTCCAAGTCCTCCCAAAATTGCCTCTTAGCACTCATGTTGAGCCCAACTTGTGGGGCATAAGCACTAATGACGTTCAAGACAATGTCCCCAATTACTATCTTGGTTAAGATGATCCTATCCCCTCGTCTTCGAACATCCACTACTCCATCCTTAAAACTCTTATCTATTAGAACACCTACGCCATTCCTAGTCCCAGCCGAACCAGAATACCAAAGCTTGAAACCGGTATTCTCGACTTCTCTCGCCTTTTGACCCGCCCATCTAGTCTCTTGTACACAAAGGATATTTACTCGTCTCTTAATGGCAACATCTACTAACTCACGTAGCTTCCCCGTCAAGGATCCTACATTCCAACTACCCACCCGAAATCTATGTTAGTTGAACCAAATATAATGTCATCGACATATATTTGGCACACGAAGAGATCATTATCTACATTCTTTGTGAAGAGAGTATAATCTGCCTTTCCTATCTTAAAGCCATTATCAATGAGAAAGTCTCTAAGGCACTCATACTAAGCTCTAGGAGCTTGTTTGAAGCCATAGAGAGCTTTATACAATTTAAATACATAATTAGGATATTCTTGATCTTCAAAGTCGGGTGGTTGCTCCACGTACACCTCCTCCTTGATTGGACCGTTTAGGAAGGCGCTTTTCACATCCATTTGATAGAGTTTGAAATCATGGTGAGTAGCATAGGCCAATAGAATACGAATGGACTCAAGTCTAGCTACGGGAGCAAAGGTTTCATCGAAATCCAAACCATCGACTTGAGCATATCACTTTGCCACAACTCGGGCCTTGTTTCTTGTCACCACTTCGTGTTCATCTTGCTTGTTGCGGAACGCCCACTTAGTGCCTACCACATTTGGATTTGGTCTTTTCACCAGCTCCCATACTTGGTTTCTTGTGAAGTTGTTCAACTCTTTTTGCATGGCCACCACCCAATCCGGATCCTTGAGTGCATCTTCCACCCTAAATGGTTCCAAGGACGACACAAAAGAGTAGTGTGCACAAAAGTTAGCTATTCGAGAACGTGTTGTTACCCCTTTTGTGATATCTCCAAGAATGTTGTCAACGGGGTGATCCCGTTGAATGCTTTGATGAACCCTTGGGTGAGACACTTGATTTCTTGAGTGCTCTTCTTCTCCCTCTTGATCAACATCATGGTTTCGGTTTTCTCCTTGAAATTTACCGTCTTGATCTTGGGGTTCTTGAGTTTGATCTTGAATGAGAGGTGCCAATGGTGATGAGATTGTAGCATCTTGTCCTACATCTTCTTGGGGACGGACTTCTCCAAGCCCCATTCTTCTTAGTGCTTTACATGGTGCTCCTTCTTCATCTAGCACAAATTGATCAACTTGCTCCACTTGAGAGCCATTAGTTTCATCAAACACCACGTCACGTGCAATTTTTCAACACAATAGGAGGTCTTATTGAAAACACGATAGTCGTAGGTGTTTGAGTCATAACCTAGTAGGAAACCTTCATCGGATTTTGAAGCGAACTTCGAAGTCCTAGGCTTCTTGTTGAGAATGTAGCATTTACTTCCAAAAACTCGAAAGTAAGAGATGTTGGGTTTGTTACCGGTTAGGAGCTCGTATGGGGTTTTCTTCAAAAGTCGATGGAGATAGAGGCAGTTTGTAGCATGACAAGCGGTGTTGACCACTTCCGCCCAAAATCGATCTGAGGTCTTGTACTCATCAAACATGGTTCTTGCTATCTCTATGAGTGTTCGGTTCTTCCTTTTAGCCACCCCATTTTGTTCGGGAGAGTAGGGGGCCAAAAACTCATGCTTGATCCCCTCTTCATCCAAATATTCTTCTACTTAAGTGCTCTTGAATTCGGAGCCGTTGTCACTCCTTATCTTCTTGATTCTTGAGGGAAACTCGTTTTGAGCTCTCCTCAAGAACTTCTTGAGGACACTTTGAGTTTCTCCTTTATCATGCAAGAAAAACACCCAAGTAAAACGAGAATAGTCATCAACAATTACTAAACCACATTTGTTACCGCCGATGCTTATATAAGTGACGGGGCCAAAAAGGTCCATGTGGAGCATCTCTAATAGTCTTGTTGTCGTCATTACATTCTTGGCGGGATGAGCTGCTCCAATTTGTTTTCCTGCTTGATACGCGTTACATGGCCTATCTTTTTCAAAAACAACATCTTTTAATCCACGTATGTGATCTCCCTTTAGAAGTTTTTGTAAGTTCATCATTCCAACATGCGCTAGTCTCCTATGCCACAACCATCCCATGTTAGCTTTTGCTATTAAGCATGTGTCAAGTTGAGCTTTATCCATGGAAAAGTTCACTAAGTAAAACTTTCCCTTTAACACACTCTTAAACGCAATCGAGTTGTCACTTCTTCTAGAGACGGTCACACCTTCGTTAGTAAACAAGCAATTATAACCTTTCTCACATAGCTGAGATATGGACAATAGGTTATAATTTAGTGATTCAACATGTAGAACATGTGAAAGAGAGTGTTGAGAAGAGATTACAATTTTACCAATACCGAGCACCCTTCCTTGGCCGTTGTCGCCGAAGTAGATGCCTTCACTTGGATCATCATTTTCTTCATACTCAACGAACATCTTTCTCTCTCCGGTCATATGGTTGGTGCATCCACTATCTAGCACCCATTTAGTGCCACCGGAGGTGTAGGGCTACAAAAAAATTTGAACTTTGGTCTTAGGTACCCAAACTTTGTTGGGTCCTTTGAGGTTAGTTACAAGGCATTTGGGCACCCAAACACAAGTTTTCGGACTCTTGTGGAGTGACCCAACATATTTTGCATAAACTCTACCATACTTGCTTTTCATAAGAACATAAGATGCATCAAAATTATAAAATACTACAGATTTTACATTTTTGGTAATTTCATATGAGGTAGATGCAAGGTTGTCACTCCTGTATTGACTTGAGTTTTCTTTGACAAAGGCTACGCATTTGCTATTGCTTTTAAGAATTCTAGTGTTTTGCTTTTCTCCCCTAGTATAACCAAGTCCATTTTTGATGAAGGGAGATCTTGTAATTGAGTTTGCACTACGTGCATATTTGATCTTCTCCTTACCAAAGATCCCACTCTTGTGTGTATTCTTGTTTTGTGTCTCTTTGAGCTTATTTTTTAAGTTTAAAACAATGCTAGCACATTTGCAAGTTTTAGTGTTGGATTCTATGCTCGTTGAGAGAGTTTTTGGAGGATGAATTAGTTGAGACGCTTGACTTAAGTGAGTTAAGTTGTGCTTTAAGATTCTTGTGAGTTTTGGTTAAACTCACAAGTTCATCTTGAAGTACTACATTCTTACTTCTAAGCTCAACACAAGTTTCCTTGCTCATGGCAAGTTCGATTTCAAGTGCTCTACTATTCTCTCTCAAGTTCAAGGAGCTTCTCAATCTCAAGGTTTCTTTCCTTTTTAAGGATAAGCAATTCTTCTTGTTGATTGAGAAGTTCTTCTTGTTCAAATATTTCGTCCGATAGCATTTTCATTTTAGCTATAGCCTTTTTGTTTAATCCTTTAAACATGAATTTGTTTTCACTACTACTATCAAAGTCACTGTCATCTACAGTATGTAACTTGGAAGGTTTAGACATTACTTTACGCTTTCCTTCCTTTGCCATGAGGCATCTGTGGCTTGGGCTCTTCCAATCACTCTTGTTTGGCAAGAGTGATTTCTTCATGGTTGGCCTCTTGATGGCGACGATTGCCACTTTTTCTTCATCTTTGGAAGGGGATTCTTTGTTTGAATCCCACTCTTCTCTAGTGTGAGCTTGTTCATAAGCCTTCTTCTTTGTGAAGATTTTCTTGTCTTGAGGCTTTCCATCCTTCTTCTTCCTCTTGTCATTTTCCTTGCTATGGGGGCAGTTCATAATGAAGTGCCCATGTTTGCTATAGTTGTAGAAAGTCTTCTTTGTTCTTGACTTGCCCTTGTCTTTGCTCTTGTTCTTACAGTGATGGCTTCTCCTTCTCCTTATCAACCTTTTGAATCTTTTGATGAAGAATGTCATTTCTTCATCATCCATGTTTGTGCTCTCATCATCACTTTCTTCATCTTCACTTGTGAGTTGTGTTTCTTTTGCCTTGGACTTGGATGTGGCCTTGAGAGCAATGCCCTTCTTCTTGGATGAAGTGATTTTTGCTAGGTCGTTAACATGTCCGGCTTCCTTCTCCATCATCTCGTGGTTAATGATCTTCCCTAGCACTTCATCCGGAGTCATCAAGTGAAAGTTTGGACTTTCCCGGATTAAAGTGCATAGGGCCACATTGCGAGGCATAAAAGCTCTTATCATTCTCTTGACTACCTCATGGTCAGTCCATTTCTTGCATCCGTACGCTCGACTCTTGTTGATGAGAGTTTTGAGTCGATTGTACATTTTTTGAGGTGTTTCGTCTTCTTCCATGGCGAACTTTCCAAGCTCTCCTTCTATCATCTCGATCTTGGCTTCCCTCACGAATCAGTTTCCTTCATATGCGATCTTGAGGGTGTCCCAAATATCTTTGGCGAGCTCTAACCCATCTACCTTGTTGCATTCTTCAACGCTCAGAGATGAGTTGAGCACGGCCGCTGCTTGTGCATTGCGGTGGATTTGTTGTTCTTGCTCTTGGGTGAGTTCATCCTCGTCTTCGGGGATATCTATACATGTACACACAACATGCCAAAGACTTGGGTTCAAGGAAATTAAAAGCAACTTCATGTTATGCTTCCACATTATGTAGTTAGTTCCATCAAAGTGAGGTGGTTTGCCTAGAGGAATAGATAAATAACTAGAGTGAGAATTTAAGTGTTCATAATTAAAAGTATATCGCGAGTAGTCTTGTTGACTACTCTTGAGCTTCTTCTCCAATTTCTCCTTCTTTTTCTTCTTAGCTTCCTCCTTCTTCTTGAGGAGTGCCATGAGACGAAGAACTTCTTCATATTCTTCTGAGCTTGAAACGTCTTGTGGAGGAGTAATCGCTTGAGGTGGGTTAGAACCTTGTTCTTCAAAGTTGCTCGTACTTACTCCTTTTCCCTTAATGAGATCAATTTGGCTACCGGCCTTGTCCCTAATCTCCTCTCCAAGCGGTTAAGCTTTTGTGGAGAGTTAGGCTCTGATACCAATTGAAAGTTGCCTAGGGGAGTGAATAGGCTAATAAAACCTGAAACTATTGCAAACGGTGAATTGAACTTGAAGGAGGCCGGACTAATCCGGTCTGTGGGCGGACAAGTTCGGTCTGGGTATAAAGTTGCGTATTAGGTTTTCTTTTTAATTTGTTTAAGCGGAAAATATGTAGTAGTCAAACAATCTCACTAAGAAGTTGTGAATGATTAGATTGCAGGACAGCGGAACAGTTCACAAGTGTTAACAAGACGAAAGCTTAACAAGTAATTCTAGTGAGCGAGCGAGAAGGTAAAGGAACCAAGAGACACGATTTATCCCGAGGTTCGATTCCACACAGAAATCTACATCCTCGTTGAGGAGTCCACAAAGGATCGGGCCTTTTCCAACCCTTCCCTCACCGAGCGATCACCAAGATCAAGCCCGGACTCTTTCACTACTAATCAAATGTGAATACAATGCTCTTAGGGGCTACTCACAACTTGAGGCTCCCTACAACAACCTAGCAGTTCTAGGAATCAAAATACAACAATCAAGAACTCAAATTAACAATCAGAGTGCAAGAGAGTCAAACCGAGAGCTCAAACGTCGATCACCACGTCTCTCCTCTCACAAATCTACAAGCCCCTTAAGATCCAATCTTAGGGGTCAAGAAGGTGAGGAAAGAGACTTAGAAGAGCTCTAGGAATGAGTTTTCAGCGCTAGGGTTGTTGTCTTTTCAATTTTCAGCCGGGGGGTCTCCTTTATAGAAATCTCGGTATCTAGCCGTTACCTACTAAAGTCCAGACTAGTCCGGTCCAAATCCCGGACTAGTCCGTTCTTGAGGGACCACTCACGCCACAAGGCTACCAACTAAAGTCTCGTGACCGTTGGATTCAAATGGTCATAAAATTCCGGACTAGTCCGGTGTAGAGCGGACTAGTCCGATCTCAGTCAGGAACCTTTGTTCTGTATGAGAACGGACTAGTTTGGTAGGGGCGGACTAGTCCGACCCCAAGGGTGGACTACTCCGGTCTTACCAGACTTAGTCTCGAAAACTCTCCAATCTAGGACTGCGAACTAGTCTTGCTAACTCCGGACTAGTCCAAGCTCACACAGGAACCTTTGTTCCGTCCTAAACCGGACTAGTCTGAAGGGACCGGACTAGTCCGGTTTATGGATCGAACTAGTCCGAGGTCACTCAGAGACTCCTTCTTCGGATCCAAACAGGTTAGTCTGCTTAGCAGACTAGTCCGGCCACACGGTCAGACTAGTCTGGCCTTCTGAGACTTAGTCTCATAACATCTCAAACTCACTCGACAACGGATTAGTCTGGTGTAGAACGAACAAGTACGAACTCACTCAGAGACTTCTTATCCGGTCTAAAACGGAGTAGACCGGGTTGGAACGGACTAGTCCGGCTCCTAGTCCGGACAAGTCCAGTCTTCCTTTTTCAGCCATACCTATGACTACTTCCTCTCACGATTCTAACTTTCTAACTTTAGTTTGAGCTCTCTAATGATTCTCAAGCACTCTAAAAGAGAAGACCCTGTACACAACTAGAAAATGTGAAACTCAATAGAAAAATTCTATTTTCTACTCTTGCAAGTCTTCTTCTTTTCCTTTTTGCTTCTTGAGAGACTCCACATCCATTCCTTTGATAAGCACCTGTGCTCATACTCAGTAAAAACTCATTAGTATCTTAATTGTCATCATCAATCAACCAAAACCCACGGGGATTAACTAGATGCACTTTCACAAGCGACTCTCGACAGACTGAAGGCCTTCCCCGTGCTAGCCTCGCCCAAACAGGGCGAGCCCCTCCTACTCTACATAGCGGCTACCAACCAAGTAGTCAGCACGACCCTGGTAGTAGAGAGGGAGGAACCCGACCACGCCCAGTTGATCCAGAGGCCTGTTTACTTTGTGAGTAAGGCCCTAACCGACTGTGAGGTCTAGTACCCCATGTACAAAAGCTTGTGTACACGATCTTGATAACAAAACGCACACTACTTCACTACTTCGAGTGTCACCAGATAAAAGTAGTGACGGTGCATGGGCTTGAGGCAATCATCAACATCCGCGACGCCACAGGCATGATTGGGAAATGGGCCCTTGAGATCATGGGTCTCGACATATCGTATGTACCGCGCACAACAATCAATTCACAACTCGGCGGACTTGGTCGCTGAATGGACAGAAACCCAGGCCGCCATCGAATCGAGTACATCAGTACATGTCACCCGCAAGGAATGCAAAGGCGCCGACGGATTAGTTACGCGGTCGTGCGGATCGAATCTGATCCCTTGTGTGGGATATGAAGCCTGTGGCTTCGTCTCAGTGCGGCCCGCCGGCGCACCGTGGCGAAACCTGCGGTCGACCCGGTGATTTCATTGAGGTGGCGCGAGACGACGCGCTTGGGGTTCAGCGGTTTGCGCAGCTGCGTAGCGGCTGGCTCGAGCGATCGAGGCATAGCGCGCAGATGCTCGCGGATTTACCCTGGGTTGGAGGCGCTGGAAGGGGACGTCCGAAAATAGAAGTCGGCGTTAGATTATTTCGGCTAATTTGTTCAGTTTATTCGGTTAATACAAATTTTAGTTATGGATAATTGATAACCGCATTTGATTAAAAAAGTCATAACTGCAAAATTTGGTTGTGGTTAATTCAGTCCAGTTTTACGGTTAACTGTATTTTAATGTATAATACGATTTATTGGACAATAATAATAATAAAGACAAGAAATTAGTAATAGGTATACAAAAATGAAATATGTGCTGATTATGGAAAGAGGCCGCGGCTGATGATCAACTTCCAACCTGGAGGAAGTGTAAAGTATTCGAGGGTTGTGGTTGTCACATTCTAAATGTACAATTAGGATTACATCTGTCAAGTTTAAAAATGGTGAGTTCAAATATAGTATCTGATTTCCGTGCTTATTTTTTGCATCTCCATACCAATCACTTATTTGTATTACTTATTATTTTATTTGAAATGTTGGGTTTCATGTCTAGCCTACTCTAACGAGCTTGGGACAAAGGTTTTATTGTTTTTGTTGTAGTATTATGATATGAGAAAAATTTTGGTGAAGATAAAAAATATTACTATTGAGATTTATTTTTATGGGTTATAGGATAGTGCAGGTTAAAATTTTAGTTAAATTGGTTATTCGGTTAATACGATGTGATAACCGATTCTTTTTCAGTTAACCACAGTTCACAAAAATAGTAACCGTAATTAACCAAAAAATTTTAGGTAGCCGTGTATTTTCATTCGGTTCGGTGCGATTCAGTTTAGTTTCCGTATCCAAAATATCACGCGAGCGCACCCGATCCGTTTTGTTTTTTATCATTTTCTGTTCCTGATCCGCCGTGCGCGGGCGTGGTAGTGCCGCGGAGGCCTCCATCCAATTCCGCGGCTTCTCCCGCACCCGCGCCAACGCAAGAATGCAGGATTCAGCGTCGCAACTCGTCGGTCGTCTCGTACTAGGCAGTAACGCAGTACATTACACATCAATGTTCAGATACGGCATCTCACGTGCCATGACGGGCGCGGATCGAGAGAAGGACAAGAAACCACCGGGAAGATTAGTGCTCGTACCCGCTTCGCATCCTAAAAGAAAGTACGTTGTATACTCCGTCGCTCTCGAGTCCATCATAAAACAAAGCTGCATCTTGTAAAGAACGCCGCCTATGGCTACTCGTGAACTGGGGTCTAGCTTGAAAATACGGGACAGTGAGGCGTCACTCTGCCTCTTCGGTGCTAATCGTTCTGTTAAAACGGAAACGATTCTCTTTGTTGAGCTAATTGTTCTCGGAGGCGTCGTGCAACTTTTTCTGGTCCAGATGTTTGGAGAGTTGATTCGATCGGTTTTCGCATCTAGTAGTTAGTTTCCTAATATCCTATCCGTTTTGAATTATTTGACGCTGACTAGTTTAATTTTAAACTAACTAACATCAAATAATTCAAAACAAAGTAAGTTCCACGCTAACACACAGTTTGTCTGCTTCCGGGAAAGGCATCATCAATCTTAGCCGGGGCCGAAAGCAGCAGGCCATCACCGACCGTGGATTGGATCCGTCAGTCAGGGATTTGGTACTGTTGTACAAACGCCAGGCCGCAAGGGTAAAGAAAAACGGAAAGCCAAAGCACAGAGCTAGCTATGGTGAGTGTTGCTTCGCGAGACACTCCCGGGAGTGTTCAGAAAAACCGTGCTAAGCTTGTTGAACCATACGTACCATTTTCCGATCGTTATTGTAGTGGCTGGATGGATGCGTGAATCTAAGCTTGTTGAACCTATCACAAATGTAATGTTGTTACGCATGAACAGGAGAAAAATAGTCGAGCGTGATACATCAAGGCAGCATCAGGCAGGACATGTACGTGTACGTACGTACGTACCATCAGCGGCGACTTTGCCGATCGAAGGCTTACTAATTGCGTGGCCGCCACTTCACGCTCACGCAGCGGCACTGGAAAAGACATTTATCAACGACACTGGTGGGGATTGGACCTGAGACGTTTTCTGGTTCCTGATGCTGTCTGGAGCACGACTTTTGGTGGGAATGTTCTGCTGGCTGCAAGAAATATCGCCGTGTTCCTGTGACCGGGACTGAAAGTCGACGGGGATGGCGTGCGCGAACTGGGTGAGCTTCCAACCGATCTGCTGCAAGCAGAGGCGGCATCGCTGCTGCGACGGGGCAACACCGGTGCGGCGGAAGAACTCGAAGGAATAACTCTTGTACTCTTGGTCTATGTGGTCCCTAGTTATGATAGCATCTCAGTCCTTAGTATGACAGAATATTAGTCCTTTGGTAGAACAGCATCTTAGATCAAGAGGACAACTTATTAGTTCTTTAGTAGGACAATATCTTAGACCAAGAGGACAACATATTAGTCCTTTGATAAGACATCATCTTAGACTAGCATCTAGGTATATGCTTGGCTGCCTTAGCTATAAATATGTAACGCCAACCCCTAGATTGGGCATGACAGTGTGTGAAATGAAACTAGAAAAATTTCCCAACTCTTAGTGTCATCCTCTCCATGAGAGTAATACATCAGATACTAACAAGTGGTATTAGAGCCGTTCTATCCTGTAGCCTAGACATCTCCTCCTCATCTCCTTCCCACGCCTCTCTTCGTCTTCAACCAGCAGCAATAACACCGGTTGTTTCAACTCATTCCTCCTCTTCTGCACAAACACAGCCTCTTCCCCACACAACACTCCCCCACTAGCGCGCCATGTCCGAAGGACAGTCTCAGCACTCGGTCGCTTCGAGCGCGCGGTATCGGCAGGAGGCCGAGGTCACCACGGCAGAAGAACGCGAGCGAGCAGCGGCAGAGGCTGCAGCGAGGGCGGCGAGGCTGACGGCTGCGAACTGGCAGCGTCGAAGGCGGAAGTAGAAGCAGCAGCGGCTGCAACGCGTGTGGCTGCAACAGAGCTTGAGGCTCTGCGTAGCGGTAGCGACAGAGGCTCTGATTCTATCGACGGCGGCACCAACGAAGACCTCAGGCTGGCGAGGAAGGTAGCACGACCACAGACGCCACAGTGGGCAGACGTGCACCCCCATGAGTGTGGCGGCTGCAGCCCAGACGGGCGCGGGCTTGCTGGCGACACTCCCGGCAGGGGTGGTTGGGTCGACGGAGATCGAGACATTTACAGGCGGCGCGACTCTCCCTCCCCGAACAGGTACCATGGTCACCACGGGATCCAAGCCATTGTCAGGGACGTTGGTCCCGGCGGTGGGTGGCCTACCCTCACCAAGACAAACTACGTCAAGTGGGCCGCGGTGATGAGTATACGGCTGCAAGTGCGGCACATGTGGGAAGCAGTCTGGTACGGCGACGTCGACTACTACGAGGATCGACGGGCGCTGGATGCTCTCATTGTTGTAGTACCGCCCGAGATGCAGTTCTCGCTTTCCAATAAGCGGACTGCCAAGGAGTCCTGGGACACCATCGCTGCGGCACGCATCGGCAGCGATCACGCCCGCAAGACCACACTGCAGGCACTCCGCAAGGAGTGGAAGAACCTGACCTTCAAACCAGGTGAGGATGTTGATGACTTTGCTCTCCGTCTCAACACACTACTGCAGAAGATGGTGTAGTTCAGCGACGACACCTACAACGAGGAGAAAGCCGTCGAGAAGCTCTTCCGTTGCATCCCCTAGAAGTACAAGCAGATCGCTCGCTCGATCGAGTCTCTGCTGGACCTCTCCACGATGTCGATCGAAGAGGCGATAGGTCGCCTCAAGGTCATTGACAGCGACAAATCTCAACCTCTCTCGGGGCCTATCACCATCGGCGAGAAGCTACATCTCATTCGGGAGCAGTGGGAGGCCTGCCAAGGTGACGGGAAGAAGGGGGAGCCCTCCTCCTCCAAAGGCAGTCGCAAGCGCGGCAAGCCAAGCAAGGGGCGCGGAGGTGCCCAAGCTGTGGCGCAAAGACGTGCCGAGGGGGGCGCCCACGGAGGCACCCAAAGCGGCGCCGCCGGCAACCGGAAGCCAGCACGAGACGACACCTGCCACAACTGTGGCAAGCTTGGTCATTAGACCAGGGAGTATCGGCAGCAACGACGTGGTCAGGCCCACATCGCATAGGTGGAGGAGGAGGAGTCAGCTCTGCTCCTGGCGCACGCAAGCATCGAGCCACCTCCAGTGGCATCGGCCGCAGCGGCTCTCCTCCACATCGATGAGCCGAGAGCACACGCCTTTCTCGATGACGGCTCCAGCAACGACAAGATTGACGGGTGGTGCCTCGACACCGGCGCCACCCATCACATGACTAGTCGATGGGAGTTCTTCACTGAGTTCGACCCCAATGTTCGAGGCTCCGTCAAGTTTGGGGATTCCTCTGGGTCGAGATCAAGGGTGTCGGCTCCGTCATCCTCACCGCCGAGTCTGGTGAGCACAGGCTGCTCGTCGGAGTCTACTACATCCCCGCGTTGAGGAACTCTATCATCAGCCTAGACCAGCTGGATGAGAACGGTTCGCACGTGGAGATCAAGGACGGAGTCATGAGGATTTGAGATCGCCATCATCGCCTTCTTGCCAAGGTAACCAGAGGCACCAATCGACTCTACGTCCTTAACGTGCAGGTAGCACAACCTCTCTGTCTTGCTACTCGCCGGGATGACGAGGCGTGGCAGTGGCATGAGCGCTTTGGGCACCTTCACTTCAAGGCCCTGAAGCGGCTCAATGCCAAGGAGATGGTACGGGGCCTCCGTGCCTTGACCATGTGGAGCAGTTCTGCGATGTCTGCGTGGTGACAAAGCAGAGGCGACTCCCCTTTCCCCAGCATTCGAGCTTCCGAGCCAAGGAGTGGCTTGACCTCGTGCACGGGGACTTGTGTGGCCCGGTGACACCGGCTACACCGGGAGGACGACGTTACTTCCTGCTGCTTGTCGATGACCTCTCTCGCTACATGTGGGTGATGGTCCTCGGCAGCAAGGGAGAGGTTGTTAATGCCATCAGGCGCGCGCAGGCCATTGCGGAGGCAGAGTGCGGCCGCAAGCTGCACGTGTTGTGCACTGACAACGGCGGCGAATTCACGGCGGCTGAATTCGCGTCGTATTGCGCGGATGAGGGTGTTCAGCGCCACTACTCCGCGCCGTACAACCCGCAGCAGAACGGCGTCGTCGAGCGACGCAACCAGACGGTTGTGGGGATGGCTCGGACCCTCCTCAAGCAGAGGGGAATGCCAACTATCTTCTAGGGAGAGGCGGTGGTGACGGCAGTCTACATCCTCAACCGCTCGCCCACCAAGGCTCTCAACGGCAGGACGCCGTACGAGGCTTGGCATGGGCACAAGCCGACATTCTCTCACCTACGTGTCTTCGGCTGCCTAGCAATTCGCCAAGGAGCTTGGCCACATCAGCAAGCTCGACGACAGGAGCACTCCAGGGGTGTTCATCGGCTAGCGGAGGGATCGAAGGCCTACCGCATTCTCAACCTAGGAACACAGCGCGTGCGCACGACACGTGATGTAGTGTTCAATGAAGGGCGAGGATGGGCATGGGACAAGGCGGTAGACGACGGCTCGACTCCGACATACGACAACTTCATCGTCGAGTACGTCCACTTCAAGGGAACTGGGGGAGTAGGCAACTCTTCTCCACCAACTTCAGCACCACGCTCCCCAGTCACGACCTTGGCTGCGACGACCTCTCCACCACCACAGCCGGCGACCCCACGCACTCCAGCACCGACTTCCATCCCTCCGGGTACGTCCACTCCGACACCAGCTCGTGTCGAGCACAAACCGGTGGAATTCGTTACTCTGCTCTCCCACGACGAGGAGTGCATCGACGTGTACCACGATGGCGAGCCGTTGCGGTATCGTACGATGGAGGATCTTCTCGGTGACCAGTCGGGACTGGTCCCTCGCGACGACGGCGAGCCTCGGTCTTTTGCGGAGGCTGAGAGACACGTGGCATGGCGTGTCGCGATGCAGTTGGAGATGGACGCGGTTGAGAACAACCGCACCTGGGGGCTTGCTGACCTCCCTCATGGTCACCGCGCGATCACCCTTAAGTGGGTGTTCAAGCTGAAGAGGGATGAAGCCGGCACCATTGTCAAGCACAAGGCTCGCTTGGTGGCACGCGGTTTCATGCAACAGGAGGGGGACTTCGACGATGCCTTCGCGCCCGTGGCGCGGATGGAATCTGTGCGACTCCTCCTTGCGCTGGCTGCTCAGCGAGGCTGGCGGGTTCAGCACATGGATGTCAAGTCGGCGTTTCTTAACGGCGATTTAAAGGAGGAGGTCTATGTGCACCAGCCGCCGGGATTTACGATTCCTGGCAAGGAGGGCAAGGTGTTGCGCCTGCGCAAAGCCCTCTATGGCCTGCGGCAGGCACCAAGGGCGTGAAATGCCAAGTTGGACTCCACGCTCAAGGGGATGGGCTTCGAGCAAAGCCCGCACGAGGCGGCCATCTACCGGTGGGGCAATGGAGAAAATGCCCTACTGGTGGGTGTCTACGTCGACGACTTGGTGATCACTGGCACCAAGGATGCGGAGGTGGCAGCATTCAAGGAAGTGATGAAAGCCACCTTCCAGATGAGTGACCTGGGATCTCTCTCCTTCTACCTGGGGATCGAGGTGCACTGGGCCGACTCCGGGATCATGCTTCGACAGACTGCCTACGTCAAGCGCATTGTTGAGCTGGCTGGGCTCGCAGACTGCAACCCAGCTCTCACTCCCATGGAGGAGAGACTGAAGCTGAGCCGCAACAACACGACGAAGGAGGTGGACTCCACGCAATATCGGCGTCTTGTGGGGAGCCTTCGCTACCTCGCCCACACACGGCCGGACTTGACATTCTCTATCGGCTACGTCAGTCGGTTCATGCAGCGACCAACGACGGAGCACCAGCAGGTTGTGAAGAGGATCATCCGCTACGTTGCCGGCACTCTCGACCACGGCCTCTACTACCCGAGGTGCCCTGGGGAGGCACACCTTGTCGGGTACAGCAACAGCGACCATGCTGGCGACATCGACACTAGCAAGAGCACGAGCGGGATTCTCTTCTTCCTCGGCAAGTGCCTCGTTAGCTGGCAGTCGGTCAAGCAGCAGGTGGTGGCCCTGTCCAGCTGTGAGGCCGAGTACATAGCGGCCTCTACTGCTTCAACTCAGGCGCTCTGGCTAGTTCGACTGCTTGGTGATCTCCTCGGCAAAGACACCGGAGCGGTGGAACTCAGGGTGGACAACAAGTCCGCTCTGGCTCTAGCAAAGAACCCCGTCTTTCATGAACGGAGCAAGCACATCCGGGTGAGGTACCACTTCCTCCGAGACTGCTTGGAGGAAGGGAGCATCAAGGCGTGCTACATCAACACCAAGGACCAGCTTGTAGACCTGCTCACCAAGTCCCTTGGAAGGATCACGTTCCTTGAGTTTTGCTCCAGGATCGGGATGGTCCAACTCTCCCACAAGACAACACACAAGACTTAGGGGAAGAATGAAGGAATAAGTCTTGTACTTTTGGTTTGTGTGGCCCCTAGTTAGGATAGCATCTCAGTTCTTAGTAGGACAACATATTAGTCCTTTGGTATGACAGCATCTCAGTCCTTTGGTAGGACAACATTTTAGACCAAGGGGACAGCATATTATTCCTTTGATAGGACAACATCTTAGATCAAGAGGACATCATATTAGTCCTTTGGTAGGACAACATCTTAGACTAGCATTATGTATATGCTTGGCTACCTTAGTATAAATATGTAGCCCCAAACTCTAGATTGAGCATGACATTGTGTGTGAAATAAAACAAGAAAAATTTTCCAACTTTTAGTGTCATCCTCTCCATAAGAGTATACTATAGATACTAAACTGGCCACTGCATCCCCTGCTTGACGCCGAGGCCGACGACGTGTACGCGACTGCACGGCAGCCGGCGAACGCCTCGAGGATGGCCTGGTCCGCGGTGGAGTGGGCGAACCAGGACTTGTAGAAGTGGGCGTGGAGGAGGTCGGGTACGGTGGTCGGCGAAGGCGACATCAAGGGGAAGCTGTCGCCGCGGCCAGGCGCAAGCGATACACGCGACGTGCCGCGTGCGAGGGCGAGGCCAGCAAGGAAACCTGCTTCACCAGCGTCTCCGCCGCGGACTAGTTCTGTTGCACGGTCTCCTAGCACGAGCCTGATCCCAGGTCCTGGACTAATCATCAGCGTTAGTTTGAAATAGTCAGTCAAAAAGTTACACGTACTTAATTTTTAGAAAGAAAAAAGTCAGGGAGTATCGAGAATGCATACAACTGAAGCAGTTCAGATTGAATCTTCAACAGACTCCAGAACTTCACGTCCGCCTTACGTGACAACGCCACGGCACCACGCGATCGCCCTTCGGTGCCATGTATGTAACGAAGCGAAATTAAGCCTCCGTCGGCGCTTCTGGCCGGTAGCTAGCTTGCCCCCTTTCCACTGCTTCCTGCTGGAGCTTGAGATGGGAAGTGCTAACGCACGAACAGCGACGCAGTCGGCGCTCTCCTTCTCTTCGACAACCCGGTTGATGGCAATCTTTTGCTTTTGTCGGACGACACTGAGCCGCAGATGATATCTGACACGCGTGGCAAGTGGGCACGTCCGCAAGCTGATCAACTCGTGGTGAGTTGCGCCGTCAGTTTCCGCGAGTCGGTCGTCGTCGCACGTTGGTGGAATGGTGGCGGTGGTCACCACAAAATGTCGTCACGGCCTTCCGATCGGAGGCTCGATCCATATGCCGCATTTGGTTTCGCATCGAACTGCCATGCGATTACCACGGCACGCGAGATGGGTCCGTGCGTGGCAGTAGTTTCCTGGCCGCCGGCCTGCAGGCAGATGATGATCTGGCGGTGCAGGGCAGTGCCCATGTCTCCGGGTGAAAACACCGTCCTTTTAGGCATTGTCATTTCTTTGTCCAAGGCATCACACTAGATTTTTTTCTTTATTCTTGTCATAAGTAGTTGCTTGGCTCCTACTTTGTCTTCGTCTAGTCTGTTTGATTGGCACTAATTAATGTCCCTTCCTACTTTGGGGGCTTCCTTTGCTCTAAGACATCGGAGTGACTAACCCGAAGGACAAATGCATCCTCTCTTAGCTAGACGCAGTGATATTTATCAGTGTAAATGTTGTAGATTGAATGGTTTTGATCTGACAGGGGTTAGTCTCTCTTGTCCGCAAGGTTGGTCCACTACAGGAAATGGCGCACCTTACGACGGCCACTGTAATTTACGACGGCTAGCCGTCGTAAGTAAACTAACTTACGACGGTCGACCTAGGCCGTCGTAAGTAAACTTACTTATGACGGCTACGGGCCCATGGCCGTCGTAAGTTAACTGGCCATCGTAAGACAACCATTACTTACGACGGCCGCAATCCTAAGCCGTCGTAAGTTACGCCACCATCGTAAAATAAGTGTAACTTACGACTATCGTGACCTAAGCCGTCGTAAGTTACCTGGCCGTCGTACGTAGGTGGGTTTAACCGCCGCCCCGGCCCAGGCTCGGGCTAATTAGCCCAAGCCCTAGCACCGCAGCGCCGCCCGCCCGTCGCCGTCGCTATTTCGCTGCCGCCGCCGAGCCGCCGCCGCTGGGCGCCGCCTGCACCGCCCCCCGGTGTCGCCCCCGAGCCACCCCGGCCCGCCCCGACCCCGCCCAAGCCGCACTGGGCCGCCCCGGCCCCGCCCCGAGCTGGCGTCTTCGTCGCCGCCGCCGTCGTTGCACCTTACGAATCAAGTAATTTTTAGTTTTTGTAATTAGTTGTTAGTTAGATTAGATAAAATGTTTATTACATAATCAATTTGTATGTATTTAGTAGATAATTAGTTTAGTTGTTAATTGTTTGGTTTAAATTAGTAATTGTTTCTGATTTTAGTTATTTAATTTAGTTAATTGATTGCTTAGTTGTTTAAGCACATTGTTTTTGCTTTACCCACGGCCCCGCTGCCACTAGCCCCCGCCGTCGCCGACAGCGTACCGACACCTAGGCATCCAGTCGGTGGCGGGGGATGCCTGGGCGGCTCGGCTCGCCTCGACTGGCCGAGCGCCGCCGATGCCGGCGTCGCCTCCGCCCGCCGCCGTCGCTGCAAGGCGCCGCCGACCCCCTGCCGTGCTCTGGAGAGGAGAGAGGGAGGGGAATGAAAATGAGTGTATTAGGGTTGTGGGCCGTTTCTCAAGACCCTTATAGAACGCGTGGATCGTCGGATTAGATCCGACGGTCATGGGCACTTGGGCTGCTCAGCCCGAGCCCGAGAGCCACACTCTCAGCCCGAGCCCGAGCTAGACTCTCAGCCCTGCCCCGGGCTGACCTCCGTCGCCACCTCCATCGCCGCCCCACCGTCACCTCCACTCTACATCTCACGGGCCGCGCGCGGCCCACTCATGCCCGCGCCTCGCCCCGCCCTGCTGCAGCCGCCGTCGTCCCGCCCCAAGCCCCGCCTGGCCGCCCGTGCTCTCGCCGAGCCCCGGCCGCGCCTCGGCCGCCGCCGCTCGCCCCGCCCCGCCTGTAAGGGCCTCAGTTTTTGACACATATTTGAAGTGTTCATCACCATACACACACACCTCATTTGAGGAAAGTTGATGAACACAAATGAAGAGCAAGTAACCACCATCAACATGCTCATTAGAGAACAAACTCACATATTACAAAAGTGGTATTTCCCACATGTGATATAGGTGGGCTGGGCATATGAAAACTCCTACACATTGCTAAGGATGTCCATGTCAAATTTCACTCAAATTCAAAACCCCTTTGAGGTCAGTTTGAGTATAGCTAGAAAGAGGGCAGTTTAAAACCATATTCAAATTCAAACTATTTTATCCCATGAATTCAAAAGTGGGAGGCATATTCTTATTCAGCACATTTTTGTGAGCTCACACACCAATTTTCACTCCATTTGGAGTTGATCTTGACATGAGCTAAGTGGGGCAAATTCAAACTTTATTTGAATTTCAAACTGAACATGCTGAAATTCATACAAACCAAACCCAATTTGAATTCTAATCAATTCAAATGGCTCATGGGTGAATAATTTGAATCACCATGGGTATTTTGGGGCTCACTGTTTACAACAGTGATTAGGAGTGAATTTCAGAGGTTAAAACCCCGGGTGGGACCCACATGTCAGCCACTGAGGCAAAAGAAACCGACTGAAAGCTCAGCTCGGGTACTCGCGCGCGCTGCAGCGACCGCCACGGCTAAGAAACGGCGAGGACAACAGCTACTTGCCGCCCTCGGTCGGTGAACCGCCTCGCAGGGCCCTTATCTGCGCGCCCGAGCAGTCGCAGGGGGTCTTCACCGTTGCCTTGTCGCACTTCCACCAAAAAAGCCGAAGCACCTCGCCGCCCGAGTGAACTTTCGGTTCCTCGTCACCCGGCCGATCCAGTGACCCTACCGGCGATCTGAGACCAGCACCGGGTGCGCCAAGCCATCTTCGACACCTTCGCATCGGTTCCAGACCCTGCGCGGTCTTCCCCGAGCTCCATGGAGCTCACGTCGACCTTTCCTATGGTCCACTGATGTTCGACGACCTTAGCTTGATCGGGTGAGGTGCTAAGGAGGACGGGCAACACGGACGAAGTTCTCCCGAGGCTGCTGCTCGTCGCCGAGCAGGTGACGGCCATTTTCATGGCGAGCTGGCCCGAAAATCCTGTTCCCCATGTGAAAATAGGCAGAGGCGGCAAAAATCGTGAAGTTTGGAGCTCTACCGAAGCTGCCGGCAAGCTCTCCGGCGAGGTTCCTCGGCGGCAGAGCGCGGGCGGCGGGAGGTTGACGAAGGGGGTGGACCCCAGCTGTCAGCGGCAGATATTTTAAATTGGGATCGGGCTGCGGCCGGGATTGGGTGTGCTGGCGCGCAAAAACCTTGTGGGCCGCGGTGTGCTGTCGCCTCGGCGCTCGACACGTGTCCTTGTGGGCCCTGGCAGATTTAAACTTTTTCCCCGATTTTCAGATTTCGTTCAAACTTCAAATCCTCATAACTTTAGCTAGAAAGCTGCAAATCGAGTGAACCAAATTTTGTTGGATTCAGCTCTCTGAGCACTTTCCAGCAAATCAAGTTTCACTTCATGAAAATCCTTATTTCTCTAGAATCAATTCCTCAAAGTTTAAACTGTTTGGAATTTTAACTGGAGAATCCTTTAGAGGAAAATCTTGAAATTTTGCTGTGATGTTCATCAAGATATCCCTGAACTACCATAGAAATTTCAGATCCATTTGAGCTCATTTGATCCACCTAATGGTGTGATTAGTGGAACTGTTCCAAAGAAAATAGAAAATGTTCGAAAACATTTTCAGAATTTTCTCTGGAATGGTTTAGCTCATATCTTCAGCTAGGAACCTTCAAATTAAGTGAGACCAACTCCATTAGAACCCTCTGAAAATCTAGTTTTAAGAAAGTCATAGTTTGTTTCATGAAAATCCTTAGAACACCCTAAAAGCCTTCAATTAAGGTCAAGTACATAATTAATTGTGGAGGGCTCAAATGAGCTTTGCTGCAACTAAAACTTGACCAAATCTCTGTTTAGGTTGTAACCAAGCCACAGTAAAGGTTTCATAGTCATTGAGTCTGTCTAGTGGGACTTATAAGGTTCACAAGTTCAAACTTAATACAAATGCATTTAAATTGATACATGTACTTCTGCTATCATGTAGTCGCTAAGGTCGAGGAGGAACCCGAAGTCCTAGACTTCGTTACTCCGGAGGAGCATCTAGCCTACGACCGAGAGCAGCAAGGCAAGCTCCGGTTTGCATTAACCTTTTTACAAATGTTTATTGTTTTGAGCACATCTTTGAATACTATTATTCTTTGCATTAGAGTCTTGTTTGGAAACCCAAATGCATAGCCAAGAAAACCATGGGTTGGGTTTAGGATTGCAAACCCCGTTAGCTACTGCAATGCTAAGATAGTGTAGGATTCGGTACAAGTCGAGTAGTTGGAACTACTCGCGAGCATAGGCTAGAGATACTCGACTCGGGTAGAGATAGCTCATGATACACATGGCAAGAAAAATGAGACCGAGCGGAGAGTAAGGGCAGCAGGACTTTGGGGCCTGTGTGCTATAGCTCCGCTTGTGTCGATTGAGGACCGAGTCGTGTGCGGGCCTATTGAACAAGCTAGAACAGTACCGAAGACCTACCGGATATATGGGAACCGGGAAACCGATGTAACTCGGGTAGCTGGGTATTGAGGCATTGCCCGTCGTTCATAGGGTAGGTTGAGAGCTCGAGGTGTAAATCGGCTGGCGGCACGGAGATGCGCGTCCAGAGACCTCTTGCTCGGGACGATGGGACCGGTTCAATATTTGGCTGACGGGTGAAAGGTGGTTGCGTACGGCGTCCGTGATGGTTGTTGTAGGCAACATCGAGTACGGGCGTACATGACGGGTTATTCGGGTAACCCTGCAGGTGTAAATCGATTATAATCGCCGTCCCTCGCGGTCAGTGAGTATCACTTGTTCACTGTACCGTGACGTAGAAAGAACAGGCTAGTTGCATATTAAAATGTTGCTGATTGAAAGATGGACTTGATTGCTAATGATTTGTTGTAGTCTAGAGCTAACTAAAGTTCTTTTCAACTTTGAGCAAAGTACATGAGAGAAATGCGTTTCTTGTTTGATTGCGACTCTCTCATGTGCCTTAGCGTAAGGTTCTCTATAACCTGCTGCTAAAACTTGAAAGTAAGGTTCTACTAATTAGGCGAGTCCTTGCAAATGATTTTTACCTCATGTAACCCATCAACTCTCATGTAGAAGTTCCATGTTTAGGTGAGACGGGTCAGACTTGCTGAGCCTTCGTGCTCACTGCTTGTGTTTGAAGCTTTTGCAGGGTTCTATGAGGAAGGGACTCCCGAAGAGGAGACGGAACCCCAGGAGGGGAACCTCGTCGAGTGGGAGTCGTGCACGCCGCAGAGTTAGTGTGCGTGTGTGCTAGCAAGGACACGTTCAAGGGCTGAACGTGAACTTGATGCGTAGTCTACACCCGTGAGTGTAGACTGGACTTATTTTGATGTACAATTGTTCATAAACTCGTTTATGTAATAAAATTTCGCTTTCACTTTGTACCTTTGACGTGTGTTATCCGGTGTTGTGCAACGCAGTACCCCTCAGCGTGATCCTGCCTCGACAAGACCGTGGGGTTGTGTCATCGCCTTGAGCCCCGCCCTACTGCGCCGCCCGACCCGCCTCGCCCGGCCCCTGGTCGCCGCGCCGCCTGGAGCCCCTGCCACCAGCCCCCGCCGTCGCCGACAGCGTACCGACGCCTAGGCGTCGAGTCGGTGGCGAGGGGATGCCTGGGTGGCTCGCCTCGCCTGGCCGAGCGTCGCCGATGCCGGCGCCGCCTCCGCCCGCCGCCGTCGCTGCAAGGCACCGCCGGCCCCCCGCCGTGCTCTGGAGAGGAGAGAGGGAGGGGGATGAAAATGAGTGTATTAGGGTTGTCAGATTCAGAGTCAGAGGTTAGTCCGCCGCCACAGGCTAGCCAACCCTCGGAGTCGGCTACCCTACCTTCGGAGCCGGCGAGCGTGGAGCCTTCGGGCTCTAGTGGTGACCAGCCTTCCGGGTCACCGGACGTGGTGCCCGCACAGAGACGACGGACGAGGAAGACCCACTTTGCGGCTCCTCTTCCTGTTCCTCGTGAGTGGGTCACTATTCGTCCAGTTGGGGACAAGTAAAAAAATCATATACTTGGTACATATTTCATGATGTCTACATATACTTATTGAGATAACAAATTTTGTAGATCTTGGTACGACTGTTCGTTCACGGGCCAGGGACACCACAGGCAGGTCAACGGTGTCATCGGGGCTTTAGTGCGTTTGCACTATCCCGGTGTCATCGATGGTGTCCCTGCTTTGTCGTGGGACGACTATGCTCGTGTCTCGCACGAGGTGCACCACTCTTCAGGGGGCCGTGTGGAACGATTTTATGGTAAGTTTAAATGTTTACATTCTTCAACTCATTTAAATTGTTAATGCATATTGATTAAATGTTTGTTTCCTTAAAGCTGAGGTACCAGTTAGAGAAAACGAGCGAGAGCATGATGGAGCACGCGACACTCGTGTTCCACACAAACGCTCGGAAGCTCGTGACGCAGGCGTTGTCGTACACCCGCATACAGGCCATTAACGACTACCAGAAACGGCATCAGCAGCAGCAGGAACGGGGTCCCTTTAGAAGGGACTCCGACACGTACTTGACCGAGGATCAATACGCAGAGGTAAGTTCTAATTGTTAAAAAACTCAATAGTTACTTATGTTAACAGTTAATGATATACTATATATGTGCAGGTTAGTATTTCCTGGTTAGAGGGTCAAACCGACGCATACCGAGCTCTCTGTCGGTATTGGGCTAGCGATGACTTCAAAGCTAAGTCCATGAGGGCTCGAGAATGAAGAGGGTCCGACGGGAAGAACACCTATGGCGCTGATGGTCATTTGCGTTTGGCTAAATGCATGGTAAGTGTATTATAAGTTCGTTTATATGTTCATAACATATTTATCCTACTAACACGCATCTACAGGAGCGAGAGACCGACCAGGAGTCTAACGCGGTCGAGGTTTGGAAGAGAGGTCACAGGGGAAGTGACCCGTCGTAGCCGGGGCAGTGCAGTCAGGTCGCGACCGATCGATTGGTAAGTTTACAGAATTATTCAATTTAATTATAACTAATATTATTATTGACACACTAACACCATTTCTATGTTTTTAGGAAAAGTACGGGCAGGAAGCCATCAAAATACACGGTGAAGGATACGATTGGGAAAACGTGCCAATCGACCCTCAAGCCGTGTATGCAAGCGGCGGTGGAAAGGTCCATGGCCGGTGAGTTGGTTTCTTTGATTTAGATTTTCCAATCTTCCTTCTTTTACTTATTATTTTTCTTTCTTTTGTAGTTTTGTCATTTTCGATGGAGTTGTCGACTCGAGGTCGACGCGACCTGCGAGAGGCACTTCATCGACGCAGGCTTCGTCGGTTGGTCCGTCGAGTGGCCGTCTCTCGCAGAGGGACATGGAGTTTCGTGCCATGCAGGAGAGGTTGACGCGGACCCAGGAGAAGCTCGATAGGACGAGGGCCATCCAGGAGTACCAAGCTAACTACATGGCCGAGATGCAGGCAGCGGTGGAGGTAAGTAATTTCAATTACTGTAGTTTAGTTTCATAACATTTCAGTAATACATATGTTCTAATATTTTTCAATTAGAGGCCTTAGCTCGATAGAACGGCCAACAAATCACGATTCCCGCGTGACAGCCGCCACAGGTGACCCCGTCACAGGAGCCCGCAGCCCAGGTGCCTCCGGTACAGGTAATAAAGTATTTAATATTGTATTTTTCATCTAACATAAGAAGAGAGGGAGATGTAGAGTGGTACAAAAGGGAGAGAGGGAGTGCGAGAGAGAGTGAGAGTGAGATGGAGAGATCGAGTGTTGCAATAGAGGGAGAGAGAGAGAGAGTGCGAGAGAGGGTGTGAGTGAGAATAACATAAAGAGGGGATGAATAGTACAGAGAGAGGAAGAGAGTGAGAAAAAATAGAAAGGCAATAATATCTGAATCCAAACCGTCGTAACTACGCATGTGTTTTGTAGGGTTCGGCGACGGAGGACTCTACTCCATCGCCACAGCTACCGGTTCCAAGAGAGACGCGTGGAGATGATATCTTCGGCTCCGGAGGTAGTCGAGAGGGTAGTGTGTAGCCAGTTTGTAATTTGTGTTGTGTGTGATGCATATGAACTATTTTATAATTGTTTATCCGTAACTGTTTGTTCTGTGAGCTGGTCATCGTGCCAGGTTAGTGTTTTTCTGTTTTTTAAAAAAATACAAATATAACTTACGACGGCTACTGCCCAGAAGCCGTCGTAAGTTAGCCTCTGTTACTTACGACGGTCAGTAAAAGTGTCGTAAGTTAGCCTCTGTTACTTACGACGGTCACCAGAACCGTCGTAAGTAACGTGCCTTGGGCCACCATGTGGCCTGGGCCATTACTTACGATGGATGTGCGACGCCGTCGTAAGTTAAGTTATTTACGATGGTAGCCGTCGTAAGTTACGTTATTTACGATCTGGTAATTATCTCGGTTGTATACCGTCATAAGTAAAGAAATACCGTCGTAAGTAGCTAACTTACGACGGTTTACGGATTAATTACGACGGCCTTAGCCGTCGTAAGTTTCTCAAATCCCTGTAGTGGTCCTAGTAGGAGGGCAACACCTAATTCTAAGGGACAGTGCCCGATGCCATCTGCATGTATATTGCCCATAGGATATAGTCTAGTAAGAAATCAACACAACGTCGTTGCTCGGTGAAATCTATATATTCATCTCTATACTCTCGCCATAATTAAGGTCAATAATCAGCAGTTAATCGCCGTATTGAATGGCGTTCCGCCATATACCTTTTACTCTCTAATTTTTACACTTCATATCATCTCTCTCTCCTTCAAAACTTCCTTATTTGAATGTTGTCGGACATTGTCAATAAAAGTGGGATCAAAGGTCTATATGAAGATTAGAGCGGTGGCTAATTGCGTCAACGTGGAGTTTGCAAACAGCCTTTTAGTGATGGTGCATACCGCGACCAGTAATATTGTCTCTATTGATGTTGCTTGGACTTGGTATCCGATAGATCTACATGGACAAATAGGCATTTTAGGTTATATTTTGTATCTACATATTTTCTAGTTCTCCTTCCCCTGCCCTATGGATTGCTGCCACATGGTTGTCCTTGGTGGACAGCTCAAGGGTCATTTCTTACTAACCCTTCTCGAAGCTGGTACCTCGAAAGCGCCAACGCCGGTGACGACGGCCACGACGCGGTAACCATTGCAAAACGAACGGCGACAGAAACCAAGCGGAGCCCGTGGGCGCTCGCTCGACCTTCCTTCATAACCTCATAGTCGCGGAGGCCGCGTCAAAAACCATCCAAATCCCAGCCACACGACCCAACCGGAGTCGGCTCCTCGACCCCAGCGCGCCGCGCAAGCGTAAACCCGGGCCCGGCCGCCACGCGCCTCCTCCACCACCGTCGCCGGCGACGCGGTCCTCTCTTCTCTCTCTCTATCTCACTCGCTGTCGGCAGTAGTAGCACATTAGCGGTGACACTCAGTACTGGCCGAAAAGGAAAGGAGAAACCAACTCGCATTTGCCTTTCAGCCCTGCTGATTCGCCTCCTCCACCAGAAGCCGGGCAAACCCAAGCAAACAAAAAGCCGGTGGAAAAACTGGCCCACGGCGAGGCCGCGCGGTGAGGGAGGTTACGGCCGTGAGGTGAGGTGAGGTGAGGTGAGGCGAGGCGAGGCCATCACCCCTCAGGGCTCAGGGGCCGTCGCGTCATGGCCCAGCATATATACGCCACCACAAGCAGCGGCCACTGCGCTGTCATACCCGGGTGATGGAGCAGGTGGTAGTGTGGGCCGGGCCGGTGGATAGGAGGAGTGGGCTGAGCCCGTGTACTAAAGAGGTGTAGGGTAAACCGTGAGAGGGGATCGAGAACAGAGAAAACAGAAACGGAGACCGCGTCTTCGTGCGTCTTCCTTCCATCGCCGTCGCCTCCGGTTCTTCGGCGAGCTCGTCACGCACTCACGCCCCGTCTCCGGCGAGTCGGCGGCCACGGGGCGTGACAAGTGGTATCAGAGCTCGGCGGTCCCAGGTGGTCTTCAGCGTCGGATCGGAGCGATGTCATCGTCAGCGGCAGGATTAACTCTCATTCGGTCGAGCCCTCACGGCGCCAATCCGTCGCCGCCATGGGCGTCGTCCTCGGCCGCACCAGTGGCGACCTCCCCAGCAGCAGCGCCCGCGCAGGACGAGGAACCCTTCTTCCTCCGTCACCCTAGCGCGTTCAACCGGGGAATCTCGACGCGGGTGAGTCCGCCCTGGATGGCTCGGATCTGGGGCCCTTCTCCTTCCACCAGGCGCGCATCGACATCATCGACCGGGAGGCTTGGGTGCTCAAGCGTTGGAGCCGAACTCGTCCGCCGCCCTCGCGCGCCACCGCGCGTGGCCTTCTCGACACCCGCGACGACGCAGTCCACCCCAGCACCGGCGCATGCTGACTCCTCGAAGCTGAGATCGGACATTGGTGCGGGCGCGAAGCTCGAGCGGGCGGGAGCGTCCAGCGGCACGATATCGACATCCGATGAGGCCGCGTCGGAGAGTTCCACACGCAGGGTGACTGCTTCGGCTACCCCAACTTACTGGAGCTCTTCCGGTCGCCTCCCCGAGCTGCGTCGCGGTACTCACCCTCGGGCCCAGGTGCAGATGGACGATCCTGTGTACCACATCTATACAGAGGAGGAAGAGGGGAAGGATTTAGCACCTGAGGATACCCATGTTTCAGCAGAAGGAGAAATTGCTGGTGTTAAAGGCAACATGAGAGATAGTGAGGAACTGAAGATGCAAGATGCTGAGATGGAACCCAAGTTGGAAGAAACTCCAGATGGTGGTATTGAATTGGCGGATGAGAAGAAGAGCGCAGGGGAAGCGAGGTGGGAAAAGGTGTTCGCGTCGCTGGACAGCATCTTCCAGCGCCTCGATGAGGTTGATGAGGTTCAATGTTCACTACGAGAACAACAAGCTCTGGCGGCATCTGTTGCAGAGCAAGCAGCGAAGGAGAGGAAGGTGATTTTTCACCAAATTGCGGAAATCAGGAAGGGAGTTGCCATGCTTACTTTGGGAAGGGTGTTTGAGAATCATGCTCTGAGTGATGATCGACAGAGTCCTTGCAATTTTGGTTGGGACAGAGGGAAGAGGATAGCTGCACTTGATCTGCGAAGGATAGGGGGTGACTTGGAGAGGTCATCAGAAGCTCATCTTTCGATAGTAGAGAGAAGAAGAGGTTCTGAGGCGTTTGACGGAAATTGGGGAATTCAGACAGAGGCATCTGATTCTGTCCGGGGGTGTCCCTCTTGTGGTGTTCAGAATGAGCATCGTCACAGGAAAGAGACAACTGGTGCAGAGATATCAAAGGCAGAGGAGAATGATATAAAGGAGGTGATATGGGATGAATCTGATAGTGAGGAAGATGATTATTGTGAGGATGTCAAGGAATCAGCAGTGGTGAAATCTGGGACTTCATGTTCAGGAAACACTAAACAGATTGTGGCTGGGCCTGATTGGAAGCTGAGCTATGCAGCTGAGCCATGGGCTAGGGACTTCAGTGGATATCTTGGTGAAGACCCATGTGTAATTCAAAACAATCGTATGCCTTATGTTCAGCAAGTGGCTGTTGGCAGGAGGCCAGCTCTAACAATTTTAGGAAATGACTATGCAACAAGAGATGGGATTGGGATTCGAGATTACATCCATGTGGTTGACCTTGCCAATGGACAGATTGTTGCATTGCAGAAGTCTTTTGAGAACCCTGGCATATGGTGTGAAGCATACAACCTCGAAACTGAAAGAGGTACATCTGTGTTGATGATCAAGGTGTTATTCCAGTGGCAGAAACACAAGGTTAAAATGAAAAAAAAATGTCTTTAGAGATGGACAAGATGGTACAGGATTTCAGTGGGAGGCTAAAAGCATGTATCACTGAAAAGGGGGTGCAATGGAGACAGGGGAGGATAATAGAGTATCATGGGAGCAATTTTGACCACTGTACAGGAGAAATCAAGTGGGACGATGAAAATATTGACAAGCATAGAAAGAATTACCTTGGTTACAGTGTTAAGGCTCCTGTTGGTAGATGGCAGAAAGGAAAGGACCTGTTTTGGTCTACGAAGGACAAGAAATCCAATTCAGAAGATGTTTTGAAGGAGGAAAATAGGAGAGTGAAGGAGGAGGAGGAGCAGGCTATGCGTGAGGCACTTGGCTTAACTCCTAAGCGTAGCAATCGGCCTAAGGGCAATTGTTTGGATAAGCATGAATACGCTGAGCTCATTAAAAGGGGATCAACTGCAGAAGACTTGGGATCAGGGCATGATGAAGCAGCACAAGTGCAGGGTCTAGATTTATACAAGGCTCCACGTGATGAGGGAGAATCGAGTTCTTTCACTTGATCCTCCTGAAATGATGCCTGAGCAGGCTGATGCGCACCAGCAGCAAAGCATGAAGATTTAGAGGATGATAGGAAAGGGGAAAGGCGGCACGAGGAGAGTATCACGGAAAAGGGGTGCAAGAGAGACAGAAGGAGATAACGAGCATCGAGAGAGTATTTCTGGCAAATTATTAAAGTTGTCTGCACAGAATGTAGGTGCTTGAGGGCAAGCACAATTTGGGGCGGGGGGAGATGTCATACCCGGGTGATGGAGCAGGTGGTAGTGTGGGCCGGGCCGGTGGACAGGAGGAGTGGGCTGAGCCCGTGTACTAAAGAGGTGTAGGGTAAACCGTGAGAGGGGATCGAGAACAGAGAAAACAGAAACGGAGACCGCGTCTTCGTGCGTCTTCCTTCCATCGCCGTCGCCTCCGGTTCTTCGGCGAGCTCGTCACGCACTCACGCCCCGTCTCCGGCGAGTCGGCGGCCACGGGGCGTGACAAGTGTCCCGCGATCCCGCTTCGTCCCGCTCCAAGGTCCCTCCCACTCCCCTTGCAGTCTCGGCTCCCGCGGCGGATGGGCGCGAGCGATCACCTGGGGCTGGCCGCGGCCACGCCGCGGCACGGCGCGGACCCGCGGAGGCCTCGCGCGCGCGGGGCCGTTCTCGGCGAGCCGCTGGCGGCGGAGTCGGCACCCGACGACGACGGCGTCCTCGTCCACCCCAGCGCCGATTTCGCCGCGCAGGCCCTTGTCTCCTCCACGCAGCAGGTGATCGCATGTACCTCCCATTTCGATTTGTCTCGGTTCGTGCGCGGAATGAGTGACGCGTGTTCATGGACCGCGCGCTTTTGCGCCGCGGGACGTGCGGCTGGTTGTGAATCCGTCGCCGCCCCGATGTCTGATAATGCAGAAAAGGACTGGAAATGAGGGGGACATCTAGAATGCAAACAACCATTTGGTGCAATCGTGCAAAAATCTTTTCTAAACCACACGATCTACATCCTGCGGTGAGTATATTTTTACACTTAAACCCTCCCACCTGGCAATATAAGTTGAAAGAATTGAAGTGTGCAGGTGGGAGGGTTTAAGGGTAAAAATACAATCACCGCAGGATGTAGATCGTGTGGTTTAGAAGAGATTTTTGCACGATTGCACCAAGTGACTGTTTGCATTCTAGTCGTTCCCGGAAATGAGTGGCTGGGTGGGGATTGGGTGGGGTGGGGGTGTCTTGGTTCTTATCAGTTCTTGCCTGTGGATTCCTTTCCTACTTAGTAGGGTCCATGAACTGGAGTTACTGAACCGAGCACTTGGTGGCTGTGAGTTTGTTTTTCTTTTGTATTGGTGGTGCCGTAGATTCGTTATGAGTAACCTTGATGCTTTTGTCATGAATGGTTATCAGTATCGGGATATGTACCAGAGGTCCATCAACGACCCGGCTGGGTTCTGGTCGGAGATTGCGGAGACATTCTACTGGAAGCAGAAGTGGAACCCTGATGAAGTTTGTGCGGAGAACCTTGACGTCACCAAGGGGCCGATCAAGATTGAAGTAAGTGGTTGATTGGTTCGCGATTTGATGGTTGTTTCTTAGTGGTGGGGGGGATAGAGGGATCTTGATGGTTATTGGTGCTTGGCACTGGCAGTGGTTCAAAGGGGGCAAGACCAACATATGCTACAATGCGGTGGACCGCAATGTGGAGGCTGGGAATGGGGGAAGGTTGCCATGTACTGGGAGGGAGACCGGATGGGAAGCTCACATACTCAGAGCTCTTGGACAAGGTTTGTCAGGTAAAAAATCATTCTCTTATGTCGAAACAATTGCATGCAGTTTGAATGTGATGTGGTAAGACGTCAGATGCCAAAGGATGTTCTCGACTTCTTGTGTGCTTTTTTAGCTGTCAAATTACTTGCTGTTATGAATGAGACTTGTATTATTATGAGGGCCAAAGGCACAAATATATAGAGTTACAGGAGAGGACAAATATGTAGAAAACCCCTCACGCAGGAGGGAAAATACAAAAAGGAAATATAAATCTCCTACACCGCTAACACCCCCCCTCAAACTCAAGGTGCGTCACGAACACTGAGTTTGGAGAGATAAAAATAATGTTGAGCTCTAGTCTGTGCCTTCGTGAAGAAATCAGCTAGCTGGAGCTCTGAAGGCACATACTGAAGATCAACAACACCATCCTGTACCTGCGCTCGTGTATAAGAAGCATCAACACCAATATGCTTGGTAAGCTCATGCTTGACCGGATCACGAGCAATGCTGATAGCACCTGTACTGTCAGATAAAAGAGGAGTCGGCATACCAGCAGAAACACCAAAGTCCTCAAGCAACCAGCGCAACCAAGTCACCTCTGCACTCACAAGAGCCATAGCACGCAACTCAGCCTCTGCACTCGAACAAGAAACTGCTACCTGCTTCTTAGTCTTCCAAGCAATGAGGGAACCACCAAGAAAAACACAATAGGCAGAAAGAGATCGACGATCAGAGGGATCACTAGCCCAAGTAGCATCAGAATATGCTTTGAGCTGTAAAGAGCTAGAGCGTGAAAAGAACAAGCGTCTAGAGATAGTCCCACGAAGGTAACGCAAGACACGAAGCAAGTGACTATAGTGGACCTGGGTGGGAGCAGAAACAAACTGACTCAGAATGTGAACAGCATACGAGATATCAGGACGAGTGACACCAAGGTACACGAGACTCCCTACAATATGACGATAACGAGTAGAATCATCAAGAAGCTCACCATCAGTGGCTCGAAGATGGACATTGAGTTCCATGGGAGTTTCAACAGTCCGGTGATCAGTAAGAGAAGCCCGATCAAGAAGATCCTGAATGTACTTTTCTTGAGACAGATAAATTCCCTCAGAAGAGGAGGAAACCTCAATCCCAAGAAAGTAGCGAAGAGGACCAAGATCGGACATAAGAAACTGCTCACTGAGACGGGCCTTCACAAAGGCTATGTACTCTGAATCATCTCCGGTGATGATCATGTCATCAACATAGAGAAGAAGAAGAGTCCGACCTCGTGACGAAGTATGCACAAAAAACGCTGGATCATGAGCACTGGCAGAGAAACCAGCAGCAGTGACCACAGACGCAAAGCGCTGAAACCAAGCACGAGGAGCCTGCTTAAGGCCATAAAGAGAACGCCGAAGGCGACAGACCATACCTTCAGGAACAGAATACCCAGGTGGTGGTTGCATATAAACCTCCTCACGCAGCTCACCATTAAGAAAAGCATTCTTTACGTCAAGCTGAGAGATGGACCAATCACGAACAGAGGCCACAGCAAGCAGAGTGCGAACTGTGGTCATGTGAGCGACAGGAGCAAAGGTCTCATCATAGTCACGACCATGTTCCTGCTGGAAGCCACGGGCAACTAATCGAGCCTTATATCGCTCAAGTGAACCATCCGAACGAGTCTTAACCTTATAGACCCACTTACAGGTGATGGGCCGAACACGTGGGGGACAGGGCACAAGTTCCCACGTGCCGGTGCGCTCGAGAGCAGCAATCTCCTCAGCCATCGCATGCTGCCATTCCTGATGAGGAACAGCATCACGATACGTAGCCGGCTCAGAAAGAGCAGTAGCAGCAAAGCTAGAAGGAGAGTACCGATCAGGAGGCTGGCGAGAACGATAACCTCGTCCTAGGGGCTGGTCAAGAGAAGAATCATCAGAAGGAGATGATTCCTTAGGAGAAGAAGGCGTATCCGGAGAGTCAGACAGAGCTGAAGAAGCTGAGACATCAGATGACTCAACTGGAGTAGACGGCTCATCAGAAGAAGATGGCACATCTGTAGGAGGCACAACTCGTCGAGTATAGACTCGCGTCACCGGAGCCTTCAAAGCATAATCAGGAACCATCGAAGAAGGTTCCGAAGAAGAGGAGGTCATGGATGGAGGTACTGAGTGTGAAGGAGAAACACTCACAACTGGAGCATCAGGAAGGAAAAGGAACGAAATAGGATCAACCACAGACACAGAAGAAGTATCAGAAGATGGTCGGGGATAGAAAGGACGTGTCTCATCAAAAACAACATCCCGTGAAATTCTCATCCGTCGACCAACCGGATCCCAACAACGATATCCCTTATGCTCCGAGCTGTAGCCTAGGAAAACACACTCAACAGACTGAGCAGTCAACTTAGTGCGCTCGCGTGGTGCAAGCAACACGTAACACACACAGCCAAAGAGACGAAGGCTAGTGTAATCAGGCATCTTGCCTGTAAGTCGCTCAAAGGGAATTCCACCTTTAAGGGTAGACAATGGTTGAATGTTAATTAAGAATGTGGCAGTAGAAACAGCCTCAGCCCAAAAATGAGGTGGAACAGAAGAGGCAATCAGAAGAGTGCGAGCTGTCTCAAGGAGATGTCGATGCTTGCGCTCTGCAACGCCATTCTGAGCATGAGCACCTGGACAAGAGAATTGTGCAAGTGTTCCTTGCTCAGAAAGAAAATGGCGAAGAGCATCGGATAGATACTCACCAGCAGAGTCAGCTCGAAAAATACGAATAGAGGTGTCAAACTGAGTACGGACCATAGTCGAGAATGATTTATAGATAGATAATGTCTCACTGCGATGCTTCATGAAGTAGACCCATGTGTGTCGAGAAAAATCATCTATAAAAATGATATAATATCGATGTCCTCCTTTCGAAGCAAAAGGAGCAGGGCCCCATACATCAGAATGAACAAGATCAAAAGGACGCTTAGACACTGACTCACTAGAAGGATAAGGAAGCTGAATCTGCTTCCCTAGCCGACAACCCTGACAATGAGCTATAGACTCGGAACTAGAAACCGATCCTAAAACACCTCGACGAACTAGAATGGAGAGGCGAGAGCCACAAAGATGACCCAAACGGTGGTGCCACTGAGCAAACGTCGAAGTGGACGAAGCAGCAAGAGTGGAGCCGACTGAACTGGCAGGCGCAGCGGAAGGAAGACGAAGCCAGTCAAGCTCCCAAAGACGCTGTGAGTCACGACGACGAGGGCCAGTACCAAGCAGGCGACCCGTGCGACGATCCTGAACATAGCAACAATCATGATCAAGAATCACTCGACAATCATTATCAGTGAGTTGACCAGCAGATATAAGTTGCATTGTAAGTCCAGGAACAAAAGAAACAGCAGGAACAGCAAAAGAGTCAGATAGAAGAGTGCCCTGTCCAATAACCGAAAGAGGAGAACCATCGGCAGTATGAACAAGAGAAGGGCGATACGAAAAACTCAAGGAAGACAAACTGGTACGATAAGGAGTCATATGGAACGAAGCACCGGAGTCAAGAATCCATGGACAAGTACCTGGAGCAGAAGTAGAAGGTGGTCCCTCAGTGGAAGACGAAGAAGCAGCAGCAGTACTCGAAGGCGTAGAAGACTGGGTCACAGAACCAGCAGCTCCCGATGGTGCAGAAGTAGCAAGGCGACGAAGAAGCATGAGTAACTGGGCATCCACAGTAGCAGAACTCACCTGAGATCCTCCAGTACTAGAACCACCAGCACCCTGTGAAGACCGACGAGCCTGAGCCTTCCTCTTTTTGAAACAAGACGTCTCCTCATGACCATCTTTACCGCAGTAATCACAATGACGAGCACCACGCCCCCCTGACGCTGAAGGAGGAGCTGAAGTCGATACCGGCAACGAAGAAGTAATGTGCATAGGTGTCGAAGAACGAGCTGCCAATACTGAAGGCGGACGTAGCAATCCAGCAGCCTGAAGACGAGTCTCCTCATTACGAACACTCGTCAGAGCATCCATAAGAGAAACACAGGGGTGACGAGCAAGCAGCTGAGCACGAATAGGTTCAAACTCAGCACGAAGACGAGTCAGAAAGTCATAGGTGCGTCGAAGCTCAAGTGCAGCCTTCTGACTCTGACAAGACGAACATGTATCTGTCGATAACTGAGGACCAAGAGCATCAAGCTGACGCCAGATAGCAGACATCTGACTGAAGAACTCCTCTACTGAAGCGTCTCCCTGCTGCAACAACTGCTCCTGACGAATAGCAACAAGATAGGTAGACTGTCCAGTAGGCTCGTAGCGAGAGCGAAGAAAAGCCCACATCTGATGTGCAAACTCAAACTCAACTATGTCTGCAGCAAGACGATCCTCCATACTGGCAGCAAGAATAGCAGCAGCCCGAGCATCATCATCTAGCCAGGCCCTATATAAGCCGACGTGAGACTGATACGTAGAAAAACGTACATCATAATCCGCTAGCAGCTTCTTCTTATCAGCATCAGTAGCCTCATCTGGAATAACAGGCTCAAAAGGAACTGCAGGACAAGTCGGACATTTGAGATCGCCCGTAAGATATTCCCAGAGTCGTAGACCGCGCATATGCAGGCGCATACGAGGAACCCAGTCCCGGTAATTAGTGCCATCAAAAAGCACCGGGCACCGCATAACTGGAAGTCCACCTGAAGAAGTCATCATGATGAAGATGACGTGACGACAATGAGAGTGCAAAGAGAAGAAATAAAGAAGAAAAGAAAATATTAACAATAATAAGAAAATATTTTCTTTTTCAGATATTCTCTCTCTCTCTTTTTTTTTTTACAGCAGAAAGCGCTGTAGACGTAACCCTAGCCGCCAAAAACCGGACAACCCGATCGTCACCAGGAGCGACAGGTGTGTGGCGCGGTGCTACGAGCAGCACCGAAGCCGGGCGAGCGGGCACCAAAGTGAGCGCGCGAGCTGCGATGAATCAATCCAATCAGCAGGTGCTGAAGCGAGCGGAGGGGCCGCGATCCGGCGCGAGTGGGCGAGCCGCAATCCACGCGTGCGGGCTAGCCGCGATCCGAGCGGAGGAGCCGCGACTGGCGCGAGCAGGCGAGCCGCAATCCACGCGAGCGGAGGAGCCGCGATCCGAGCGGAGGGGCCGCGATCTGGCGCGAGCAGGCGAGCCGCAATCCACGCGAGCAGGCGAGCCGCGATCCAGGAGACAGTACCCGGACTGCTGATCGAGGCGGGCGAGCCACGATCCGATCGAGGCAGGCAAACTGCCGATCGAGACGGGCGAGTCACGATTCAATCGAGGCAGCCGACAACATAAGATCGCCCGTCGATAGAGGAAAACCGACGTCGGCGGAAAAAATCGGCTAGAAGAACCGAGATCAATTTTGGCTCTGTACCATGTTATGAATGAGACTTGTATTATTATGAGGGCCAAAGGCACAAATATATAGAGTTACAGGAGAGGACAAATATGTAGAAAACCCCTCACGCAGGAGGGAAAATACAAAAAGGAAATATAAATCTCCTACACCGCTAACACTTGCAAAGTGTTGGTGTCGGAAAAGGTGATACTGTGGTAATCTACTTGCCTATGTTGATGGAACTGCCGATTGCAATGCTGGCCTGTGCCCGCATTGGTGCTGTTCACTCGGTAACTTTTCTCTCATTTTTCCCTGCTAATTGTTCATGAAAATGTTGTCATGCATGTTCCTATTGTATGATTCTGAATTATGTTCAGGTTGTGTTTGCAGGTTTTTCTGCCGATGCACTAGCCCAAAGAATAATCGACTGCCAGCCTAAGGTTGTCATTACCTGCAATGCTGTGAAAAGGGGAGTGAAACTGATCCCTCTCAAAGATATAGTAGATGCATCTCTTGGTGAAAGCGCCACGAATGGAGTTGATGTAGGTATGCACTGGAATCTGACTTCTGTATATATGGGCATCAGTACAGTTTGCAAATGGTCATCTCAGAGCATTTTGTTTGCATAGTGAGTGTGTATTTAATTTTTTTTAAAGAAATCTTCTAATGGGATAATTTTCTTATGTTAAAAAGGCATTTGTTTGACATGTGAAAATCAGTCAGCATTGAGGAAAGAAGGTACACAATGGAAAATAGGAAGAGATGTTTGGTGGCAGGTATCTTCTAAGCAAAGAACTTACATGATATTCTATATTACATCATACTTGTTCTGCAGGTCTTCTGTGTCATCCATCGTTCAGAAAATGTCCTGACAACCCTTTGTTTCATTCTAAATCTGCTATGATGCTATGTAGGATGTTGTGCCGAACTTCCCTACTAAATGTGATGTGGAATGGGTTGATGCAGAGGATCCATTGTTTCTTCTATACACAAGCAGAAGCACAGGAAAGCCAAAGGTGATCTTAACCTCACAGGTTGCTCAACTATTCCTTTAGCCAAAGTACTAATACACAGTGAACTGTATAGGGTGTGCTGCATACAACTGGGGGCTATATGGTCTACACCGCTACAACATTTAAACATGCATTTGACTACAAGCCTACAGATATATTCTGGTAAGTTTAGACTTTACCGAGTTTCTTGGTTGAACATTTATCTGCAGTGACATGAATCGTCTTTAGGGGCTGCCGCTTTCCTTTAGTAGTTCCTCAGATCTTCTGTTTCACTATATATCAGGTGCACTGCAGACTGTGGCTGGATTACTGGACATAGTTATGTGACATATGGTCCTCTGTTGAACGGAGCCACAGTTCTCGTCTTTGAAGGGGTATCTACAGAATGTTTTGTAGTTGATGTGTTTATTTTTGAATTATACTAACTTATAATTTATATTTATGATCACACTTTTAGGCTCCAAATTATCCTGATCCAGGCCGTTGCTGGGACATTGTTGATAAATATGGAGTGACAATATTTTATACAGCCCCAACACTCATTCGCTCGCTCATGCGTGATGGTACTGAGGTATACTGCTTAATTTTCTGGGTTCTTTTTCATCATGACTGCAGTGGAGCTACAATCAAAATTCATTAATATTTTAGTACAAAGACTAGAAGTTTTAATTGATGCTGATCTTTTCAGTAAGGCATTCTTTCTAATTACCCAATGGAGTATAAAGTATTTGAGAGTGATAATCTCTAATTGATGTCTATCTGATTTTATGATACGGTCCAGAAGGTGCTAAATCATTCGATCGACACAGGCTAGTCTTACTTCCTATTAATTCCTCTTATTTTCATTGTGCTTCTGCAGTATGCTAGTCGGTATTCCCGCAAGTCTCTTCGGGTGCTAGGAAGTGTGGGTGAGCCAATTAACCCCACTGCATGGAGGTATGTCCTCATCTGCCTAGTCTCAGAATTCCCCTGCAGTGGAAAGGTCTCACATGCAGTGTTCTTCATTTCAGATGGTTCTATAATGTTATTGGCAACTCACGATGTCCCATATCAGATACTTAGTGGCAGACTGAAACTGGTGGATTCATGGTAATGCACCTCACATTTTCACGGAAAATCTTGGAGCCTTTTACATTACTGCATCTCTTATATATAAAAGTTTACTGTTTTGCTTTTTTCTTAGATCACTCCTTTACCTGGTGCTTGGCCTCAAAAAACGGGATCTGCAACTTTTCCTTTTTTCGGTGTGCAGGTAACATCATGGGCTTAGGGTATAACTTATTTGAAATAGGAGTTTGATGGTCTCCTAACTTTCTATGTTGTAATAACTATGCACATGGTTCACAGCCAGTCATTTTTGATGAGAAAGGGCATGAAATGGCAGGAGAATGCAGTGGATATCTTTGCATAAAGAATTCGTGGCCTGGTGCTTTTCGCACTCTCTATGGAGATAAGGAAAGATATGAGACCACATACTTCAAACCATTTGCTGGCTATTATTTCTCTGGTGATGGTTGCAGCAGGTAACACATTTAATTGCCTTTAAACAGTTAAGACTATAGGTGATAGAAGATTGCAACATAGAATCACATGCTGACACCTTAACAATGTCAGGGATCAAGACAGTTACCACTGGTTGACAGGAAGAGTTGACGATGTTATCAATGTGAGGTAAGCCAGGTTATTATTTTGTGAACTCTTATGCTTTATTTCAGTAGAATGCATGGTTTTAAAAAACTGTCGATCCGTGAATATATCTGATCCATTTCTGAAACAAAATCAGTGGTCATCGGATTGGAACGGCGGAAGTTGAGTCTGCTCTGGTTTCACATCCAAAATGTGCCGAGGCCGCTGTTATTGGTATTGATCATGAGGTATAGTTCATATTTTTTTTCATCCCTTGTTCTCCATTTCTCCTGATGTTGATTCTCTCGTTTTGGTCATACCCTAGGCTTAAAAAAATGATTGCATGTTTTAGGTTAAAGGTCAGGGAATATATGCTTTTGTGACATTGGTGGATGGTGTTTCCTATAGTGATGACCTCCGGAAAAGCCTCATTATGACAGTTCGAAACCAGGTATTTTCTTCAGACATTACTTTGTAATGGGATTCTTGGAAAATGTTCTTTGAGGCCTTCAGAGAACAGCAAATTCCTTATTCGCCACCAAAAACTATACCTTTCCCTTATTCGCCATTGAAAACCTACTGCTCCCTTTATCTGCCACTACTTTTAACTTCCCATCCCGGTACAATTTTTTATGGCGAATAAGGAAAGGTACAATCTTCAATGTTGGCAAATAACCTGACTAATAATGACAGTCATGATTTTCCAATGATGCAACCTAAAAATTGCTTCACTGGAAAATATTTTCTATTTCTTTTCGGGAGTGGAAGAAATATTGACCACTGAGAACTTTTTTCTTCTCAACATAATCATCACATCTTTTTCTGGGCAGATTGGTGCATTTGCTGCTCCTGACAAGATCCACTGGGCGCCAGGGCTCCCTAAGACACGAAGTGGGAAGATCATGCGAAGAATTTTGCGGAAAATTGCATCCAGGCAGCTAGATGAGCTTGGCGACACGAGCACGCTTGCTGACCCTGGTGTTGTAGAGCAGCTCATTGCACTTAGCGACAGCTAAATTGTGGGTGTCGCAAAATTCATTTTGTGTTCGGTGGCTGCTGTTCGTTCTATGGTTCTCCTGAATTCTTGTGTGTTTTCCCTGATGGCAACGAAAGAGAGATGATTTATACTAGGGGTTTGATGCGGTGCATCTGTAAATTGTTGGATCACGGTCAGATAAATTAGATTAGTAAATAACGAGATAAGTGTAAATGCTAGTGTCGGCCATATAAACGCTTAGTATCACTTATAGATGTGTAAAAATGGTGGTGCTCGATGATATAGTTAGTGGTGGGTCACACGTGATTAAGCTTGCGTTTATAGTACATCTTATCTTCACATTTTTTCTAATTTAGTATAAAAGATCGTAATTGGGTCGAACCATTCTTCAGATCTTGTGCAAGCTGAAGGGACTATTTCAGTGCTGGTTTTCCAGGATTAGGCACGCGGGCCATCTATTTCTGATCGTCATAAGCAGGACACCAAGTGTCCGTCGCGTCCGCTTGTTGCCGCTGGGCGCTGTTGACCTGCAGCGTTCCACGGCGTCCTAAAACAAAATCCACCTAACCGTGGCGCCGCCGGCGCCAATTCCTTGCGCGCACGTGAGCTTGCGATTCTCGTCTCGCTCCTTGGGGCTGAAGATTTCTGCTCGTGCACACCCCTTCTCGGTGCTTGAGCGCGTGAATACGAGCAGTCTTAACTAGCATAAGGTTAGTCTCTGTAGCCTTCTTTGCTTGTTATTCCTATCAATACTCAGAAGTAGCATGTCGCTAGATGCCTAGATATTAAAATGATAAGATTGATGTTGCATGCATGGCATTGCTGGGTACTAAGCTTCAACAAGAGGAGGGATACTAGAAATGGGACTGTTAGACACTGTAATTAAGGGTGTATCACAAGGGTATATTAGTCATTAGAGAGGGATTAGGGTTAGTGATACTTTAGTCTTTTCTCCCCTCCTAATCCCTCTATATAATCAGACCTGTACCCAATATTTGGTTATCATCTAATACAGCTATCATTAGCCCTCTTTCATGGTATCATTAGCTAGGAATAATTAGGATTAGGGCTAAACCTAATCCTAATAGCCCAGCCGTTGTCGCCGTAGCCCTGGGCACACGCCGCTGCCAGAGCCGCCGCCGCCCCTGGTGTGCCACCCGCCGCCGCCACGGCGCCGCTAGCCGTTGGATCGGGGCCGTGCACGTAAAGGGGGCGCCTCCTCTGGAGGACCGCGCGTGCAGGAAGGGGTCGTCGCCACCCCACCTTGGGCCGCCGCCGCCGCCACATCCGGATCCGGGGCCGCTACGCCCTGGATCGGGGCGGCTCCGCCCGGATTCGGGCCGCCCCCACCCGGATGGGGGCCGCGCACGGGGGGAGGGGGGCGCCGTCTCCTCTGGGGGGCCGCCGCCCCCTAGTCCGTCGATTCTGGAGGCGCTGCCGCCTCTGGAGGGGCCGCCCACCACCTTTGGAGGGGCCGCAGCCCCCTGGCCTCTCGCTGCTGAAGGGGCCGACGCTCCTGCAGCCCCTAGCGCTGCCACCCCTCGAGCCGCTGCTGCCTGGCCCGTCGTCGTCACCTCTGCAGCGCCCCACGATGGCGCCGCTGCCTGGCCCACAACAGCTGCAGCCGCCCCTTGGGCTGTCGGACCTGCAGCCCCCCAGGACGGCGCCGTCTGGCCTGCTGCCGCCCTGGGAGGTGCCTCTCGGCCGCCATCGGCTGATGTACCTGGATCGGCTGTTGCCTACTCTGTTGGCACCACTGTCGAGGGTCCGAGCGTGTTGTCCTCCTTCCTGGCGTCGCCACCGCCAGGGCATTGTCGCAACCCGTTCTACACCGTCGGTCTACCTGCGGGGTCTCACGCCATCTGGCCCTGACTAGGTGGTGGACTCCGGTGCCTCGTACCACACCACCCCTGACGTCGGTATCCTCTCCTCTACCCGCCCTTCCCGTCCCTATGATCCTTCATCTATCGTTGTTGGGAATGGGTCGACTCTTCCAGTCACCGCAGTAGGTGACTCGGGTTCGCCGGATTCGTTTCAGCTACGTGATGTTCTTGTTGCACCTAACATCATTCAGCACCTTCTTTCCTACATCTGCGTCTACAGCTGCATTTGCTGTTGTTGTTGCATCTGCAGTTGTTGTTGTTCCACTTTCTCCTCATATGTCGTTTTACTACTGACAACCATGTTTCCCTTGAACTTGATCCTTATGGTGTAACTGTGAAGGATCTTACTACTCGACGCATTCTCTTTCGTTGTGATAGTACAGCTTCCGCTTCGCCTCTTGCCCTGACTACAACAGCTTCTTCAACCATTTGGCACCGCCAGCTTGGCCACCCCGGTGTTTATGCTATGTCGAAGTTGTCTAGTAGTTCAGTGATTTCGTGTACTCGGGGTACTCATGAGTCTCTTTGCCATGCTTGTCAGTTGGGTCGCCACGTTCGACTTCCTTTTCCGCACTCTGTCACTCGTGTCGAGCACATCTTTGATTTGATTCACTGTGATCTTTGGACTTCACCTGTTCTTAGTGTTTCTAGATGCAAGTATTACTTGGTGGTCGTTGATGATTTTTTGCACTATTTGTGGACATTTTCCTTGCGACAAAAGTCCGATACTTTTGGTACTCTTTCTCACTTCTTCGCTTGGGTGTCCACCCAGTTTGGGTGCACGATCCATGCGGTCCAGTGCGACAACGGGCGCGAGTTTTACAACTCTACGTTCCGTGACTTTCTGCTTTCTCGTGGTGTTCAGTTGCGCATGTCATGCCCGTACACTTCCCCCCAGAACGGCAAGGTTGAGCGCATGATTCGGACCACCAACGATGTCATGCGCTCCTTGATGTTTCAGGCTTCTACCCCTTCTCACTACTGGGCGGAGGCGCTTCACACTGCCACCTACCTCATTAATCGCCTTCCTACTAAGGCGATTAGTGCTCTCACCCCTCACTTCGCTTTGTTAGGCACCCATCCACTTTACGACCATCTTCGAGTCTTCAGGTGCGCTTGCTACCCGAACCTCTCTGCCATAGCTCCCCATAAGCTTGCGCCTCGCTCGACTCAGTGTGTTTTCCTTGGGTACTCCCCTGACCATAAGGGGTACAGGTGCCTTGACCCCACCACCCGTCGTATCTTGATCTCCTGACACGTTGTCTTCAACGAGTCATCTTTTCCTTTCTCCACCACCTCTTCCGATTCCACCAAAGAGTTGGACTCCCTTTTTCCTACTGACACCGAGGCTGCCTCCCAGCTGCCTTGGCCTATTTCTTCTACAGGATCAACACGAGCGACGCCTCAGGTGGCCCCGATGTCGACCGCTGCACCTCGTGTAGCATCGACGTCTTCGGCGTCACCCGCTGCACCCCGTGTGGCATCGACGCCTCCGACGTCACCCACTGCGCCATGCGTGGCCTCGGCTTCCCCGACGCCACCTATCGTACCTCAGGTGCCCCCGGCGTCACCAGCTGCACCACGTGCGGCATCGACACCTCTATCGTCACCTGTTGCACCACGTGCGGCATCAGCACCTGCGGCGTCACCAGCTGCCTCCCCGATGTCACCTGCAGCAAGCACGACGCCACCAGCCGCACCACGCGCGGCACCGACGACGACTTCTCGCTTTGCTGACCCCGCACTTGTCTACCAGCAATGAGCGTGGGGGGAGGCTCCTGCTCCAGCGACGCCATGCGCGGCCTCGAGACCCACTCTCGTCTACTCACGACGAGAGAAGATGGTTGTACCCAAGCGGCCGGTGTACAACCCCCCTCTCCTTCACAGGGATCCTGGTCACGTCCACCCAATGGTGACTCGACGTGCGTCCGGGAGTCTTCGGCCAGTTGAGCGGTTCGATGGGGCCGCTTTCTCGTCAACGACATCTCCACCGACCGAGCCTTCTTCGATCTCTCCCATACCCACTTCCGTGCATAGCGCCCTCGCCGACCCTCACTGGCGCCACGCTATGGAGGAAGAGTATGAGGCCCTGCTTGCCAACCGGACCTAGGACCTAGTTCCCCGTCCTGGTCGTGGCAATGTTGTCACGGGCAAGTGGGTATTCACGCATAAGAAGAAGGCGGATGGCACCTTGGAGAGATACAAGGCTCGTTGGGTACTCCGGGGTTTCACTCAGCGCCCTAGAGTCGACTACGACGAGACTTTCAGCCCGGTGGTGAAGCCGGCGACAGTTCGTACCATACTGTCGCTAGCTCCCTCACGTTCTTGGCCTGTCCACCAGCTGGACGTCAAGAACGCATTCCTCCACGGTACACTGACCGAGACGGTGTACTGCAGTCAGCCGGAAGGATTTGTAGATTCAGATCACCCAGACATGGTCTGTAAGCTGAACAAATCCTTGTATGGACTGAAGCAGGCACCACGAGCCTGGTATAGCCGGTTCGCCTCTTTCTTGGTTTCACAGGGGTTTGTTGAAGCCAAGTCGTACACTTCGCTGTTTGTCTATCGACGGGGCAGTGGCACAGCTTACCTCCTACTGTACGTCGATGACATTGTACTGACATCATCTAGTCCGGCTCTGCTTCGACGAACCATCTCTGCTTTGCAGCAGGAGTTCGCTATGAAGGACCTGGGTTGTCTCCGCCACTTCCTGGGTATTACGGTCGAGGACCGACCAGGCGGCCTATTCCTTCACTAACGACAGTACTGCTTGGATATCCTCCAGCGAGCGGGCATGGCTGATTGCAAGCCGTGCTATACTCCAGTGGATACTCAGGCGAAGCTCTCCGCTATCGACGGGACACCTGTCTCTGACCCCACTTCTTACAGGAGTCTTGCAGGTGCTCTTCAGTACCTCACCTTCACCAGGCCGGATATCTCATATGCGGTTCAGCAGGTGTGCCTCCACATGCATGACCCAATGGAACCGCACCTCACTGCTGTCAAGCGGATTCTTCGGTATCTACGAGGCACCCTCGACTACGGCCTCCGAGCTGGTTGTGTACACTGACGCCGACTGGGCAGGCTGCCCGGACACACGACGCTCTACTTCTGGGTACGCCGTCTTCCTGGGCGGCAACCTCGTCTCCTGGTCCTCGAAGCGACAACCCGTGGTGTCGCGCTCGAGTGCTGAGGCGGAGTATCGCGCCGTGGCTAACGGCGTGGCTGAGACCTCCTGGCTTCAGCAGCTACTTCAGGAACTCCACACTCCCGTCATTAAAAGCACCCTCATCTACTGCGACAACGTCAGCGCCATGTACCTCTCCACCAACCCGGTCCAGCATCAGCGCACGAAGCATGTGGAGATCGACCTTCATTTTGTTCGTGAGCGGGTTGCACGGGGCGAGGTTCGGGTACAACACGTCTCGACGACGACGCAGTTCGCCGACATCTTCACGAAGGGCCTCCCGTCGTCGCTGTTCTCCGAGTTTCGGTCCAGTCTCAACATCTGCAGTGGCTAGATGTTGTGACTGCGGGGAGGTGTTAGACACTGTAATTAAGGGTGTATCACAGGGGCATATTAGTCATTAGAGAGGGATTAGGGTTAGGGGTTGTTTAGTCTTTTCTCCTCTCCTAATCCCTCTATATAATCAGACCTGTACCCAACATTTGGTTATCATCTAATACAACTATCATTAGCCCTCTTTCAGGGACAATGATAATGAATTATTATTTTATTTCATAAATCATCATTTGCTCTAGTGACTTTTACCCTCTATTTATAGGAGAGCTCAAGAGTCAGTTTGGATATAAGATTACAATTTTACTCTTGTAGAGAGGATTACAAGATTTCCCTTATTGTTGTCAACCCTTAATTGGTCTTTAATAGGCTTCTTCGAAGTTTGCAAAGCCTTTCTATTCGAGATTGGTTCCATTAGATTCTAGCGTTCCTTCATGACCATTCACAACCCTTCACCTTCGCTTCGAGACCCTTTGCCAATCTTAAGAATGCTTACGGATTTGAGATCTCAACATTAGTAGTGTGAGCCTGTATTTTTTTATCGTGGTATTTTGAAGTTTTCCATTTCTATGGTTTCTGAAATCTTTAGTTGGTTTTTCACGTTTTCCGCGCAGTTCTTAAGGCTCTCCGTCTATCTATATATAAAGAGAGATAGAGGATAGGTCACGTTTGTTTTCTAATTTTACTCTACTGTTGTTGCTATTGGCTTGCTTCACAAGGTATTTACTTTTGTTCTTCGTTATGCCTCGGAAGAAGTCTGTACCTCGTCCCAACATCAATAGTGCCCTTCAGATGAGTGTCTGTTTTCCGAGTTTGATTAAACATTCTCATTTCGAAGAACGGTGCATAGATGTTTTGTGTAGATTAGGTTTTTTATCCTAATTATGTTTGATTCTTTGTTGATGAAAAAGAGTTATTGTTTTCTTTTCATATTCTCTTTAATATTGAGCTTGATAAAAACTTGAGCCGATCTTGAGTCGAGCATGTGATACATTCGATATTACAACCAAATTCGAACTTGACTTATTTAGAATTCGAGCCGAGTTCGAATCAAGTCTATAACAAGTCAGAATCAAGCATACGACAATCAGGAAGTCATGTTCCAAGCCCGCCATCAAATCTGATATCAAGCGACCCAGTTGACGAGCCCCCTAGCCCAATATCCAGCTCTCTTTGTGCTTCTCTTGACTCTCACTGGACCTCTCCAATCAGTACACAAATTTGGTCAATCTTGTGAATAATTTGTGCTTTAAATCATATTACTATTGCCTACTTATGTTGTGGATTGAATCATTTTTTGCTCCGATCAGTTTGAACGAGAATACCCCAAGTTTCAAAAGTTTCTAAATATAATTTGTTGGTTTTCTAATGATAGTGGTGGGTAACCTATAAACTAATAGGGACACTTTGTTTATTTTAATCTGATTAACACTGTAGTTTTTATGCCTCAGACTGAGCATGGAGCTTCTTTTATTGATTAAATATAAAAGATAATATATATCAGCACTGGCGTGCAGTCATGCGTATAAGAAATCTGTAACTATACTATATATTTCTTCCAGATGGTGTCATCATCATATACACAAGTAAGGCTTCTGTACCGTGTACAAGAGCTCACAGAGAAATTAAGCACTCTGTGCAGCAAATAATGATGCAGTGGCCGTATAGGAAAACTAGGCCGTGCATAGCTTCTTTATCTCTATCCAAACAGATTCCTAAGCAGTCTCTGTATCCATGTATCCTCATGTCCTCATGCACCAATGCCGAGGAACCACAGCTGCAACAAGAAAAAAGACAAGCGTGCGAGGTGACAACGACATGAGTTTCAAACTTCCAGTTGTGTTACTGAAATCTGGCTGAGAGGACTGTCCGAAAAATCTCATCTTACAATGTTATTCTTGGGCTCCTTCCAGTAGAAGCCATGAATGAAGATGGGAAGAATGTTGCACGCGATCAGGATGTAGATCATCAGCGCGTGCGTGCCCATCCACTCCATGGCGACGGTCGGCCGCCGGTAGCCGTAGAGGTCGACCAGCGCGTATATTCCGGCGAACAGGAGCCCCGCGGCGCCAGCGGTGGCCAGGGTGTAACTTAGGGTGTACAATGGCTTATTCATATGAATTCCTGGGGAAGATAAAAGAGCGGTTACTGTGATAGTCCTGAGTCTTGACTCTTGACGATCTGGAACGTGCGCAGGGTCTGTCCCTTGTGCATGGTTAAGTTACTTTCATGGAGTTGCTTACCGAAGAAGTCCATCGCGAATGCTAGGACTAGCATGCTGAAGGAGGGGATTAGCCAGTTCATGATTCTTTCCTTGTGTTCCTGAAAGGAAATTCAGGAGACGGAACAACCGTTCGATTGGTCAACTGGGTGATATGCTGATAAAGCTGATATTGCAAGCAAGTGCTGTACCTGGAAATGTACAATTACGTGCCCGTACTGGAGCCCAATTAAGCATGTGACAATCGCCATAACTGAGCTGTTGATAGCAGAAAGAAAGATATGTCAGCATTTCAGCAGTGACAAAAACGTCGTTGCAGTTTGCAAGAGGAAGTCTGAAGCAATGGTGACGAGCCTGCTGACCTAAGAAGCCCTTCAGGATCAAAAGGGGCCTGGCACCAAGAGGGAGCATCATGGGGAAGGGGCCCGTTTTGTGGCGAGTTAATGCTGCATTGCTGCCACATGAGTAAAAAAACTTTATCAGAGACCGAATAGGAGACAGAAATTTCCTAAGGAGGACAAATAGAAAGCTACAGTGTAAAAGTCAAGAAGAACCTTGGATCGCGCATAAACCGGTCGACCATAGAGATGCTGGATGCCTAAGATTTTACGGTCGATCATGCCAACAGCATTGCAGCCTGGACCTGTGTGACCCCTTACTCCGCATTTCACCTGATAAAGATTCGGATTTGAAGTTTATTAGTGACCAGTTTCCTTTCTCATCTAAGTTTTTTTTGAAAGATCTGACTCAGCAGTCAGACGTATATTAATATAAGTGAGGAGAACAAGATTACATGAGTGTGTCTGATTTCAAGAAGTTGAAAATAAAATTAACCTCAACAGTAAATTCTCATCTAAGTTATTACTGAATATATTTTAGAACAAGAATACGATGAAGTGACACCTACAAAGAAAGTCTGCTCTGTGAAACCGGGACCTGATATCTGATACTCCCAGTCAGGAACAAAAGTACCATATAGCAGGGCCATGTATATAATTGCCACAATGGCACCTACGAACCTGGAAGATCAAGAGTCAAATATAATGTTAGAAACAGAGCAAAAATGAAGGAAATTTCTTCATGATTTTTCCCACATGCCAAAACTGTGGACCATTGTGGATTACTACCTTTTGCCGAAATGTGAGTATTTCTAGATTTGATACGGTCAAAGTTAGACCTTTTTAACTTTGATTGTTAATAGCAAAGAAGTTATTAAGGTTGACAATATAAAAATGATGTTGCTGAATTCACTATATGTAACAAATTATCGTAATACACAACTCTTTCTGTTTTAAATATTTTTTGTAGATATTGTTGCTCAAAGTTTAAAATATTGACTTTAACCAAACCTAGATGTGATTGTGGGAGGATGGGGGTGTAACGATTAGGTACAATATTACACACGGTTATGGTGTATCCTACTATGCAAGAGCAAATGGTCTATTCTTGTCAATGCGATTATGTTGGGGGGGGGGGATATAAACCAAGAAAAACGAGAATACTTTGAACTCACAATTGGTAGCGGTATCTCTTTAACAAACCAAACCCATGATCGATGTCTTCATCTCCTTTGAGCCAAATTTCACAGAGTGCAGTCAATAGATATGCTATCGCAATTCTCTACAGCAAAGGAGATATGCCATTATACAAGTATAAAAAATATGCAATGTAACATATGAAAAAGAGATGGATGCATAATGTGTACCTGCAATATACCCATCAATCGTATTTGCTGAAGATCAACGCCAAAAGTCAGACTACGAACACCATGAAAGAATCCACCTGTGTAGTTCAGTATTAAACTGAGACGCTAAAATCAACAACTGCTTTTCCTACAACGTACCATTGTTCAGTTCAAGAATAATAGCCGTCAACATACCTTGTAGAACAAGACCGAGGCAGAAGAGCTTTAGTGCACGAAGTACTGCCTTTTTGGTTGCGTCCAACTTGTCCGGTACTCTCTGAAGCAACGAAGTGATGTCCTGATTAGGTTTTGGCAAGTCGTAGAGGCCACAGGTTGGAGGCGAAAGCTAGTGTCAAAATCGTGCTTTGCTAGTGTGCACCTTGTACGCTAGCGCTAGGGCGACCCCAACGATGAAGAGGAAGAAAGGCATGACGAAATCGGCCACAGTTACGCCGTCCCATGGGGAGTGGTTCATTGCCGGAAGGAATGCTCCAGCGTCGTCGACGATGATCATAAGCTGCATCAAAAGGGAAACAATATTTATTCAGTTCAGTAAGGTTTGAAATCTCTGATTTTTGTTGTTGCATTGCAAGGATTTTCAATGAAAATGGCCGAGAGTCACTATTAGTTGGTACCATACTACTCTACATCAGCGGTTAAAGCAAACGTATCTGGAACAAAAGGCTATAGTAATTAACTTGAAAAAGAAAACACCAGACCAGAACAGATCAGATCAGATCATTGATAATAAATATAGGCATATAGCAAAGCAGATATGGTTCCGCTCTGCCAATGATCATTAAGCACAGTATTATAAAACTCGTGGTTCATACTTTACCACGCACGTACGGCTATAAATATCTTACGAAACAAAGCAAACAGGATTCGCTGAAAAGCGATAACAACTTCACGTTACGTATTCCCATCATGGAAGAATGGAAATGCACTTTACGTTACGCACGGTGATGTGGCATCAGATTCGTCCGGCAAATGCGTTTCGCCTCGCGAAAGGCGGGTGGTATTCGAAACAGGGAAGAAAGCGCGCGCGCTAGCGGCTAGCCTTCACCATCGGCAACATCAACCCCGCCAGCCGACGCTTCAGTTCCATCCAACATTTAAAAAAAATGGACAGGAGTAGCAGTGCATCATGCACCACGGCGACGACAGGAAAACAGCATGATGCGGCGATAAAAGTGGGTTAACATGATCAGTTGCAAGTTTCATGGCAAGCACTCACACTGTTAACTGTTGAGTGTCTTGCCAGCGCAATATCAGGTTTAGCTTGGTCAGGCGATGAAGCCAAGTGACGTTTAACCATTATACATATATTTTTCTTTCCTTTTGCCATTGGCCAATGTCTGAATAGAATAGGCATGTGTCTCGCTGTTTTCCAGACACGGCCGACAAAACAGCACCCGACTTAGTAAAGATCTGTTAGGTGGAGAGAGATAAAAAAGGAGAGATGAATCGGCAAAGCTTCACAGCGACGAAACTAACGTCCCTGGGCAATGTTGCAACGACGCACGCACAGCTGCCCTGCTTCTCAACCAATACCCTGTCACTGATTGGTGAATGGCGAAGAAGCAATCAATCGGTAGCGTCTCGGTGGCCGTGGCTTGCCGTGCCCACCTTAAAAACTCAGGGATAGTATCTTCTTTTCTCGAATCGATCGAAGTCAATTTAATCGCCCGATATTTTGGGGACAACGCACGGACCACGGAGCCAGGCTCATGGCTAGGGCAAACCGGCGATCGATCGCTCTCAGAAAGGGGTACGCGTACACGTGTGCATACACACACACATACGTGTGGTACTCTACTGCATACTCCTCCATTTTAAATTGAACTAGCCTATGTCAAATAATTCAAAATGGGGAGAGTAACACACAGAGCTGTCACTCTCGGCCCAATATACTGCCAAATCGGGACCGCCCGGCCACGGGCCACTGGCGGTGCCTGCCCATGGATATGGTCCATCGATTCTGCGCCCCGTCGTGCGTTCGTGGCATCTGCTCATCCGTTAATCCGTAGCATGGGCTGAGTAGGAGAAGGGGCAGCAAACTTGGGACAACCTTGGGTTGCGTCCTTACCTAACCTAACCTACTGTCGGGATCGCGTTTTCCTGTGAGAGTTGCAGTAGTAGATGATATCATCGGGATGGGCGATGTTCGCGAGTCGTCTTGGACTCAGCGTGTCGGAGACCATCTGAGCCCTCTTGAACCTCAGCGCGACGGTTCAGTTTGACACGAGCGCCGGCCGGCCGGGAGGAGATGACCACGACTTGGATGGTCCCGTTACGGTCGCAGACGACGCGACTTTTGGAAGCGGAGGGGGGGCAACTGGCTCTGGTTACAGCTTGGCAGTGCTACGGGACAGGCTACGGGTTAGTAGGACAAGCGTATCAGGCTCCACGATCTCCATGGCAGGGACAGGCCAGGGCTTTGTCCGTTGCGGCGCGCTCCTCCGCGCCACACGACGGCACGCGAAGGACGAGGCAGGGGGTCGAGCCGCACGGATGTAATGCAGGATGGCATCTTCCTCCCCTAACCCGACGGGACTCCGGCGGTAACCTCGTGCGCATCACGCATGGGCGCGCGTGAAGATGCCCGACGGGCGCGGCGGAACGCCTGTTAGCTCGATGGGGAGTTAAAAGGCGGCGCGGTCCCCAATCCCGATGTAGTTTACGCGTCCCCCGGTTTCCCGCGTCGCGGGTCGAGCAAGGCGACACGCCGTGGTTACGGTGACTCGGTGAGCTCGCGAGCATGTAAAAGGCAAGATGGACACAGATCGAGCGCGGGCGGTGGTAACAAAGCAGCCGTGCGCGCGCTCACCGAACGGGAGGGCCACGTGCTGCTGCAGAAAGGCATCCGGCGTCGCATGGGCTTGTCTCGACGTGGAGAGGCCAACCGCCGTCCGCCGACGCGGCACGCGCTTTATCAGCTTTCCTCCCGCGATGGCAGATACCTAACCTCGCTTAGCTTGTCTACTGCACGAGTTGGCAGCTACCTAACCTAACGTCCTACTACCACTCCAGCTGTGGTTTTTTTTTCCTCTTCTGATTCCTGATGGGCAGAAGCGCCGGCCAATTCTCGCCCAACATCTAAAAAAGGGGGAAGCTGTTTCTCCTATTCTGAAAATACGATTGGCAGCAGAACGTCTTCGGATACCGGGCAATTTGGATACTGCTTATGGTACGAATTTTATCGTCCTACAAACTTGGACCAGATAGTTACGGTAGTTTAGATATTTGTAATTGCATAACTGGCAACATAACTTTCCTATCTAAAATGTCTTTCTTTCATTGCTAAGTGCCCGTGCGTGATGACGACATATACGTTGGTATTGTGTTTCGTAAAAAGAAAACCAAAAAGTCTGTTCGCATGGATTCTCAAGCACCTAGGGGAGAGTGCTATCACATTTGTTAGCATCTTATACTCATATTAGCTTTTTGCTTGGGCCCATTCATATTCTTCATTCTACTTTAGATATATCTCCACGCGATCGTCAGCTCTCCTTCGGATTCAGAAATTATTTTTTAGTTGCGTATAGTGAGCTGCATCTGGATTTACGAGGTGTCAATTATAAGGAGCCGGGGTAGGGGTACATGCTCTCGTCAACTTATCTTGCTCTCGTGGACAGTTGAGCTAGAGTTGACAATCACCAATTCTCTATCCACCTAACGCGGGGGGGGGGGGGGGGGGGGGGGGGGCGCTACCTAGGTAAGCAACAGAGACGGGAGCCAATGAAATATCCAACCACACTGATGTGCGAGGAGGATCTTCCGTGCAGTCTGAGACTCCTGGGTCCAACTTGTGATGAGCTTCCGTACGCCGGTGAGCAGGGGCAGCATTTCCTATCGGGAGTGCGTGGGGCCACGACAACCAAGGACGGAGCACCGACGGTTCTAATAACCCCGCTGAGCAGCTGGGTGATGCGACAGGCGCTACGGCGCGGCGCTCTTCCGGATCTGATAAGCCAGGCCCGCCGGTGATTGTTTTATTAATCTATGTCACTTCTAAAACAAGCATATCTTCATAAGCATCGAGATGGCGATCTGATTAAGCTTCTGTTTATCTGCCACGGGTACAGATGGCTGGTGCGTAGTGGCTAGCAACAGAGAAGAGCTGGAATAGGGTATCTATATCATAAACGTTTATAGGTTTTGCTGTTTGGAGAAGAACGGAGTTTGAAGGAACGGATTCATGGTCGGATGAACGGAGGAGGTGTCGGAGCTGGTAATATTCCCCATAAAGCTGAAGCCTGTACTGACGGGTTAGTTTAAGCTGCACTGGCTTCTTTTGATCGTTCCGGTTTAAGTACGAACAAAAAGGGAAAAGGGAAAGGAGGCTTAACTACTACTACTACTGGCGCTGCGACCACCGCACCATGCACCATGATTGCTCATGGGAGTGAGAGCGTGTCTGGTTGTCAACTAGAGCGCCGCGGCATCTATCGGGGTCACTCAGAGACCCCGCTCGGCGCGGCTAGGCAAGCAAGAACGGTAACGCGACGGTCGCGGGAGGAGCCGATCAGAGAGTGGGCGCGGAGGAGGAGGAGGAGGAGGAGGAGGAGGAGGAGGAGGAGGAGGAGGAGGAGGAGGAGGAGGAGTACGTACCAGGACGGTGATCCCCCGGAACACGTCGAGCGAGACGAGCCGCTGCCGCGCCGGCGGCGAAGGCGAGGGTGCGCCGGCGCCCTGCTTGGACCCGCGGCCCTTGGGGTCGTCGTCTGCGTCACGGCGCGGCACGCCGGCCTCCAGATCCACCGCGATGGAGGGCGCGTCGTCGCTCCGGACGCGCTCGTAGCCGCCCATGGCCGCCGCCGCGCTCCGTCCGGGCGACGCCCCTGCATTGCCAGCGGCGCCCATCACCACCACGCGTGCCGCAGGAAAGAAGGAAGAGGAAGAACAACCGCGACAGCAACTGCAACAAGTGCGTGACGAGACGCGGCGCGGAAGGCGCCCGCTCACCTGACGACCACCACGCGGGCTGCCCCGCAACCGCTTGCCCTCCCCCTCCTGCCCGTCAGCTCGGCCCGAACCGCTCCTGAGCGCGCTCGGTCCGCCGCGAACGAAACCGCAGGACCAGGACGTCCCCGGCTGCGCTGCTGCTCCCACAACTCTGCTGCCAACCGTGGCGCGAGATTGCCGAACGGGGTTGTTATATATTACTCCAGCTTCGTCCGTGCCGGACTCTGGTTCCCCTCGGCTCCGTTTAGGCTTTCCGCCTTTACCTCTGGTTCGCGTCGTGGCGGCACACCTCGCCGCTGGAGGTATCGGCGTTTCGTCCGACCACGTGCGGACCTGCCGCTTCCGCCGATCGATCTCGTCCTGGCCGTCAGATCGCTTGCTCCGTGCGTGTGCCTCCGCCTCTTTTGGTCGTCTGGCCACACGCAGGTGTGATGAGTGGCTTAAAGGACTTGAAACCATGGGATCGGAACGGATTCCGCTGGTTTCTCCTTCCCTTGGGTCGAGTCGAGTCAAGCCTTTGTTTTCTACGGCAAATTGCGGATCACATTCATCACGGATCATATCGAGTCGAACGGAACGTGCTGTTCCCGTTGTTAAGAATGATATCCATCACGGATCACTGGATCTCATTCTCATTCCCAACACGAAGAAAGAGGCGTGGTGACATGGTGGAAGAACCCGTTTCAGTTCCCATTTTCATAAGAGCAACGCATAGATATACTCCCTCTTGTTCTAAATTAAATGATGTTTAGAATAACTTATTTAGTTTAAATTAAACTATTTTTTATCTAAAAACATCATTTATTTCAGAACCTGGAGGGTTGTATGTGGAGGTGCCGATCCGATCAGCAATCATCACAGGTCATGTACGGGATAAACGGCCGCAATAATGTTCATTTCATGTATCAGTGACGGCCGTGTGGGCCTGAAAGGGCTTCCTATATGGAGGGAAATTCTATTGGGCCGAACTCCTTTATCACACGAGGAAATTCTTGACGTGGGCCTGTTTAGCTCCCAAGCCCGATACAAACTCATTTGGGGTGAACCCAGATATAACAGAAGTGACTATTGCTCTAAAAAAAGAACAGAAGTGACATATCTTTCTCTTCTTTGAAGACAAGGGCGCTGAGGTACGCACGTTTACGTCTACGATTCCTCCATAAAAAACTCTAAACAGATGCTGTTGCAAATCAGAATATTACACGATTTTATAAGAAACAAAACAAAACATATCACTTCACCTGTTCACTCGTACATGCGGCCGTCGAATGAAGTTTGCGTAGGAAATCCTATAAATTATTTGTTATGGGTGCCCCCCTCAAAGTTTCCGGCTCCGTAAGTAGCCGATACCACCACGAACTAACTGACAGATCCTCCTGTTTCCGCAGCGTGGAGGCGTGTCCACGCCGCCGAGAAGCCGGGCGGCGCATTGGCCCGCGGCGAGCTCGGCGGTCGGCCGAACACGGAGAGCGCGACGGGACACGCGGCGAGGTGTCGAAACGGCCAGAAAGCGCGGGGGAAACCACCCACCCCCCTCTGCGGACGCTCGTCCGTCCCACGTCGCGCGACGCCGTCACGAAACGCATCCGGTCCACCCACCGCTTTCGGATAATCCCGGCAGGCAGGCAGGGCGCGCGCCGGCCGGACCTCCCCGCGCGGTGGCGTGCGTGCGTGCGGCCGACCCGGTGGAAGCCAGAAAATCCCTTTCTTCCCTCCCTCCCTCGTTTTTTTCTCCCCCGCATCGCATCTCCGGTCACCCGCCCCCTCGCTCGCGTCCTTCCTTGCGTGCCGCCTCCGCTTCTCCCCGTTTCGTTCCGTGGCCTCCACCCACCGCCGCACAACTTGATTCGAGCAGCGGCGCGGCGCATCGCGAGACGGACCGCCGCTATTCTAATCCATTTCGCGTCGCTTTACATCAGAATCGGTTGGGGGCCTATAATAATTGAAGAGAATCGCGTCCTATCATACGCCCAACGGATCGAACGTTAGGAAAAAAGGAGTGAACGGAAAAGGTCGCGGCAAGCGATGGAGGCGTGCTGCTGCTCGTCCTCGTCGGCGTCCATCCTCGCCGCGGCCCCCGGCGTGGCCCTCTGCTGGCGCTCCGCCTCGTCGCCGGCGGCGGGCGGGAGGGCGCTGGCACCGGCGCGCCCGCTCCGCGCGTCGTCGGTCGCGCTGGCCAGCGCCGCGGCGCCGCCGCGGGGGCACGCGCAGCGGCGGCGGCGGCAGCGGCGCGGGGGCGTCGTCAGGGCGGTGTTCGAGCGGTTCACGGAGCGGGCGGTGAAGGCGGTGGTGCTCTCGCAGCGGGAGGCGCGCGGGATGGGGGATGAGGCCGTGGCGCCCCACCACCTGCTTCTCGGCCTCGTCGCCGAGGACCGGTCCACGGCGGGGTTCCTCGGCTCCGGGGTCCGCGTCGAGCGCGCGCGCGAGGCATGCCGCGCCGCCGTGGGCAAGCCCGGGCCCGCGCAGCCGGCCACCGGGCTGGCCACGGACGTCCCGTTCGCCGGCGCCAGCAAGCGGGTCTTCGAGGCTGCGGTGGAGTTCTCCCGGAACATGGGATGCAACTTCATCTCGCCGGAGCACATCGCGCTCGGCCTCTTCAGCCTGGACGATCCCACCACCAACATTATCCTTAAGAGGTTCGTGGTCCTCTGTCCCCTATAACAAAAATAGAAACCACTAGAATGCAAACAACTGAAAATCTCTTCTGGGTCACACAATCTTGTCACTGCATTTTTGTATTTAAGCCCTTCTACCTGATAACAGTGTTAACACTTTATCGTCTGACTTACAAGAGATTTTTACAGGATTGCATCAGATAGTTGTTTGTATTCTAGTCGTCAATGCCCTGCTATATTCCCAACTCTTTTTGTCAGCAACCAATGATGTGATTGATTATCCATTGCCTGATAAGTTAGCAATAAGCCTGTTTCCAAGCCTTACAAATACATAATCAGTTTGTGAGCAATCAGCTAGTAAGAAGCTTATAGCCTTATAGGTAAGGTGGGACATTTTATTTTCCTATTGCATTATACAAGAATATAATTAGCTGCTTCCCAGCCTGGCCTCATGGAACGGAAGCGAGTAAGGCTTCAGTGGTGGATCATCGAAAGCTGCAAACTTTCCAAGAAATTAAAACGTGCATTATTTACTAGGAAAATAGATAACTGTTTGTTCCACTCTACTTTTCATTGTTTGTGGGCTTTGCCAATACATCGTGTGTGTGTGTGTGTGTTTGTAGCTTGGGAGCAGATCCAAGTCAGTTAGCGAAACATGCGCTTACCCGAGTCCGAGGTGAGCTTGCCCAGGATGGAAGAGAGCCTGTGCGATTATCTTCTTTCAGAACACGTGAGAAATCTACCCCTGGGACCGGCAAGTCTGCCATTGTCAAATACTCGAACAAAAGGAAAGGTCAGGGGTTGAGCTATGTCATCAGAGTTTATACCCATATTCTTGACAATAGGGCATGCTGACTGAATGGATATGTTTTGAACGCTTTAGAGAAGAGTTCACTGGCTCAATTCTGTGTGGATTTGACTATGCGAGCAAGTGGAGGATTAATCGATCCTGTAATTGGTCGCAAGGAGGAAATTGAGCGAGTAGTTCAGATTATATGCCGGCGAACAAAGAACAATCCAATTCTTTTGGGTGAAGCAGGTGTTGGCAAAACAGCCATTGCTGAGGGCTTGGCTCTAAGAATTGCTAATGGAGACGTGCCTATTTTCCTCGTGGTAAGATCCAACAACCAGTGATGGCTAGTCAGTCCTATAAAAATTTTGATTGCACACATGTAGTTAATAGTTATCACTTGTTTAAATCGTTTAATAGGGAAAGCGTATATTGTCACTGGATGTTGCTCTCCTTATGGCTGGTGCAAAAGAGAGGGGTGAACTGGAAGCAAGGATTACTAGTTTATTACATGAAGTGCGCAAAGCAGGTTACCTGACTCATCCAACATAATCACTGATTTAGAACTTCTTTCTTGGTATAAATAGCCAAAGGGGTCCAAATTCCATGCAGGTGATGTAGTTCTCTTCATTGATGAGGTTCACACTGTTATTGGATCGGGAATAGCTGGAAGAGGAAGTAAAGGAGCTGGTCTTGATATCGCCAATTTGCTGAAGCCTGCACTCGCTAGAGGTGAATTGCAGGTATGGATTTTGCAACGATTCGCTAAGTGTATGTTGCCTTCCTTGCTTTGCACTCTATTTTTGACACCATCCCAAATATGCAGCATTGATTCATTGCATCATATACTTACTTTCAAGATGTGTGGTTTGCATACTGGTGACTGGCGTAATTGCTACCTAAACATATAATGATACCATATGATTTTGCTACCTGCAGTTTTTTATCAGTGTCAGTATTCTTGTTATGGACTCTTGACAATTTGTATAACTAGAGAAGCATGCATTTCCTGGTTCTTGTAGCCTGTCTGCACTGGGGATTTCTTATCATGTAGGTTCTGGGTTGACATCGATGAGGAGTAGTTTCAAAGAATAGTTAACGCTAGAATTGGATATTGAATTTGATGCATCTTGTAATCTTTGTTACACAATTTAGTGAGTACTTATTTCACCTGTATGAAGACATGTAAGAATGTTAATGAATATCATAGTTATGATCCATATGCATGCTGGGTAAAACAGGTTGTTTTCTCAATCTGTGGCAGAATAATGAGTGTTTTATATGCTATCTAGCTGTACAAGTTTATTTTTCTTTCCCGTGGTTATTCTTTTCTTTGCTCTCAGTGCATTGCATCTACCACTCTGGATGAACATCGGTTACATTTTGAGAAGGATAAAGCTTTGGCCCGCAGATTCCAGCCAGTATATGTAAATGAGCCTAGTCAGGTAACTCAGATGTCTTTTTCAGATTTTACTTGGTAGGGTATGTATCATTTTTCTCTTATTAATCTTGTGCACTGACTGCAGGAGGATGCAGTGAAGATATTACTTGGTCTGCGTGAGAAATATGAGACTTACCACAAATGCAAATATACATTGGAAGGGATCAATGCAGCAGTTTATTTGTCAGCAAGATACATCCCTGACAGACACCTTCCTGATAAAGCTATTGATCTGATTGATGAAGCTGGTAGCAGAGCAAAGATGGAGTCATTTAAAAGGAAGAAGGAAGACCAATGCTCTATTCTCTCCAAATCACCAGATGAATATTGGCAAGAGATTAGAGCTGTCCAGGGCATGCATGAAGTGGTAACACAGTCTACAGTAGAGCAGTTGCAACTTGCAAATATTCCATATACTGATGAGTGTTTTTTGACACACCATATTTCAGGCATTGAATAACAGAATGAAATATTCTTTAGATGAGGATGACAGAGAAAGTGGTGTAAATTCTGAAGCACTGGATGATGACAAGATTGATTCTGCATCAACACCCCTTACTTCAGTTGATGAGTAGGCCTTCTCATGTCATACATGTTAGGCCCCACATGCTGCACCTAAGCACTGTATAACTTATAGGCACTAATAATTTGCAGAGCAATTCTGGTTGGGACGGAGGAAATTGCAAGAGTTGCAGCATTGTGGTCAGGGATACCGGTCCAGAAGTTGACTGCTGATGAAACTAAGCTTCTAGTGGGACTAGATGATGAACTCAGAAAGCGTGTGATAGGTCAAGATGATGCTGTTGTGGCCGTATCTAGAGCTGTTAAGAGATCACGGGTTGGCCTGAATGATCCTGACAAACCTATTGCTACACTACTTTTCTGTGGGCCAACAGGAGTTGGGAAAACTGAACTCACCAAAGCACTAGCAGCAAGTTATTTTGGATCCGTGGGTCATTCTTTCCTGCTTATACATCATTCAATTATTATTTTGCATGTGTATTTTTCATGAAGAAATCTTCAAAATTTTGTCCCTTTCATTTGACAGGAATCAGCTATGATTCGGTTAGATATGAGTGAGTATATGGAGAGGCATGCAGTGAGCAAGCTCATAGGCTCTCCTCCAGGGTACATGGGATTTGGTGAAGGGGGTACTTTGACTGAAGCAGTCAGGCGAAAGCCATTCACTGTAGTATTGCTTGATGAGATAGAGAAAGCTCATCCAGATATTTTTAACATTCTTCTCCAAGTATTTGAAGATGGACATCTGACGGACTCACAAGTAATAGCTCCCACATTGTTTTCTTTTTTTCAATATGCCTGTAGAAACAGTGATTTTCAGAACCTGTTTACAAAATCATCCAACTCAAAGAAGTTTATATAACCACCACAAACTCAAAGATGAGATATAGCTCTGTCATTGCAAATTTCTTAGTGTAACAATATTATTGATCCAACTCTAAAGACGTAAATAGGTTTGTGTAAATTGTTTTTATAAAAACAGCTTACTCAAATAGGTCTTATCCTATATGTGGCTTCACTACTATACGCATTATGAGTGTTCATGTTAACTATAGGGGCGCAGAGTTTCCTTCAAGAACACATTAATTATCATGACATCAAATGTTGGTTCTACATCAGTTTCTAAAGGAAGGACTATTGGGTTCTCAACTCAAAATGATACAGAGGAAACAACATATGCTGCGATGAAGTCCCTTGTAATACAAGAATTGAAGGCTTTTTTCCGACCTGAGTTGCTCAATAGAATGGATGAAGTTGTTGTGTTTCGTCCTCTTGATAAGACTCAGGTCTGTTGTTTCTTTACATATTGCACTTTTTTTAATCCCGTTTTGTTGTTTTGAATTATCCCATGACTTGGTAGCACCTGGAAGAAATTCATGTGCGCCTTTCCCTATCTGCTGGATCGCAAGTGAGATTCACATTCCCACCATTTTGCAGATGTTGGCTATTCTCAATATAATTCTGCGAGAAGTTAGGGGCAGGCTTTTGGCTCTTGGGATCGGCTTAGAGATATCCAAGTCGATGTTGAACCTGATTTCCCAGCAAGGATATGACAGAAGCTATGGTGCACGACCACTGAGAAGGGCCGTCACCCAGCTGGTTGAGGATGTCATCAGCGAAGCAATTCTCTCTGGACAGTACAAGCCTGGTGACACGATTGTGATGGACACTGACGCCACAGGGAAACCTTGCTTGAGCCGGCTGGATGATCAGACTGTCCAACTGTCTGACCCTGCTCCAACGCTGTGAAACTTCCATTACCCTGTGAATAATAATGGCTTACCTATTTATCCTTTCATTAAATGGTACGCCTCTTGATTCTTATGTACATAGGATTCACAGTTCTGTGTGTACATAGCCTTCCGGTTGCTGGAATCTCTCCCTGCATACAAGGTAAATGCAATCTGAATTCAATTGTACATAATATTTCAAAGTGTGCATTATTCATGCCGGTCCAGTAACTGTAAAATCAACATCTGCCTGCACAAAATCGTCAATGTAGTTGACTAATCTCTATTGATTCTTCTGATCGTATGCAAGTTTTCTAATAATCAGACTTTCCCAGTGCCGGTATCCCATATCTGGCTTTTGGCTTTTACAAACTGCAGGGACGTACCTCCAGTCAGGTGTGATCTAAGCTAAAAGCCTATGTTTCATTACTAGTAACAACTTTGCCCCGTTTTCAACAAATGAACTGTGTTGATGCTCGTAAAACTCTAGCATCTGTATTGACACAAGCGGTGTTGGTATGGAGCAAGCCAACAAGTTACAAACCCATACGCAGAAGAGAAGACCATTTTGTATGACTAGTATGCATGATAACACCCAACTAAAATTAGAGAATATTGAATTCCATGATTACAAGAGTGATTTCAGGAACTTCAATACGTATTGATACATGCAAACTGACTGTAGTCCATTACTACAAACATTTACTACTGATTCGACGAGATACTGGCATGAAGAGCTCATCCTGAATAGCTGAATTGTTATGCTGAACCTAATTTCTGCAACTGGACAAGAAAAACCAGTGGCGCCATACAGTGGCGACCATTTTAACTTGCTCTTGCCAACTCAGGATCCCTACATAATATACAAAAATTAGGAGATAAGATAAAATTAAATTAAACGGTAGAAATCAGAAAGTTTTATCAACCATTCTGGACCTTTTAATATGGTCAAGTATGAGGAGCCTGGGACCAGGAGGGATCTTCACATCTCTGAGGGCACTGGCATAAAAAACATATAATTTCAGTAAGCATGCCACCAATCCCCCCATTGCATAAGCCCTAGGTATCGTGATACAAGTTGCAAAAGAACCCCAGATAAGTGACGTGTACCCCAGTTACCTATCCTACACAACCGCTCAATGGGAGCTCGCTTCCATTCAAATTACTTCTGGTTCGTGCAACGTTGAGGCTATGACACTAAATTATGTTGTGCTACATAGCTAGGATTTTTCTATAGTTAAATTTGCTGAAAAGAAAACACAGGTACCTGTCAGTAAGGAGGGGCAAGGTACTATCAGTCAGGAGACCCTTCTTGAAATTCTTTTCATAATTTTGAAGGCCTAACTTCTGCAACATGCTTCTTCCATGTGAATAGTATGGATCTTCACCCTTTGGCTGTGAAAACTTTTGACCGATCTGCAAAACAGGTAGATTGACAATGTTTAGAACAATCTGATAATTGTGGATCAAAATCATATCAATTAGTTGTAATTTTGTGATGGTTTACTGAGCAGAAATTTTGCAGAAGTGTACAACACAGGTAGTCCAGAATAAACATAGTTATTGAAATAGCGACCCACAAACATATAAGAATCAGTGTTGGCATGAGACCGAATACAGCGACAAAACTCACTGAGCAACGAGGTAACTTCCATCAGCAATCATTCCTCCAGATTCTTACCATGAAAAAGCCACCTTGAAATACAGCAAAGGCAAGACCCGTTGTAATTGCGTTAACTACTGGATTTGGTGTTCCCACTCCGCTCACAATGGAGAATAATGCGCCTGAACCAAAAGCTGCTGCCATGCTGTACAAATGAGAAATTATCAATCATGCAGTGCCAAAACGCTAGATAAATGGGCTAGAAATTTAAACAAACCTGTCCAATATAACAAGTCAGAAACCTTACCTGCCCTGGACATCCTCCACTCCTCTTATCCTTCTCATAACACAAGATATGCCTGCATTGGCGCCTGTCATGACCGCAAAGTTCCTTGCTTGCGCCAGTGGTCCACCCGCTAAAGCCTACAATTCAAATTTGTCTCTGAAACCCATTCCTCAAAACAAAAAGAAGGATGCATCTGCTTAGATGCATGGAAACTGTGTTTAGAACATTTGGTGGATGTGACCGATGCATCTGTTTTTAGGAAGATTAAAGGAACCCTGAGGGAGCACTTTGGCTTAAATAAAAAGAAGAGCATTTGCTTTTTTTCACTGGAAAGAAAAATGCCGAAAGCAAACAAAAAGAAGTGGTCTACCTTTTTATTTAAATAAAGACAGAGTTTACTTTGCTTCATGGGCAGATTACAAACCCATTTATCCCAACAAAGAAATGTCCCACCGTGCATTCTGAAACGTTCCAGCATGCTTATTCTGAAACGTTAATGCCTTATTGTAATTCTGAAATGTTCCAGATTGCTTCAGATTCTGAACACATGCATTCTGAATTTTTGGCTCAAAGATTTTTACAGCGTAACATTTCAGATATCCATTTTACCCACTACCACTTGCGGAACAAAAGAAAAATCGTAGCTAGCGTGTTACTGCGAAGGGAGCGAAAAAATGGCTAGGAAAAAGGGAAGGGGGGGGGGGCGAACCTGCGCTTGCTTGAAGGAGGCCATGGCCTTGGTGGGGTCGACCCCCGGCGGCGACTGCGGCATGGGAAGCGCGGCCCCGCCGTCAGGCGCGAGCGTGCCCATGAGCCCGCCGAGCGCGCCGCCCTGCACGGCTCCGACCGCCGTGGCCACGGCGGCCTCCACGTGGGTGGGCTGCCTCGCCATCCACGCCCGCAGCCCCGCGTCCAGCGACCTGAAGCGGTCGCTGAGCTCCGCCAGCGGATTGGCGCCCGCCCGCGCCGCCGCCGCCGTCAGCGTCGACGAGGAGGAGGCCATGACCACCAGCGGCCGCCGCTTCTGCCCCGCCCCTCCCATCGGCTCGCTTCGCTTGGTGGCTGCCAGGCGGCTTGTTGCTCCCTTCGAAGAAGTGTTTGTTTGGAAGAGAGAGAGAGACAGATGTAGCTGGTGCGGCTGCTGCTTTGCGTTTTATCCCGTTCTTTGGACGTTCCGCCTCCGCCCCCCGAGTGCGTTGCGAGTCTTGCGACTAGCGACCCCGTCGGCCTCGCCTAAATCTTTTTGCTCCGTTCCGTTGCACCAAACCCCAAAGCCCTCGCGTGGATCACGTGGGCCGCCTTCTCTGGGCCGGCGCGGCGCGTTGCTGGACGTCGTGTTCAGACGGCCTTCTCATCCGCAGTTCCAAGTGACATCGAGGGCCCGATTGTAGCTTCAAGGTTGAACAGCTTCGATATTCACGCGCTAAGTGACATCGGACGACTGCGGCTATTCTTCCGATACTGCGCCTATTCTTCCTCCTCCGCACGCTCACGAGGTCGCCGTCACCGTCGCTGTCTCTGCCGCCGCCCCTGCGGTCTTAGGGTTAGGGTTGGGGTTGCCCGGAGGCTACCCATCCCTGACGACCTTAGAGGAGGAGGCCCGGGGTGCGTGGTCGTGACACAAAGGCGGCGCGCAGTGGTGACGCTAGAACAAAAGCGGCAGGGGCTCATGACTTAATGATACTTGAAGAAAATAGCTCATTTTGTTGTCAGTGGTTGTTTAATGTTGATATTTGGGTGTGGTTGTTTAATAAAATGACGTTCTACCAGGGTCTATTTGTAGAAATACTCTTCCGAGATGTCCAAATGTAAGAATATTTTTTTAGATGTAACGAAATATAAAAATTGCAGTCACTTCACATGGGCTCATCATTCAATGCGATGGAATACCCTGCCGCTGCATGGACCGAGCCTGATTCTCATCGTGTTCACGCCTCTAAGCAGCGTCATTGCAGCTGATACCTTGTCGTTGTCGTGCTTGACAGCTTGACCGCCCTCCCAACACCTACTAATCGCAAAATCTTCGGCTGGCGGTAACAGAAACTACTTTTTCAATCGCGAATCTGCTCGGTCTTGCGCGGTTCAGCCGTGGCTGATGAGAGGTAGAACTAGCTGGTACGCGTGCATAGTTGGGGCGCGCACATGCGCACGCATGGAGCCCGGGGGCGGGTTGATGCGCGCGGCACGTGGGCGTGCCAGGTACGTTCCGTACGTACTCCGTGGTTTCAATATTTTTCGGGAGAGAGAGTGAGATCGAGAGGGGACAGGGGAGGGAATCTGGCAGCCAAGCGGAGTGTACCTGACCAACCAGCCAGGTCGCGCGCCACGGTCCCCGTAGCGCATCTCAAAACCGGGCGGCGCCGTCGACCGCCTGAACGTGCTGCACATGTAGCTGCAGGCAGCAGTACGCAGAAGAGGAAGCTATCGATCGATCGCACTCGTACACGAAGAGCAAGCAGCGTCCGGTTCTTAGGCTATCCCACTCATATACTTTAAAAATCTATTTTAAATGAATATTCTCATCTTTTTTCAGTACATTTTAAAAGATTCTCTAGTTTTCAGTACGTGCTCTCGCACTCATCGTACTCCTTAAACGTACTTTATATCAACTACTACTCATTTTTTAATTTTTTTTCCATTCTACTATTTTTTTCTTACCTTCTTTCCTCTCCAAATTTTTTCTATATACTTTCCCTTTTTCCTTTCCTTTCTATTTTCTTTTTCTTTCCTTTCCTTTTCTTCTTTTTTCCATTTTTTTCTCCATGGTTTCCTTTCTTTTCTGTATTTCCTTCTTTTCTTTTTTTTCTTTCTTCTCTCCCTGCTTTCCTTCTGTTCCCGAATCTTCACACTTTTCCACTTCTCCAGAACGATCCCAGCAAGCTGCCACCCATCTCCTTTCACCTTCCTCTTTCGCCCATCTCCTCTTACCTTCCTCTTTCGCCCATCTCCTCTCACCTTCCTCTTTCGCCCATCTCCTCTCACCTTCCTCTTTCGCCATCGCCTTCTCCGGAACGTTCCCAGCGAGCAGGGCGACGATAAGCTGCTGGCGGCGCTCGCCGCGCTCGACAGGAGTCCTCGCCCTCGCGCCGGTCGCTCGCACCGGTCACCCATCCCGACGCCGATCCATTCCTCACCTCCTTCTCCGCGCGCCGCCACACCCGCGCGTTACCTCGCCTCCTCCTCCACGTGCCGGCGTCATCACCTCCTCTACGGACCGGCGTCGCCTTCACCGCATGCAAGAAACGGCCAACGCACTGTGGCCGACCGCCCGCACGCCGAGCGTACGCCCAGCCGGGCGTAGCGCTGTAGCCAACGCCCGGTTGGCGTAGCTCGTCCCGTTCATCAGTGCGGATGAAAAATAAATCGCTACTCTATATACCCAGTGGCGTTCGGTTTACAGTAAACCGGTGCAGACGGTCTTAGACTGGCCGCACTAGGAGCCGCTATGCGCGCTCTGCCTCTAAGTGTAGCGGTCGCTCGCTTAGCGCTCCCCTGCACCGGCGTCGATACCGGCCCGGTAATTCCAAGGTCGCTACAGGCGCCCTGGAAACTAGCCGGTGCTCTGTAGCGCCTCCACAGGAAAGAGAGGAGAGAAAGAAAGAGAGAGAGGGAGAAGAAAGGAAAGAAAAAAGAAGGAAAAAGAAAAGGAAAAAGGAGAGAGAAAAGGACAAAATATAAAGAAAGAAGAGGAAAAAGTGAAAAAATAAATTTGGTGGTTTTAATAAGTTGTAAATATAATATTATTAACATAAAGTAGTTATATAAATATGAGATAATTGTGTTATCTAAAATAAAATAGATGAAAGTTGATATAGAGGTCTGGTTTAGAGGTGCACGAGTGCAGAGAAATGAACTGTAAAAGTAAGAACATTTTAGAGTTGACTGTAAAAAAATAAAAATATTTTTTTAAATACAGTATAGAGAGGCGCACTAATAGGAGAAAGCGCGCGCGCGAGCACGGACGCGAACCCCTCGCGCCCACGCGCGTGCTCGTTCCGCGAGCCGCGGGCGCGGGGAGGCACACGACCCGCATGTGGCGGTGACAGTGTGCCGTACGCACAAGGAGGCCAGAGCGTGGGCGCGCGGTTGCATGAACCAGCAGCACGGACGCACCCGGCCGGCAGAGCGGCTGGCCCGAGCACAGCAAAAGACGGTGGTCACCCTACTGCTGCTGCAGCAGATGGCAGTCGCCCGTACCCGTACTGTACGTTACCACCACGGGCGCTGCTCCTGTGCCGACACCTGCTCGCAGCTTCACTCTAGTGCAGCCGCGCTAGTAAAACTGTAAAAACTTCGGCGATTCGTCGCTTGCGATCGCCACCCATGCACCGTCAAGATCAGGGTAGCATGGGCACGCGGCGTATGAGTACGGTGGGTTTTCGCCGAGACAGATTTTAGAGAGAGGTCCAGGATCGATCCAAAGCACAGATTGATTAAACAGAATGGTTCAGAAATTCCACGGTTTTCTTGGCTAAAACTGGAACGTAAAGGCAGCTACAGCTACATCCACGGTAACGTTTCAACAACTCGAGGCGACACGACACGACAACGCGGAGGGAGGAATTTTTGTAGTTCAAGATGGTCGAGCGATGGATGATTCACCGGGCATTGTTTTGGTCTCTGCAACCGATGGAGCTAGCTCGTGGCCACCGTCGACGGCGTGCCGCCGCTGTTGCTGTTGTTCCGGCCGTGGGGCGCCGCCGTGATGCTTCTGCTGGATGCGGAGCTCGCCGGCCTCAGCGCTCGCATGGGGCTGGCCAGCGCCGACGCCCAGCTCCGGTGGCCCCGCGAGCTACTACCGGGCACCCTCGATCCGCCGCCGGCGGCGCCGTCCGGCGCGGAGAGCCAGTAGGACGACGACGATGACGGGGGCGCGGCGCCCACGCCGCCGAAGAACCCGGCGCACTTGATCCGGTGGCGCTGCGCGTGCTCGCGCTCGTCCTCGTCGGCGACGCCTAGGCGGGCCAGCCCGCCCGCCGCCTTGTTGCCCTTGGGCTCGCGGTGGGACTCGACCCGCCGGAGCGCGCAGTCGCCGAAGCCGTTGGACAGGCGCTCCAGGAAGTCCCCCGAGAAGCTGCGGCTGCCGCACCCCACGGAGCGCGACCGCGCCACCTTCCTTCCGAACGACGACGACGACCCCTCGCTCCGTCGGCCCGGGCTCTCCGGCTCCACAATCGCCTCCAGCCGCCCCCCGAGCGAAGCCGAAGCCACCGACACGGAGTTCCTCCTCGCCGCCGCCGCCGCCGCGCCGCCGCCGCCATTGGCCATGGTCGACGGCGCGCTCTTGTGGCTGCTGGACGAGGAAGAGAGGTGGAGGAAGGACCAGAAGCCCTTCTTGCGCGTGCTGTCCGCCGTGGTCGCCGACGGAGCGGGCGCCGGCGCCAGAGGCTCCTCCGGGCGCGGCGCGACCGACTTACTCCTCTTGAGCCCGCCCGCCGCCGGCCCGGCCGACGAGGAGGAGTTCTTCGTCTTCTGCGACGGCACCACCTTCTGAGAGGAGGCCGCGGAAGGGTGAAGGGGCTGCGGCGGCTGCGAGATGGCGTGGCTCGACGGTGGCGAAGACGGGGAGGCGGAGACCGGCGGCGGCGGCGGGTGGAAAGGGCTGGACTTGGACGACGAGACCAGCATGCCGAGCTTCTCCTGCAGGCAGAAGGCGCAGATGCCGCCGGCGCCCGCCCCAGCCGCCGCTGTCGCGCCAGGCGGGTAAGGGTGCTCGCTGCAGTACACCGCGCCGTCCTGATCCGCCGCCGCCGCTGCTGCCGCCACAGCGGCCGCCGCGTCCATCGCTTTCTCCTCCATTGCTTGACTGTCTCGATCGCTCTTCTCAACCGCCGCGATCCAACCAAGCTCCCGCGCTGCCGGATGGATCTCGGCTTAGGCGACAACGGCTTCGGACATCGCTACCGCAGCTTGCTCTAGGCTCGTTGATCTAGCTCTCCCCTCGAGCCGCTTGGCCAACTGCAACACGCTTCTGTTCGCACAAACTTGGAGACGCGCAGGAAGACAGGGATTGGGAATGGAGGAGCTCAGGCAGGTGACGGAGAGCAGAAGCAGACTGGAGAGCAGCGGGGAGGAGGAAGCAGGCAGGGGCGGCGTGGTGCTCTGCTGCCCTGCGCCGCGCCTTATTTTAGCGCCCACTTCCGCCTGTTTTCTTTTTGTCCTGCTCGTCTCAGACTCAGACTGGGGCCGTGACGAGGCTGCATCAGGCGGGGGGCGCGGGGCACGTGGGGGTGGGGCTGCGGCCGCATCTCTGTGTCTGTGCGTGCGGGGCTCCATGCTCTGCCGAGCCCGGCCGGGCAGCTCGCGTTATTTTACCGTTGCTTTTCGACCCTAACCATTGCTTGGGTCGGTGGTCAATGGATGCGTCGTTTCCGGAGGGCGTAACAGAATGGTGAATGCATCTTTGGTAGTCCTTCCATTGCAATTTGCAAAGGCACCATGGGAAATGCAATCCCCATTACCATCCGGCAGCAGGTGCGGGTCAAGACCATCTCCCGTATGCATGCAAGCTGCCCACAGAACGGATGATCCAAAACGGTAGCTGTTCCATCACTGCTCGCAAACTGCAAGGCCGTCCAGGACCGGCCGGGCACCGGGACATGTCATGCAACCTCCATCAACTCCACGGCGGCGGCGGGGGCACATGCGCGGGTGGTCGGAGCCGACGGGCGATCTCCACCGCGGCATGTGCCGGCACGAGCCTGCTAGGCCATTCTCACTGGCCAGCGGCCACTGCTTGTCTCTCCTGCAACTCGTACTAATCTTGTCCACATGCTCCGTACTCTATACTGATATACTAGTACACGTGTCAGTTAAAAAAACAACGGTACTCGATGCCCATCGTGGACATACACAAATCTTTAGCTGCAACGAGTTCATCACAAGGCAGCACAGAGCGGGGTGCTGGCTTGTCTCTGCCGGACCTGAATACTGAGAGGATTACAACGATTCCGACTCTTTTGGTCAAATATGCTACACAGCTAGTACAAGTAGTCTTGTAGCGAGTTTTAGACTGTCCGTACTTGATCTACCATAAAATATTCCTTTCAAAATAATATTTGTTATTTTTACAGTACCTTTCAAAATATTTTACGCTACAATACAATATTTCATACTTTTCATTGTTAGAAAATCCGTCTCCATCTCAACTCTGAAAGATGCTGAAGACTTGCACATTCTAAAGACTGCCATATTCAGTTTCGTCAGAACTGAGTTGTGTCAAACGTGTGTATTCAGTTAGTTAGTTTGATAAAACTTTTCATGGCACCAGAGCCACGATCCAACCTCTGAACAATTCGCCATGCCTGACTCGCAAACTTCTGCGACCTTTGATCCCTCCTCCTCCTCCTCCTCCTCTGCTGCGCCATCCAATGGCCTTCTACCGACGCCAACGATCAGTCATACAGTGACTCTAAAGCTAACACAGGAGAATTATCTCCTTTGGAAGATACAGATTCTTTCCTACCTACGTGCCCATGGACTCACTAGGTATGTTGATGGCATCATTGAAGTCCCAAGCTAGACCATTGTTGTGCAGCCCCAAGAACAAGGTGTTGCTCGTCAGATCGAAGTTAATCTGTACACCACCTGGTATCACCTGGATCAGCATGTTTTGAGCTTCCTCGTCAGCACTCTGACTAAAGAAGTCCTCGGCAACATGGTCGACATCACTACTGCACGCGACGCATGGCAGACTCTAGAAGACGTGTACGCATCAAGCTCCAAAGCACGGACAATGCAAAGTTCGCATGCAACTAGCCACAATCCAAAAGAAAGACCTTGACATCACTGCCTACTTCCGCAGAGTGAAGAACCTTGCCGACACATTGGCGTCAGTCGGTAAGCCAGTTGAAACTGAAGAGTTGATCGCATAGATGTTGCGAGGTCTTGGACCTAAGTATGACTCACTGGTCACTAGTATCACCACACGTACTGAAGCAATCTCCATTCAAGATTTCTATGCACATATGTTGAATTATGAGATGCGCCAAGAACACAACAACATTGTGTTTCAGGCGTGTGCTAACAGTGCTAACAGGAACTTTAGTTGTGGTTGATACAATGTTGGCAGAAACAATCGAGGCCGTGGTCGTGCCCGCGGCAACAATGGTGGAAGAACCAATGGTGGTGGTCGTGGTTGACGTACAACTCAACCAAGTCAGAGTGTGCAATGTCAAGTTCGTGGCAAGAATGGCCATGATGCACTTAGGTGCTGGTATCGTTTTGACCACAGTTACCAGGATGAAGACATCATGAAGGTTGCAGCAGCTGTCAATAACAGATACAACACTAATCTAAATTGGTACATGGACTCAGGAGCAACAGATCACATTACCCATGATCTAGAACGTCTCACTACTGCAGATCAATACCAGGGAGGTGATCAAGTTCAGGCAGCACTGGGTTAGGTATGTCTATCACTCATACTGGGAACTCTTCCATTGCTGGTTGAAACCGTTCTTTATACTCGAATCATGTTTTGATTGCCCCACAAATCAAAAAACACTTGATATCTGTACATAAGCTCACCTCTGACATTTTCATTGAGTTTCACCAAACATTTTCTTTGTCAAGGATCAAACCACCAAGAACATTCTCAGAGGAAGATGTAGAAATGGTCTCTACATACTTCCCAATAATTATCAGGCACTGCTGGGAGCCAAACTGACCAGAGACCAGTGGCATCGACGCCTTGGACACCCATCCACTCCAGTTGTTCTTAGAATACTTCAGAAGAATAACATTGCTTTTGATGCATCACAAACACCATCTTCAGTTTGTGATGCACGCCTTCAGGGAAAAGCACACCAACTTCCTTTTTCGCTTTGTGATCATGTATCCAAAGCTCCATTAGAAATAATTCACACTGATGTTTAGGGACCAATTCTCCCATCAGTGAACAACGCCAAGTATTATGTGTCCTTTGTAGATGACTATAGCAGATTTGTATGGATTTACTTCCTGAAAAACAAGTCAGATGTTGAACATGTCTTTCTTCAGTTTCAGAGACAGGTTGAACAGCTTCTGACTACAAAAATTCATGTTGTCCAATCTGACTGGGGATGAATATCAACGTTTGCATGACTATTGCAATAGTTCTGGTATAGTTCATCGCATATCCTGCTCTCATACTCATCAACAGAACGACACTGTTGAGAGGAAGCATCGCCATGTTGTAGAGACATGTCTGTCTCTGCTTGTTCAGGCACAAATATCACTGTGTTTCTGGGATGAAGCATTTAACACTTCCTGCTATTTAATTAACCAATTGCCCAGTAAAACCATCAACTATGACACAACTATTTTTAGGTTGTTTGGATCTAATCCAGATTACTCTATGCTTCGTGTTTTCGGCTGTGCTTGTTTGCCCAGCCTTCGAGCCTACAACTCAAATAAACTGAGTTTCAGAACCAAGCAATGTATATTTATAGGTTACAACTCCTCTCATAAGGGTTACAAATGCTTTGGTCATTCTACAGGGAGACTTTACATTTCTCGTGATGTTATCTTTGATGAAACAAGCTTTCCATTCACACAAAACCTAGTGACACAAAGCTACATGCCTAATAATACTCATCACCCTGTCATACTACCTAAACTGGCCAAATACAATGAACAATCACTTATCTTGACTCAACCTGAACCAGCAATAGATGATTCTCATGTGAGTGATATACAACCTAACCATTCTACTGACTGTGATTCTCCTGGCATTAGTCATCCTCTTGCAGATTCAAGTCCAGTGCAGTCTGCAAACAGGAATGCAGAAAGTTCAGATAGTGATCATTCCATCAGAGAAAATTCAAGACCTGAAAGTCCCACTGATTTCAACAGAAATGAGATGGGTCATCATCCAATTAGAACAAGGTTACATGACAACATTCTCAAGCCTAAAATTTACACAGGTGGTACCATAAGATATCTAGAGAACAGTCGGTGTTTCATTACTACAAAGAGTGAAGAAAATCTGACAGAGACATTGTACACAAGTTCCACTGCTGAAACTGAACCCAATAGCCTGCAAGAAGCATTAAGACATTCAGAGTGGAAGAAAGCCATGGATATTGAATATTCATCACTCATCAGTAATGGAACATGGGATCTAGTTCCACCAAAAAAGGCATAAACCTAATAGACAACAAGTGGGTTTATAAGATTAAGAGGAAGGCTGATGGTTCAGTTGAGAGACTCAAGGCCAGGTTAGTGGCCAAAGGGTTTAAGCAAAGATATGGTGTGGATTACAGTGATACCTATAGCTCTATAGTGAAGCCTTCCACCGTCAGAATTATTTTATCTCTTGCTATCTCACAAGGCTGGACTATGAGGCAAATTGACATTTAAAATGCCTTTCTACATGGCATACTTGAGGAAGAAGTCTATATGAAGCAACCCCCTGGATACGAAGATGTGAGCAAACCATCTCATTACATTTGCATATTGAAGAAGGCATTATATGGCCTAAAGCAAGCCCCAAGGGCCTGGCGTTCTATGCTTACAGAAAAATTTCATGCACTTGGGTTTGAAACCTCAAAGGTTGACTCTTCACTGCTTATATTCAGACAAGAGGGAATTACAATTTACATGCTTGTGTATGTGGATGACATTATTATTGTCAGTTCTACACCAAAGGGGCGAGAAAAATTACTAAGCCAACTTAAACATGACTTTGCTGTCAAGGACTTGGGTCCTTGCAATATTTTCTGGGAATAGAAGTTACTCAAGAAAAAGATGGTGTACTACTCTCACAGAGAAGATATGCTCTTGACATATTAAAAATAGCAAACATGGACAAATGCAAGGCTATATCCACACCAATGTCCTCAAGTGAAAAGCTTCAGAGAGATCAAGAAGTGTTGTCAGAAAAGGATCAGACTCTATACAGAAGTATAGTAGGGGGCTGCAATACTTAACTCTTACTAGACCAGATATCTCCTTTACAGTTAACAGGGTTTGTCAGTACATCCAAACACCCACTAACACTCATTTAGCAGCTGTCAAAAGAATACTACGATATATTAGAGAGACTGTCAGCCAAGGGTTGAAGATTCAGAAGTCAAATACATTTCTTAGTGCATTTTCAGATGCCGACTGGGCAGGGTCACCAGATGATCGCAGGTCAACAAGTGGATTTGTTGTGTTCTTAGGAAGAAACTTGGTGTCATGGATCTCACGTAAACAATCTAAAGTGTCTAGATCAAGCACTGAGTCTGAGTACAAAGCCACAACTAATGTGACAGCTGAAATAATATGGATGCAATCTCTGCTAAAAGAGCTTGGTGTATATCAAGTTAAACCTCCTCTGCTTTGGTGCGACAATCTTGGGGCGACATATCTAACAGCAAACCTAATGTTTCACGCAAGAACAAAGCATATTGAAGTTGATTTTCATTTTGTTAGAGAACAAGTTACACGTAAAGCAATGGAGGTAAGATTCATCTCATCCAGGGATCAACTTGCTGATATTTTCACAAAGCCGTTGTCAAGAGCTCCCTTCCTACAAAACTGTTACAATCTCAACCTGAACACCATGACGAGATTGAAGAGGACTGTTAGAAAATCAGTCTCCACCTCAACTCTGAAAATTCTAAAGACTCGCACGTTCTGAAGACTCGGCCATAATCAGTTTCGTCAGAACTAAGTTTTGTCAAACGTGTGTATTTAGTTAGTTTGTGATCCACAAATAATGCAAAGTAGTGGGTTAGTGTGTGTGTCTTTGTAGCATCTGAAACCACTTCATTCAGTGTATAAATAAGAGACAAGATCCCATAGCAGGGATTGCGTTTGGCAAAACTTTTTCGTCATACTACTTGTCGGTACCCTGCAGACCGGGTACCCCACGTAGTGGCTAAAAGACAACCTAGATCCCACCTTTCCAGCTTAGACGGGCCCCAGCATAAGCCACGTGCCCTGGCCCCATGGGAAGTCCTGGGGTTGCCACGTGTCTTCAGGCCCTGAGCGTGACTACCGACCGAGGGTGGCTCAGGAGCCATAACGTGTCCGGTGGTGTCGGGCCCGATCTTACGCCACGGAGGGCTCCGACGCTCCCACGTGTACGGAACCTCCGAGCCACACCTCCCGCCAGAGAGAGCTCCGGAGGTGCCACGTGTCCTGTGGCTCCGGTGGAGACGCGTGTCCCGGGGGTCAGCCGCCCGGACGTCACACCAATAAGCAACGGACAGATGGCCAAGGAGTAAAGAGGAAGGTACGTTGGCAGGTCGTGCATTCAAGGTTCGCACATTCCCCAGAAGCATGGCGCACGACGCACACCTCCATCCTCCGTTTGCACACCATTACGGTTAAAGACAGGGTGGTGAGGCGTGATGGCACAACAGTGCCGCCCAACGGCGAGAGCCGCCTAGCAGAGCGAGGAGACGCGGTGACAAGACGGGTACTTCATCATCACCCGCTACCCGGTCAGAGGCGCTCCGCGGGGCAGGCGGCGCGCCTTAACTCCACTGACAGTGACAATGCGTATAACAATAAAGACCCTAGCTCATGTATAGGGTACAAACAGCCGCGGGGCTACCTGTCGGGCCCCGGGCCACACTATAACTGGCTCGGCCTTGGGCTATAGAAGGACCAGGGCAGCCACCGTAGGGGGGGTTGGTTCGTTCACCCTCAGATCCCTCTAGCACCAAAATGGCTGAGCTCCCTCAGCACTCATACGCACAAGCAATACAACAAGCTCAACTGTGGACGTAGGGTATTTCGCTCCGACTGCCCGAACCACGTAAATCCTCGTGTCCTTCCTCGCCATTGTGCTCCGACCTTCGAGATCCACTAGTCCCTCTAAAAAAAGAACCTCCGCGAGCTGCTTTCGAGCAGACGGGGGAAGTGTCGTAGTGAACACTTTGAAATTTGGCGCGCCGAGAAGGGGATTTTTTTGTTCTTGAAGCTGTTTGTGAAGCCCACAATGGTGAACATCCAATGTGTCGGAGGTTCTTCCCGCTCCTCGCGCCGCCAGCGGTAGAGGGAGCAGGAAGCGTCCTCTACTCCCAGTGGGACCGTTTGCGCCAGCGCCAGTTCCTACAGCGACGGTGCCTATTGCCTCTTGGCAGCCTTCGGTGACGACAGCGTCGCAAGCAACGACTGAAGCCAGCCCGGAGAGCGTGATGTTAGCAGCCCGTGCGCTCCTTCACAACCCCCCGAGTGCGGGAGCTTCCCCGTCCGCTGCTGAGCAGTGGTGCAACGACGTCGACCACCTGGTCATCGCCACGCTTAACTCGCCGTGCCACCGGAGACAGCGACCAGAAATGGTGTAGCTGCGCCCCGAGCCCTAGCAAGGGAGTACAGGACGGCGACAACCCACTCGACGGTGATGTCCAGGCTCCCCACTACAGACCTCAGGGGCGAGTTGGACCACCGCCGCCATCAGAAATAAGATGGTCGCGTCACCGTCGAGTGATAGCGCGAGTGGCGTCGTAGCCTTGGGGAGGAATATGATACTCCGGGTACCATGCGCCCCATCTACGCGGGCCAGAACCCCATTTCCCCAAGCTCAGTGGGAGGCTGCATGGCTCTAGCTCCACACCTTCGTATCGCGGTGTGGCCGCGCAAAATCCTGCCGCACTTGCCGGAGAAGTTCGACGGGACAATCAATCCCGTCGAGTTCATGCGGATCTACTCCACCGCCAACCTAGCCGTGGGAGGGGATGAGGCCATCATGGGCAACTACTTCTCCATAGCCTTGACCGGGTCGGAGCGGTCATGGCTCATGAACTTGCCCGAGGGGTGTATAACCTACTGGGAAGAGTTGTGCCATCAGTTTACGACCAACTTCGGGAGTTCCTACACCCGGCCGCGCTCGGAGGCCGACCTCCACGCGCTGCAACAGCAACTGCGAGAGTCGTTGCGCTCCTTCATCCAGCACTTCTCCTAGTTTAGGCACACCGTCCCCTGCATCTCCAACGCCTCCTTTATCGTCGCATTCCGATAGGGCGTCCGTGACAAGAAGATGCTCGAGAAGTTGGCCACGCGCGACGTCCAGGACATCTCCAAGCTCTTCAGCTTAGCGAACAAGTGTGTCAGGGCCGCAGAGGGCCGCAACTAGCACACACCGCCCAGCAAGGGGAGTGAGTCCGCCAGGGAGAGCTCTGGCGTCAACAAGAAGAAGACTGGCGGTAAGGACAAGCCGCTTGCTGGAGTTCACACTGCAGCAGCAGTAGCGGCTGCAGGGGGACGGGGACCGCGCACTAACAAGCGCTCGCAATAGCCGTCCGGCAGCGACGACGACGACTAGAGGTATCTGGTCCACGACACCAAACGACACAACGACAATGAGTGCCGAGAGATCTAGAAGCCGGCGGAGCACTTCCGAGAGCTCCGATAGCAGCGCCAGGATGGTGCACCGTTCTGCCAGCGGGAGGGCAAGCACAAGGTTGACCCGGAGGTCAGCAATGAACAGGAGATGGAGTTCCAAGACGCCAAGAGGGCGTTGAAGGTCATCTATGACCAAGGAGAGAGCTCCGACTCCGACCACAACAAGCGACGCAAGACGCTCCACACCTAACTAGACGTTCCCCCTTTACGTCGTGTGATTAGGGCTCGCCCGACATCCAGACATATTGCAAAGAGTAGGCAGCTCAAGGTAGGGCCACCTGGTGCCTCGGCCAATGCTTTCTTGAGGAAGGGTGACAAGCCCTCCCCCTAGCTAGGAGGATCCCTCTAACCAGTACAAGCATGCCGCTCCAAGTGTGCCCGCCTGGCTACAGGATATGGTTTTCTCTACCACACCACAGGACATAGGACACCACTATAAGTTCTACCCTTAGTGCAGTGGTAGGATATTTTTTCTTTTTCTCTTTCTTGTAAGGGTGTCATAGAGACCAGGAACAACGCTTAGAATAGCTAAAGTCCCGAAAGGGTCCAGCTACTCTTATTATCCGGGGTCGGTCGCTGCCTTCTTACATGGTATGTTGCCTCCTATCGCCCGAAGGAAGCCGGAAATAAGAAAAAATGTATCCTGCCCTGCACACTCTATCCACAGTTTATGCTAGCTCATGCATATCAACTTTAAACGACATGTCCGGAGCTCGTCCTGCACATTTGTCCTAGGACCTGTGCCGCTGGAAGGTTTCCTCACTGAAAGGTTAACGCCAGCGGGAGGTCCAGGGTGTGTAGCCTGCTATGACTAGTACCGCACCCATAGCGTGCACATCCTCTGCCTCCTCAGCGCGACAACTGAGTACTCGGGAGCCAGAAAGAGCACGCTTACGGGCAAGAGGAATAGTCGGGCCCCGGACATCGCCCCAATATTCTTTATGTGTTTTCTTTCCATTCCGCTCCGGTCGTGTGGCCAATATCTCTTTCCTGCGTTCCACCGTAGCAGGAGCTATGCTATCCTCCCACATGCGGGACTGCTTGAGGTACCTGTGACGTACCGGGGTCCGGTGGTTGTCTCATTGCTTGGGGGCCTATGGCGCCGAATGGACCTCCCCTGAAAGGCTTACGCCAGCGGGAGGTCCAGGGTGTGTAGCCTGCTTAGTTGGTCGTGTGCCCTAAGCGTACACATCCTGCCTCTCCAGTGATGCGACTCAGTACCAGGGAACCGGACGGGTCATACCCATAAGCACGGTTTCAACAATACCTTGGACGATCCACATCGAATTACCCAAGCCTCGTAGATCAGCTGAGGATCGTAAGCCACAGTAATGCTACCAAACAAGGGACACGACTACTCCCTTTTTCTGTCATGTCCACAGGTCCGCACAGGCCCTTGGCGTCTCAAACCTCCTAGGGAGCCCGATGCCGACGCCCTACCTCGTCCGGTGGACAACGGACCTCTACAGCGGCAAGCAAGAGGCTCGAAGCGCCAACTAAGAAAAGCTAAAGACAAGGGTTGAACTCCCCTCAGGTCCTTGCATCGCCAGGGACCCGGGAGGAGAGGTAGCTGCACTGCCAGAGCGCCCTGGGTCCTTACGCTGCTAATGGATCGGAGGAACAAGCTTGGGACATTGGCAAAAGGATACCCGCGTCAGCTAAGTCATTATGGATCTTACGCTCTCCTGCCCTACCTTACGCACATTTACATTTTTGCAGCTTTCCTTTCGAGCTTGCGCACACTTTTGCATACCTCTCGACGTGTATATAGTTGTGTTTCTCTGTCTCGCTCTTGGCAAAAGTTATGTTGTCCAGCTACAAGGCAGAAACGCCTTAGGCACCTGTGTTATCTCCGTACCCCCTTGGTTACCTTCCTGGTCGGGTCCGGTAGTGCCAGAAGGACGCCTCTCCTCTTCGGAGTGCCTAGCCAGCAGGGGGTCCAGGGTGTGTAGCCTGCTTAGATGGTCCTACGCCCTAAGCATGCACACTCTGCCTCTTCAACGCAGCACCCAAGTGCTGGGGGTCCGGATGGCGTACCACCCTAGGAAAGATGGTAACCAGGGTCCAAACACTACTACACAGAATTTCCCAGGTCCCGTAACTTAGTAGAGGACCAAAAGCTATAATGGGGCCATCGAGCAGAGAAAATGCAACTACACTGCACGATTACCCTTTTCTTTTTTTCTTCTGGTGTCTGTACAGACCATAGGGCTCCGGGTCAAAGGGTTGATCCTGGGGCACCAGTTTTCCTAGGGGGACCACCCTCGGACCCCCAAAGTTGGCGTCTCCCGAAGGCTCTAGAGCTGGTGTCTTGCGCCTCTTTGGGAGGCATCCCCAAACACTTGGGCACACCTGCTAGGGGGACATCGCGACTGGTCAAGCCAAGTGAGTTGGTCGGACCCCTGCAACGCATAAGAAGGAAGCATCAACCACTTTAGCAACTCAAAGAGCCTTTGGTCCTTGCGACATTAAGGACTAGGGGGCCTCATGAAAGCTGAAATTGGTTCTGCCTACCGGACCCTGTGGCGAGTGGCAGATGGATGGAAGACCAACAAAAGGTTTTTTCATTCATAAACTCAAAACACACAAGACAAGACAATGAGAGACTTGAAACAAAGATACTTTCATTGACAACGGAGTTCTGGTATACAAAAGGGGATACAAGACAACTAAGGAACTCAACAGCTACAAGTCGGGTAGTCTTCTACTCCGTGGCCTGCTTGGTTGTCTCCCGAGTCGATCTCTGCGCAGTGAGACGGTCTCTTGCTGTTAGACCGAGGACGACATCAATGCATGCTGGACTGAGGCAACAACAATGCATGCTGGACCGAGACAACAGTGACGCCCAGTGTCGTGTGAGCAAAATCGCCATCTATGGCACATTTTGTTGTCTACCACAGTAACTGGAGGAAGGCTTGATCACTCTAGAGTTAACCTTCCCCCGGTACTTGCAGACAACCCTTCTCGACACTGGCGAAGGGGCTCACTGCGAGTCGAGGACCCTATCCCCGACGGCCTCCCCTACCGCTGGCACACCATCACGATGGCTTGTGTTTCTAACCAAAGCCGTCGAGGAGAGGGATGTACCACAAAACCTCACCGAAGGCCGCATGCACACGAACATCTCGTATGAGTGGACGAAAACGGCTACCAGTGAGGAAGCGTCTTGTGGGCGAGAGTGCGTGGAAGCAGAGACCTCTAGCGCGCAAGAGGAAGACAGAGGCCATATGGTGAGGAGGAGTGACATCCTACACCGCAAGGCCTCCTTTTATACCCAACCACAGCCTCTGGCAGGGCAACATGCGCGACAATTGGGTCGCCACCACAACACGCCGCGGGCTATTCGCCTCCCCCAATGATGGGTTGGATCCAGGTCCACTCGTCAGTCACTATGGGACAGGAGGATAACCCCTCGGGAACGCCCGACAGTTTCCAAGGGGGGTGGTGTGATCGGCTCATCGGTTGCCGCAGTAGATGACCCGAGACAGTCCCTCGAGCACGCCGCCTTAGTGCTCGACAATGACAGGTAGGGCCCAAGTCCACCAGTCAGGCATTGACGGGTCAGGCAAGTAAAACTTGGGAATGTCCGGTGGTTCTCGAAGAAAGCAGCACAGTACCCCTACAGTTCACGGGCGGTCGCAGTAATTGCCTCGAGGTAACCCCTCGGTTGCTTCACTGTAACCGGTCAAACCGGGAGTGGACACGACGATGCGCTGCTGCTTTGACTGAGTGCGCCCACTACGCCGAAGACAAGTAACCTTTTCGTCTCCCAGGTACGGCCGCTCGCCCACTACGTGAAAATCTCGCCACCACTTTGATTCCCAAATCACAGGTTCAAAACCACCACGTGGGAGAGATAGGGGCTCCACCTGCGGGCTCAATACCTCCCCCGAGATGGGCCCGGGGGCCACTGTCGGTACCCTGCAGACCGGGTACCTCGGCGTAGTGGGTAAAAGACAACCTGGGCCCCGGTGCCCCGCCTTTCTAGCTTAGGCGGGCCCCAGCATAAGCCACGTGCCCTGGGCCCCATGGGCAGTCAGGGGTTGCCACATGCCTTCAGGCCCTAAGCCTGACTACCGGCCAAGGGTGGCTCAGGAGCCGCCACGTGTCTAGTGGTGCCGAGCGGGCACCGGAGCCGTGTGACCAGCCCAAGCATACCACGAACAATCGATGCGTCTGCCAAATTCAAAAAGGAAAACACGAGCTAAACCAGTAAGTAGTTGCTTTGGACTGTGATTTCGTAAGCGAATTGCTTTAACACTCCTCTTTCAATCAAAGTTTTGGCAGACCAAAAAAAAACTCGTTATTCCATGAGGAAAGAAAAAAAATAGCAATCGAGTAGTTCAAACGAGTATAGATTTATACAGGTAGACATCAGGTTAGTAGAATAGATAGACAACGAACAAGTAAGGGGGCAATGCTTACTCCCACTTAAACTTCTCCAACAATGCCGAGGGGCCTTCTACCCTTTCAATTCTATTACCAATAGACAGCCCTTACGTTTATTTTGCGCGGATTGGGGAAACCTTAAGCTACGCAATTTCACTCTTTAGGATAGGGATTCTGGAGACGAAGCATAATCTAGAGACGAAGCAGACACCACAAAACCATCTTCAGGTTCGAACCCAACTACGGAAAGTAGAAATCTCCATTCCTACACTAATTCGGCTCTTTTCTTGTCTCCGGACCAGCGAAAAACCACACTCGTACCAACACACCCACAGAGAACGTTGCACCTCTTAAGATATTACCCAAAACCAGGCATATTCTCATATGCTTCGCAACAACTAACGTTTATAACCAACAACAACTACTACCAAAACCGGCGAGAAACGTTACCTTACAACGTTTATAAACTAGGAATCAAAACACAATTCCATAATAACACAACTACCTACGGCAGCTTCGTTTTGCACACAGAGGAAGGAAGCGGGATGATCGTTATTTAAGATTATATGTGAATTGCTAATATTAAATAGGATTCCATTCTCTTAAAGCAACCCAGTTCTCTTTGTCTTCGAGCTTTCATTCCTCATTCCACTTATTCGTTCTTTCATATACCTCCCCACCAATAGATAGAGACAAATAGGAATAACCGAACCACGTCTACAAAATGCCAGTACCATGCTGCTGCTTCAAAGCCAACGTGATGCTCCTTGGTCAGATGACCAAGATACTGGCGAATACCACATATGATCAAGAAAATAGTACCTATAATCACATGAAAACCTTAAAAAGATCCGTGAATACTATCCGAAATAGTGGAGGGTGCTTGGTAATATTTCATTCCTTGAAAGCCAGTGAATACTAGAGCCAGTCAATTAAAAAATTTCTGAAAAGAATACTTGTTCCATATTCAAATGTAGGAAACCTGTTCGTAAAGAATGAATCCCTGAATGGTTATAAAGCCAAACCCATTCTACTTGGATAGCATTTCTTAGAAAGATATCATATAACTTTAGATAGGGCTCCTCGTCGGATGCCGAGTCACCGAATATAGGAAAAATCAATTCGTAATTCAGCCGTACATAAGGCCAATCACCGATGATTTCTGACACAACGTTATCCAGACTAGAATATAAGCCTAGTAATACGAGAGGAAGAGACCCGGGGAATCCATGATAAGGAGTTGCACTTACATTATAATGAGACATACTCTATTGTAGCCCATTAGCAACATCAAAGTAGCTCAAAAAACATTTCCACACTCGAGGATCTGTATGGACGACACTCCCTCTTAGGGTGGAGAACATCATCTGTAGGTCCACACGGGAAAGAACCTCATGAATATCGAAGACTGCTACTGAGTTGACACCATTCCAAGAATTGAATTCATTCCGCAAACCAGGACCTATATCATTACCAAGATAAATATCTCCAGACATTACAGTTTTTCCATAAATATGGACCTTAGGATCGATAAACTTTTGCGCTTTTTTTAATAACACATCCGATAATGCATCAATGACAATACGATCCTCGATTTGAAAGGGGAATCACAAAATGGCGCCTATAGGTCGGATCACCTTCTAAGATTTCTTACGCCATGGAGGGCTCCGACGCTGCCACGTGTACGGAACCTCCGAGCCACACCCCCCGCTAGAGAGAGCTTCGGAGATGCCACGTGTCCTACGGCTCCGGGTCCGACCTCCAGCACGAGAGGGCTCCGGTGGTGCCACGTGGGTAACGACTCCAGGTGTACCTTCCCCCAAGGAGGGCTCCGGAGGTGCCATGTGTCCTACAGCTCCGGGCCTGACCTCCTACATGGGAGGGCTTCGGTGCTGCCATGTGTCCAATGACTCCGGACCCGCACTACCCCGCAAGACAGCTCCGGTAGAGACGTGTGTCCCGGGGGCCAACCGCCCGGACGTCACACCGACAAGCAACGGGCATATTACCAAGGAGTAAAGAGGAAGGTACACTGGCAAGCCGTGCATTCAAGGTTCGCGCCTTTCCCAGAAGCATGACGCACGGCCCATGCCTCCGTCCTCCGTCTGCACACCATTACGGTGAAAGACAGGGTGGCGAGGCGTGATGGCACAACAGTGCCGCCCAACAACACAGAGCCGCCTAGCAGAGCGAGGAGACGTGGCGACAAGACAGATACTTCATCATCACCTGCTACCCGGTCAGAGGCACCCGGCGGGACAAGCAACGCGTCTTAACACCACCGACAGTGACAATGCATATAACAGTAAAGACCATAGCTCATGTATAGGGTGCAAACAACTGCGGGGCCACCTGTCGGGCCCTGGGCCACAGTGTAACTACCTCGGCCTTAGGCTGTAAAAGGACCGGGGCAGCCACCGTAGGGTGGTTGGTTCGTTCACCCTCAGATCCCTCTAGCACCAAAAAGACTGAACTCTCTCAGCACTCATACGCACAAGAATACAACAAGCTCAACTATGGATGTAGGGTATACATTCCGACGGCACGAACCACGTAAATCCTCGTGTCCTTCCTCGTCATTGTGCTCCGACCTTCAAGATTCACTAGCCCCTCCGAAAAAAGAACCTTCGCGGTCTACTTCCGAGCAGACCGGGGGACGTGTCGTAGCGAACACTTTAGAGTATGAATATTATTACTCCAAACCTAGAGTAACACTGTTTATACTCTATTTTAGAGTAATGTTCATAGTAATCTGCTGTGTGGTTGCTCTACTCTAAATTTAGAGTAGATGAACATTTAGAGAAGCCACTGTGTGGAGAGTCTTAACTCGATCCAGGGTGGCACATCGATTGACTGATTTGAACGAAGTGGTAACACATCTAGCCTTGAGCACCCGACAAACGAATCCTAGACGAGGCTCACGAGACCAGTGTTGTCAAGCTTGAGTATCAAAATTTGCTCGTGTTCGGCTTGTTTTATACTTGATTCAAGCTTGAATCAAATTTTAAATAATCACGTGTGTAAGCTTGCAAACTCTGGCGAGCTCGAGTAGCTCGATTAAACTCGTTTGTTGTTGTCACCCACGAGAAGCATATATTTAAACATGCAAATGCTATTTGCCAAACTGAAGTGTTGAATTAATATAATCAATAAACAAGATAAAGGGTTCAAACTCTATCTACTCCATTATACAAACTGTTTAACCAAGATAAAACTAGCTCTCAGCATGTCGCTTTGACAACACCTACTGCAGCTAAGCCACTACGATATTATTTAAAGTTATTGTTTACTATTGCTATTAATTTTAGCATATATTTTTTAATATATCTATTCAATATTGTATTTGGATTTTTTATTTACATCACGAGTTGAAACTAAAATCACTAAGACTATATAGGTAACTATATTATTTCTTTCCTGATTAATTATTTAAATAAGCCCGTCTGAGCTCGAACTCAGCCGAGATCGAAATGGAGGTTAATTATAGGATCGAATGAATCTCGAGATTCAGTCTGAGTTTTCGATCTTAAGAAGATTTGTTGACAATCCTACGCGAGAGCAAAGGGGTAGGTACAGTAACACTAGCATTTGCATGCCGTTTCTTTCTCCCATCTGCCAGGGGAAAGCTTAGAGGTCACGCATATTCCACATGGGTCCGGCGAACTTTGTTCCAAAACATCACATCAAGGTGTCTGTATCTTCTACGAGCGACGCACGTGGCCCATCAGTTTCGCTATGGAAATGCCAACGCATGCGTAGAGTAAAAACAAAATGAAAAGTCCTTGTGCATCGGTAGAAGTGCGGCCAATGAACTCGTTACAAACAGCGTTCTGTCGTCTTCCTTTCGCGTCTGGTCGCGGCCGCTGCTGCGAACTTGCATACGTGCGACATCGCAACATCCGTTGTGCTCTCGAGACCCCGACCTGATCTCGAATGCGTGGCTCCGTTCCAGGTGATCTTTCCGTAACAGGGCCCCCCTGGAGTTTCACCACCATCGTAACGAAAGTACACCATCATGTCCTGCCGTAGATATAACTATAGTAAAAAAACAGATTACTAAAGCATCGCTACTTAACTTGCCAGCACCGAGGCATGTTCTACTCGCAAGTGAGTAAATATAAAGAACAGAAGGGAATAGTAAAAAGGACACATAACAATGATCTTTATTACTGTTGACACGCCCCTACATTTGAATGTAATGTACACGTGACGAAGAGAACGACCTGCGACGGTTGTCTAACTAATCATCACGTTCTGAATAATCTAAACAGTAAACAAGGTAAACCCAGGATCTGAACCCTTTACACATGTCACCTGCAGCATGTGACATCGATCGAAACGTTGTTAACAGTTTTACAGCACAGATCGACCAGCTTCAATCTTGATCTTGCGCTTGGACTTTCCTTATCATTTGGTGGACCTCCTGCTTCCTCCGTCCCCACCGTTCAGGCGAGCAATAAAAGCAAGCTGCACAATGCCATGTAGCAATTCAGAGTTTCCGCTCCATGTATTAACAATTCAGAGTTTCCATTCGATGCGTTAGCGATTTAGAGTTTCCACTCGGTGTTCTGATGCTGGGAGGGAGCTTCGCTGCACAAATGTACCTGGCCTTATTTTAGGATGTGCGCAGCAAAGCTCCCTTTGATATGTTCTGGGTCTTTCGCGAAAAAAATGATGAACAACTTCAATTCAAAACATATTCATGTACGGTTTGTACATTTTTTTCGAAAACGTCGGCACCAGCCGGATCAATTTATAAGGAGAAAAGAAGTTTAGGAGTTACATGCACGAGTGGTACATATATTCTTACACGACTTATTTGGACATGCAATCTAGTCCTTTTAGCCACTATAGCCTTGCATTTATCATGTTGGGGTCATGAGAGCTGCAACATTTTTTGCGCCTGCCATGCACCACATTGCTACTTCTTCGTTGATGCTGCTTACAATTTCCTCCAAACGTCGCTCAGTTGACCGGAAAATTCTTGCATTGCGTTCCCTCCATATTGCCCATATCACCGCGATGATTAGAGAGCGGGCTCCGCTGTCTCTTGCAGAGCGCCCTTGAGGTACAAAGAGCTCAAACCACACTTCCGGACTTGTAATCAGTCCATCGTTCAGTGTGTTGCCGTTGAATCGGCAACCATGTGTTGATCGATTCCCATATTTGTTGAGTAACCGGGCATTCTCCGAAGATGTGCAAGGCAGTTTCCAGATTGCGGTAACAGAATGAGCAAAAATAATTATTTGGCCATCCACAACGTTTAAGGCGATCAACCGTCCAAATTCTATTGTTCAGAAGCAACCAAGTGAAAAGTTTATACCTTGAAGGTGCCCAACTCTTCCACACCATTTCTTTGAAGTTTGATCGAAATCCACCTTCAAATTGCATTTGATACGCTGATTTTACTGAATATTCCCCAGAGCCAGATTGTTCCCATTTGATCTCGTCTTCGGTTTCATTCAGGGGTAGTTGTTGATGATGTGCAATGATGGACCAAAGCTGCAAATATTGCATGATCAACTCCATGGTGGTGATGGGGAGGATGATGTGTACATGGGTCCCGATCTTCCGAAAGGTTCTGATAACTCTCGATTTGGTGGAGACTTGACACAAATCGATCCGGCTTCCGAACAACACGTTCTAAACACTGCAATCGCAGCACCACGTCTCCTCAGGTTATCAACCGATATTGCGCGGTTGATCTCACGAAGAAGGCTAATCCTTGCCTGCGAATCGAAGAACACAAGCAAGAACAAGAAAGAATGCAACCAAATTGCTGAAAGATATGAAGCACTCAAGTTGGAGTCTCACAAAACGATGAACGTCAAAACTGTTCTTGACAGAATAATCTAAGCAAAACCCAGTTGTTTGTGACGGCGGCTAGGGGGTATAAAGGAGGTGGAGGACGACTAGGGGGTGCTGGGGTCGTGACCTAACCCTAAGACACGTACATAATAGACTTGGACTCGATACAAGGCCCAATGGCCCAACTAGGTGATGCAACACCCTAATAGACTCTAAACTTTATATTGTTTCGAAGTTTCCCGTCGACTCCGAGGGAATTTTGACATGGGGCCAATTCTATTGGAAAGTTTATCCTCTCACCTTTTCGTGCATATGTAGAACGTCAAACGTATGCCTCCTGTGCATCCATTTTAAGGTGGACTGCTCCTGGAACCGAGTTGGACTCGAGTTTGAGTTGGGCTCAGTCTCTAACTTCTTGTTGACGTATTTTCTGGTCCTCCACGCCTCCAAACCCCTCTCCATGTATCTTCATGTCCTCTACATAGTTCTTAATCATAATTAATCCATTAGATAGCAACATACTCTCAAAATTCACATATAAAGAATTGTCAGGAACGAGCTCGCCTCTAAATTCAATTGTCGTGCTCGAGCTCTAGTAATTGGACCTTGCATGTCTACCATGTGAGTGTTGTGTATATCTGCAGGAGTGATGTCCACATCAGAGGAGGTCTCTAATCCATCTATCATTGCTTAAGGCAGCCGCCACTGTTTTACTTTTCCCTCTGCTTAGCTTGTATAGAGATGGAAATAAGAGCATTGGTGCAGTGCCCTGAACCTAGCTCGACTCCCAGAAAAGGGTTGTCCTACCATTGTGTACTGAGACCGAGGTGGCTACTGCAAAGAGGTCCTTGTCCATCTTGTTTATGGGGAGCTCAGTGCCTAGCCATGGTTTCTCCGGATGTGTCCAGCTCATCCATAACCATTTGAGGTGTAGTGCACGACTTTAACGATCGAGGTCGATGATGCCGAGCCCTCCCTGATCAAAAGGTCTACAGACACGACCCCAATTCATCTTGCACTTACCTCCCGAGAGTTGTTGGCCACCGGCCCACAAGAAACGCCTTCTGATCTTATCAAATGCTTTGATAAATCGCTTGGGTGGTTTAAGCGCCGTCATGAGATAGACCGGGAGGGACCCCATGACTGTTTGGACAAGCTCACGGCGCCCCCCAAAATTGAGGAAATTTTTCTGCCACCCTGCAAGCTTGACATTTGCACGATCCTGGATTGTTTGCAAATGGCTAAGCTGTAGTATGCCAATATTGATTGGTAGTCCGAGATAAGTAATGGGGAATTCAACTCGTTGCCCTGCAAAGTTGTTAAGAAGGTTATCTAAGTACGGTTTGTACATGATCCAACTGGTTGATACCATCCTAGTTTTAACTTAACGAATCAACTTTAGTCCAGAAAAACAGGGGGGGAGTGTCAGGATCAAGAGTACAATAAGCCACTTGGGCTCACAAAAGAGTGAGACAGATGTTGTACTCGATACATGGATTTCGAGGGCACAAGCAATGATATCAGAGGGAGTAGCTTTGGCAGGACAGATAACATTCTTACTCAGATTTTATTTTATCGACGTTAAGGGACTGTTTACTGAAATATCTAGAGACTATACATCAGACAAACAAGGGCAAAATCCTCGCATTCATGTCAAAATTAGCAAACCCACCATCCCAAACAGCTTCAGGGTTTATATTAACCTGATTTGGTAAGGTTTGACGGTCAAAATAAAGTTTTATAGTTCAGGGGGTTTAGTGGTAGATTTAAGGGAAGAAACTGATATATTTTATTTTTTGATGATCAAAGTTAATGAGAGCATTTACGGAATGGTTCCTCAGACAACAAAAGCACTCTTGATGATCGAAAGCGGGTTCCTGGACAGAGGCATCCGGGTTCCTGGAAGTGGTCCAAGAGGTTAGGCGACAATAGTACAGAATCCCTCCCCGCTGAGTATTTTGCATCGAAAATTTACCAACGCAGCTAGGGCACTGAAACAACGGAGTGTGACGTCTGCACATGATTTTTCCACTTGAAAGCAAGTGCGAGGTCAAGAAAAAATTTCATTCCATCACTGCAAGGTGCCCAAGGAAATAGGGTCTGGTCTCAAGAAGAAAAACAAGGCGTCTTCGGAACTTTTTTGTGGAGACAATTGGATCAAGAATGCAGCGGACTCGAACTCTTCATTGGACTGAACTAAACCTCCCACGTGTCAGACACCCAGAACAACTAATTCAGCCATTCACCGAGACAGAGATATGGGAGGCCATAAAATCGATGCCCACGAAGAAGGCCCTTGGACCCGATGGCTACACGGGTTGCTTCTTCAGAAAGTGTTGGCCAGTAATCAAGGGGACTTCCTAGCTGTCGTACAGAGCTTTCACAGTCTCAGAGATAGCCCGCTACAAAAACTAAACCGAGCTTACGTGGTGCTATTACCGAAAACGGCGAGCGTTGTTTCTCCAAGGGATTTCCGACTGATCAGCCTGCTTCACTCTTTTGCAAAAATTCTGTCCAAGGTTCTATCGAGTCGGTTGGCTCTTGAGATCGATGAACTCATCTCAGTGTCACAAAGTGCATTCATTAAAAAGAGAAGTATCAATGACAACTTTCTCTATGTCAGAAATCTGGCTCACTATCACCACAATAGAAAACTGGTCCAGTGTTGCAAATCCTCCCCTGGACGCCTAGGCGTCCGCCGGCCGCCGGGACGCCTAGGCGCCTAGACGGTCGCCTAGGCGAGCGCCAGGTGAGGAGGGGAGGCGGCGGCGGCGAGCCGAGGAGGGGAGGCGGCGGAAGGCACAACGGAGGCGGCTACGGGCGCAGCGGAGGCAGGCAGCGGGCGGGCGATCTGAGCCGTCGGATCTAATCCAACGGTCGTATTTCCACGTCAGCGCATATAAAATACCTCCCACCCCACCCTAACCCTAAACATGATCCCTCTCACCCTCACTCTCCTCTCCACCGGCACCGATGGCGGCAGCGGCGCGCGAGGGCTGGCGCGGCGACCGGCGACCCGCGGCGGCAACCGGCGGCCTCCAGGCGAGGCGACCTGTCCAGGTGTCGCCTCCGGACCGACTAGACGCCTCAAAAAGGTTGAACCGGTCTTAGTGTTGAAGCTAGACATTACCAAGGTTTTTGATTCTGTCTCATGGGAATATATGTTGGAGTTGCTGGAATGGAGGGGCTTACCGAATAGGTGAAGGAATTGGCTATCACTGCTCTGGGCATCTACATCTTCTGCCGTCCTCCTCAATGGGATCCCGGGACAGCCAATGGATCATAAGCGTGGGTTACGACAAGGGGACCCAATTTCCTCGCATTTGTTCATACTGGCGATTGACACACTACAGGCAGTCTTCCGTGTTGCAACGAAGGAAGGAGTTTTGTCACCGCTCAGTGGTGGACAAGCACACATGAGACTCTCCATGTGTGTCGACGACGTAGTCCTGTTCTTAAACCCAATGGAGACAGAGGTCAGGACAATGATGGAAATATTACAGGCATTCAGGGACGCTACCGGCCTACGGGTGAACATACAAAAAAGCTCAGTTGCAGCGATCAGATGTGAGAATGTGGATCTTGACAATGTCCTACGAAATTTTACTGGCCAGCGCATCTCTTTCCCGGTACAATACCTTGGACTGCCTATTACTCTCAACAAGTTGCGGCTGTCCCACCTTCAAAACATCCAAGACCGCATGCAAACAAAGCTTGCTGGGTGGCAAACAAACATGCTTAGCCTCGCAGGTAGGCGGGAGTTAGTTAGATCGGCATTGAGCTCACTCCCAACATACCTGCTCACCTCGCTGAGGCCTACAAAGAAATTTTTTAGAAACTTTGATAAGATACGCCGACGTTTCCTCTGGGCTGGTACTCAACAATTGCATGGAGGAAATTTTATAATCAGTTGGGACCGTGTTTGTACACCACTAGATAGAGGCGGCTTGGGCATCCTAGACCTAGAGAAATTCAGTCCTGCACTAAGGCTAAGATGGTTATAGTTCTCTTGGTTCCGTACAAGTTCAACGTGGCGTTGTCTGGAGCTACCAGTTAACAATATTGACAGAGGGTTATTTGTTGCGGCCACCTCGGTTACTGTTGAAAATGGTATGAAAGCAAGTTTTTCGTGAACGGGCTGGCTGGAAGGTGGTGCACCGCCAGGCATGTTCCCTGAATTATATCAGCACAGTAGAGAAAAAAAAAGCACACACTCGCCGAGGTATTATGGGGGGAGATGGACACGCAGCCTGATCCAGGGATCAACACAAACTGGCTCTTGCTGCAATACATGACACTGTGGACCAGAATTCAGGAGAGGAACATACCCTTACAACTAGGGATGAAAACGGATCGGATATTTTCCGATCCGTCCGCAACCGTTTTCGAAAATATCCGATCCATATCCATTTTGGTCGGATTTTTTTCGGATACGGATATAGATTCGGATATTGTAAATCGGATATCGGATCGTATATGGTTTTCGTCAAAATCCGTCCGTTTTGTCGGATATCCATATTGGGTCAGATATATCCGAACAATGTCCTAGATATATCCGACCCAATTTGGCCTCCGCAGCCAGCCGGCCCAACCCAAAGTCACCCGCCACGCAACGCTATGAGTGTGGGACTGTCGGTCCAGTTTCGATCTCCCCCCCCCCCCCCCCCGACGACCTAGGGCACCAGTGCCGCCGGCATTGCCCCCCCCCCCCCCCCCCCCCGACGACTGTCGGCCAGCCCGAGCGCTCGGTGCTGCCCCCCCCCTCGACGACGAGGCGCTCGGTCCTGCCCCCCCCCCTCGACGGCAACAGAGCCGACAGCGCCGCGCCTCCTTGTCGGGCTCCCGGACCACAGAGCCCCCGCCTCAGCACGAGTCCCAGGCTCCCAGCCCCCGACGGCGACGCCTAGCCGGATTTCGAGCACCCAGTTCGCCCCTAGCGTCGACGAGGTAGTTGTATATTTATTTTCTGCAATTTTCATGACTAGTGGTAGTGGTATTAACTACTTAACTCACTTTGTCGTTTAGTCCAACAATGGAAGAGACACCCACTAACGCGTTGGCTTCGAAATCAGCTCCTACACGTCATCTTCTTTTGGGGTCCCCTCCAACACTACCGACTGGTATAATTATTACTCATTTGTTAGAAAAATTAGTGATTTGTTTGAGTGTATAACAATAAAAAAAATTTGTATGCAGGAAAGTGATCCCGATGAGATGAATGATGTTACTGATTTTTTCATCTAGCGGTGATGAAGATTGGAAAATATGCACTATGTATAAACCATTTATGTATTAAGTATTATGTATGAACTATTTGTTTCAAGTTTCATGTACGAACCATATATGAATTTAATGTGGATGTACTTTGTATTAAATGTATGAACTATAAATTATATGTTAATTGTGAATTGTTTTTCCGAAACAAATATTCGAATTCCGTCCAATATCCATATTTTTCCGATCCGATGAATCTGTTTCCGATACATCCGACATATCCGATACCATATCCGTTTCCGACAATATCTGATTCAATCCGTTTTCGAAATTTTTAATATGGATATAGATATGGAAAAGCATTTCATCCGTCCATATCCGTCCGTTTTCATCCCTACTTACAACCAGAGAATGAGCATGTAATCACCTAGACTCTAACACCATCTGGTACGTTCTCGGGCGAATCCGCTTATACATGTCAGTTTGAGGGAACCCTCAGATCACAATATCCCAAGCTGATTTGGAATGTTTGGCCTCCTCCCAAATGCAAAATGTTTGTTTGGCTTATCACTCAAAACCGCATCTGATGTAACAAAACTCTAATTCCTGTTTAAATGGTAATCCGGTACAGACCGGGGTTTAAGAAAAAAGATGATCGAAAGCGGTACGTGACCTGCGGCGCGGCTCAGACGAAAATCCCACCAATAAAATGGAAAACATAGGAGGGTTCCGATAATTTGGGACTCAACACCCACGCTCCCTAAGCATAACAAGCAACACCGATGAGTTGAATTAGGTTCTATGCAGAAGGCAACAACAGTGCCCACCAAAACGCACCTCGATTCCCGTCCAATTTCCGGTCGAACCCATCCCTCCCGGACTGCTTCGCCGCCTCGTGATCACCTTAAGTTACCGGATTTAGTAGCTAGAACAAGAGAGCAGAAGGTTGACGAATGGGAACCTCGGAACTATCCATCGCTTACCTCTCGATAAGGGAGTAGAGCTGTATCGATCCGTCGGTAGCGGCGCGGGGATCCTCCGAGTCCTCGGACGAGCAGCACGAGATGGGGCACCTTCTTCTCCTCCTCCCCCTCCAAACTGAAGCGGCGACCCCGAAGAGGCACGCTGTCGAGGATGAGGAAGCCGCCGCCCTGCCGCGTAGCCCCATGGCCATGGCGGCGGACACGCCGGCGACATCCTTATCATCTCTTCCGCGCCTGCAATCCTCCCGCTTCCGAAGCCGTATGGGTTTTTCTCGCTCCGTCCCAGCTTCAACAACCCACGAGTGCGGCTGTCACGCGGCACGCGCCCGAAGTCACGCCACCACTCAGAGCGGAGCGCGTGCGGCGAGCCCCCTCGTGACGACCGCCGCTGTCCGATAGCCGCACGATGCCACAGTTCGCCAATGGCGGCGCCGGGACCGTCCGATCTTACTCCCGAAACGACCCGACTCATCGTTCAGATGGGTCGAGGTCCGCGAAAGCGCTTCGTGTCGCCCCTACAGCGTTGTGCGCTAGGGGTTTGGCTTACGCCGCACACCACCATCCCGCCCACCGCGCACGTATAACTTTGCCCCCACGCCTGCTGCTTGGGCGGCACGCCGGGGAGAGGAGCGGTCGAGCGATGCGGCCACGGGAGCGGCCCGACGCGGACGGGGACGGCGGCGGCGAGGCAGGGTGCTCGAGTTCTGACGCCAACACCAGCAGCGCTAATGCGAGCACGAGCCCGAGCACCGCCGCTAGCAGCAGTGGCGTGAGGCGGAGCGAGAGCGCGGCGGCGGGGAGGAGGGGCAGCCCTACGTCGACGCCGACCATCAACCTCAGCCAGGAGTACACGCTCGCCATCCACACCAGCTCCTACCAGGAGATCTGGACGAAGATCCACGTCGACGGGGACGGGTGCCGGGAGGAGGGCGGCAGCAGTGACCTTCGCAGTGAGGGCGAGGAGGACCGGGCCACCCTGTCCGTCGTGCTTCGGCCGGAGGACGCGGAGGTGGAGCGCGCGCTGGGGGACGCGCCCGACACGGAGCTGACCCGCCTCGCCGCGGACTACTTCCGCGGCACGCACCAGGCGTCGCTGCTCTGCCTCTCCCTCCACCGGGCGCTTCGCCGCGCGCGGGCGATGTACGGGCCCATCACGGACGTCCTCGCGCTCATCCCGCACGCGCCGCAGCTCGCCGCGCCGCAGCTCGCCGCGCCGCAATGCGACTGCGCCTTCGACGCCTTCCTCCTGTTCGACCAAATGCCCAACCCGTTCCCGGCGCCCGCGGTCGGGTTCCAGGGCATGCGCCAGAGCTTCGATGGCCTCCGGGACCACCTCCACCTCCGGCTGCTCAAGGTCCGACGCAGGCGCCAGCGGCTCCGCTGCGCCACGCGCGGGTCAGGCATCTGCATCATAGCTTGCGCGGCGGGTGCTGCCATCGCGGGCATCCTACTCGCCACCCACACCATCACGGCGTTGTTGGCGGCGGCCCCGGCATGTGCTGCGTCCAGTTCCTCTTGCTGTCCACTATCTTCATCGATGGGACGCCTGCAGAAACACATGGACCGGCTCGATGCCACAGCCAGGGGCACCTACGTCTTGAACAATGACGTTGACACCATCGAGCGGCTTGTGGGCAGACTCCATGCCACTGTGGAGAGCGACAAGATGCTTGTCCGTCTGGGTCTGGAGCGTGGGAGAGGGCAGCACCACACCATAGAGGAGGTGGTACGGCAACTTCGGAAGAACCATCCCGGCCTTCTTCGGCAGCTCGCGGATCTTGAGGAGCACATCTGCATCTATTTTGCAGCTGTCAATCGTGCGAGGTTACTCCTTGTCCACCACCTCAATGCTCTGTCAGATCCTGACGTTGAACTGCCATTCTCATGAGTTTGAGTTTGCCATCATAGCCGCCTTCAAGAAGAATTATGCTTCCTTTCTACCAGGCAGTTGATTCTATCCTTTTCAACTGGATAGAGTTCATATTGATTATGTTCTTCGCAATATCATGGATTTTATCTGTAAGGGATTGTTCTGCAAAATACAATGTTCCTGCCAATACAACTGTACTGAATATCACCCATGTTTCGTGTGTTTCAAACATTCGTGGCGCGATGAATCTTCCCAAGGGGTAAACCTTACAATTGCAATTTAGCATCTGATGTTGCGGAAGAAACTAAATACAGTGAGTAGGATCGTAGGCTTATGGGAACTGACAGTTCAGTTTACGCTTGCCTAGTTTACAGCTCTAATATAGGAAAAGAGTTCAATTCCTATGAGTTCTCATCGCCAAGGAGACACTTGATCATGTCTATTTTCAGCCACCGAACAAAGATTCTGGTATTGCAGGCAAATGCTCTTTGCTGACACTTCAAATTTCTTTTGATATTGTCATCCACATTACTTTGTTCAAAAAGGGTAAATTCTTATCAATCCAACATTTTCCCCACATTAATTTGTTCAAAAAATAATCCCGCAGCACTTACTACTCTAGATAGTGTAGAATATTTCAAATCAGTTCCGTGTCGTGTCACTGTCGGTGGATCCATTGGTTCGTCTTGCTGGGCCAGTCATGCTCTCTCCATTCGACCGGTGGATCAACGGGGCCCATTTCATTTCCTCCGGGACGCTCCTGCCGACGCGGGGCCCACTCCTCACTGCAACGTGTAACGCGCCCGCGGTGACGGTGCCGTCAGCGATCCGTAACGGCTCCGTGGGTCGCGCGCTCGCCCGCCCGCCCCCCGTTAACCCGCGTCACCGTGTCACAGAGAAAAAAACGCATCGCCCTCGGGGTAACGTCGTCTACCCTAACGCCGCCGCCGTGGCCGGGAGCGGAGCCCGCGGCGCAACCCTAACGCCGCCACGAGCGGCCATCCATGGCCTCCTGCGACGACGACTTCGGCCTCCTCGGTGACGACGCCCACCCGGCTCCCCCGACCCAGCCTCACACCGCCCAGCAGTCCGCGCCGCAGCTCTGCTTCGCCGACGCGGCCGGCCCCTTTGCGCCCGCCCAGGAGGACAGCAACCACCAAGCCGAGCGCGCCAAGGCGGCGCACCCCGTTAAGCGGGGGAGGGAGGAGTTCAGCAGCGATGGCGGCGAGTACTCCTCATACATCAACAATAGCGGCGGCGGGGGTAAGAAGGGCCGTGGCGGAGGTGGCGGGGGCGCTTCGGACTACCGGAAGGACCGCGAGGAGTGGACGGACGGCGCCATCACCAGTCTCCTCGACGCGTACACGGATCGGTTCGAGCAGCTCAACCGGGGAAATCTGCGTGGCCGGGACTGGGAGGACGTCGCCGCCGCCGTGACCGACGGGCAGGGCAAGGCCAGCGGGGCCAAGAGCGTGGAACAGTGTAAGAACAAGATCGATAACCTCAAGAAGCGCTACAAGGTGGAGCGTCAGCGGCTCGCTGGCTCGGGCTCTGGCGCCGCAAGTAACTGGCCCTGGTTCATGAAGATGGAACAGATCGTCGGCAACTCTGCTTCTCCTGTGTCCTCAAAGCCGCTTGTGGCCAGTGACGATGACAAGACGAGGCAACAACAGCAGCATAATAGCAAAAGGTGGCTCACATTTACATCTTCGCTATGATTGATTTGGAGATCTGATGGCACAAACGAGGTAATTTTTCTCACTGCAGGTATTCTGTTTCCAGCACTGCCCCTCCTACTGTGGTAGGTGCCTCCAGAGGGAATCCTTTCGCAAATCCAAGATGGAAGAGGGTTCTTCTGAAGATTGGGGGTACTGTGTTGGCAGGAGAAGCTCCTCAAAATGTTGACCCCAAGGTAGTATATATTAGCTGCTGATACTAGCATACTACATCTAATTTGATGCTGTCCTGATCATTTCACGCAAAATTTTGCATCTTCCCAGGTCATTATGCTGATTGCCAGAGAAGTTCAAGTGGCCTGCCATCACGGTGTCCAGGTAAATAGTATGCATCCATTTGACGGGTGCATGTTGTTGATATCAAGCAGTACTTGTGAAATTAATATTGCATTTTTGTCCGATCAGGTGGCAATTGTGGTGGGAGGAAGGAATATATTCTGTGGTGACAATTGGGTAGCTGCGACCGGCACAGATAGAGCTTCAACTTATCCAATTGGGTACTCTCCTGTCATTGCTTTTTCCCTTTTGATCTTTGTCCTGTGCTTGTTTCTCCTACTCCTTCATCCTACTGGGAATTTTAGTGCTGAGCAAGCAACAATACCGTTTGCTTGTGTCCTTTGAGACAAAATACAAGCATGGTCATGCATGTAATTTCCCGATTCTAGTTTACTTTGCAATGTAGCTCCTATGCTTGTGCCTGCAAGTGGTTCGCCAGAGTAGTCAACGTACCTAAATTCATTTGCAGTAGCTCATCTGGAGCAGACTACATGTTGAACTTCATCATTTCAGCATCCATCTTTTTATTGTGATAACATCAGAATTAGTTTTCTTGATTTCCAGCCTGTGTGGTTCAATATGCAGGCACACTTTTCACTCTTTGCTTAACAAGGACCAATGAAGCTCAGTGTTCATATATTTACTCATTGACTCTGCCGTTTTCTTATGTTAGTTTTTTATCCTAGTTTAGTAACTGTCCTTCTGTATGGTTCAAGATATTTTGATGAACTGTGATTTCTGTCACATGCGTGTATATGTTGACTCCTGTCTGTTTAATTATTTTAGAATGATGGCATCAGTGATGAATTCAGTACTTCTTCAAGCATCACTTGAAAAGATAGGTGTGGAGACACGAGTCCAGACTGCATTGATGATGCAAGAAGTTGCAGAGCCATACATTAGGCGCAGAGCCATACGTCATCTTGAGAAAGGAAGAGTCGTTATCTTTGGTGGGATTGGTGCGGGCATAGGAAATCCACTTTTCACAACAGATACAGCAGCTGCCTTGAGAGCTTCTGAAAGTATGCCATCAAATCCGCTCCCAATCTTGTTAATGTTCATTCTCATGGCTTGTCCAATAGATTTGCACTTACACATTCCCATTCCCAGATGCTTTAATTATGTTTCCATGAAACATTCACCTTATGAAGAAAGGAAATCTGACTTTAGTTACTTGTCAACCAGTCAATGCAGATGTTGTCCTTAAAGGTATTGCTGGTGATGATGAATATGGTTGTCCTCCCAGGACCAATAGTAACACATCATTTGAGCATATCTCATTTAGGGAGCTAGCAGCTAGAGGATTTAGCAGAATGGATCTGACAGCAATTACTTATTGCGAGGAAAACAATATTCCTGGTTAGTCTCTTCTTGGCAAATCATTTACATGTTGTCTCTTTCTGCAGTTTAACCGTGATGATATTTACCTGTGTGTTGCTTGCAGTTGTCATCTTTAACATGTTGGAGCCTGGTAACATCTCCAGAGCGATCTGTGGGGATCAAATAGGTACCTTAGTTGACCAGTCAGGAAGGATCACATAAATCATGAGGATTATCGGTGTGAGAACTTCTGGACATGCCAATACTCTCGGGCCGTCATGCATGGATCTTTTCTGAGTAGGGTAGGTGAAGCATGTTCGTCAGACAGAAGCTTACCTTGATTTTCCTGGGATGCTTGTTGTGTAATGTGTCTTGGCAGCAGCTGTCATCGTTGAGAAAAAGGTATTTATCTTGTAATATTTGTCTGTATTGTGATTTGTAGATTAGTTGAGGGCTTGGGGTTGTGTAAAGTGATTCCCGGGTACCCAGATCAGAATGTAGTGTTGTAATTTGTACCGCTGTTGTTTGATCTTAGTGTTATATTTGAAAGAAGCGCACGTTATTTATCTCGGTTTCCTGTGTTAGCGCTCCCTACTTATGAATTACGTAGTTACTACCTCTTCTTCTTTCTTGATTGACGTGGCACTAAGCTGTCAACAAAAGAAAATGCTCTAATGATGAGGCATTATATGTTGTTAACTAACGCAAATACAGTATCAGATTTGAGAGAATAATCGCATCGCTTTTTTATCTGAACTCTGAAGAATTTGTACTGTACACGAAGCGGGCCTTCTTGTAAAGGGATTTGCTAAAGCTGTTGTTCTTAAGTATTGGACGCGTCCAGCGATGGAGACTGATGGTATCTAGCAGCTGAAGATCTATCTTCTCCGTGAAAGCTCCTGCAAAGCGAACACAATAATACAAGAGAAGGCAGTTGTAGTCTGGATATTTCCTTGCCACTTGCATAACCCATACCATACAATGTTAGTCAGATGCCGTCATCTGCACCATTTCTATCTTGATGATTACTTGCGGGCTCAATACACTACCGAATTTACACAATATGACTAGCGACTCTTTTTCTACTGAAACTGTAATATGCGCTTGCACGGTGCTTACAAGATGCAACGCACTCGCTAGTCTTTCACCTCTGAAGCTTCTGTACTTCGATGATCCTGCTGCCACTTTGCGACCAACTGCGAAGTTTGCTGATTGCGAACAATAGGCCTAAAATGCAGACTTGATTCTTGAAGACACAGGACAGGACAACGAACATAGCAGCGGATACTTGGTGTTGGTGGCCATGGATGGAAGTAGCTGGGGCTGGCCGACTACATGATCGGCCAGAACTGCATGTAGGTCAGCCATGCCGGTGTTTCTCCTGCTTTCCCTGAAGCCTCCGTGATGGTGACCCCTTTTGTTCCATCGGAGGAGGATGAAGACGCGGCCAAACCGAGGGCTGATGACTTGGGGCATAGGAAGAAGCTCCTGGACCCCAACTCCATGACTCTCTCACTTGGGTCCAAACCTATACAACAAAAAAAATAAGAAATAAATTGAGGAAAATTGAACTTTGAAATGGCATCAAAATATTTATATGACTGATGTCCAATTGGCTCTTTCAAGTCAACGCAAGATGATAAACAAGTATAGTCCTTAACGCCTGGGCTCTTACATTATCCATGGTGGAATTTTGGCCCAAATTGTTTGCTTAATCGCAGCAGATTGATTGGTCAAGTTGTGTTGCTTGGCTGTGTTTTCTTATGTGTTGAAACCTGATCGTGAAGAACTTGGCAAGCGATCAAAGCGCGGCAAATCAGACATGGAGATGCAGGGAACCGAGGAACGTACTTTCCAGGCTGAACTGGGAGTAGTGGAGGCCGAAGCCGGCCGGGTCGGCCGACGGCAGCGGCGGCCGGCGGCCTTCCTTGACGTAGAGCCCCACGGCGGCCGCCACCAGGTCCGAGACGCGCCACTCCGCGGACGCCATGACGTGCAGCGGCCACATGCTGCGCTGCACCGACACGCTCACCAGCACCTTGCTCGGTGTCCTCCTCCCCGTCTCGCCGTCAGGGGAACCGGAACGTGGGCTCGCCCCCCTCATGCCGGCGAGCAGGTCCGGCTGCGTCTTGGGCCTCTGCTTCGGCAGCAGACTCTTCTCCGCCCCGCGCCCGTGGAACGACGCCGACCGCTGCCACGCCGCCGTCTCTTGCCTCTGCCTGACACCCCCGCCACCGGCACCGGAGCTGCTCCTCTCTCCGCGCAGCGGCGCCAGAGGAGGCATCCCGTGTGTCGTCGCCGTAGGACAGACGACTCTAAACGTCGAGCAGAGCACTCGATGGCGTGCGCGTCACGGACGTCGGCAGCGACAAGACGCGCGGCGGCAAGACAACGAGGGCGTGCATGCAACGCACGGCATGCTGCAGGCGGCAGCTGCTCCTACGGCCACCATGCAAGAGCGCAGAGCAGTGTTGTTGATTAGTCGAAGCTAGGAGTAAACCAGCCAGCAGGGGAACTTCTCCTGGTCAAATGCCGATGAAGCTAAGCGAAGGACGCTCGTTATATAAAGACGAAACTAGCCATCACCTCATCCAATAATTGCATCACAAGTTTCAGGCCGGCTCCACCGCTGGCGTGCGGCACTTAATCCTGGAATCTTTGAGACACTCCATGGAAACATCCATCAGTATGATCGCCTTGGAGCCACTAATCCACTTCACCTGCGCTAGGACGATCGATGGCTTCTGCATGCCCGTGTTGAACACGCCCGCGAAACCGACGGATGGCGACCGGTGAGCTCGCGATCCCGCGGCCCGTCCATTCGCACAGTATTCTGCCCCAATCTACGTGCGCAAGGAGCCAAGGATACCCGCGAGATGGTTAATCGTCTGCCGTGTGCAGAGCTCGATCATCAGCTGCGCTGATCCAGCATAATTGGCGCTGGTTGGCGATTGGGATCGGGGGGCAGGAAAGGACGCGCCTGGGAGTTAAGGCGAAAGGGCTGGGCGCGGTGGAGCTCGCTACTGGGGGCGGGCGGCCTGCGCTCTCTGTCTGGTGATGGCCGCGCCTGCTGACGACGACAGCGCCGCGCGCCCAAATAATGCACGCCACGCATGCACCGGTCCCGGTCGCCGGCAAGCGACTCGCGCTCGTGCCACAACAGCGGGCGCACGTGTGGGCCGTTGGACCGAAACGCCGACGCGGGCACGCGGCGCTGGCTTTCAGGAGGCGGAGTCAGTCGGAGGCAAGACTTGCTTCAACCGCGTCCCAAAGCCACTGCACCCGCTTCTGTTCCGTGCTCCCGGTTTTCGCCGTCGGCGTGCGCTTCCAATTAGGTTTCAGGCATGGCGACAAGACAAGTGTGCAACTTGAAGACATACACTCCCTAGCTCGCTTACCAGTGCATTGGCTTTTTTGTCTGTAGTCTATGTTTGCGGTTGCTATTCTACTTTCTCTTTTAACTAACCCGTCAAATAATTCGAAATAGTTTGAGAAATATTTTCATTCCTAAGCTCCCGTGCTAGGCCTTTCCAGCCATTTTAATGGGCCACGCCTTCTTTATTTTGTGGGCCTAGTTTATTTGGAACTGAACCGGGGTGGACTCAACCGGGGCGTTATAGAACCGCCCCCCGTGAGCCATTTTAAAGAGCAGCTGGATAATTAGTAAAGTATACAAGACGGGCTGCGTGGAACGTGTAGCAGGCCATGAGCACGATCTGCATAATAAGAGTATGACCGTTTCCGTTGCTATATCTCCGTACTATTTTTTACACGTAGCAGCACATCTAATTTTTTTCTGTTCTAGGCTTTCAACCACAAATAAGACTTCCATCCTCAGCGGTATTGTATCTGCAGTATGAGTTACTGACATGTAAGCTCGCGTGCCCATGGGCGCAATATCAGTGACTGCACGGGCTCATCTGGTCAGCCCGTCTCATAATAACGTGCGCCTCGCCGATCACCCATCCCGGCGCTCCTTTCAGCGAGCCCACTCTATGTACGTAGATGCAGCACCATATCAAACCGCCGTCTCCCGGCACGCCTACCTACCTATTGTTACCACCATCAGTCCATCACATAGTACGTCAAACGGCGGCAGCGGCGGCGAGGCCAAGCGGCGATGCGCACACGCTTCCATCTGCCACCATGGCGCACAGCTCCACACCTCGCGCTGCCGCTTTCGCCTGATGAAGCCGTCGCGCACCACCCTGGCTGTCGTCGCGCGGACCATCGCCAGGAGACGAATGAATCGTACCCCGGTTGTAGGCCCCCCCTTAGAAGCTTAATATCGTGAGTTTATTTATTTTCCTTGAATTGCTTGTTACGATTGTACAAAGCTACTGGTTATATAACCAAATGTTCGTTATTAATATCATAAAAGCATTTGAATGCCTAGATTTTTTTGGAAAATGATGAAAATCTATGAATATATAGATAAGACCATCTCTCTCTACTCCTTGCACTCTCTTTTTGCATTTTGTCTCCTTTTGTGGCCCGGATAGTAGTTGAGGTACCCTATAGAGTACAAACAATAACGGGCGACCGCTTCCAAGTTAGTACAAAGTTTTAGGCCCCGTTTGGTATATCTCCAAATTCTACGAGAATCAGAAACATTTTAGTTCCAACGTAGAAATGTTTCTCAACTGAAACAGAATCACTTTAGAAACCATTTGGCTAATTAGAGAGAAGATGATTGAAATGACCTATTTACCCTTGGATAGACTATATTATTTTTGTAATAGTATAACATATAATAAATTCTTATAGTATACATTATTTATTAGTGTCATGTACAAAATATGTTATCATCCACATGCACGGATAAATCTTTGTTGCATCGCAACAACGGCGAAGAGTTGAGAATAAGGGTAAATAATGGCAAATCACTGTAAATAATGACAAAACTGGAGGGGTATAATAATATGAAGTGATTGAGACTTTGGAACACGTTTTTCAGGTGTTTCAGGTTCCTAGTAAAAAAATGTGAAACGTTTCTCATAGATTAATTGCTGAAATATTTTATTTATTTTTTTATTTGGTACCGCTTCAACTGATTCAACCTAAAATCTAAAATATTTATTCTTGTCAAACGCACACCTAATCTGCCGTCGATAGCCAGTAGCCAACGATTATGGCAGATCGATCTAGGAGGGACCAAGGCAGAAGGTAGGGCTGTTATCGTACTTCTAAAACCTGCTACGCCTATGTACCCGTACGGTTGTGGACTCGTGTCATGATGACTTGCTGCGAGATTTTCTCGCTGGTCATCAGTCTCGCGTGCTCCAACGCCCAAGCCCGGCCGTGCCGCTCGCGTGGTCGGATCGATCTGGTCCGCTGCACCAAACTGCCGAGGACGCACGAAGCGCGTCTCGTCGCCGGCTCTGTTTACCACGTCGTCGACCAACCACCACCGAACTTTTCGTATTGCTGCTTCGGAGGAGACGGGACGCTACTGCTAGAAACGGGATTCCTTTTCGGCTGGGGACGGGACTAGGACGTGGAACCCGAGCCTACTCGAGGATGGATGGATGCTTTCCACGATTCACTTGCGCAGCGCGGGCGTCTCGATCCGGCGTGCGGCAGGAACACTCCACGCGGGTCTACCGGGGCGCGGCCGAGCGACTATCATCTCGAAAGGCTGCTACCAACGGTCCTCTCCCGCCCGTCTTTGGTCGGCGCCACCTCACCTGCCTGGTCTGGTAACGTCCCGTCCGGTTTCCCGCTGCCGCGGAGGACGTCGGATCAGGGCACCCGGCGGCGCAGCCGTTTTCGGTTCGTACCTGGGTTCGTACCTGGGCCGCAAGCAACAGCGCCGCCGCTTCCGACTTGATTGTTGGGGACCGTACCACCCGTGGCGGGTGGGGCGGGGGACGGACGAAGACGCGACGGGCCCGAGATCTGTTGTAGCGCAGCTCCCGATTCGTGGAGCGGGCGCACATGGGTATGGGCGACGGGACCGGGGCCGGAGGGAAGGAAGGTTCGGCCACATGGTGCTAGTACTCGGGCCACGTAGTGCTAGTATCAAAGCGTGTAGAGGCAACTCCCATTGGTGAGTAGTGAGTACAGACCGATAGGGCGAGCCGTTCTAGTGGATGTCAATATTCATTCCGACTTTTGATGCACTACGAAGAATACTTCAGATTTAGTACGTTACTGAACTGTAATTTTTCTCTTCTTTTTTAAATGAAAGACCAGTGTCTGTTCATGTTACGCAAAACAAGTAAGGTTCGGCTCTGAATTCCTCGTGGCCGTGGGCGCACGAGCCGTGGCGGATGCCTGCGCACGGAGGGCTGGCTGGGTTTGTGGTGCGCGCGCGCGCGCGAAACGGCAGCGCGCCGGCCGAGCCCCGGGCGGGTGGAGACGTGTCGGCCATGCGCGGGGTGGGGAGGACGGTTCGGCAGGTGAGCAGGTCCCCTGCGGCCGTTCCGTTGCCAGATTTTGCACCTCTGGGCGCGCGGGCTCTGGCTCTGGCTCGTGTCAGTGACAGTGAGCCCGCCGGCCCAGTACGCTGATGTACCGCTGTCCATGGAGCTCGGAACGAACGAACCGATGAATGTCGTAGGATTCTGGCGTCAGAGCAGAACAGGACTACCGCGAGGACACGCGGCATTCGGAATCCCCTCCGTGCACTGCGGGCGTTTGATACGCTTCCGATACGGCCATCAACAGGGCGTTTAAGGCAGCCGTAACCGTCACAGCACACTACTATGGCCTCCAACTGCAAACGCATCCGTTATGGGCTGGACTGGTAGCCATTCAATAGCCTGACAGCTAGTAGCCGCGCCCGAGGTGACGGAGATCCCGTATCCCGTGTGCCGCTTTCTGATCCGACGGTTCCCACGAGCACCAACCGCGCTCGATCGTGTGCCGCGGCTGACGTGGTCTCCTTTTCCTTTAGCGCCGCGCCCGTGCGTGCCTGTGCTGCGCGCGGGATGGTCTTGGCCAGACACGCCACGGTGCTAGCTTTTGATGCGGCTGCAGGTGCCGCCCGTTTCGTTTGGGAAGTTTCAGTAAAGGCGCGGTAGAGAAAGAGATGCGTTTTCCCCCCGCGCCTCGGCTTCTCTCCCTCTCTGTCTCCGCGCTCCACGTACCCGTTACAGAATGGGCAAGAAAAGCAAGAAGGGAATTGGGGCGCAGATTAGCACTCGTTCCGTTCCGTTCACCCTGGGGAACCCAAAACAAAGATCATGGGAGAATGAGATGCAGATATAGGGTTTGCCTCGGGTGAAGCAGTGGAATTTGTGATCCGGTCCACTGGCGGGAGAGAATTAAAAGGGAAGGAACAGTAAGCTGCGGTGTCAGCAGCACAGGGTCGGAGACGGGTTGGGGAGCGACAGAGATTATACCTGCCTTGTAAGCACCAGCCTATTTGCCTGTCAGGCTTCCCGATTAAGTGATACCTTCTCTCCGGCCCCGTCGCTATCAGCCATTCAGCATAATGCCGGTGCTGTTGCTCTCCGCAAAGCCGTCATAGCACGCCCCGCGCCCGGTGGCGAGTGGTAGGCGGCCGAAGAATTCCAAGGGGACTCGTGCGCTCGTGCGTCCATCTAACAACAAGAGGAGAGAGAGAGAGAGAGCGAGAGAGAGAGAGAGAGAGAGAGACTCGAGGCATGAAAGACCTGGTCTCGTGCTTCAGCGAGCACGCGGTGCGGATCTCCGACGTCGCCTGCTCCGGCGGCGCCAATGCGGCGGCGGAGGCCGGGAGGGCGGCGGTCACCGCGGTCACCACCGTGTACCGCTCGCGGCTCGCGGCGTCCGGGAAGGACCTGCTCATCGACGTCACGTGGTCGCGCTCGCCCGACGGGCCGGCGCTCTCCGTCGCCGTCCACGAGCCCGCCGCCTCACGCCACCGGGGCACGACGGCCGCCGCGCCGCGGCACCTGCGCAAGAAGGGGAGCGGGACGTTCACCACGGGCAGCTGTGTGGTGGCCGTGTTCTGGGACTTCGCCGCCGCGCGGTACGGCGGCGCCGGGCCAGAACCGGCCTCCGGGTTCTACGTCGCCGTCGTCGCCGACGCCGAGTTCGTGCTGCTGCTGGGCGACCTGAGCCGCGGCTACGTGGAGCGGCTGCACGGCGGGATACCGATCGCCGGGTCCCAGGTGGCGCGTCGCCGGGAGCGGTTTGTCGGGTGCGGGTGCTGGTCCACGAGGGCACGGTTCTCGGAGTTCGGCGCGGAGCACGAGATCGGCGTCGCGCTGGACGGCGACGCGGAGGGCTGGGTCACCGTGGACGGCCGCAAGGTGGTGCAGCTCCGGCGCATGCGGTGGAACTTCCGCGGCAGCCACACCATCTTCGTCGACGGCGGCGCGCCGGTGGACATGACGTGGAACCTGCACGGCTGGCTCTTCCAAGCGGGCGGCGAGCCACACGCGTCTTCCTCCTCCTGCGCCGTGTTCACGTTCCAGACGCGCGGCGTGTCGGAGACAAGGCTGTGGACGGAGGAGGACGATGACTACACTGATGACAAGAAGGAGAAGCTGTCGGCGCCGGGGAGTGGGCGGCGACAGAAGCCGGGGGGCGGAGGGGCATCTGGGCAGGGATTCTGCCTGCTGATCCAAGGCTTCAGAGGCTTTTCCAAGAGCACTTAACCTGGGCATGCCGTTAGAGATTATCTATGGCCATTCTTCTTCTTCTTGCTTGGTATGCTCAGAACTGATTAGGATCGACATGCTGCTGCCGCTGCTGCTTGACTCTTGTTGATCAATTGGATACATGACAAAGGGTGTGATAGTGATTGGTAGGGATAGGCCCGGAAGAGAGGTTGATACACAGAAAGACACGATTTCGTTTTCAGTTTGCTGCGTCGATGTGCTAATTTCATACATGACTGTAACAGTGTTCTGCTAGTTATCAGAAATACTACAAAGGCTGCATCTTCATCATTCATTCGCTTGGTTACTGCCTTGGTTATCATGCCAGGGAGTTGCTACATTTTTAGAATAATAGGGACCTGGTCCTGGAGAAGGTCACTCTCCATATGAGGTGTTGTGACACCTCTCTGCCTCTGGGTACTCGAGGAATCCTAATAATCAGCTCAAATGCAGTCCAAGCAAGTATCTATAAACATGCAAACCTCTAAAAAACATGGACTCGTTTCTTTTTTTTAAAAAAAAAGAACATTATGCACTTGTAAGTGGAGATATGGACCAAACCACTTTTTCTGTATGGGTGTTGGTGCCCCACAATTGTAGTCATTTTCATTTCCTTGTTGATAAAGCTGTACACATCCATAGCCATCATAGATGTTGACTGCTTATTTCATAAGAGCATAATTTAGGTTTTACTGATCAACTTGTGTAGTACCACGGGCATATCTGAATAAGCCATAGTACAATAATGGCTTCATCACCGTACCACCATAACAATATATAGATGCTTGAGTGATTCGGCGGAAAATCGCTATGCCAGCAGGTCTTTGTGTTTATAAAGCATAAAACAAAAGGCAAATTGCTAAAGGTTAGTCAGCTAAAAACTGATCTCATTTCAGTCAATTTTCCAATCCAATCGTGGTTTGACACGTTCCACTCCGCTGCTGTCGCTAGCGGACCTCTGTTGGGCCGAATTGGTTAGCTGTGCCTTTCTTTGTCTTTTTTCCTTCGGCTTTCGTAATTGGCGGTCATTACTCATTAGTCATACCCGGCGACGGCGATGGCAACTACGGCTACGACAGCAGTTGTAGCGGCGACTCGACCTCGTGCCCTCCTCATTCCTTCAGTTAGTGCAGCTGCTCCTCTCACCCACGCTGATTCCTGCTCGCACCTGCCCTCCCCCTCCCTTTTCTATTATTCGTTCGTGCAGGTGTTAAATTTGAATGACCTCATATTTGTGTTCGAGTTTACCACAACTTCCGTTAGATTGAATTTCAAGTTTCATTTACTAGGGCACGTTTCATTTTAATATGATGTCGCCTTTCAGTTTCAGATAATGAAAAAAATTTGACCTACAACATTGAGGTATTTATGGATTTGATTACTGCCAATTATTCGTGGCTGCAAATCTTCGTTCGATCTATGGACCTGAACCATTGAGGCGGTTTGTTGTGAAACATGAGATTCAACCACTACTTCATCCTGTCTAACAACAGTAGGGGCAGGCTCGTGTTGGAGGTGTCCATGATTTTCACTCTTCAAAGATACTACTTCCTCTGTTTTGAATTATTTGACGCCGGTTTGTTTAACATGTTTCAACCACTACTTCATCCTGTCTAACAACAGTAGGGGCAGGCTCGTGTTGGAGGTGTCCATAATTTTTACTCTTCAGTCAAAGATACTACTTCCTCTGTTTTGAATTATTTGACGCCGGTTAGTTCAACTTTGAACTAACCAGCGTCAAATAATTCGAAACGGAGGGAATAAGTTAGAATTGCCGTTGCCACCGCTTCCACGATTCTTAGTGGGGGAATCACCATTGTTCAATTGTGATATTGGTGCTCCTGAGTGTTAAAGTACTAGAGGTGAAGGTGTTAGTAGAAGTAGTATTATCTTTTGAGATGCCAGGTGGTGGTAAACAAATAGTTCAGTTTACCATGAGCTTGCCTGTAGGATAGATTAGTTGCGTACATGAAAATTCAGTATGGGAACGACTAGAATGCAAACAGTCACTTGGTGCAATTGTGCAAAAATCTTTGAACCTTTTGTACGACTTGGACAGATCATAGTTGAGCGTGTACTGTCTTGGACAGATCATAGTTCGGTGGTTTGGCCCGCTGTACACCAACCTTTTGTACGACTGCTGCTTTATTCAACACCAGCACGTCAGGCGGAAGTACTGGTTTGGACTGACATTCTTGATTTATACGGTCTTCATGAAGTTCCATTTAACGAAATCGTACGAGTGTACAGTAGTACTGTTCAATGGATTAAAAAACTATCCTTTTTGCAACTGACTGAATGTTTCCAGCCCATGGGAGTGTAGTGGTGGCGACTGAAAATGACCTCTACTGGCAACAACATTCCTAGTCGCACGACTGCACGAGATGTGTCAAGACTCTGCGGTTCTTGATCATATTGATCCATCCGATACCAGCAGGCGTGCTAATATAAGTGCTAACCCTGTGGACGCCTTCGACCTCAGGAGCCCAAGTGGAAACACTAGTATCGTATCACCATCAAGCAGCACCCAGGACAATTGATTATGCACGTACCAGTCGTGTTTCCAGTTCTGCGCTGGTCTATTCGGAACTGCGTAGAGCCAGCCCTCGAGAAAGAACACCATTGGGCTGAAACGCTCCAAGCCCTCCGAATCCATCCGTGCCAGGCTGCCAGCGGAGCGGAGGAGTTCGGGTAGAGCGGAAGCCCGCGCGAGCGAGCGGAGCGCCACGGCTGAGGGGCGCGCGGCCCACATAGAATTTCAACGGCTAAAATCCCTGCAGATATTGCCCTCATTTATCCAATACCCGCTAGGTAAGATCCGTATTTGAACCCGTATCCGTTACTCGCAGCGGGTAAAAAACCTTACCCATATCCATTAGCCGCGGATATTTTTTACTCGCGGGCATATCCGTAGGATTTCTGCAACACTTAAGTCTTCAGAACATAATCTTGCTAGATCTAATTAATCAATATTCATGATCACATAATGAAGAAAAATACATAATTTTCTAGATCTAAATATTCAAAAATTAATGCCTACAAAAATAGTTTTTTCTACGATGATGGAAATTTGGTTCATTATTAATCCTCATGTTATATGGAACCACATGTTAATATTCGGCTACGGATAAGCGGATATTAATATGACATTTTCTTACCTGATAAAAAATATCTATTGTATTTTTATCTGTTACCCGAACCCGTACCCGCGGGTATAAATTCATACCTAAACCCATACCCATCGGGTCGAATATTCGCTAATACACGGTTAATGTATATGCATTGCCATGTTTAGCGCCACCACACGCTGTCGCGCACAGGCTGTGACTGCCGCCGCCAACGACCCGGAAAACCACCGGGCTTTTACTAGGCCGGTGCCAAACGTTATGGACCGCACCTTCGACACGAAGAAAACTTCCGTCGCCGCGCTTGCGCCGGTTCCGAGTGAATCGGTGCATGGACCAGCTGCTCTGCTCCGGTTTATAGCTGGTCCCCGGCGCCCGTTGCTTGTCATTACTGGTTAAATGGCGCCTTTTGTATTCTTTCACGTCAGCTTCTCTGGTGGTAAACAGTACCGTCGTTGCTAGTAGTATGCCATTAGTTACGGGTTTTGCAGATAGACCACAACCTGAGCGTTCCCTCCGGCCATGCATGGGGCACCTGAAAACAGTGACGACAATGGATCTCGGTGCCGCTCATGACGGAACCCACCTAGCAAGCTCGTTTCACTCGCCCTCGTCCGCGCATACGCAGGCCTGCAGCGTTGCGAAATTTGTGCACCTAACGCTGACGCCTTTTTCTTTGGCTCACGAACCCGTCATCGGCTCGCAGAGCATAGCGAGGTGAAGACAGCGACGACTTGGCGCGTCGTGCCATCAAAGACGCCCCTCGCGAGTGCCGAACCGAAGCCGAGCGCAAGGACAACGGCGCGTGGCCTTAAATGGAAGCGACGGAAACGGACGCGCCGGGGCGGTGGCATCCGACTACTCCAGCTCGCCGCCACGTCCCCGATCTGGCGCCGCTTCGTGCCTTCGTGAGAACGGACCGCCCCGAGGGGCGACGGGCCTCCCCAGCTGTGCCCGTCCAAGGATGGGATGGCCAGCTTCTAGAACCGCTCGGATTTCACCGTGCCGGGCCAGCACCGGGCGAACGAGACAAGGAGGGAGCCACGCTGCTGGCAAACAACGCGTCCCCGTCCGCATCCACATGCCCGGCCCCTTCCAAGCTCATCTGAGCTTCTGCCACTGCCAGCCCGGCCCCTTCCATGCTCATCTGAGCTTCTGCCGGCCCGCCACCAACGATCCGTCCCGCACTCCTACTATTGCGGAGCACGACGGCGCCTTTAATGCTTTTCCGGCCAAGGCGAGCGTGCGAAACGGCAGCTGACCCCGCGCGCTGCTTGTCAATCCCGGGGTCCCGGCACGCGGCTGCCCTGTCGCGGCGGCAGCTCAGCTCCGCTCAGTCGCTGCCGGCACCGCACATTTCCCGGTCCGGATTCGCCCACCGCGGAGAACCGAATTACAGTCACCGTCTCTCATGATGACAGGCCGCATTTGACCTGCTGCACTGTGCCGCGCTGCTGGGCTGAACCCGTCACACCCTCTAAGAATCCATCTCTGAACTTGATATTGGTTAGCTTTCAAAGATGAAGAAAGGCGTCATATGGTACCTAGCGGTGTGTACAATTGCGGTGGAAACGGACAAGGGACGGTTTTATTAGTGCAACACCGTGGGCACGAAAGGAGGGACGGTGTAACTCATTAAAGGGAATAAATTGTCAGTTTCTGTTCTCAAGCGCAGAGTAGTAAACTACGGTCGTTTTTAGCTTGGCATTAGTCATTTAGGTAATTCCATTGTGTGTTTTCTTTCTGTGAATAGGCTTCCATGCTTCTATGTTCATGCAACTCGCTTTGGTTCGTGAAATACCTGATACCCTATTCAGTTTTGGGCGAACAATAAAACTCCTTTCCGCTGCTTCCAACAACACGTACTCTATTCAGTTTTTTTAATTAATACCCTTTAATATATAAATAAATTAACCAACGTCAAATAAAATTTTAAAGACGTGGGTCAAATCTATTGCTTAGTTTGAACCGGCCCACGCAGGTGCAGTGCAGCACAATGAGCAGCCACCGTAGTCGCTCAGCTGCACCGGCGATCACCATTGAATGCCCCAACTACATTTTACAGCACCCATTTAATCCACTCCGCTCTCCGGGCTCCAGCCTCCAGCCAGCCACCTCCCCACTCCCCGCCGGGTCTCACTCCATTCCGTGGGAGTGTTATATCTAGTGGCGGCTCCAACCAATTCGTCACCGATCACCCACCCCGTCAAGGGCTCGCTTTTATCGTCACGTCCACGTGTCCATGCAGCACGAACCGACGCGCGGCGCCACCCTTGCCGACGCGATGCCGCTGCCGGGCTCGCCGTCGTTCCTGCTGCTCGCCTTCACGGCGGCCGTGGCGACCGCCGTGTTGGCCGTCACGGTGGCCGTCGTGAGGTACAACAGGCGGTACAGGGGCCTGAGGCTCCCGCCGGGCCCGCCCGGGTGGCCCGTCGTCGGGAACCTCTTCCAGGTGGCCTTCTCCGGGAAGCTCTTCATCCACTACATCCGCGACCTGCGGCAGGAGTACGGGCCCATCCTGACGCTGCGCATGGGGGAGCGCACGCTCGTGGTGATCAGCAGCGCCGACCTCGCGCACGAGGCGCTCATCGAGAAGGACCGGGAGTTCGCCAGCCGGCCCCGGGAGAACACCACGCGCAACATCTTCTCGTCCAACAAGTTCACCGTCAACTCCGCGGTGTACGGGCCTGAGTGGCGCGCGCTGCGGCGGAACATGGTGTCCGGGATGCTCAGCACGTCGCGGCTCAGGGGGTTCAGCCGCGCCCGGATGCGCGCCATGGACCGGTTCGTGGCGCGGATGCGCGCCGAGGCCGCCGACGGCGCGTCGTCCGTCTGGGTGCTCCGGAACGCGCGCTTCGCCGTGTTCTGCATCCTGCTCGACATGACGTTCGGACTGCTGGACCTAGACGAGGACCACATCATGCGCGTCGACGCCGTCATGAAGCGCGTGCTCCTCGCCACCGGCGTGCGCATGGACGACTACCTCCCGTTCCTCCGCCCCTTCTTCTGGCGCCAGCAGCGCCGCGCGCTCGCAGTGCGGCGCGAGCAGATGGACACGCTGCTCCCGCTCATCAACAGGCGCCGGGACATCCTCCGCGACATGCAGCGTTCGCCGCCGGACCCCAACGTCGTCGCGCCCTTCTCGTACCTCGACTCCGTCCTCGACCTCCGCGTCGAGGGCCGCGGCGACCTGGCCACCGACGACGAGCTGCTGGTCACCCTCTGCGCGGAGCTGATAAACGCCGGCACCGACACCACGGCCACCGCCATCGAGTGGGCCATGGCGCGCATCGTGGACAGCCCGTCCATCCAGGCCCGGCTCCACGAGGAGATCATGGAGCAGGTCGGCGACGCGCGGCCCGTGGACGACAAGGACACCGATGGCATGCCGTACCTCCAGGCCTTCGTCAAGGAGCTCCTCCGGAAGCACCCGCCCACGTACTTCTCGCTCACCCACGCCGCCGTCCAGCCAGGGAGCAAGCTCGCCGGCTACGACGTGCCCACAGACGCGAACCTGGACATCTTCCTCCCGACCATCGCCGAGGACCCCAAGCTGTGGGACCGGCCGACAGAGTTCGACCCCGACAGGTTCCTCTCCGGCGGCGAGACGGCAGACATGACCGGGTCGGCGGGGATCCGGATGATCCCGTTCGGCGCGGGGCGGCGGATCTGCCCGGGGCTGGCCATGGGCACGACGCACATCGCGCTGATGGTGGCGCGGATGGTGCAGGCGTTCGAGTGGCGCGCACACCCGTCGGAGCCGACGCCGCTGGACTTCAAGGACAAGGTCGAGTTCACGGTGGTGATGGACCGGCCGCTGCTTGCCGCCGTGAAGCCCCGGAACCTCACGTTTTGATCGATCAACGCGTGCGCATGGATGATGTGCATGTCAACGTGGCAGCACGACGTCGTTCGTACGTGCGCACGTACGTCGGCAGGCGCCACTCGGTCATGCATATGCTGCCGACTGCCGTCTCGATGATTTCCGTTCGTCGCGCAAGCTACGTGCACGGGTACGGTCTAATAAGCTACTCCCAAGTCGTCATGAGTTATGACTATGAACGTAAATATGATGTGTGTGCGTCTCTAATCGGTTGTATGATGTAGCCGCAGACACGAGAAATGTCTATTTTGCTAGTTTGGACGTAAGTTTGTGTGGGGTATGTTTAGTGGTAGTAATTCTCATCACTATATATAAGAACGAACCTTTTGTTTTTTTAATTTTCTAACTACTTCCAGCTGTCGGTCGACGACCATGCACGTTCCTGATTGCCATCTCGTGGCATCGTGTTCGTGCATGGTACATGCACGAGCTTTTGTGCTGTGTAGTACGTTTTCAGCTACCTGCATCAACGTGTAGTTACCAACATAATCCAAGTCCAGCTTAACTATGTCCAGTGTAAAAAGTACGTCCGAACTATGAAACCAGATAACCCCAGAGCCACAGTTCTGCTCAACAGCAACAGCCGGTACGTCGTCCATGCGACGATTGGTTGCGTCAATAAGTCAGTTCCTGATGATTGATGAAGTAGCTAGTAAGTACTTAACTATACGCACGCGCGGGCAACATTAATTGTCAGCCTCTACGTGGCTTAGGGAAAAATTCGGGTTAAGAATTCTGATCAGCGATTCATCGGAATTAGAACCTTACATGGAACAAAAACAATGAAAGCGTCACATATTGTGGCTGGCAGTAGGGGCCGTGGGGATGGTCGAGATGATGAATAAATTAACGAGCGAGGTAGTGTATGCAGAAGTGATGGATCGTTCCGAGTCAAATCCTGCGTGAGTGGAGAAATGGGGGAGAAAGGTGGGGTGAAGGGAACAAACCAGAGCCGTATCCCATCAATCAACACATATCTGGTTGCTTCACACTTGCCGCTCCAAAACACACACTACAGAAATTTGAACAATTAACGACGGCTAGAAACTGTCGTTAATAAAAGGAAAACCGTCGTAAATAAGTTATTCACGACGGGAAAACTTATTCACGACGGTTTTCGGTCATCACTGATAAATAGTCATAAATAAGTTTGTTAACGACGACTCCTGGCTTAAATAAGATTATTTACGACGGATAAATAATCCCGTCACGAATAATCCCCCCGACTGCCACGTGGCTGGGGGTTTATTAACGACGGGCTGATCTTGGTCATCGTGAATAGACCCATTATTTACGACGGTCGACACCAGCTATCATAAATAGTAGTGGCTTATTTACGACGGCTAGTTTTAGTCATGGTAAATAGTAATGGCTTATTTACAACGGTCAACACCGTCGTAAATAAGTTTAGTAATTTATTTTAAAATTAGAAAATATTGTCCTGGCTTCGAGGCCAACCCTGGCTCAATGGGGACCCGGAGGGCAGGGGAGGGACCCGGTGGACGGGGCGGGCAGGGACCCGCCGGCTAGGGAGCTAATTAATTAAAACTAATTAAAAAATAAGCTAATTATTTAAAACTAATTAAAAACCTCAATGGGCCGGGGCGGGGCGGGGCCGGGTCTGCGTCGTAGCGGTCGGGGCCGACCGTTTCGGGGTGGGGCGGGAGGGGGCGGGAGGGCCGGCTGGGGCGGCGGCAGCAAAGGCGCGAGGGTAGGCCGGGGTGGGTGGCGGCAAAGACGCGCTGGGAGGCCGGCGGCAAAGGTGCGTGGGGGAGGCCGGAGTGGGTGGCGGCGGCGGCGCGCGGGTAGGCCGGGGTGGGCGGCGGCGCACAGGGAGGTCGGGTGGGTGGCGGCGGCGGAACCGGTCGGGGACGACGCGGGCGTGAATACCCGCACCGACCCTGTCCCGGGCGGGTTGAATAAGCTAAACTAAACCAATTTAAAGTAATTAAACTAAACTAAACTAATTAAAGCATACTTACGAACTAATTATAAAATCAACTAAATTAATTAAAATAACCTAATTAGAACTAGTAAACTAAACAAAAATAAGTTAATTAATTAAAACTATTTAAAAAACCTCAGGTCGGGGCGGGGCGGCGCCGGGTCGGGGCGGAGCTGGCGGCGGGTGGCCGGCCGGGGCGCGCTGGGGCGGTGCGGCACCGGGTCTGGGCGGAGCCGGTGGCGGGTGGCCGGCCGGGGCGCGGGGGGCCGGGGGCGCGCTGGGACGGGCCGAGGGGGAGGGAGGCACGGGTTCGGGGCGCGCGGGCCGGGGAGGATGGGGGCGGCGACGCGCGAGGGTGGCGAGCGAGGGCGGCGGCGCGAGAGGGCGGCGGCGGCGCGCGATGGCGGAGGTGGTGACGCGAGAGGCGACGGCGGCAGAACTGTCGTGGTCGGTGGACGTGAATGCCCGCGCCGACCTCGGCCTGGGCGGGTATATATCCCTGGACGTCGTAAATAAGGTGTTATTTACGACGGGAATTGGCCATGTCGTAAATAAGGAACTTGTTCACGACGGTCAAGGCCTACCGTCGTAAACAATTTGCTTATTTACGACGGTTTAGGTCAACCGTCATGAATAATACTCTTATTTAAGACGACCGTTGGACACCGTCGTGAATATTTTAATTAACGACGGTATCGTCGGTAATAACTTTGATCGTCGTAAATTCGTGTTTTTCTGTAGTGACAACTCATGTGTAGTCGTAGCGTTAGCATTCATCTGTCATCTTTTATCAACATCATATCATCGTCAGTACCTAGCTACATTTCGATGCTAGCTGCCATCCATTTCAAAACAGTATCACATTATCGCTGTGCCTGTGCGCCTCGTAAAGAAGATCGATGTAATCCGTCAACAGTGCTGAAACTTTGAGGTCGTACCGGTCCCTATAACGAATCAAGAACCAGAACCGGCCGTAGTCCTTAATTTGACAGATAGACGAACCAACCACTTCCTCTGCGCTGAATCCGGACAAACATCGCAATCACTTCCTCTGCATCTTCGATCAGAGGCAAGCGCGATAAGTTACCATCTCTGTCACCATGTTTGCCGGTGGAGCGATAGAATTAGGATAGGAATGGACAGGAAAAGGCTGTGCGCCTGTTTATGGTAAACTTATCACTGTTCTAAACAGTAAATGCCACGGCGTGTAAAACGTCGGCCAATCAAGCAATCGACGGCAGCAGCAGTAGTAGTTCTAGATCGTGGCAAGTACATGTTCGTTGAAGCTAGTAGTTACAGCATTAGACCTGTCGCAGCGGGCGCCTGTATACCGCCCGCGCCTGCAAATTCAGCGGCCGGCGCGGTAGCAGGTTCCCGCAGCTGCGGCTTTAGGTGTAAATCCCCGGTCCATACAGGGATCCTCTAAATTCAGAGGAGCACTGTAGCGTCTGAAAGAAGGGATAAAGGAAGGAAGAGAGAGGAAGAAAGGAAATAAAAAAATATGAGAAAGGAAAAATAAAAAATAGAAAAGAAAAAATAAAGAGGGAGGGAAAATGGAGAAATAAAAGGAAATAAAAAAGAAGAGATGGAAAAAGATAAAATGAGAAAAAAATAAGAAGAAAAGAGAATGAAACGAAAAAAAACTGATGACTTTTGATAAGTTGTAAATATAATCTTTTTAATATAAATTAATTATATAAAAGAAAAAAGAGAAGAAAAAGAGAGGGAAAAAGGAAAGGAAAAAAGGAAGAAGGGAACGAAAAGGGAGAAAAGAAAGGAAACATAAAAAATTAAAAAAGGTAAGAGAGAATAAAAAGCAAAAAATAAATTTAGTGATTAATATAATTTGTAATTATAGTATTACTAATATAAAATAATTATATGAAACATTTTAAAATATGAGATATTTATATCTAATATAAAATCGATAAGAAGTTGATATAGAGGTCCGATTTAGAGGTGAACGAGTGCAGAGAATTGAACTGTAAATATAAGAATCTTTTAGAGTTGACTGTAAAAGGCTTAGAATATTCTTATAGAGGTCCGACATAGAGGTCCACGAGTGCGAACAGCCTTAGATGGCCATGAATGCATCCAAGACCGTTGCAAGAGGTAGGTGGCCAAGATTGTCAAAAAGAAGATGAAGAAGAAATTGGAAAAGTCAAGTAGAGGATGACCCATTTCTTTCTTTTTTTCCGTCTCTGGCAATGACTGATCAGCTTACGACGGAGTAGTACCTCCATTTTAAATTATTTGACGCTGTTTAGTTTAATTTTGAACTAACTAGCGTCAAATAATTCAAAACAGAGGGAGTACTCTGTCTTTATCTTTTGTTACATGGAATATCAACGGGCGTTATTTATGTCCAGATCGACTACACATGTTCTCCAATGAGATTATTGCATATGTAAACCTATGATACGTAGATCTCCCGTGCTTGCAAGATTAACCTTCTTTTCAAATTGTGAGTGGATTTTGGAGGCATGAGGCAAATCGCCCCCTGTGGTGTGTTGGACTGTTAACCGTCAGATCATCAGTAGAATTGAACCAATCTCCACCTTCTCCTAGTGATTTGATGGCTACGAGGATGATCATTTTCCCATGTACACTACAGTCACTGTCCTTGAAGTGACTTAGGAAGATGCGGGTGAGACTATGTGCTCGATCTTGTGAATAAGCAAAGAAAAAGACATTTTTTTATCAAGAAAAAGGCAAAATTTAGGGACAGATTACATGGTTGATTGTCGACTTCTTTAGTTGTCAACTCAGTCGGGCTCGAGTGAGCTTGTCTTCTTAAGATTGAGTTTGATAAAAACTCAAGTCTGCCTCGAGTCAAGCAATTAGATCCATTCAGTACTGTAGTTAATCTCAAACTTGTCTCGTTTATAATTTGGGTTCTTAAATTATTCTTGTAAGGCAACAATTTAAATTTAAACTAGAGTCGTTGTCCTAACAATAACAAGTGTCTTTGTGCACGAACAAACTTAACTGCTCAAAATTTTGGTTCATTTTATCCTGGATTTCCCACACAGAGTTAGGCAAACAAGCACATTTGGAACCTGGGGGTGCATAAACGAATAATGATGGGATAACCCTTACCACATGCTATTCAATTAAGAACCGTACAATAATTTTGTGAAGGCTACATGGATGGGAGAAGGAGGTAACATCAATTGTCTCGTTCTAACAATTTTTGAGCCCCATTTCACAGTGATCGACGTACCGGGTCCATGGTCCCGGATACGAGCACTCATGCCAAAAAAAAAACACAACCTCATGGGCTCACGAGTCACGGCTTGGACCGCTGTACTCATGTGGTCTGTCTCATTATCTACAACGATCCAAGCATCATAGCCTAGTACCGTGATCAAGGACCAGCTACATGCAGCAGACATCATTTCACGAAGCCTCTACATGATTGTTAGTAGTATTCTAGAACCATGGCCCTTGGCAACCGTTTCAGGGAGCAGCTTGTTCTATACGTACTACTACATCAACTTGAGCGACCGGCCAGCAGACACGAGCTGCTTGCTGAACAGAGTTTGGGGATCCATGGTTGATTTCGCTCGATCCCGTCATGATTCCGAGGAAGGCTTTGCCATGGCGACATTAAGCGCGGAACAACAGAGAGTTAAGACTTAAGACATGGCCGAGCAAGAACAGTGGCGCCGCACTGCTGGTCCTTGGACTATGAGGCCGTGCGAAACTGGCTCCATTTTGTGTACTGCTTGGCTCTGTACGTACGTTCTGCCAACCGAATGCTGCCATGCTGGATCAACTGGTTTCACATTTTCGTTACTCTCGCCAGGCACTCAAAGCTTAGCCAAATTGTCTAACAGCGACCCGTTCTCATCTAACGAAACTGTTACAGAGTCAGACGCTAGAGCTAACGTTCCGTGATGAATGTTTCTTCAGGATTCAGAGGACCCCTACGGTCAAACGAGATGACTAGCACACCATTCTTCGAATTTCAGTCTCGTTCCATATGGTTCCTTTGCTGCTTAAACACGTCAGTTTTACACAACAGTGACAGTGCAACAAGACCCAAACCAACTGAAACAAACCAAATAGAGAAGAAATATCACTCAATGAAAGCATCAGTTATAGTAGGCAACAACCTGGACAAGTCACGAACCCATGACACACAAAGTTTACAGATCCGGGCGCGAGGAGGCCCTCGATGGGGCCGGCGTAACCATTGCTAGCTAGTGTCGAGTAGAGGGAGTCCTTCGAAAGCCCAGTACGTGTCTAGTAGAGTGACTCAACTGTTTTGTTGAGCTCTTCGAGCTTCTTCATTCGCATCCTCTCGCTTTCGCTCACCAGCTGCATCAAAAATACGCCCAGCGATGCAGAGCAAAAGCAGGCTCAGTTTTTCAGATGATGAAGGATCAGTAGCTGATTACAGTGATCCACGGGTTTTTACGTAGTAGAAAAGATGAGTGCTGCTCACCTCGATTAGTCTGTTGACTAGCAGAGCTTTCTCTTTGCTCTTCTCGTTATACGCCTCGAGGACCTCTTTGTATTCCTTCTCCTTTTCACAGTCCAAATCAGGCAAATAAATGCACATGTCAACTTACAGATTCCTTGAAACACAAACGTATCGAGACTCGAATCGTTCAGAGATATCGATCTCCAATGTATCAGCTCATGTGTGCGTTTACCTTTTTGACACAGGTCTTGCCGAGAGGCTTGAGCTGACGGTTCACCGTATCGATCCGCTTTCGTATGGACTCCACCTCTTTCCTCGTTGGGTCCGCCATGGCTTCCAGCTCCTACAGGCATAACTTATGGGGTTATTTCTGTGCTGGACCTAGCAGCTGTGTACCATAAGGTTCGGCACGGTCTGGGCATGCTGATGCCGTGCAAACGGACACGCCGTACGTGTCAGGAGGAGGATCGGGAGGAGAGGGCAGCAACAACAGGGACTGAGGCACGGTACCTGCCTGACGAAGGCGAGGCGCTTGGACTCCTCCTCGACGCGTCCGAGGTGCGCGAACACCTTCTCCCGGACCTCCATCTTCCGCCTCTCGATCTGCTCCTCCTTGGCCTTGAACACCGACAGCGCCGACCGCGACGACGCCTCGCCTTCCTCCTCCTCCTCGGCGCCGGCGCCGAGCGACGACGACGGGTGCTTCACCCGCAGCACCATCTGATGCATCGGCTGCTCCGAGCCGCCCTGCAACCCCCCTTGCATCCTCCTACCGTCCGGCCGGGGGCTGGGCCGTGCCTGTCCTCTCTTCCTTCTCTTCCCCGCTTCCCGCCACTTATAGCTCAAGCCGCCCGTATGCCTTACGCTGCCATCGCGCCTGTTGCTCTTCAGCATGCTGGGTGTCGAAGCAACGTGCACAGTGACCAGTGAGACTGAAGACAAGGGAGAACTAGAACAGAAAATAGCGGCATCGTCATTTCGATTCCGTTTGACGTGCATGTGATGAGCGTGCGCCGGCGCACGGTTGCTGCTTCTGTCAGAGACCACCGTCCGGCATCGGATCGTACTGCTACTGCAAGCTTGTTGTTCGTGAGTCGATGTCAGAGGTCTCGAGTACAAGTACGTGGCCGATCGCCCGAGAGCTGTGCCGTTGAAGCGACTCCGGTGAGCCGGCTCTTTCCGCGAGTTGGTGTGCCCGCATCTCGTCGCGTTTAGCCATCGCAGGGCGCCGTCCTGTCGCGACCTTTTGCGGTCCCGTTGTCCACGGGCTGACGGGGACGGCGCGCCTGCACCAACGGGAGACAAGGGAGAGCAACGGGATGACTGACGTGCGGGGTCGGTCGGCCTGATGGGAGAGGCCGAGAAGAGTAGCTGCCAAGGCAGAGCAGATCAGAGCAGGGGTTAACACAGCAGCGGGGGTGGGCTGGGTGCATATCCTCTGCAGTACTGAACATGCAGTGACATGTGGACCCATGTAGCCCACGGGCTCACATGTCAGTGACTGCTACTGTTATCCTTGTGGTAGCGTTTCAAATTAAAGATCGGCAGAACTATAAGGTCGGCACTACAATGGGGAATCACAAACTATGCTGTCGATTCAGAGATATATTACTGACACAGCTCCCATCTTCTGTTCAAGTAGGAGTTTACCCACGAGAGTAAGAGGCCACGTGAAAACGGGAGTGTGCGTAAGGAACTGAAGGCAGGGAGCGTTTGCACTCCATATCAGCATCCAAGGCGACCCAGAACAACAGAAAGTGCCCCCCCAACCAAATAGGTCACCAAGAACTGAAGAGTGCACACCACCTTTCTTTTTCTAAAAGAGATGAACAGAACAGGGACGGCAGGGTAGCTCCGCTTAGGCTAATTAAAGTTCATCAGTTGATGAAACAAGGTGCATAATACAAATTACCATTCGACATGAAGCTTTTACAGAACGTAGCCACTTCAAATACAGCTGCTCCAGGTGGAGTATATTTATCATGTAGAGAGGAAATCGGAATGGAGTCGGTAGCATGGGTGTTTATTAGTTACTCTCCTGATGCAGATAGGCCTTGCTCCAGCTTCTTCTTGGAGACTGGACTCTTCTTCTTAGGACGTGTGGAATCTACGGAACACCAGTCTTGGAGAGGAAGCTGGAGGGTGCGCGGGCCGTGTGGCGGGGAGCTCGAGGGCCACGAGGTGGCGAGGCGGGAGACGATCTCGAACGGCGCATCCTTCGTTTTGCCGGCGGCGGACTACAACAGTAGCTTGGGGCCTCCAGACCGCACTACTCCGCGGTCCAAGTGTGACGAATGTTTGTGGGCTTCCCCGCGAAAGTAAAAGAATAGTCGTGGGCCTGGGATTGCATATAGTAATTAGGCCGTACAAATGAGGTATGGACTCCGCTACGGTGAGACGGAGACCAGGCTTTTCAAGGGAGTAATAGTGTGTGTCGTACGCTCCTGGACTCCTACTTTCTTATTTGTTTCGGGTTGGTTATTTATATTTCATGAAAAGTGAGCGAGGACTCCTATAAGTAACTGACCGTTTTGATTCATTAGACCAATTAGATGAACTTAATAGATCTTTAAGGAAGCTCCAAATGACTATAGATCGAATCTATCTTATTTTTCTTAGGATCAATATCAATGGTCAAATAAACGGTAAAAACAAGTATGAAGCCATGCCGTGTTAATATGTATTCCCTCGGTTCTCAAACTGATGTTGTTGGACAATAAATCTATCTCATAATTGACATAAAATTACTGTTCTAACAACATAATTTAAAAATAGAGAGAGTATCGTAGTTGATTGAGCACGATCACTAAACCGTTGTGACCTCAAACTACGTCCAACCCAGTCATCCCGAGCCGCCACTATCAAAGACTAGACCATCCCCGTGCGAATCCAGTCCGTCCGTATTGATATCCACGGCCACACCACATCAAGGCGGGGGGGGGGGGGGGTGCAACACCATTCATTCACAGGTACAAAATTGGATGTACGTACATCAGTTGATCCATACGGCAGCTAGCTTGAATACCGGTTGTCCGCGGTAGGACGACTCTGTCACACGTACCTCTTACCAGCGCGATCCATGGATGGTACCATCTGCAAGAACAGCCATGATCTAGGTCTAGAAAGGTGGACGCTACCAGGGACGACGGACCGTTCGTCCGGCAGGGTGGGGCGGCCGCCGGCCCCAGGTATCGACGGGCGCAAGCATATTCTTCCTTTCCCCTGTCTCTCACCGGCGACCAGCTTGATCATCTTTCACGGCTGTAAAGAGGCTGACATTACGTTAACGCCACTAGGACCGAAGCATGTAAAAAGTGGCAGACGCCAGTCGCTAGAAATTCACCAAAAAAAAATAGAAAAGGGCACGTGGCACTGGGCCTATCACCGCCGGCACCGCCCGCGCAGCGGCTTGCCGCACCGACGACGCAGATCTCGCCCCCTTCCTGCTCGAACGCCACGTGCGCCATCGTCGTCGTTGTCGTTGTCGTGTGTGTTATAGGTAGGGTGCGCCGCCGTGGGCGAAGGAAGGCTGCGCTGACGAGGACGCCGTCGTGCCTGAGGGGCCCCCGCACCGCCGGGTGTGAGGGAGGTCGCGCCGCCGAGGGGGCCGCGCCGCGCGAGGGAGGCCATGGCGCCGGATCTGCTCGGAGGACCCGCTCGTCGCCGGGGGAGACCATGCCACCGGGTCTGCACGGACGACCCGCTCGTCGCCGAGGGAGGCCATGCCGCCAGATCTGCACGGAGAACCCGCTCGTCGCCGAGGAGGCCATGCCGCCGGATCTGCACGGAGGACCCGCCCGTCGCCTCGTCCGTGGCGCTGTATGCGTCGAGGATCCCCGCCGCGCCAGACGTCGCCCTAACCCTCCCGTCGAGTGAGAGCATCGAGCGGGGCTGGGGACGCGGCCGGCGGTCGGGAAGACAAACATAGAGCGGGGATGGGGAGAGAGGTCCACGTGGGAGCTCGCCGCCGTTGTTGCCGAGAGTGGAGCCATGGAGGGGAGGGAGCGGCGTTTGGATGTTGGAGAGAACCAAGCGAGGTGGGAAATAGAAGATAGGCCGGCCTGCCGGGCGGCGGGGTGAGAGAAGAGTAGGGTTTTAAGTAATATATACAAGACTGTGGGTATATGGGTCGTACGTCGGGTTATAAGATGGGACGACTAAGCCGATTTTTAGCTACTATCGTTGATACGTACCAATTACTGTAAGATGGGACTATTAGCATGTGATATTAAAGCTTTAGCCACATAATGCTTCAGCATTCCTCAAGAACAAGCGTCACATGGGCTCCCATATCCCAACAGTTCTCGTTGCTTGCTGATACATAGACAACTCTAAAGATACTGTGAATCAAACGGCCAGACGAACTACCTGCATCCATCCATCTCGATCGTGGCCATCACTCGAGCGATCAGAGAAATCAAACGACTGTTGATCACAGCAAAGCAGTAATGTAACAGAACACTGTTCCTGACAAACGCATAAAGATAACAGTCTCAGAGAATTTATTGACGCGCATACACGATAGCTAGGATCGACACCCAAATAAAGCAACAGCTAGCATAGCCTTTTTCTTGAGCAGGAGCAATAGCATAGTACTAGTCGTCACCCGGAACACACGCCACGCGCCACAGGCGTTGCCTGCTAGTTATCGTACTAGTGATCGAAGTCCAGATCGAATACCGCGTGCCCCAGCTGCAGGATGTTGCACTGTGGGTAGTGTTGCTGGAAAGCTAGTAGGCCGGGCGGCTCTTGCACTCGTGCTATATTTGATGTGCTGCCACCTGACGCTCGCTGGCTCTGGGGCAAGCCAGTGCTGTTACCAGATGACGGGTTGAGAGGGAAGCCTTGCTGCACGTTCTTCGGCTGAGGGGCGCGTCCTTGCTGGTGCTCATGCTGCTTCGTCATCGGTGCCTTGCCCTTGGGATCCACCGGTTCTGTCACCGCCACCACCTCTCCAAGGCCCATGCTCCGGTGGTGGTCGTGTTCCTTGGATGCACTCCCTAGTTCTTGTGTTCCTCCCAACAACACGTCTCCAGTGCCCATGTTCGTGCTGCTGTTTCCTTCTGTTGAGATTTTATATATTGGAAGGAAATTATGACTGCGCGTGTTACGAGAATCAACAAGCTATCTAGGCTAATCAGTTAGTAAGAGCGCACATGCATTCAAATATAATCCAGTCTCACGTGCATGTACCCTACTGCTCCTTCGGTTCCAAAAGGTACGGTCTCCATTTGCACTTGGCACATTAATTTCTATTTATAACATAATATTTATTGCAGCAGAACTATTGTGTGGTCAGACGATCGAAAGTATTTCCTATTATGAATCAAAACAAAGCTTTCTCGGTTATCAAATACTCTATCCGTTTCAAATTTTTTGACGTGAATTAGTTTAAAATTGAACTAACCAGCATCAAATATTATAAAACAGAGAGAGTATTATGGAGTTTGAATATTGCATGCTGCGTTTGCGGCTTATAGCAAATGGAATAGAGTATGTGTACACATGGCATATCACTTACTGTTGTCTTTAGAAGATGCTGATCTTTTCGCATGAGCCGCCCTTTTCTTGAGCTGCACATCAGTGCCCGACGGCTTGGGCTTCCTACGACGGCGATTGTGGTCTGCAAGGCGCTGCCTGCAGCTCTTCTTCGTGTCGTCGAACTCATCAACTTCATGGAATCTGAACGATAAAGTTGGAGCAACAAGACAGAAAATGAGAGGATGATATCAAACACCAAGGTTATAATATATAAGACGCTTTTGACGAAAAAACTTGGATGTAACGTATATATACGTCATTCATGCAAAGAGCATCAGCTAACTAGGCGTTTCATATGAAACTACATGTGCACATAAAGTATAGTAAATTAGTTCATGACGGAGGACTCATTACGAAGAGATCGAACTTATTTATTGCAAAAAAAAATTATCGCAAAACCAGAAACGCTTTCCAGCCAGGGACCAATATGTTGTCCTCGTTTCGCTTATGGTATATATCCAGAATATGGCAAGCTTTTGCATTACATCAGTTTATGGAATGTTTTTTTTTTGCTATGGACCGGATCGAAAACCTTGCGTCTTGCAGACGACCCATATATATGGTGTTTCTCTCATTAATATGCAGACGCATTCTGCAAGATATCCTGTTTACCCTTAAAAGCATTGCAAGATTTCACGCCTGTCATTGGATCGGGAATCGATGGTACAATGCCCAGAGGCATTCATCACAGGATTGATGGAAATATAATTAAATGGCCAATGGATTGTTACCACTAGCCACATGCATGCAGGAGAGAAAAGAATGAAAGGCTCATTATTACAAATTATGCATCAGCACAAACACATTTTTGTTTTTGAATTTTAAGAGGCCAATACATTACACATGTATACAAAGATCATACCGTTTGAAATAACCAGTATTGAGCAAGAGGAAAGGAGCAGAAGTCAAGTAAATTAATGCAACTTAAGAAAACAAGCCAACTAAGAAGACGATGGCTACAAACGGCATCAAATTAACATTAATTAATTTTAGTGCGATAGATGTATATAAAAATGCAGCTTTCAAAAATATGTAGAGTACAAATAATATTTAACTTGAAACTTGGTTTAGCATAACTCTACCTTTATTTTTACGTTTATGCCCATATTGTGGATATATTACATTGTACAAACATTTCCTTTTTCTAAAGAAATCTTATACTAGGCATTACATGAAAAAAATGGGTGCCATATATGCATCATCTACTGCAAATGATATCACACTGAACCACGTCCTGAGAAGTTGGCTCTCTAGCAAATTCATCTGGAAGAAGTATATTTGTCTGTACGTCAAGCATTGGTATGACTATGACGTGGAAATATGCAACAAATACTGGGTTTCTCGTCTAAGATTCAACTGAAACTAATACTAACTAACATAAATAATTTAAAATCGAAGGGAGAAAATACTTGTCCAAAATGCTTACTGATAAGTCGTATTCTAGAAGAACTGAACGAGAATTTAAGATTACGATATGCACCTGATGATTTTAGGAATGCATATATCACCAATTCCCCTATCATGCATACGTACGAACAAAATTTGTTTGACCTATAAAATGTAATTTAGGAGTCAACCTGACGGATCAATTGGTATCCACACTAACCTGCTGCACTGCTGGCAGAACCTCTGGGGCATGATCGCTCTGGCTGTGATGACGACCGGCGCCTTGGAGTGGTGCTCGCACACTCTGTGCCGCCGGTGATATCGCTTAGCCTTGGAGAGATCGGCCGTGCAGCCATCCACCTGGCAACGCGGCGGATGGTGCCCGTACGCGTACCCGCCTCTTGGGGGAAAGTAGTAGGGCTGGTAGCCGCTGTAGTTGAGGCTGTTGAGCCCCAGCTGCGCATATGGGAAGCTCGCCATGTTCTCGTCGAGCAAGGTGGGGAAGTAGTACTCCTGCGATGATGATGGTAGGAAGTTGCTCTGGGAGAAATGGCTGTAGGGGTTGCCGGCGGCGAGGTAGTGCGATGCGGAGGGGTAGAACTGGAGGATGTCACGATCATGGCCATAACGCGACGAGGTGTAGTCGGTGGCGGCGCTGGAACCAGGGGCAAGGAGAGTTGGGACGTTGACCTCAATGTTGTCGCTGCTGCCGAGCTGCTCGGACCTCAGGAAGCTGCTGCTTGCCAGCTGGTCCATGACTGGAAGGAAGAGAGACGGTGTAGGAGGAAGCGGAACAGGGTTACCGGGAGCGACGACATACGGGAGCTCGCCGCCGCAATAGCTTGCATCGTCTTCGTTCATCATCATCTTCCGGGCCGTCCTCAATTCCAGCTGTTGCCTTATGATCTTCGGCACTCGACACACACGGAAATAGGGAACTAGTTAGGATTTAGGGACGGAAGAGAGAGGACGCAGCGAGCACGCTCTTCAGTACGTGTCAGCGAGCCCTCTCGCTAGCTCGGGGAGCGCTGGTGGGCTATAGGATGGCTGGGGGATAGCTCGAGTTCTTGGGGAGTGATGGCGATGCCTCGGAGTTTTTGCTTACCGTGCTTCTAGGGTTTCGCCAGTCTGGTTCAGGTAGAGCGACCCATCTTAACCGGAGTTAGGTGGTTGTTTATAGCAGAAAGTCCATTTTACTCTCCACAAGTATGTCCGAGTCCACATAACCCACCTAACTCTTAAATCGCTTATTTAACCCTCACAGTTCTCAAAACCGACTTACTCTTCATCTTTAACCTAAACTTTTTTACCTACATAGACAATGGTTTAGGTTAGTGTCTAAAAACAAAAATGATTTAGGTTCTGAGGATTTCTAGAGCTAAATAAATAATTTAATATCTAAGAGGGGTATGTGAACCCGGATCATACTTTGAGTAAAGTATATTTTCTTCTTGTTTATACATGTTTTACCACTGGCCTTTAATTTTGGTTTCATTACGATGTGCTATGTCTAACAGCCACCGTCTCTTTTCTCACATGACCGTTTTTCTCCTCTCTTTTCACGTCCTCCTCTTAGATTATGGGGAAAATCTGACTGTGACTTCTCTGTTGTGAGGCCTGACCTGATTGGCTCCACGAGTCTCTTTTCTCACATGATCCATAGGCTTGGCGGGAAGGTCTCGAGCACTACAGAAAACAGGGCAACATACGACAGCATATATAACATACGACGGCTAGCTGTCGTATATAAACTTACATACGACGGTCAGCAGAGGCTGTCGTATATAAGTTTATATACGACAGTACAGCCGTCGTTTAGTATATGACTGTCGTATATAACTGTTATATACGACAACCAACCCTAGCCTGTCGTATATAGCAGTTATATACGACAGCCAAACCGAGGCTGTCGTAAATAAGACTTATTTACGACGGCCCATGGTGTGGCCGTCGTAAATAAGGCTTATATACCCGCGGGCCCGGGTCGGCGCGGGCATTCACACCCACGCCGACCCGAGCTCGAGCAGCCCTAAACGCACCGGCCGCCGCCCACCGCCGCTCGCCCGCCGCCGCCAGCCGCCGCCCGGCCGCCAGCCGCCGCCCCGGCCGCCCCCCCCGGCCGCCCCCGCCAGCTGGCCGGCGCCCGGCCGCCGCCCCGGCCGCCCCAGCGGCCGCAGCCCCGGGGAACTACGCATGTGTGCATGTTAGTGTCCCTTGGTTACAGGGACGAACTGAAGATTACCGAGCCCTTTGCAGTTATTGGGCTAGCGATGAGTTCATCGTTAAGTCCAAGAAGGCTCGAGATGCCAGAGGGAGCTCAGGGAAGCACGGTATGGGCGTCCAAGGTTTTGTGCGAATGGTTAAACAGATGGTAAGTTTCTTGGTAGTTTTTATTATATTCATAATGTAGTATTGTTCGTACTAACATATGTTCACAAGAAAAGGAGACTGCGTGCGACCGAGTGCTACTGCGGTCTATAGGAGAGGTCACGCTGACCCTTCTCAGTTGAAGCAGTGTAGTCAGTATGCAGCGGAGCGCCTGTTAAGTTTCATGACCTCTGAAATTATTTGACACTATATATGTTGTTGAACTTACACAATTTCATTGTTTTTCAAACTAGGTATGGGCAAGAGGCTGTGAGGATACACGGCGAAGGGTTCGATTGGGAAAACTCCCCGAACATCGACCTTCAAGCCGCATATGCAAGCGGAGGTGGAAAAGCACACGGAAGGTGAATTCATTTACTTTCATTGTTTTTAATTCAAGATTATTTAATTTTACCTTGAATTGATTCGTTTTTTTAGACTTGCCATATTCTCTAGAGTCGTCAACTCTAGGGAGACACAACCTGCGAGAGGCAGCTCCTCGCAGTCTTCAGCTGCAGGCTCCTCCAGCCGCCGTGTCACCGAGAGAGATCTCGAAGTCATGGCGCTTCGGGAGAGCTTGGCTCGGCAGGAGAAGGCCTTGGCGAGAGAGCGAGAGAACAACAGGGCTGCCATGGCATACCATGCGTCCTATATGGCACAGATGCAAGCGGCAATGGAAGTAAAAAACATACAATTATAATTTAATTACATTGCATTTCAATTAGTTTTGTAAATTGTAATGTTTGAAATGACAGTCGCTAGCTCGACAGCAAGGGCAACAAATCCAGATACCGTTGTGGCAGCCACCTCCGTTCGTGCTGGAGTCGTTGCCACCACAGGAGCAGTTTCCTGGAGTACGGGTATAAAAAGAAAGCTACATTAAGTGGAAGCCCCAACCGCTAAGAATCCTAATGAACCTAGAAAAATAATTGTAAACTTGTACATATGTCACTGTGTTTCGCAGGGATCAGGGACGGAGGCTCAAACTCCATCGCCACAGCTAAGGGCGCCAGGTTCGTCGTGGCAGGATGACTTCTTCGCTCCCGGAGGTAGTGGAGGGGCTAGTAATCAATAGATTTGCGATTTGTTTTTATTTGTGTGGATGTCAGACTTCGTGATTGTCGATGTGTACTATTGCACTTTGTTGTGAATTTATATATCAAACTGTTTTGTTGTTGTCTATTGATTTGGATGTGTAGCTGGCCATCGAGCCTGGTTAGCCATTTTCTGTTTTTTTTAAAAAATGGAAAAGCTTATATACGATGACCTGTATAGTTTATATACAACGGCCGCTATACAGGGCCGTCATAAATAAGACTAAATTATATACGACGGCTGGGCCAGACTATCGTATATAAGCTCTTATATACGACAGCCAGGGTCCAACAGCTGTCGTATATAAGCCCTTATATACGATAGCCAGGGCCTAGCCGTCGTATATAAAGGCCCTGACCCACTGGGCCAAGTCTACAAAACGGGCCGTTGTATATAAGTGGCCGTCGTATATATACTGTTATAGACGACGGTGCCGTCGTATATAACTATATATACGACAAAATATATACGACGGCCACAAACCGTCGTATATAAACAACTGTCGTCGTATATAAACTATATACGACGGCTTCTGCTTTATATACGACGATTTTAGCCGTCGTATGCTGACGGGAATCCTGTAGTGCAGGTACACGCGCCAGAGAGATTTTTTTTCCAGATTTACCATCAAACTTTACACGCCTCACAATATTTTTCATTCCATTCACATGTCTTTCAGAACTAGCTACTGAATTACAAATTTTGCTTCAGAATGGGCCGTTCCCATATGCTTCATTTTTATGGCTGGCCAAAATGCCCTTTGGCCACAGTTCCTCGCCTTACCATCCTCCTAACCTCACGCCGTTCCTCAGCTGGCCATCCTCCTTCATTGATCGCCCTTGCAGCAGCCCCACAAACAGAACACCGCTCCATCCCCTTCCGCCTCGCTAAAAAAACCGATCTATATTTACGACAGGTTTTTTGTTATTTACGACGTTTTTTTGTTATTTACGACGGTTTATGGCCATTTGAATTAATTGGTCGTAATAATATTAATTACGACGGTCACCATCGTAAATAACTTATTCACGACGGTTGTTCCCAGCCTTCGGCCAGGCCCGTGCCACGGGGCGACCTAGGCACCTAACTTACGACGGCTTGGACCACAGGCCGTCGCCAGTAAAGTAGGTTTACATACGACGGCCTCATCCACTAGTCATTGTTAGTAAAGTAGGTTTACTTACGGCGGCCTGATCCACTAGCTGTCGTAAATAAAGTTTTTATTTTTATTTTAAAAAGAAGATGACTACTACTAGCACGATGGCCAGCTCACAGAACAGTTATACACACATACATACACACCCATTAGCATATATTCATCCAAAATATAAAACAAGGAGGGGCTAAACACTATCCCCTCCACTCGCTCCGGAGCCGAAGAATCCGTCTCCGCGCCCTCCTCCCGGTGCCAGCAGCTGTTACGGTGAAGCTTGAGCCTCCGCCGTCGATCCCTGCAATGCAAATAAATAGTTAGAGGAAGTTTGAACTTCCAAATCACTCTCACTTTATCCCTCCCCCTCTCTCTACCACTCCCTCTCTCTCTCTCACTCCCCCTCTCTCTAACACTTTGTCTCTCTCTCTCCCTCCCTCCCCTCTCACTCTCACTCCCTCTCCCTCTTCCTCCCCGACACTCTCACTTTCTCCCCCGCCCTCTCCCTCCTCTCTCTACCACTCCCTTTCACTCTCACCCCCTTCCTCTCCCCCCTCACTCTCACTCTAACTCTCTCCCCTCTACCACACTGAGTTTTTCTTAGATTAGAAAATAGCAAATAAAAACACATTACCTGGATATCTGAATGTCCATGTGCTGGGGACACCTGTGGCGGGACCAACTCCAACGAGCGACACACAGGGATCGTGATCTGATGCCCAGTCTATCGAGTTAAGACCTGTAATTACATAGAACATAGATAGAATGAAATGATATGAATTTAAATTAAATTACTTACCTCCATCACCGCCTACATATGAGCCATGTAGTTTGCCATATAAGCGGTCTCTTGCTCCTGTGCGATCTGGGGTATCTCTCTCTCTAGAGCTCCTCTCTCTCCCTTCGTATCTCGTCTCTCTGCCTCTGGAGTTATATCTCTGTGTAGGAGAGACGATGATTTTTCTAGCCCACGGAGGAACTCTCGGTCGATGGAGTGAGGATCGAAGGTCTCGCTACTCTCGAGTCCACAACTCTATAAAATATGACAAACCTACAAAAAAATAAAATAATAATAATCAAAAGAAGTAATATTGTAAAGAAACAAATAAAATGATCAACTAACCGTCCATGTGCCTTCCCGCCTCCGCTAGCGTACACGGCTTAAGGGTCGATTGACACATTTTTCCAATTGTACCCTTCCCATTTATCCTCATGGCCTCCTGGCCATACTTTTCCTAAAAGCAGTAAAATTGCATATTAGTAATAACAATAGTATTAGTAAGAATTAAATTGATGAGTTTTGATAACTTATCAGTCAAACGGCCGCAACCTGACTGCACTGCCTAGTCTGAGATGGGTCCTTATGACCCCGCTTCCATACTTGAGTGGCGGTCGGTATCTGACCGGTCTCGCGCTCCTGTAGATATATGTTAGTATGCTAATTATATTATAAAGACATACAATAAAGAGTTATTACTCTTACCATGTATTTAGCCAAACGCAAATGGTCATCGGGGCCATAGGAGTGCTGCCTATCGGAACCTCTGCATCCACGAGCCCTCCTGGAATTAGCGATGAAAGCATCGCTAGCCCACATCTGGCAGGGAGCTCGGTATGCTTCGGGTCAACCCTCTAGGCAGGAAATAATGATATGCACAATTTTATTATGTCATTGAAATACCATTTATATAACTAAGTAGTGAAATATTTGAACGCAAACAACTTACCTCTGCATAAAACATCAGGGTTACGTTGTTGAAATCTCGTCCGGATTCAGACCCACGTCATGACCGAGGCTTTTCAAAAATGGACAATTTCGAACCTACCCGGCTCACATGCGTAAAGCATGTGAGACGGACCGGTTCGAAGCCAGTGATGCATATTCTAAATGTTTACGTTACTCATTTATTTTTAAGTCATTTATGAGAGAGGGAGAGAGTAAAGAATGAAAGAAAGAGAGAGGGGAAAGAATAAGGGTGACCATCAACACCTGGGTCTGTGTCCATGCGACACGACGTCATGGGGGTGAGCCGCATGGGGAGGGAGGAGGAGAGGGTGGCGCGGCAGCCAGTGGCACGATGGAGAGGGTGACGCGACAGTGGGAGGAGGGAAGAGGAGAGGGTGGCACGACGGTATGGGGAGGGAGGAGTTGAGGGCGGCACGATGGCGTGGGAATGGAGGTGGAGAGGATGGCACGGCAGAGTGGGGAACGCGGATTAGCGTCCGAGCAGGGGGTGTGAGTAGCGGCGACGCGGGTCGGGGCCACGGTGGCCGAGGGGTAGTCCTAGTTATATAGCGCATACGACGGAGTATATATGTAACTGTCATCAATTAAATAATTATACAATCAATCAATTAAAAAACTAATCAATCAATGAATCAATTAAGCATGCGCGAACATTAAACTACTAAATAAATAAGATGGACTAATACAAAATTTAATCCTCTAATTAAATAATTATAACTAATAGACAATTAATTCATCTAACCAATTAATTGATTAATTAACTAATAGACTAGTAAACAATTTAATTAAATAATTAAATTACTAAACTAATTAATAAAGTAAGTAATATAACTAACCAAATAACTAACTAATTAAACAACTAAATAATCAAGAAGATTAATCAAGTAACCAAATTATAAAGAAATACTAAATTAACTTAATAATAAACTAAACCAAAATGAAGTAACTAAATTAAGTAAAAAATAACTTATTAACAAAATTAACTAATAATGTTACTAAATTAAGTAACAAATGAACTAATTAACTAATTTATACAACTAATAAAAAAATAATATAAACTTACCTCGAAGTGGCGGCGAGCGCGGGGCGCGCTCGGGGCCGAGCGGCTGCGGGAGCGGGGTCGGGCGGCGGTGGCGTCGGGTGCGGCTCCGGGTGCAGGCGCGGGGCCGAGCAGCGTCGGTCGGGCCATATGGCGGTGGCGCGGGGCAGGGCGGCGGCGAGTGCGGACGGAGGCGGCGAGCATCGGCGGAGGCGGTGCGGATATAACCCCTAATTTACGACGGCCATAGTGTAGCTGTCATAAATAACACTTATGTTATGGCCATCGTAAATAAGGTGTTAGTTATGGCGGTCAACCCTTAGCCGTCGTAAATAGTATTATTTATGACAGCTGGTTTTGGCAGTCGTAAATAATATTATTTACGACTGTCAACCCTAAAACCGTTATAAATAGCTAGAGTATGTAGTGAATACTTTAATCCGGCTCACACGTGCATGTTCATATATCCATTTCTACGCTCCGTCATGGTAAACCCAGATATATGATTTGACCTCATTTTCATATTGTTTCAAGGGGTTCTTTATTTCTTTCACAAGATCAAGCAATTTCAACCTCATTGTGATCATAATCTGTAGAAACATGTGGACAAACCAGAATTTGCAAAATATAATGAATGTTAGTACTTATAACTCTCTAATTCCACGTATCTCGCTACCGCCAAATTTCTGTTGCCAACACAGATGTGTTTGTCCGCCTTATTCTTTATTTTTCTTGGAAAAGGCCAATATCCGGCGGTCAATGATGAGGTGAAGAACAAAAATATATATACAATATGTACATTACAGAGCCGCAGCATAAATACTAATTACTCACACCATGCTACACACCTGCTACACACCATAAATTGTGCTCATCTTTTATTATAGAGACTAAATTTTCTATCATTTTGCTCCATGGTGCAGAGAGAATAAATAAACGTCCAGATGACCCATATATGACTAACATAACCAGTCGTCATACTCTTTAATTGTCAAATGAAGAGGATTAAGTGATCTTTGGTCTAAGATGAACATTTTTGCCAGATCATTACCGCATATTTAACACGTACTTAATAAAAAGCATTAGTACCTCCAACGTACTCAATGTTGCCACCGGCTAGCTAGTTATTTCTCCACCTACCTAGTATATATGCTAGGGAAAGGCTTCTATTCTCTCTGCACGTTTATTTATTCTCACCCTAACAAATAGTGACGAATATTTGGATATTATTAAAACACCTACAAATAGGAACAAATGATTCTATGTTAAAGAAATAAAATAATAATAATATGAAATACTCCATGGTAAAATATAAATAATAATGATTTTATGTGCATGTGATTATTTATTCACGAGGCACAAAACCCATGGTCGGCGTTCGGTTAATGCGGTTAATTTGGCTATGTCAAGTGAAATTCCGGTTTTGAAGAATTGATAACCACATATGATCCAACAAAAAGTAATAACCACATAACTCAGTTGCGGTTAATTTGTTCCGGTTTTACGGTTAACAATATTTTAATGTGTAATATAATTTACTGGGCAAAAAGGATAATAAACACATAAAAATAGCAATAAATATATAAAAATGACATGTATGTTCTGGTGATGGTTGGAGATTATCAAAACTGGATTGTGCTACGATGAAAATTTCGATGGGGATGGAGATTAGTACTATCAAGTTTTATTTTTATGAGTTATGTGGTAGTGTAGGTTAAAATTTTAGTTAAATCTGTTTATTCGGCTAATACGGCATGGAAACTAAATAAAATCCGGCTAACCAAAATTCATAAAAACAAAAACCAAATTTAACTAAAATTTCTGGCTAACTGCATATTTCGATTAGGTACGGTGCTGTTCGGTTTTGTGATTTGCAGTTAACCGCTCGCACATCTACCAGAACCACTACTCTTTGTGCTTCTCTCCAGTGCAACTTTTTGTACACGGGATGTTTCATCACTTCCATGCTGCGGTCGGATTGGAGGCATACGACTTATGCAACAGAAATATTGCTACTACATTCTTGTACCCGGAGCATCACTATAACTTTCCGATTCTATGCTTGACGAAAGTCGCGAGCCATGCTCGAGCCGACGCACCACATCAACATTTGTCTATCAGTGTGGTCACAAGGACGTACGGATATTCGACTTTATCAAAAAAGGACGAGGATATATATTCGACGTTAATACGTTGAAGTTCAAGCCCATAAGAATTTGAAATATAGAAGTTTCCATTATTACACATCATTTTTAATCGAAGTTGTAAGTAGTAGATACCTTGTTCTATGAAGAAACCACCATGTTATTATTACATAAGGAGTTCAAGGTGTCAAAGCTGACAACAGACTGCTTCTTTTTTCTTTCTTCTCTCTATCGATCTCCAAACTCCTTTCCTCTGCGTGCATACGTAGACACTACACGACATGCATAGCATTGCATGAGATAATTATTATTTGTTTGTCGGCATCGCAGATTCAACATATAGCACACATATATTATTCTACGAGCCCAACAATCAACGTCGAATAGCTCTGGTTAACTTAATTTTTAAACAGATAATATATCGATACTTCCCAAAATATATAGCTCATCCCAATCGGCGTGGACGTCATCTATAGCAACGTATACATAAGACTTTTCGTTGAGCTACAAGACTAGTGATTCCTTTTCACCTTTCCTTCATGTAGGATTGTAGGCGGAAGGAATTATGTTAGAAGTTTCTAAAACTGTAGGAGGAAGATAGAAACTCATGCAGTATATAACAACAATTCCAGACAGATCAACCTCGTATATAAGAATACTATTATAAACATAGATAAATTTTGGAATACAAGAACGTTTGTGCTGCATGCATGCAAGGATCCGCGTATCCATCCGTACGTATCAACGTGCATACTACTGATGGGTCGTCACGCCTGACTTGCACTGACGCCATATTATATACGCTGCCGAAATTAAGCAAATGGACGGTTACCGTACGTTTTGCCGATCGAAGCACATTCCGATCATGATCGGGGCCGTTGTCCACCAGCATCTACGTACGTTTGAGTGCATAGGCAGCGACAGTCACATTAACACACTCCAGAGTCGGCTTGTATCCGAAACATACAGTATTAACATGCAGACGATCATCGATGATGCCCTCGATCATCAGCTGGTGTGTGTGTGTGTGTGAGAAGGCCAACAGTGCCGGTGTTTCGTCCAGCATGCAGTGCCAGAAAAGTTGGTGCACGGAGAAGAAATTAACTAGTGGAATTAAACTTGGTGCGCGCGGTGGCCATCACTGCATGTTCGTCAGAGATCGGTGCCCTGCATACGCGAGGTTCTTGGCGTTACGGACAACTTGTACTCCTACTTCATAACACACGAGACTCAGAGGGCAGGATCGGAGAGGCCGGAAGTTAATTACGCCAGTTCCAACGATCATGGCCGCGTCACTTAATTAGCTTAATGGTGCCATATGTCCCGTTCTGCACAGGACGCGAGAGAGAGAGAGAGAGAGAGAGAATTTGACTTTAGGAAACCCTTCTGCAGGCGATAATCCATAGCCAAGCATCACGGGACCCACGTTCACCCTCTCCCCCTCTCTCCAGTATCTCTGCGCCTCGTTCTAATTAGTGCATTACCAGACGACACACTCATCAGATATGCTGTGCCAAGCTAGGTCAACCGCGTGGTCGCTCCACACAGTGCCGGAGAGAGAAGTTGGTGGTGGTGCACGGCCGCACGGAGAAGAAACTAATTACCTAGCTAGTGGAAGAATTTAACTTGGTGCTGCAGCCACGCATCACCGTAACGCACAGCAGGCAGGAGATCAATGATGCTATTAATAACCCAAAGCCAGGCATGCATGCATCACCGTCGTCTCGCAGTCTCAGCTTAACGGCCGGCGATCGAGCCGCGCGCGTGCCTACGTACACCGTAAAGCTGCTGGAGCTCCACGTACGTACGGATGTTATTATCCATAAAAAATCTGGGCCCGACACACGTGCAGATTGTCTGATCGTATATGCCGCCGGTAACGGGGCGTGCAGTCCACATGCAACGTGTGCTTTACTATCAGAGTTATACCCGTACTAGTATAATATAAGACTACGTACTTGTAACTACTGGTACGCACGTAACCATTTTTCAAATCTCGTACTGCCACAAATTAAACCTGGCAAATCAACGGTTTATTACGAACGGTTAATTCGTGAGAGTTGTTGATTTTGGGGCAGATGCATGCCCACGTGACCATCGAAGATCTCCCATGTTAACATTTACTCGGTGCACGGCGACAGCAAAGTACAGCTGCGCATGGCCGCCTGCTCCTTTTTGTACTGTTCTCGACGAGCACCCGGCCGGGTGAGCAATAATGCTCCCAGAAGCTATTTTCTTCCGTCTACAAATTTGTATACGTCGAAATTAACGCGATCACTTATATACAGAAGTCATTAACATGCTTGCCTCGTCACAAAAATCACATTAGTACATTTGTTGTGAATTTTTTTTTGATTTTGCTCATCATCGCATTAGCATTTTAGTGCTAAATTAACCAATCCACATACGGACCGATCGAAGTAGATTGGAGTAAATATAATATGAACTAATTTATCTCCCCCCTCAATCCTTTCCAAATATATCGTATTATCAGAGGGGATTCTCCTCTATATATTCAATCTAGCTAGGCTGTCCAAAGACCAAAAGGTGCAGGTATGAGCAGATTTTGTGATGCCAATTAACGCACGCATGCACAGCAGCAGTAACTAAGGCGGATCATTCTGGCTGATCTTTCATCTTAATGCTGGATTTAATGACTCTCTTTTAATTCCGACTGGAGGGGATATATTATAATAACGTAGCATGCATGGCACGCGCGCGTTATGTATATTAAAAGGTACATGAACGTTGAAGCCCTGGCGATCCAAAAATTACTGTTGCACCATTTCTTCCATTCGACTATATAATACGCTTGCTCGATCGACACATCTATCTCACGGATCATGGAACCATACCCACATTAGTGTGCTCTCAAACCTATTAAGTTTCCTGCTAGGACGCATGCTCCCGCAAGGACAACGCTCAATTAGAGCGATCAACTTGGCATGTGCTATCTAGGGGCTGGAGTACTCTACCAACCTAAATGCATCCATGAATATTGGATGTACTGTACTCACTAATAAGTGCTCAGCTCGTAGGAAGTACTCCTGTTAATTAGAGATAAGTATGTCCTTTCGCTAGAACAAATTAACCACTGACTTGGTTACTCTATAAATATTTCATTTGAGTGACACTATATAAATTAATTGTGTAGGTGTTTATGAATATGAATCTTATTGTTGACTTTGTGTCAACAATATTATGTATCATGAGAACAATTTTTGTCAAAGAATTGCACAAGTGCTACAAAAAAATGTCTACCATTTTTAAACAAAATGTGTTCCATGAAGTACTTCTAAGACATTTTTTATTCTTGTTGTTTACTTTCTACCCCCTCTTTCAAAATAAGTTTATTTCTAGGTTTTGTCAAATCTATCTTTGACCAATAATTTCTATAAATTACAAACTTTAACAATATGACTCCTATATTTTCTACAATCACCATGAGAAATAATTTCATAATATATAGTTTACGTATTGTCAAAATTGAGCAAATTTACAAAAAAATATTGGTTAAATATGGGTTTGACCAAATCTAGAAATAACTTAGTTGGAAAGGAGTGGGTACGAATCTCCAACCTAGATTTATGAATAACTAGCCCACCATCACCATGTGCCTGCATTAGCTAGTAGTGTTTTATGGATAATAAAAGTTTGTTGGAAAATCCGAATGCATATATGAGACACAAAACCTAGAAAACTTTATCTCTTATAGCACACTAATGTAAAAACCATTTTTTTAGCGCTACTATTTACTGAACTGATTGACACCCGAAAATATGATTGAAACCTGCCACTATAATAGTGACACGAAGATGGGCCCCATTTAGAGCATGGTGGACGAGACACTGTCGTTAGCAACCATAATTTACAGTGACGACATTACTGACATCAGTGGTCCACCGTTAGTGTTTTTTATTTTCAGTGATGGGCATTGCTTACTTTAGTGTTCCGCCACTGATGTTTTCTATTTTCATCGTTGGTCTGCTAACGTAAGTGGTCCATCAGTACATCACTAAAAATCAACAAGGAACATTTAATGCTCAATTCTCTACACGAAATGTCCTCATCATAACTTGAATACATATAAGTACCGGTTCATAACAAGAACCGTAACATAAAATGTGATCATTAAAACCGGTTAAAAACTAGGACTGGTGCTAAAATGGTGCTTATCAGTACCGGTTACAATTCATAACAGGTTCTGGTAATTGGTATAACTATGAATCGATTGTGATACTCGACTTATCAATACCGGTTCATAACTAAAGCTGATTCTGCTACTCGACTTATCAGTACCGGTTCATAACCAGAATTGGTTTTGAAATCGATTTATCAATACCACTTCGTATCTTGAATTTGGTTCTGATATCTGACTTATCAGTATTGATTCACAACTGGAACCGATTTTTATAACTCTTATTAGAACTAGTTATAGAAACGCTATTGATAGTCCTTATTAGTATCAACACTGAATTTTTAGTAGTGGCTCTACAAACCGGACAAATAGTAGTTATGAACCGATATGGATGGTTGTTTCTGTACTAGTGTCGAGACGATAAGATATAACTATATTCTATAATAAACTTGACTAACTTATAATCAACTTGGTTGTGCATCGGGACTACAAACCCCTATAAAAGGTGGAGGAAAGGCAATGAGTTCGAGGGACAACAGACAAGACATCAATCCACAGATAAACCAAACATCTTAGCATACACATAGCTAAATACATCATTGTAATGATCATATCAAAAAGAAGTGTATCAAGTAGGAGAGTAGGATATTAGCTGGGTAATTATTGTCTCCTTGTTACTGCTGGAATTAACTTCGTGCAGGTAACTCGCCGAGTCCATTGATACTGTCTATAAATTCTACCTAAGACAAATTACCGGGCGTTTGCCTTTTTTTTTTAGCTCAAGGCCTCCATTGAAGCTACATATTAAGAGATTACGTATACCTGTCTCACCCAATTTATGGGAAACTTGTCGCGCGGGGGCCACTCTTCAGTACAATATTAATTAATCTTTCAAAGTACATTTTAAGTGATTACGTATACCTGTCTCGCCCTAATTAAATAGAGGTTTCCGATTGAAGATTTATGGGAAGCATGGTGTGCGGGGGCCACCCTTCGTCAGTACGATATCATTCTTTCAAAATCCTTCACAGATATGTACACCGGTATTATAACACGCAAGTACACACACACAATATGTTGGTGCCATCTCTCAGTTGGGTGGCCGATCGTCGAGGCGTGTCTCCACCAAACTTTGATTGATTAGATTTCGAACTGCGGTGTCCATGCATCATGCATGCAAACGCTACGCAAGCACGTCGTCGACGTGATCTTGAGCATTCTCATTGGTACGTACCACCACGTGCCAGCTCATCACAGGTATCGCTAGCTAGTGTTGGTATAAAACATATGCACACACAGTAGAAAATTTGATCAGGTGTACAATATCATAGGGTCGGCGGCACCAACAAATAAAACAGTGGACAATCAACACAAGACACCACACATATGTCCAAAAAACAGCGATTTCAGCATGCATTAAGTAGAGAATATGAAGGCAAATTTACATGTCCAAGACATAGATGTATGTAGTTAACTTACAAAGTTTTTTTGCGAAGAATTTAACATGGACTTATTTTGTATGTCGTTCACGTGTCTTCTTCGCATAGACAAACCGATCAAAAGATTCATCTAGAAATCTTCATTGCAATATCTACATATAGGTTATGAAGCGTTGGAAACACATCTCCATTTTTGTTTCGATGCCTTTGACTTCAAAAGCTTCAGTTCAGTGCAAACGACGCAGTCATTTTTTTGGACCGAAAAAGGCCATGGCCCTTCCTTATTCGATGATAATTTTCTTTTACACAAAATGTTATATTTGCGTACATCTCAATGAATTGTAAACCCAACATATGAACGAGAGTATATTTTCTATTTTTATGCCAAGACGTGTTGTAGGCAGTTTGGTGGGACCAGCTACTGTAGCATGCAACTGCAAGATGCAAACCCAAGTTTGCTAGCCGCAGACCAAGATGGTAGTCTTTCCCCAATAGTCACGTTACATATATATCCAGACATTGTTGTTACATTATTTCAATTTGATTTTGTTTGGCATCTTAAAGATTATAGTTACTTACTAGATCCAATTACAACGCGTACTATAGAATGAATTCAGGGTCTGAAATTTGCAAAACAATTGAGGATTCAAATACAAGAAAAGCTAATGTGACTTTATTTTCACAAAAAAACTTGTTAGGGTAAATAGAGAGGCACACAGAGATTTAACATGGAAAAAACTCCCCGAAGGTGGAGGAGAAAAAACACGGGAAACAAATCTATTATTGTGGGTTATCTTACAAGTACAGGGGTGGCCTATATTTATAGGCATAAAACTGAAAGAGATAGAGTCATATATCCCAACAAATCTCCCCCTGACTCTAAATCTATAGAAAACTATTTTCCAAACACCACTAGGGTTCTAAGCTCCACGAATGCCTACCAAGTCAAGACAATGCTTGAACTTGGTATTAGGTAATGGCTTTGTAAGCATGTCTGCGGGATTTTCATCTGTATGTATCTTTTCAATAACAATCTTGCCTTCTGCAACAACATCACGAATCAAATGATACTTGATATCAATGTGCTTGGTCTTGAATTGATACATGTCATTCTTGGTCAAACAAATAGCACTATGGCTGTCACAATTAACCTTAATGACATACTGAGGAACACCAAGTTCAGAAAAAACACCACGCATCCAGATAGCTTCTTTAACCCCTTCAGTTGCAGCAACATATTCCGCTTCAGTAGTAGAGAGAGCAGTTATAGATTGAAGAGAAGCCTTCCAACTCACCGCAGAACCACATAAAAAAAATACACAGCCAGAGATGGAGCGTCGTTTATTAAGATCACCAGCATAATCAGAATCAACAAATCCAATAACATCATTTGACTTCACTTAATTCTTGTCAAATGATAATCCAAAGTTAGAAGTACCTTTCAAATCACGAAGAATCCACTTCACTGCATTCCAATGTTCTTTGCCTGGATTATGCATAAATCTGCTAACTACACTAACGGCATGAGCCAAATTGGGTCTTGTACAGATCATAGCATACATGAGATTTCCGACAACACTAGAATATGGAATACGAGACATGTACTCTCTATCTTCTTCATTAGTGGGACATTGCAAAGATGACAACTTAAAATATGAAGTAAACGATGTAGGAACAGATTTGCAATTATTGAGATTGTACCTTTCAAGAACTTTCTCAATATAACTTTTTTGAGATAGAAATAGAGTACCAGCATGACGGTCACGTTTAATTTCCATCCCAAGAATCTTTTTAGCTGCTCCAAGATCTTTCATATCAAATTCATCACTAAGTTGAGTCTTCAATTCATCAATTAGTGACTTTCCATGAGAAGCAATAAGCATATCATCAACATAGAGCAGTAGATACACAAAAGATCCATTGAAAAACTGCTTGAAGTAAATGCAATGATCATAATTGCTTCTCAAATAATTATGTGCAAGCATAAACGAGTCAAACCTTTTATAACACTGCCTAGGAGTTTGTTTCAAACCATAAAGAGATTTCTTTAAATGACATACTAAGTGCTCTTGGCCAGAAGCAGAAAAACCCTCAGGTTGTGTCATATAAATCTCCTCATCTAGATCTCCATGAAGAAAGACAGTTTTGATATCAAGTTGCTCTAGCTCCAAATCAAGCATAGCAACAATTGCAAGCATAACTCGAATAGAAGAGTGACGAACAACAGGAGAGAAAACCTCATTAAATCAATACCTTCCGTTTGTTCAAAACCTCTCACAACTAAACGAGCTTTAAATCTTGCTGTTTCAACTCCACGTATACCCTCCTTCCTTATAAATCCACTTGCACTTTAAAGTTTTTTTACCTGTAGGAAGCTCAACCAAATCCCATGTAGAATATTTTTGAAGGCTCACAAATTCATCATTCATAGCAATTAACAATTGAGACAAATTATCACATGAGATAGCTTCTGAATAAGAAGAAGATTCAAATGCACCATTAATATCTTGAGCAATAATGAAAGCATAATGAGCCATACTATCAGTGTCACGATATCGATGTGGAAAAACGATATTCCTTCTAGGTCTATCAATTGCAATACTGTGATTATCAATAACAGTAGGTGTAGAAGTAGAAACTGACTGTGTAGTAGAAGAAGCAATAAAATCACCATTAACAGGTATATCTAACTCAAGATTCTAAACCGTAGTTTCAGATAAAGATGTGGATGAAGAACCACTAGTTGTAATACCTCCAGTAGTTTTAAATGTACTTTCATCAAAAGTAACATCACGACTGACAATCACCTTTCTAGAATCAATACATAATAAACGATATCCTTTGACACCAGAACCATATCCAACAAAAGTGCATTTTTTAGCTCTAGGCATTAGCTTTCCATTGTTGACATGAGCATAAGCGGTACAACCAAAAACTTTTAGATTGGAATAATCAACAGGTTTGCCTGTCCATACCTCTTCTGGAATTTTAAAATCAATCGCTCAATTAGGAGAGCGATTAAGCAAATAACAAGTTGTATTAGCAGTTTCAGCCCATAAAATTTGGTTTTCCCATAAACCAATATTAGAAAGCATACAACGAGCTCTCTCCAGAATGGTATGATTCATCCTTTCTGCAACACCATTTCGCTGAGCAGTACCTGAAACAGTTCTATGTCTAGCAATACCATAATCAGCACAAAATGAATCAAACTCGCCACTGCAAAATTCCAATCCATTATCCGTCCTTAGTTTCTTGATTTTTCTGCCAGTCTAATTTTTAACTAAAGTTTTCTATAACTTGAATGTAGGAAAAGCTTCATTTTTATGCTTCAAGAAATGTTACGTAGCTTCCTCTTGGGAGTGCGTAGGGGAGAGTACAGGTGCTGGTGAGATTGAGAGTTGGATCTGAGAGGATATCTGGGGGAAGAGAAGGGTGTAGGAAGGCCGGAATCGTCCCGGCCGGAAGACACTCCAGCCACGGCGCCCCCAGAAACTCTAAGGTAGGGATTCTTATTTTCTTCCTTCTTGATCCTAATACAAACTAGCCGGCTGCCTTTATAGAACAGGCGCCTGATTATTCTGATTCTGTTACAACAGAATCCTATCTCCTATTTATTCTCTTAACAACTTAAAAGACTTATCTATCTTTTAGCTTTATCTCTATTTCTGCGCCTGACTATTTTTTATTCTTGCGCCTAGCATATTTATGCCCATAGAAAGAGTCCATAACACTTCCCCCCTCCCCAACAAACAGCTTGTCCTCAAGCTGAAAGGTTCGGTACTTTTCTCTGAAATTCTGTAGGGATTCCCAACTTGCTTCTGAAGCTCCACTGCTAGTCCATTGCACTAGAAATTCCCATGTGCCTCTATTTAAACGGGCCCTAATTATTCTTTCACGCGATGGAATAACTCTTCCATGCAAAACATCTCGAACTTGAGTAAGTTTTTTAGGAGGCAGTCCCTCATACTTCTTTAGAAGAGACACATGAAATATTTCATGGATTTTTGCCCTTGGTGGTACCTGCAATTTATAAGACACATTCTCAATTCTCTCCACGATCTTAAATGGACCATAAAACTTTGGCCGCAACTTTGATGTGACTCTGAGGTAATACTAGTAGCTTGTCTATGGTGAAATTTAACCCAGACCCAATCTCCAGAATTATAAACCACCCAACGCTTCTTTTGATCAGAAAACCTTTTCATTGTATCTTGAGATTGCAGCAGTCTTTCCTTTATTTCCTTTCTATCCAACAGTTGTTTTTCTACGGCGGCCACTTTTGCTTTGCCTAGAACATAAGACAATATTGTTGGAGGGTCTCTGCCATAGACTACTTTAAATGGTGTAGTATGCAAAGTTGTTTGATAAGAAGAATTATAACAATATTCTGCTCAGAGAAGCCACTGCAGCCAAGTCCTTGGTCTATCCCCTGTCAAACATCTCAAATACATTGTGATAATCCGGTTTATTACTTCTAACTGACCATCAGTTTGGGGATGAAATGCTGAATTCATTTTTAAAGTAACCCCAGCCATCTGAAACAATTCTTTCCAGAAGTTACTTGTAAATATTGTGTCACGGTAACTCACTATGGAGCAGGGAAAACCATGTAGCTTAACAATATTCTCAAAAAAAACTATCGCCATTGATATTGCAGAATATGAGTGACTTAAAGAAATAAAATGGGCATATTTAGAAAACCGGTCAACAATAGTTAAAACAACAGATTTTCCACCCACTTTAGGAAAACCTTCAATGAAATCCATTGATATATCACTCCAGATTTCAGAAGGAACTGTAAGAGGTTGTAGCAAACCAGTTGGGTGCAAATATTCTGTTTTTGTTTCTTTGACATACAATGCAACTTTTCACAAAATCCTTCACTCTCCTATGGGCTATATGACGGTAAAATATAGACCTAAATCTGTGCAAGGTTTTCTGCACTCCCTCATGTCCATTATGAACCGTGATCAGTATTTGTGGCCATAATTTAGAGTTATTTAGAAGAAATACCTTTCCGTTAAATATCAACAATTCATTTAATAATTCCCAACCTTCTGGTGCAATTTTATTCTGAACTTATTGTCTCAGTTGGATTGCTGAAGAATCTGTAAGCATTTCCATGCGCAGATCATCAAAAATTGAAAACAGAGGTCTAGATAGTACTTGCAGCCCTGCTTCTTCCATATTTTGGCGTGATAATGCATGTGCCGCCCCATTTTGCTTTCTTGGTCTGTACTCAACTGTCAGATCAAATCCAAACAATTTATTAACCCATGTGTGTTGGGGGATAGTAAGCCTCTGATCTAATAAGAATTTCAGACTATAATGGTCAGTCTGAACTGTAAATAATCTGCCCCACAAGTATGATCTCCAGTGTCGAACAATTTTGACTAATCCAATTAATTCTCTTGCATATGCTAGCAATTTAGCATGATGGGGTGCCACTGGCCGGCTGAAAAAGGCAATAGCTCCCTCACCTTGATGCAAAACCGCTCCAAACCGGACCCTCATGCATCACAATCCACATAGAATTTTTTTTTTCTAAAAATCAGGAAGGTGAAGAATTGGTGCTGATGTTAAGGCACTTTTGAGGCTTCAAAAAGCGTCTGTAGCCTCTACTGACCATGAAAAAGAGTCCTTTTTCAGCAGCGCTATTAATGGCCGAGCAATTTCTCCATAGCCAGCTATGAACTTCCGATAGTATCCGGCCAGACCTAAAAACCCACGAAGGGCCTTGATATTCTTTGGTACCGGCCATCCATCCACTGCTGCCACTTTTGATGGATCCATGGACACCCTGCCATTAGAAATAATATGGCCTAAATAGGTGACCGATTTTTGGCCAAACAAACACTTGGATTTCTTCAACACTAATTTGTTTTCCATCAAGACTTGAAATACTGACTTAACATGCTGCAAGTGTGCTGCCCATGATGAGCTAAAAATTAAAATATTATCAAAGAATACCAGGACTTATTTCCTAAGAAATGGTTTGAGCACCTCATTCATAAGTGATTAAAATGTTGAAGGAGCATTTGTCAATCCAAACGGCATGACCAGAAACTCAAAATGTCCATGATGGGTTCTAAAGGCTGTTTTTTCAATATCGGTGTTGTTCATGCGAACTTGATGATACCCACTTCTTAGGTCCAGTTTCGCAAAAAACCTTGCAGTTTTTAATTCATCTAACAATTCATCAATTACCGGGATAGGAAATATGTCCTTGACTGTCTGCTCATTTCGAGCTCGATAGTCCACACAGAAATGCCATGTGCCATCAGCTTTTTTAACCAATAAAACCAGTGAAGAGAAAGCTAAAGTGCTTGGCCTAATAATTCCTTATTGTAACATATCGTCACATTGCCTTTTAATTTCATCTTTTAACAACTGTGGCTATCTATATGGACGAACAACAATGGGGGAGGCTCCAGGCAGAAGATGGATACGATGATCCTGCCTCCTTGGGGGTGGCAACCCTTGTGGTGTTCTGAATAGGTCATCAAATTCTTGAAGAAGAACCTCCAACAATTCTTTTTCTGTTATAGACTGAAGTGCAGTATGTGCAGGACCTCCCATGCCCTTCCACTCAATTTCCCTTCCATCTTTCCAAAAAGTCATTGTGAGAGCAGCAAAATTTCACAATATATCAAATCCCTGTATTGGCATCACAAAACAATTCAACACAAAGGATTCTCCTTCAATAACTATGGTTGTATTAGCACAAACCCTCTCACTAGTCATTTTGTCACCATTTGCTACTGCCACTGATGGACCCGGTCTCTTTACTATTATTAAATTCAGTTTCTGAGCCAAAGCCTCACTGATAAATGTATGGGTTGAGCCTGAGTCCACCAATGCTTTTACTGTTTGAGTTCCTATTTTTACTGCTAGCTGTATGGTGTTTGCCACTCCTATCCCTGTTAATGCATGTAGAGAAATTCTCAAATCCTCAACCACAGATTCCAACTCCTCCTCCTCTTCTAATTCCAGTAAAAAACAGCTTTGTTGCTGCATTTATGGTCCTGAGAAAATTTTTCAGAGCAGTTATAACATTCTCCATTCGCACGCTTAATTGCCATCTCTTCTAGTGTTAGCTTCCTGAATCTAGGTCTAGATGATGCAGTCGATCTCTGATATGAAGGTGATTTATTTGGTATAGAGACCTGAGGTGTAGACTGCCTTTGGCTGCTTCGTGGAGTCATCTTGGATACCCACGCTTTCTCCTCATGGACCGACAACATGCACTGTTCATATGCCCTAGCCAAACTCATGGTTGTCTGTAGATTGGCAGGTGCATGGAGTTCCACATCAGTTCTCAAGGGTTGGCCTAACCCAGCAGTGAATAAATTGATCTGGTGAGATATTGACATATCATCACATCGGCAAAGCAAAGCAAGGAATTGTCGCTGATATTCTTCAACTAATCGAGTCCTGTGGAGGGCCTTCAGTTCTGCTAAGCCATCAGCACGGATTGGGGGACCAAACCGTAGATTAACAAAATTTGCAAAGCGTGACCATGATAAAATCCCATGATCACGTTCTAGTGCATAATACCACTGAGCTGCGATGCCATCTAGGTGGAGGGATGCTAGCCAAACTTTGTCTTCATTCATAGTCCTCATCCCTCGAAAATATGACTCACACTTGGTGAGCCATGTGAACGGGTCTGATTCACCATCATAGCTAGGAAAATTAATTTTTGGAAACTGATGGAAGTGGCGGCGATCCTCACCTGGGCTTGTTCTGCTAGCACCGTCATCTTCTAATCGCCTCTGACCTCTTTGATCTTCTCCACTGATGATGCTTTGTGCTTCTGCCCGAGCAATTCGCATATCATGGGAATCCAGTCTTGCATTCATCGTCACCATGTGAGCAAGAAGGCGATCCAACTTCTGGGAATCAGTGGGGATTTCAGGATCGTTCTCAGCGCCGACCATGGTGGCAAGGTGTTGATCAGTCGCTAATACCAATCTGTTACGTAGCTTCCTCTTGGGAGTGCGCAGGGGAGAGTACAGGTGCTGGTGGGATTGAGAGTTGGATATGAGAGGATATCTGGAGGAAGAGAAGGGCGTAGGAAGGCCGGAGTCGCCCCGACCGGAAGACAGTCCAGCTACGGCGCCCCCAGAAACCCTGAGGTAGGGATTCTTATTTTCTTCCTTCTTGATCCTAATACAAACTAGGCGGCTGCCTTTATAGAACAGACGCCCGATTATTCTGATTCTGTTACAACATAATCCTATCTCCTATTTATTCTCTTAACAACTTAACAGACTTATCTATCTTTTAGCTTTACCTCTATTCCTGCGCCTGACTCTTTTTTATTCTTGCGCCTAGCATATTTATGCCCATAGAAAGAGTCCATAACAAGAAATAAGCCCAAACTTTACGAGAAAAATCATCAATAAACGTGATCATATACTCACGACCTCCAATTGAACAATGAGTAGCAGGACCCCAAAGATCAGAATGAATATAATCAAGTATTCCTTTAGTACAGTTAGTCGATAAAGAAAAATTGACCCTCTTTTGTTTGCCAAAAACACAATGTTCACAAAATTCCAATTTACCAATATATACCTTTTTCACTCATATGTCCGAGACGCATATGCCAGATCTTGGTGTTTGAAGTGTTGGATGCAATAGAAATAGCCGCAGTACCTGTAACTGTGGATCCTTGCAGATAATAGAGATTATTGATACGATTCGCCTTTAAAACCACACGATTACCTTGAGAGACCTTAAGGACACCATTATTAGTAGAAAATTTAAATCCAATTGCTTCCAAAGTGCCTAAAGAAATAAGGTTTCTCATCATCTTAGGAACATAACGAACATTAATAAGGGTCTTAAAAGTGCCATCATGGACTTTGATTTGAATAGAACCAATTCCAGCAATTTCAAGTGAAGATTCATCACCAATAATAACATCACCATTGTGATTATGAGAATAATCAGAAAACCACTCTCTATGTGAACAAATGTGAAAAGAGCAAGACGAATCAAGAACCCAAGACATATGCTTTTCAACATTAGAGGTGACCACAAGTGACTCTCCACTATCCAAATTCTCAACAATACTAGCCTCAGCAGAAGATTTATCCATTTCTTTCTTTTTTCTGTTTTTCTTCCTTATTTTCAGCTTAAAACATTAAGAGATCTCATGATTATTGGCCTTGCAATAATGGCAAAAGAGGTTGGATTTACAATTTGTAGACTTAGACCTTGATTTTGGTCTATTAGAATTGTCCACTTGTTGAGAACGACCACGAACAATTAAACCTGCACCCTTAGTGTCAGAACGAGAATCAATATCAAATTTCTGCTTAGACAACAAATTTGACTTAACATTCTCAAAGGTGAGTGTGGTATTATTTCCATAAAGCATAATTTCCTTAAAATGCTTAAACGAAGCGGGCAAAGAAACCACCAACAAAATTGCCTTATCTTCATCATCAATTGTCATATCGAAACTTGCAAGATCAACACAAATTGAATTAAATTCAGCGAGATGTGACTGAATAGATGTACCTTCCATCATGCGAATAGTGTACAGATGTTCCTTCAGATGGAGCTTGTTTGCAAGACTTTTAGTCATATAAAACTCCTCCAATTTCTCCCACAATTCTGCAGCAGATTTTGCGTTTAAGACTTCACGCAAAATATCTGTAGACAAGCTGAGTTGCAAGGCAGACAGGGCTTTTTCATCAAGTTCGTCTCATTTATCATTCGTCATATCTGTAGGTTTCGCATTTAAAGCCTTGCGCACACCTAACTGAGTGAGAATGGCTTTCATCTGGACCTGCCATATGGAGAAGCTGATTTTTCCATCAAATTTTGGAATATCCAATTTTGTAGTCATGGTGTGCAGCAGATAACAGAAAAAGATTAATTGTCTAGTGGACTCCCTGTGTGCGCGTAGCAAGATCTAGAAAACCAATAGCTTCATTGCGTGCGCGTAGCAAAAATCCCTCGAAGATGGAATCTTCCTCAAACAATGAGGGGCTGATGGGAGTTGACGAAGACGAGCACACCCACGATGCACAACCAACGATGCAAAGTCTGGATGGAGAGAAAAAATCGAGCCTTGACAGCAGGCGGCTTTGTCCTAGGGGTAGAGCACTGCGCGCATCTCGACGGCAACAAAAGCACCGACTCGGGAGGCACTCAGCGGTAGGCGAGCTCGACGCAGGGGCAGAGCCGCGCGCGGGCAGAGGAGCGGAGCGGGTCCACAGCAGATCCGCAGAGCAACGTCGATCGGCCGTGAAGCCAAGAACACGGATGTATAGCAGATCCAATCTCTACGATGCACGAACTAATTAAAGAATTGATCTGATGCCTCTGATACCACTTGTTAGGGTAAATAGAGAGGCACACAGAGATTTAACGTGAAAAAAACTCCCCCTAAGGTGGAGGAGAAAAAACCACGGAAAACAGATCTATTATTGTGTGTTATGTTCCAAATACAGGGGTGACCTATATTTATAGACGTAAAACTGAAAGAGATAGAGTTAGATCCGAACAAAACTCTTGCGACCTGATGAGAGCATTGGCAATACATGTGGGGAAGGAATTTATTGTAGCCCTGATTTTCATCACTAGCATTTAGGTCTGCAAATAAAAGGCGGTTTAATGTTTGTGGCCAGGAAGGTGATCGTATTCCAGACCGATCACGTAATGAAGTTTCATGGGGAAAGGAAGCACGAGTATTGATGCAAACGAAACGTGGTTTAATGTCTGCGCCCCGCGGGCCTCACCCCCATCCACTCCCACTAGCACGAGTATTGATGCACTAGGTGTTACGACTTACGAGGGCAAGTAACACCCACGTGCTGAATGTGAAGTGCGACGGTGCCACGTAGAATGGGCTGGACACGCAGGGAGAAAAGGGCCTCCGAAATTTAGACCCAAGTACTAACCAAACGCGCCATGGGCTCTAGGTTAAATCAGGCCGGATAACCACGACGCGAGAAGCTGCCAGCGTAGCCTAGTAACGGAGGAACGCAACGAAGCACGAATCGACAAAGCAAACTCCATCATGGCGAAACGGTAATGATCCAAGCTGCAGTATCCAAAGCCTATTTAGAACTGTTTGGTGTCGGAGGAAGGACAGAGTAAGATGAGATCGTGCCATCCACACATTCTCTAGTATCCGACTCTGAAAATTATCTCACATGGTATTGCAAACCATTTCATCTCTAAAAACACGCACAACCATTTTTTTGGAAGGAACAAACAAGATGGGTTTATAAGCTGCACTGCAAGCTGTATATGTAGTACGCTATTAATACAAAGTAACGTACGTTCCAGGGACCTCTCACACCCCATTTCGTCTCCGTCCACGTTCCAAGCCCATAGTAGCTGTTTCTGTCTCACCGCAGATTTACACCTCTTACCTTCCTTTTTTTATCAGCTGATCTGAAGATCGAAGGCAGGGAGCGTAAGCACCGTTTTTTTTAAGTAGAAAAACAGAGGGACAGCGGGTAGCACAGTCAGTTTGGGCTGAAGTTCATCTGTTGCTGAAATCAGGTGTCCAATACAAATGTACCATTCAAGACAAAGCTTCTACAGAACATAGTCACTTGGAACACAGCTGCTCCAGGTGGACTGTATTTATCATGCAACGAGGAGCTCAGAATGAAATCAGTCGCATTGCATGGCTGTTTACTCTCCTGGCGCAGAAACGCCTTGCTTCAGCTTTTCCCTCTTCAGCTTCTTCTTCGAGACTGGCTTCTTTTTCTTTGGAGGAAGCGTCTTCTGTGCGTACACATAGAGAGCATAGTTCCCCACAAAGAAAAGCAACAGGAAGCTTGCAACCACAAGCAGGACTATCATTCCTGGGTTCAAGCCCTTGTTGACCTCCTCAATGACAACATTGTTCTGAATACCAGCAAAGTAATCCATCAGAAACAGCACAAGTATTCTGAAAAATCAATTAACTTATAAATGGTTTCAAAAGAATTACTCCCTCCGTTTAAAATAAATGACATTTAAAACAGCTAATTTAGTAAATTGAACTAGATTTTTTGTACTAAATGTCATTTATTTTAGAACAGAGGGAGTACATGTTAGTAGGTCAGGACAAACGAACTACAGCCATACATCCTTCTCTACGCGCACACACACCAAATGCTGATATGGCAGCACTAATTTTTCTATATCAACCAAAGCTAACATCAGAGAGCACAATAAATATTGTTTACAGAAAGTTATCAATATTCGTTTCAGTTATAGAGTAATATAGTACAGCGTCCGCAATTACATATCCGAGCAGTCACCGCACCAGAAATAGGCAACCATGGAGTCTAATGAACACCAGTTTTCGATGGCTAATGTTATGTGATACAGAACAGGTGAAGAGAAGTGGTCCACATAAAGTAAACATTTAGACTAAGATATGCATACTACTTATCTAGCTCAGATACACACATGCATTTAATAGTGAAGCAAGTAAAAGAAGCAAACAACTAACGTCGGATTTGAACTTAACTGAAAAAGAAAACTAAACTCTACATAAGACAAAAGGGCAGACCATACAATTAACCAAAACATAGAAAAGAACATGAGCATCATACACACATACAGAGCAGGAACCAATTACCCATTTACCCGGTTAGTACATCATGATTCATGATTCTGAATATTTGATTTGGCAGGAAAATAATCCTTAACTTTGCAATTTACATCGTAATTCTATAATACATACAAGACGTATAGGCTATAGACACACTAACATAGTTATTAAGGCGGTAAGGCGACATAAGGCGACCTACCCCCTTTTCATCTTTTAAGCGGTAAGGCGTAAGGCGAGGCGACGCCTTAATAATCTAGAAATATAGGAAAATTTAATCAATAATATCATTTTATATTAACAAGTGTATTGTAAAAAAATAAAAAACAGAAAGACTTGCTCTCACTTGTCCTGGCCCAACTGCATAGGCCCACTAATCCGGCCCAACTCCACACCCCTAAACCCTTACCCACCCACCCGATCGCCCCGCCGCCCCCACCAGATACCCCACGCCGCAGCCGAGCTTCCTCTAGGGTTGGCGCCTTCCCTCGAGCGTGTGAACAGCGCCGCCGCGGCCTTCCATGAGCGCGGGCGCCGCCGCCGAGACGCCGCCTCCTTCCCCTAGTCGCGAGCGCCGCCACCTCCTTCCCCTAGTCGCGAGCGCCGCCGCCATGAGCAGAGCCGCCGGCTGCGGGTGCTGGCTAAGGTAAATACCCCAATCCCCAACCCCTAAAGTTCACCTTAATCTCGCCTCGCGGACGCCGATTGGCTTCCTCCGCACCCCCCCCCCCCCGATTGGCTTCCTCCACCGGCGGCGCCACCCCGCCCCTTCTTTCCCGGCGGATCTACCCCCGCGTGGTCGCCTTACGGCGGATCTAAGGCGACAGGACGCCTTACCGTCCCTGGTCGCCTTAGCGCTTAAGCGTCGCTTAAGCGACGCTTAAGCGACGCCTTAATAACTATGCACACTAAACCAAACAGGTAACATTGGCTAGCTAGAGATTTGAACAAAATGTAAAAAAAATAGAACAAAGGGATAAGTCATAATCTAGACAATCCTATGTGCAGTTCAAATTTGCACAAGTCTGCAAGCTGTAGACAATTACAGATCATGCAAAAAGATAAATGCAATAATTTCTTCAAATAAAAGAAAGGGCAGCCCGGTGCATGTCATGGTCCAGAGAAATCTAGACAATCCTATGTGCAGTTCAAATTTGCACAAGTCTGCAAGCCGTAGACAATTACAGATCATGCAAAAAGATAAATGCAATAATTTCTTCAAATAAAAAAGGAAACGACTAGAATGCAAACAGTCACTTGATGCAATCGTGCAAAAATCTCTTCTAAACCACACGATCTACGTCCTGCGGTGATTGTATTTTTACACTTAAACCCTCCCACCAGCACACTTCAATTCTTTCAACTTATATTGCCAGGTGGGAGGATTTAAGTGTAAAAATACACTCACCGCAGGATGTAGATCATGTGGTTTAGAAAAGATTTTTGCACAATTGCACTAAATGGCTGTTTGCATTCTAGATGTCCCCAATAAAAAAAGGCAGCCCGGTGGATGTCATGATCCGGAGAAGGGTCCCACCAACTTGACTCTTTTGTACGCAGACTTTCCTTATATAAATGACAATTTTATCTTGTATTCTCGTCACAAGTGCAATTACTAAGACGCCCTAAACGTATGAAATGAGCAAAACCCCTGCGCAAACTCTCCAGATCCAGCTCTCAACCCTTAAGAATCAAACGACATGAGTCGAAAATCATCTGCAACTCCGGCAAGTCAACGCCTCGCTGGTACACACCGGAACAGCTACGACCCTACATCGCTGCCACAGCGCGCGTGGCCGCGCTTGGCAGGCCAAGGTGAGGACCGGACCAAAACTCGTCGGAACAGGTAAGCTAAACACCAGATCTGAAGGACGCGTGTGCTTCCCGCAGCAAGATATCAAGAGCAAGATGGTAGGGAAAGGATGACGGAGGCCACCCGTGGTTTCCCTCCACGCCGTGAGGGGGAAGATCTGACAATCCCGGGAGCCCTCGCACCGAAATTTCACACCAGCCAGCAGGAACGAGCTGGAGGAAAATTCCTTACCGCCGAATCCGCGAACTGTTCCGCCATGGCGGCCGCCTGATCCGAACCGAACACCGTCCACTCTGAATTAACAAGGATACGGACGAATTAGCGGACGAGTGGAACGGGGTGATCACGCGAGGATGATCCGTAGGATAGGAGCCCAGGAAACCCACCTTTAACGCTGCCGGCGACCCCTGCGACCTTGTTCTGATCTCACATCCCCCTTTGCCTCGCTCGTTGCCCCGTGGGTTTTATGGGCCGTTTGTTTGGAAGTTTCTGGCACACGGTTTTCTCTTCGCTTTTTTTTTTATATAAAAAAAGATTATGCCCGTTTTTCTATACGTGGAGTAGATTCACTTTGAGATGTGTATCATCAAGTTGTGTTTGTTAGATCTCTTTGTTTTTTTTTCCGAGTATATGTTGAATTTGACTTCTGAGTGCTCACTATTGTTATTCCAGCGACTCGCATGTACTTGGAGTCTTAAAAAATGTGTTTTCCTTTCTCCGTTTTCTTGAGCCCATTGGTTTTTCCAAAATCTTTATCATGAACTTTATTATGAAATCCTAAAAATATCAGGTTGCTGATCTCCGGCCCAGTGTTTTCAGCCCGATCTTCTAGTGTGCCGTTATAGTTATTAGGCCATAGTCGAGCAACCCCGGTCCGTTGGCCCGCTGTCCACAAGGCCGCACGCGCCGCCGCCGCTGCTCTGCCTTCGCCTCGCGCTCGACGTGGACGCGCTGTGTCGCCTGCACACAGTCCCGGTCATCCACGGCGTCGTTCCCAACCGTTCGCATTTGGATGCCTGAGCTGTTCATAACTTACTAGCTCCTCTATCATATGACAAGTGAGGTGGGTAGGTCCTACATTCAACTGTTCACGCGGAACGGTTTTGAGGCGCTACAGAGATCGATGGCATCCATCTCGATAGAAAATGTGCAGAGAAAGGGCACTTTCTTTCGTAGCTGCTCCTGCAATTGAGTACAGTTTGGAGGAACAGGCTGAGTCCTCTAGTGGCGTTCACTTGAACGTGCTTCCGTAATGCAGTAGAGGGACAGGGTGACACATCTCGATAGAATGTATTTTGTGCATTTTATCCTGTTGTCTCCATCAATATCGGCGGATCATAGAGCTAAGTTCATAACACAAGCCTTCGGTAATGTTGAGGCACGACATGACATATGTAGGAATAGCTTGTGCGACTGTTTTGATGAGTATCTCCTTGCCAACTTTTTAAGAATATTTTTTCTTACCATCCTTGTATCCTAGACCAGATCTTCTGTTTTATATAGGGGAATTGAAATTCCTCTTCTTTACCAACAGAAACCAGCAACACAGGATCTCTCGCTCATCGTTTCTTGTGTGATGGACGAAGTGCTACCCATCTGATGTCTGACCTGCCCACTTGTATTTGGACTCCACGAGATTGAGGATTTCTCCTCATCAGCCATTTGCCCGATACCCTCTCATAAGCATCCAAGATCCTTCTCAGCTCCACTGTACTGGGCCTACTGGCATTGTTTGCTCTTATGAGCACAAGTGAATCATCGACGAAGAACAAATGATTTACTTTCGATGCTCCCCTACTAACTTTTATGCCGACAACTTTCCTATCCCCCTCAGCCTTCTGCAGCATACCTAAAGCCCCTCAGTGCAAAAAATAAAAAGGTAGTGGCGGATACAAGATCCCCCTGTCGACCTTTGCTGAGAATGAGGAGGTTCTCCACCACGCTTAGGGCTGCTTAGGGGAGAAACCAGCAACGACGGAGTGTGGAGAGAGTTGCGAAGCGTACATCACGGAGGGAGCTAGGGTTAGGTTTGTAGCCACGGTGATCCAAAAAGAAGAGCAGCCCTCTGAGGCAATTCTTAGAGGGGATCTGTATTCACTAATTAAACTCACACTTTCTATTTAAACACACCAGTCCTAACAATTTATTCTCTTCCTATTTTATAGCTAGACCTCGTTGAGCTGTCGCCTTACGACGCCTTAATGAGCCGACCCGCACTATACCGGCCCACAAAGACGTCCACGACAATCTTGCACTTTCCAGTCACGTGTCCCCAACACAGTCTCCAGCCCCATACACCCTATAGTGCTGCAGAATTTACTCGAATTATTTCAATCCTTATGCTATTACAACTTACAAGCAGACCTGATATCCAACCACCTAGATTAACAGATGGCGAGAAAAATAAATGGGGCAAACTAGCACAAAATACCAACTTTCCACTGCCTTATTAGCTCGAAGCAATACAATGAAAATAAGCACTTAGAACTGATATGTTCAGAAAGATACAACCCCAACCAAAGCCATCATGTACACAATCGCAGGGAACATTTTTCAGATTGCAATGATTCGTGTCGCTGGGAAAATGCTGATCCATCAATCTGATTTTCCTGGCATTCAGTGAAATAGTGCAGTCACCGAAAATGACATCAGTGCATCCTCGTTCGTAGGCATTGCTACATGACGGTGTCGTGCCCCAGGCCCCCAGCTCTCTAGACCTCTCCCAGTAACAATCTACTGTTTTCTAGTATTCTGTAAGGGCATAGACGACAGCAGTTCTGCTAGGTGCATACACCGAGAAAGAACAAGGCCGATTGTCATGCGGCCAATCCTGTAAGGCATCAGTAAATGGAACGTTATTTCATATGGACATGTGCCGAATAAGATGAGCAGACTGCACGTAGTGTTTAAGCCAATACATACAGCAGTGAAGTACTCTGCGTCGTGATCAAGCCGACTGAAACCGCCAAAGAGGCTATCGTCAGAGTCTAACACCACCTGATAGAAAATGACAAAAATCATCAGCAACCAATAAAACACTGGTGAATCCATAGGCTGAATGGCTGATTGAGTATTAATCACGAGATTTCAATAAATGATAGAAATGCAACTGTTACTTCACTATATACCAACATTTCTCGAGCAAATCTGAAGGTACAGATTGTCTATGCACGATATAAAAAAGCCCTATGCAATGAAAGGTTGACTGATCAATTATTGGAACATGAAAAAAAGATGCATACCTTGTACTTTCCAGGCTTTAAACAACCAACACGGTAGTCAAAAAAGCTACTGCTCCAGTGGAAGTTGAACACAAAAACCAAGTCCCCTCTCTCGAAGACGATCACCTTGTCCTCCTCATGTTTTCGTGATACGTACTGATGCTCAGATGTCATGAACTACAGTTACATTGTTTCATCAGAAAAAAAGGACAAACTATCCTGACATGAAAAGCAATTCCGTATTTTCCTTCCAGAAGATTCCCTTAAACCATTGAATGTTTTATATTGCAAATAAAAGTACAAATATGATGACATAGAAATGCAGCTGTGGATGATGCGACAGATAAACCTGCGACATACTTCATATTTTTCCTCAAGATGTTGCATTGCTTGATCAAATTCCTGCATACCACGATATCTAAGATAATCTGCATCTCCCTGTAAACAAGTTGAAAAAAAATAATCCTCAACAATGGTTGCATGTTGCAATAATAATTTTTTATAAAAATCAATAATGACCTTTCCCGAGTAAGACTTACATAAAAATATATAACCAAACTAGATCAGATGAGAATATAATAGCACAGTTATAACTTACAAGGTCAAACCTACGACGACATTTATCAAAACTGTAGTTATTTCCTGGGATAACTGAGCCGTTCGGAAGACTTTGTGGGCCTCTTGGAAAATCGATCCATTCTGCCAAGTAAAATGATAATTTTCATAGCTTGCCTCAGGAGCATTATATAATGCTAATGTAAGGATGCAAATGCAATTGTTAAGACTAACCAGGATGCCCAAACTCATTTCCCATGAAATTAAGATAGCCTTCACCACCTAAACCCATTGTGATAAGCCTAATCATTTTATGTAAAGCTATCCCACGATCAATGCAAGGTGTTGAAGGCCTGTCCAGAGCCATGAAATCATACATATCCTGCACAAAAGAAATTCAGATACGTGTGTCGTTCTTTTGTGCTGTGAGCATGTAAATATGTATGTACCAGGTACCAATAATATATAAATGATGATTAAAGTGGTAGTATGCTCTATGTTTTTTCAGGAGGAAACTAGCAGGTAAAAATAATAATAAGCCTGAATGCCTGATGGCTACTGGTTGCTATTCGCTAACAGCTAGCGACCAGGCCGAGCCCAATGCCCACGCGGACGCATCCGTCATTCCCATCTCTGTTATCTTTAGCTGCCAGCTGCTCCCCGTGATGGCCAGCAGGCAGCGCCGTTCCGCATCCTTGTCCTCAGCTCCTGTACATCACGCCCTGCCACCACCACAGGGTTAAAGCACCCCCATGCTCCTCGGCTCCTTGTTACACAACAGCGGCAGTGGCGGAGCATACAGTAGCAGCAGTAGTAATCAGGTGGCAGGTTGGCCCAGTGGTGGGCAGTGAGACAGAGGCGGCATGGTGCTGCCTCGCCGTGGGTTGCAGGCTGGCAGAGGGTGGAGCTGGGGTAGGAGTCTGATCAGGTAGGTTAGAGATGTTGGATGCATGGAGATGGAATATCGTAGCAACTTGTGTTAGTGGTGCAGCAAAGCGCTGCCACACATGGGATGTGGCAGCGGGCGGCTTGGGGCCGAAAGGGGCAAGGGACTGGGACTGGGACTGGCCAGGTAGGGGTGATAGCCAATGGGAGCACAGGAGGAGATTGGGGACAAGAGCAGCATCAACCAAGCTTGAGTTGACGACGGGGCTGCCTACACATTGGATCTGGAGTTATCACTTATTTGGTGTAACCAGCAATAAAAAAATCATAGTAACCGAAGTGTAACATACAAAAACCTTCAAATGCTATCTCTTCTGGGTGTTGCCAAGAGAAACCATTCGAGCATTTCACTGTAATTGAAGATTAAGTAAAAGATGGTATGCCTACAATTGCTGGAACCTTGAACATATATATAAAAAAGAAAAATCATCAACTAAAAGGAAAATTATGATGTGTTGGCCCTAATAATGGTGGTCGAACCTTTTTTCCAAATACTGTTTGTTAGGAACAACGATGATATTCAAAGGCACACTACATAATGCCACAGAGCATATAAGAAGATCTAAGCTCATGACCTTTGAACTTTTTTTGAAAAAGCACGATCCAGTCAGGTAGCAACTGCTACCAAACTGATTTCACTTGGGGTACAATTCCACAAAGCACTGACTTCTCCTTAGCTATCAACATAAGAAAATCTTAGTTCATAAACCGATAGATTTAGAATTTCAAACAAATGGTTCGTTAACAGCTATTGATAAAAGTATCTGCAGGAATGTGGATGCCCAGCTAGTTTAGAATGGTGTGAACAAATGAATGAAGGCATGAATTATTAAGTTAAATCAAAGCAAGATTTCAAACACTAACTGCTTGAGTTAGTACATCACCACACACTAAGTTTTAACAATATTCCTTAATATACATTACACAATGCTCAAGTTGGATATGTGGCTACACGAGCAACATATCAACATCACAAGAAATCACAAGCAATATGATCTAACAATGTAATTATGCAGTTGATCTATGAGAGAGTAACAGGTAGTACCTTATCCATCAGCCAGAATGCAATCGTCTTGTCACCAACTAGCGCTTGATCATGGCTTTCAGCATAAGTGACACACTTCTCTAACCACCTTCTATTCGTTAGGCTGTGAACAATATCACCCATTTCCCATGATTCATCACTCTGCCTGTGTTTAAAAAAAATATTGAAGTTCAGAATGTGTCAAAGGAAAATATTTGCCTGTTATACGGAACTAATTTAGTTTGAAACTTCCAGAATGGACATAATGTACTAACTCTAGCTTCAATGAAGATGCCTAAAGAAGTACACAAAACTGTATTTTTAAGTGTCCCTGAACAGAAACGACAAGATCAGCGCTTAGATTAATAGCCTCAATTGTTGTTAGGTAAACTTCGGATAACCAGTATACTAATACCATTTGAAACAACAGTCTACTAATATCATTCGTGAGAAGCCTGGCTTCAAAAAGTATATATTTACGGAAAATTTGAACAGGTTGGATTCATGTAGTAGTGTGATAAGTAAAACAAAAGTTCAGGAACTTTAAGATCCTCTGATGGTAATATGTATGCTTCAAATCAATTAGCAACTGTGATAACCATTTTGCATTTTTAGCTACTAATGTTCCAGCACTTACTTCAGGAGTTCGATCCATTTGTCTGGTACTGCCATATGTAGGCGATAATCAAAACCAACGCCACCATCTTGGACAGGAATACAAAATGTTGGCATTCCGCTGACCTGAACAATTTCATAATTAGACAAAAGTGTTAAACTACTATGCACCGACCAGTTGACCCCAAAAGCTTAAGCTGATGAGGAAGGGTGGACAATTCACTTATATTTCAACACCCTCCCTCACGTGCAGACTCCCTCGGGCCGTAAACGTGAAATAAGAGTCAGCTGCAATTTATTTAATAAATCGCGCCCGCCAGGATTCGAACTCGAGACCTCTGGCTCCGATAACATGTTAAACTACTATGCACCGACCAGTTGACCCCAAAAACTTAAGCTGATGGGGAAGGGTGGGCAATTCACTTATATTTCAACAAAAAGAATAATGAATCTCTTTTTTACTTGCAATTTTCATTCTCCCGTGTCAATGTGAAATTTCACTCGGTATAAACCTGAACCCACAGAAGTTCTAACATACTGGTCTAGGCATATATAATGATACTAAGTACAGTGAGAATCCATAAGAGCTATGCATGATGTTATTATAAAGTTGGATGCTCTTAAGATATATGCACAGTTGCACAACAAAGTTAGATATAAATCTGGTATCATTGGATAGCATTCCATTTTAATCTTGTACATTAGGGGCATGAAGAGAAATATTCTGAGGTTATTAACAAATTTTGCCATTTTTAATACAAATGCAAAGCAGAGATATTCATCACATTATGTTAATGAATTAAATATAATTCAAGAATATGCGTTAAAGCTCAAATGTGCTTCAACTTTCTAGATGGCACCAGAACCCCTGGCAACAAATGATATTTTGTACGTAGTGTACTGTGACGTAAACATCTTTCCCCCAACCAAAATAGCAGCCGACCCTATGATGTTAGTGAAAAGATACAAAAAAAGGAAGAATGAGCAAATATAGGACTTACATCTTCCCCAATGGCTACAGCCTCAGGATAAAGCCCATGAATGAGATCGTTTACCAGCATTAAGTAAACCACCGCATCAACATCAGTAGCAAATCCAAAGTATTCGCCGTAGTTACCGGTAAAAGCAACCTATAAAAAGATTACAACAGTTACAGACAAATCGATAATCACTCTCATTAGCTGCAATAATAATAAATCATAGAAGCTATCTGACACCCAGTAATTGGTAGCAGGATCCATGAAACATTAGCAATGTAAATAAACTGTCTCGTCAAATAAATGGCGAGATGTGCCCCAACCAGAAAGAAAATGAAGCAATAGCACCATGAAATTAAGGTACCAGAGCCAATTGATCAACTTACTTGTAATCCATGGTGAGTATACATCATGGAGGTCACCCCATCAAATCGAAACCCATCAAACTTGTATTCTTCAAGCCACCATCTTGTGTTTGACAGTAGAAATCTCAAAACCTGGATAAGAACAAAATGTTTAGATTTGTAAAGACGGATTAACAAGAACTATTACCAGATATATAGTTATAGAACTTAGATGTTACATACTTCCCAACTCCCATAATTGAATAGGCGGGAATCCCACATCCAATGATGGCCCCGCGGACCACCATGGAAATAATGTGTATCAGTGCCATCGAAACCATTCAAGCCGTCCAAGGTATTATTTGAGGAATGACTGCAGGATACACAAAAACATTGGTAAACCATGCAATTGAAAGAGATAAATCAAATTGAATGAAAAGTTTGTGAAGCACCGGTATGTAAACACCCGAGTATGAACTTCAAGTGGCTAAGATATTGATGGGTATCCAAAATGCTCTACTAACCTAGGAAGAACTGGGTGGCATAGTAAATAAGAAATAAATAGGCACCTAAATTTGCATCGAAGAGGACTCAAAATTCACAATTGTTTCTTTCTGTACCAAAAATAAGCTTAATCATCCACCCTTCCCCTCAGGATATATGTGATAGCTAAGTGTGAGGTAATGAGTGTACTATGAAATAAACTAGCCCAGTGATTGTAAAGTGTGTATATACAACTGAGGCCAATATGGGACCCAGATCCATTTGTAAGGCACTAATCCTACTTTCAAAACTTGCAATTTTTTTGTACTAACACCAAACAAATAGCTCGCTAAGCACATTTGCTTTATCACAACTGAACTTCTCTGTGCACATTGACATCATCATTTGTGCTACTGGCTATTAAAGAAGAAAGCACCTGGAAAATATCAAATAACTCAATAGGTGTCCAATATGTTCAACTATAATAAGTTAGCACATCCAACGAAACAAACCAACTGCACAGTTCTATCGAATAATAAAACAAGGACCATCAAAACCACCATAAACACACCTGTGGACAATATCCATCAGCACAAGCAAATCAAGTTCATGAGCTCTATCAATCAAGGATTTTAAATCCTCCGGGGTTCCAAAACGGCTACTTGGCGCAAAAAAATTTGTCACATGGTACCTGGAAATAAATTTATAACAACAATATAATCAAAACAAGTAAGAAAAATTAGCATGTATTCATCAGGATGTAAAAGCCCAGATAGACGAAGGACACAAAAATAATACAGAGAAATGAATCCTCTAAGAGTGAATACCCAAAGCTTGCATAATACGAGTGTTCTTGGATTGCCATTATCTGAACCGCATTGTATCCAAGCCTTTTAATCCTTGGCAGCACGTCATCTCTGAAGTTGGCATATGTGTTTATCTTTGGTTCCTGCAAAGACAATCATCTAACATGCTCAACTCCTAATCAAGTATCAGTCGATAGTATATATAGTTCTGAAGGTTCAGATATCAAGAAGTAGACTACAAACAAGAATGCATGTCCAAGTATCTTTTTTTCTATCTTTTTTTGGCGAATAATAGGGCAGTCTGGGAAATAAGAAAAATTTGAAAGAAAAACTATGCAATAATCTTTACATAAACAGAGTTCAAAGTTCTCTACTTAGTTCAATTGGAAGGGTTATCTTCAATTAGGGTTTCCAATACAATATGCAGAGTACATATGGCTCCACACTTCACATATACACATTCCAACACCCCCCCGCAGTCCTAACATCTAGCCACGGCAGATGTTGAGACTGGACCGAAACTCAGAGAACAACGACAAAGGGAGACCCTTCGTGAAGATGTCGGCGAACTGCGACGTCGCCGGGACGTGGAGGACACGGACCTCGCCACGGGCAACCCGCTCACGAACAAAGTGAAGATCAATCTCCACATGCTTCGTGCGTTGATGCTGGACTGTGTTGGTGGAGAGTTAGACGGCACTGACGTTGTCGCAGTAGACCAACGTGCTCCGAGCAACAGGAGAGTGGAGCTCCTGAAGCAGCTGATGGTGCCAGGAAGTCTTAGCCACGCCGTTGGCTACGGCGCGATACTCAGCGCTCGAGCGTGACACCACGGGCTACCGCTTTGAGGACCAAGAGACGAGGTTGCCACCCAGGAAGACGGCGTAGCCAGAGGTGGACCGACGGGTGTCCGGACAGCCCGCCCAGTCAGCGTCGGTGTAGACGACCAGCTCAGAAGCCGAGTCACCTCAAAGAAGGAGGTCGTAATCGAGGGTGCCGCGCAGGTATCGAAGTATCCGCTTCACAACAGTGAAATGCAGCTCCCGTGGATCATGCATGTGAAGGCACACCTGCTGAAGGTGAGGTACTGGAGAGCACCTGCAAGACTTCTATAAATAGTGGGGTCAGCAACAGGAGCGCCGCCGGCGGAGGAGACCTTCGCCTGGGTGTCCACCGGAGTAGAGCACGGCTTGCAGTCAGCCATGCCCGCTCGCTGGAGGATGTCCAAGCAGTACAGTCGCTGGTGAAGAAACAGGCAGCCCAATCGGTGCTCGACCATCACGCCCAGGAAGTGGTGAAGCTGATCCAAGTCCTTCATCACGAACTCCCGCTGCAGGGCATAGATCGTGCGTTCAAGGAGCGCCAGGCTGGACGCCGTGAGCACGATGTCATCGACGTACAGGAGGAGGTACACAGTGTCCCCCTCACGGCCGTAGACGAAGAGCGAGGTTTCCGACTTGGCCTCGACAAAACCGAGCGAGGCCAGGAAGGAGGCGAACCGGTTGTATGAAGCCCGAGGCGCCTGCTTCAAGCCGTACAGAGACTTGTTCAGCCGGCATACCATGTATGGACGAGCTGAATCAACGAACCCTGTCGGCTGACTGCAGTACAACGTCTCCGTCAGCGTGCCGTGGAGGAAGACGTTCTTGACGTCCAACTGGTGGACAGGCCAAGAACGCGAGAGAGCCAACAACAGAACGGTCCGAACCGTCGTCGGCTTCACCACCGGGCTGAAGGTCTCATCGTAGTCGACACCAGGGCGTTGAGTGAAGCCCCGAAGGACTTACCGAGCCTTGTACCTCTCCAAGGACTCATCCGCCTTCCGCTTATGCGTGAATACCCACTTGCCCGTGACAATATTGCCACGACCAGGATGGGGAACCAAGTCCCAGGTCTGGTTGGCAAGCAGGGCCGCATACTCTTCTTCCATAGCCCGACGCCAGTTGGGATCGGCGAGGGCACTACAGACAGAAGAGGGGATAGGCGAGATGGGTGAAGAAGCAGGCGGTGGGGAGGTCGTCGAGGAGAGGACGACCCCGGAAAACCGCTCCACCGGACGGATAACCCCACCTGCCCGTCGGTTCACCATCGGATGGAAGTGACTGGGATCCCGATGGAGCAGTGGAGGGTGGTACACCAGAGACTCGGGGCGGGAAGAGGTCGGTGCACCAACCCGCACTCGTCGCTGATAGACAAGAGCGGGGTCAGCGTACCGCGACGTCGAGGCCGCACGGGGCACAGCAGTCGACGCCTGGGACGCCGGGGCCGCGCGTGGCGCAACGAGCGACGTCGGGGACGTTGGGGCCGCGCGTGGCGCAGCGGGCGGCGTCGGGGACGCCGGGGCCGCGCGTGGCGCAGCGGGCGGCGTCGGGGACGCCGGGGCCACGCGTGGCGCAGCAGGCGACGGCGGGGACGCCGGGGCCACGCGTGGCACAGCGGGAGACGCCGGGGCCGCGCGTGGTGCAGCGGGAGACGCCGGAGGCGCCGGGGCCGCACGTGGCGCAGCGGGAGACGCTGGGGGCACTGGGGCCGCGCGTGGTGCAGCGGGAGACGCCGGAGGCGCCGGGGCCGCACGTGACGCAGTGGGAGACGCCGGGGGCACCGGAGCCGCGCGTGGCGCAGTGGGCGACGTCGGGGCTGTGCGGGGCGCAGCGGGTGAATAACCTGCAGAGGGTAAAGACCAATGTCGCTGTATAGGAGCGGCCTCGGGGTCAGTAGAAAAAAGGGAATCCAACTCAGCGACAGAGTCAGAGGACGAAGTGGAAAAGGAAAAGGAAGACTCGTCGAAGACAACGTGTCGGGAGACCAAGATACGATGGGTAGCAAGGTCAAAGCACCGGTACCCCTTATGATCAGGGGAATACCCGAGAAAAACACACCGAGTCGAACGAGGTGCAATCTTATGAGGAGCCGTGGAGGACAGGTTAGGGTAGCATGCACATTCGAAGACTCGAAGGTGGTCGTAGAGAGGAGTGGTGCCGAAAAGAGCAAAGTGAGGGGTGGGATCACTAATCGCCTTAGTAGGAAGGCGATTAATGAGGAAAGTGGCGGTGCGAAGAGCCTCCACCCAGTACCGAGCAGGAATGGAGGCCTGAAACATCGTGGAACGCATGACATTGTTAGTGGTACGAATCATGCGTTCGGCCTTGTCGTTCTGAGGGGAAGTGTACGGGGAAGACATGCGCAACTGAACACCGCGAGAGAGAAGGAAGTCACAGAACGCAGTGTTATCGAACTCACGTCCGTTATCGCACTGGACGACTCGAATAATACGCCCAAACTGGGTGGACACCCAAGCGAAGAAGTGAGAAAGAGTGACGAACGTATCAGACTTCTGTCGCAAAGGAAAAGTCCCACGAATAGTGTGAGAAATCATCGAGGATCACCAAGTAATATTTATAACCCGAAACACTGACAATAGGAGAAGTCCAAAGATCACAGTGAATCAGATCAAAAGGCCGCTCAACATGAGTAACAGAATGCAGGAATGTAAAGTCGAACATGGCGACCAAGCTGACAACCATGCCACACATGAGACTTATGACTGCCCCTAGTACACGAAATCACTGAACTAATAGACAACTTAGACAAGACATCAACACTAGGGTGGCCGAGCCGACAATGCCAAGTCGTCGAAGAAGCTGTCGTAGCCAGGGCAAAAGGCAAAGCTGAAGCGGAAGTAGGAAGACGAAACGTGTACAGGGGCCTCGAACTCTCACATCGGTGAAGAAGACGTCGGGTAGTAAGATCCTTCACAGATAAACCAAAAGGATCAAACTCAATAGAAACATGGTTGTCAGTGGTAAATCGACGAACAAAAAGAAGATTTTGAATAATGCCAGGAGCAACGAGAACAACTCTAAGCTGGAAAGAACCTGAAGAACCTAAGTCACCTACTGAGGTGACAGGAAGAACAGACCCATTCCCAACAACGATAGATGAAGGATGAGAAAGGTGGGAAGGGTGGGTAGAAGAGAGTATACCAGCATCAGGAGTAGTGTGGTATGATGCGCCGGAATCAGCAACCCAAACAGGACCGGGTGGAGTGAGAGTCATCGTGCTGAAGGAGGAAGCCAGCGATTGACGGTCCCACCCGTCAGGAGTGGTGTGCGGCGCCGAGGACTCAACACCCGAGCCCCAGTGGGTGGACGGCCCACCAGAGGTCGGAGTCCACTGTCTGCCAGGTGAGTAGCCATCCCCGCCGTGGGTAGGCGTGGCCACGTAGGCCGCCTGAGGCGCGAAGGTCGAGCTGGCGGGAGACCCGGAGACGGCCCAGGCCACATGGAGATCTGGCCGGTCCACGGGTTACAAAGAGTGGGCCAGGGTGGCAGAGCACCTACGCCACCACCCTGACCGGTGCCAGCACCGACAGTAGTACCACCTCCTCCTATGAAACTGAAAGTGCATCTAGGTAATCCCCGTAGGTTTTGGTTGATTGATGACGACAATTAAGATACTAATAAGTTTTTACTGAGTATGAGCACAGGTGCTTATCAAAGGAATGCATGTGGAGTCTCTCAAGAAGCAAAAAAAGGAAAAGAAGACTTGAAAGAGTAGAAAATAGAATTTTTCTATTGAGTTTCAATTTTCTAGTTGTGTACAGGGTCTTCTCTTTTAGAGTGCTTGAGAATCATTAGAGAGCTCAAACTAAAGTTAGAAAGTTAGAATCGTGAGAGGAAGTAGTCATAGGTATGGCTGAAAAAGGGAAGACCGAACTTGTCCAGACTACGGGCCGGACTACTCCGTTCCAACAAGGACTAGTCCGTTTTAGACCGAACAAGAAGTCTCTGAGTGAGTTCGGACTTGTCCGTTTTAGACCGGACTAGTCCGTTGTCGAGTGAGACTGAGCCTTTATGAGACTAAGTCTCAGAAGGCCGAACTAGTCCGCCTATGTGGCCGGACTAGTCCGTCACGCGGACTAAGCCGTTTAGGTCCGGAGAAGAAGTCTCTGAGTGACCTCGGACTAGTCCGCTCCATAGGCCGGACTAGTCCGGTCCCTTCAGACTAGTCCGGTTTAGGACGGAACAAAGGTTCCTGTGTGAGCTTTGGACTAGTCCGAAGTTGGCTGGACTAGTCCGCAGCCCTAGATTAGAGAGTTTTTTAGACTAAATCTGGTAAGACCGGACTAGTCCGCCCTTACCAGACTAGTCTGTTCTCATACGGAACAAAGGTTCCTGACTGAGATCGGATTAGTCCGCTCTTGGCCGGACTAGTCCAGGGTTTTATGACCGTTTGAATCCAACGGTCACTGGACTTTAGTTGTTAGCCTTACCCGATCCTTTGTGGACTCCTCAACGAGGACGTAGATTCCTGTGTGGAATCGAACGTCGGGATAGATCGCGTCTCTTGCTTCCTTTATCTTCTTGCTCGATCACTTAAATTGCACATTAAGATTTCGTCTTGCTAACACTTGTAAATTGTTCTACTATCTTGCAATCTAAGCATTCACAACTAACTGGTGAGATTGTTTGACTACTATACATCTTACGCTTAAACAAACTTAAAAGGAAAACCTAAAAACGCAATTTTATACCTAGACCGGACTAGTCCGCCCTCAGACTGGACTAGTCCTGCCTCCTTCAAGTTTAATCCGCTGTTTGCAATAGTTTCAGGTTTTATTAGCCTATTCACCCCCCTCTAGACAACTTTCAATTGGTATCAGAGCCTAACTCTCCACAAAAGCTTAACCGCTTGGAGAGGAGATGGGGGACAAGGCCGGTAGCCAAATTGATCTCATCAAGGAAAAAGGAGAAAGTATGAGCAACTTTGAAGAACAGGGTTCTAACCCGCCTCCAGCTGTTACTCCACCTCAGGACGTTTTGAGCTCAGAGGAAGATGAAAAAGTTCTTCGTCTCATAGCTCTTCTCAACAAGAAGAAGGAAGAAGCTAAGAAGAAAAAGAAGGAGAAATTAGAGAAGAAGCTCAAGAGTAGTCAACAAGACTACTCGCGATATCCTTTTAATTATGAACGCTTAAACTCTCATTCTAGTTATTTATCAATTCCCCTAGGCAAACCACCTCACTTTGATGGAACTAACTATACAATGTGGAAGCACAACATGAAGTTGCATCTAATTTCCTTAAACCCAAGTCTTTGGCATGTTGTGTGTACAGGTATAGATATCCCCGAAGACGAGGATGAACTCACCCAAGAGCAAGAACAACAAATCCACCGCATTGCACAAGCGGCGACCGTGCTCAACTCATCTCTGAGCATTGAAGAATTCAACAAGGTAGATGGGTTAGAGCTCGCCAAAGATATTTGAGACACCCTCAAGATCACACATGAAGGAAACCGATCCGTGAGGGAAGCCAAGATCGAGATGATAGAAGAAGAACTTGGAAGGTTCGCCATGGAAGAAGGCGAAACACCCCAAGAAATGTACAACCGGCTCAAAACTCTCATCAACAAGAGTCAAGCGTACGGATGCAAGAAATGGAATGACCATGAGGTGGTCAAAACTCAAAAGAATGACAAGAGCCTTCATGCCTCGCAATGTGACCCTGCACTTTAATCCGGGAAAGTCCAAACTTTCACATGATGACTCCGGATGAAGTAATAGGGAAAATCATTAACCACGAGATGATGGAGAAGGAAGCCCAACACGTCAACGACCTAGCAAATATCACTTCATCCAAGAAGAAGAGAATTGCTCTCAAGGCCACATCCAAGTCCAAGTGAAAAGAAACACAACTCACAAGTGAAGATGAAGAAAGTGATGATGAAAGCACGGACATAGAAGATGAAGAAATGACATTCTTCGTTAAAAGATTCAAAAGGTTGATGAGGAGAAGAAGAAGCCATCACTATGAGAACAAGAGCAAAGACAAGGGCAAGTCAAGGACAAAGAAGACTTGCTACAACTGTGGCGAACATAGGCACTTTATTGTGAACTGCCCCCATAGCAAGGAAGATGACAAGAGGAAGAAAAAGGATAAGAAGTCTCTAGACAAGAAAATCTTCACAAAGAAGAAGGCTTATGGACAAGCTCATATTGGAGAAGAGTGGGATTCAAATGAAGAATCCTCTTCCGAAGATGAAGAAAAGGTGACAACCGTTGCCATCAAGAAGCCAAACATGAAGAAATCACTCTTGCCAAACAAGCGTGATTGGAAGAGGCCAAGCCACACATGCCTCATGGCAAAGGAAGGAAAGCGCAAGGTAATGTCTAATCCTTCCAAGTTTTATATTGTAGATGATAGTGACTTTGATAGTAGTAGTGAAAACGAATTCATGTTTAAAGGATTAAACAAAAAGACCATAGCTAAAATGAAAATGTTATCGGACGAAATATTTGAACAAGAAGAACTTCTCAATCAACAAGAAGAATTGCTTATCCTTGAAAAGGAAAGAAACCTTAAGATTGAGAAGCTCCTTGAACTTGAAAGAGAGAAGAGTAGGGCACTCGAAAGCGAACTTGCCATGAGCAAGGAGACTTGTGTTGAGCTTAGAAGTAAGAATGTAGTACTTCAAGATGAACTTGTGAGATTAACCAAAACTCATAAGAATCTTGAAGCACAACTTAACTCACTTAAGTCAAGTGTCTCAACTAATTCATCCTTCAAAAACTCCCTCTCAACAAATATGGAATCCAACACTAAAACTTGCAAATGCGCTAACATTGTTTTAAAATTAAAGAATGAGCTCAAAGAGGCACAAAACAAGAATACACACAAGAGTGGGATCTTTGATAAGGAGAAGATCAAATATGCACGTAGTGCATACTCAATCACAAGATCTCCTCTCATCAAAGATAGACTTGGTTACACTAGGGGGGAAAGCAAAACACTAGAAAATCTTTAAAAACAATAGCAAATGCGTAGCCTTTGTCAAAGAAAACTCAAGTCAAGACAAGAGTGACAACCTTGCATCTACCTTACATGAAACTACCAAAAATATAAAATCTATAGTATTTCATAATTTTGATGTATCTTATGTTCTTATGAAAAGCAAGTATGGTAGAGTTTTTGCAAAATATGTTGGATCATTCCACAAGAGTCCAAAAACTTGTGCGTGGGTGCCCAATTACCTTGTAACTAACCTCAAAGGACCCAACCAAGTTTGGGTACCTAAGAGCAAAGTTTAAATTGTTTGCAGCCATATTCCTCCGGTGGCACTAAATGAGTGCTACATAGTGAGTGCACTAACCATATGACCCGAGAGAGAAAAATGTTTGTTGAGTATGAAGAAAATAATGATCCAAGTGAAGACATCTACTTCGGTGACAACAACCAAGGAAGGGTGCTCGGTATTAGTAAAATTGCAATCTCTTCTCAACACTTTCTTTCACATGTTCTACATGTTGAATCACTAGATTATAACGTATTGTCCATATCCCAGCTATGTGAGAAATGTTATAATTGCCTGTTTACTAACGAGGGTGTGACCGTCTCTAGAAGAAGTGACAACTCAATTGCCTTTAAGGGTGTGTTAAAGGGAAAGCTTTACTTAGTGGACTTTTCCACAGATAAAGCTCAACTTGACACATGTTTAATAGTAAAAACCAACATGGGATGGTTGTGGCATAGAAAACTAGGCCATGTTGGAATGAGGAACTTACAAAAACTTCTAAAGGGGGGATCATATCCGTGGACTAAAAGATGTTATTTTTAAAAAAGATAGGCCATGTAGCGCGTGTCAAGCAGGAAAATAAATTGGAGCAGCTCATCCCGCCAAGAATGTGATGACAACAACAAAATCATTGGAGATGCTCCACATGGACCTCTTCGGCCCTGTCACCTACATAACCATTGGCAGTAACAAATATGGTCTAGTAATTGTTGATGACTATTCTCGTTTCACTTGGGTGTTTTTCTTGCATGATAAAGGAGAAACTCAAGGTGTCCTCAAGAAGTTCTTGAGGAGAGCTCAAAACGACTTTTCCTCAAAAATCAAGAAGATAAGAAGCGACAACGGCTCCGAATTCAAGAACACTCAAGTAGAAGAATATTTGGATGAACAGGGCATCAAGCATGATTGTTTGGCCTCCCATTCTCCCGAACAAAATGGGGTGGCTGAAAGGAAGAACCGAACACTCATAGAGATGACAAGAACCATGCTCGATGAATACAAGACCTCGGATCGATTTTGGGCGGAGGCGGTCAACACCGCTTGTCATGCTACAAACCGCCTCTACCTCCATTGACTTTTGAAGAAAACCCCATACGAGCTCCTAACCGGTAACAAACCCAACATCTCTTACTTTCGAGTTTTTTAAAGTAAATGCTACATTCTAAACAAGAAGCCTAGGATTTCGAAGTTCACTTTGAAATCCGATGAAGGTTTCCTACTTGGTTATGACTCAAACACCTACGCCTATCGTGTTTTCAACAAGACCTCCAGTTGTGTTAAAATTGCACGTGACGTGGTGTTTGACGAAACTAATGGCTCCCAAGTGGAGCAAGTTGATCAATGTGTGCTAGATGAAGAAGAAGCACCATGTGAAGCACTAAGAAGAATAGGGCTTGGGGAAGTCCGTCCCCAAGAAAATGTAAGACAAGATGCTACAAACTCATCACCATCAACACCTCTCATTCAAGATCAAACTCCATGATGTTGATCAAGGGGGAGAAGAAGAAGAAGACCACTCATGAAATCAAGTGCCTCACCCAATGGTTCATCAAAGCATTCAACGGGATCACCCTGTTGACAACATCCTTGAAGATATCACAAAAGGGGTAACAACACGTTCTCGAATAGCAAACTTTTGTGCACATTACTCTTTTGTGTCGTCCTTGGAACCATTTAGGATGGAAGATGCACTCAAGGATCCGGATTGGGTGGTGGCCATGTAAGAAGAGTTGAACAACTTCACAAGAAACCAAGTATGGGAGCTGGTGAAAAGACCAAATGCAAATGTGGTAGGCACCAAGTGGGTGTTCCGTAACAAGCAAGATGAACACGAAGTGGTGACAAGAAACAAAGCCCGACTTGTAGCAAAGGGATATGCTCAAGTTGAAGGTTTGGATTTCGATGAAACCTTTGCTCCCGTAACTAGGCTTGAGTCTATTCGAATTCTATTAGCCTATGCTACTCACCATGATTTTAAACTCTATCAAATTGTGACACCCTCACCTCGGGTGTCAGCATATGTTCGTGTCCTATGAAAAGGAAACATTTTAATGAAAAATAGGAACAGAAAGGATTATCAAAAGAATAGCCAATAAAGCCCTTAGAGTGCGTCGAAGGCAACTTCCGTGGCCAGCAGGCCACGTGGCGTGATCGGAGCTCATCCCTGCGAAGTGGGGAGAGGCCGCCGCCAAGCTGGCTACGTGGCAGGTTCGGGGCTCGTCGCCACAAAAGGGGAGAGGTCTGATTCTGTGGGACCCGTGTTGCCCACGGAGCTAGCCTCTGCGGAAGAAGCAAAGGCATTTCCGCAGGACACGTGTCATCCTCGGAGCTAGTCCTCGCGGAAATCAGAGGACCAGCCGCGCGGGATACGTGTCGATCTCGGAGCTCACCTGCGAGAGGTCCTGTTCTATTGGACACGCGTCGCCACCGGAGCTTATCTCCGGGAGGTCTGTCGCTGCTGGACACGTGTCGACCGCGAGGCACGTCCCTGAGGAAAGAAGAAGGGGAAGACCGGCGCCAACACGTGGCGTGCGTGGAGCTCACCTCCGAAGAAGAGGGAGGTCTCGCTCGTGACACGCGGCACAACCGGAGCTCGTCTCTGCGGGAGAAGAGATACCAAGCTCGGAAGGACACGTGGAGCTTCCGGAGCTCATCACCGCGGAGGTAACGAGTCTGGAGCGGTTTTTACGCGTAAAGATACCGTTACGCAACAGAAACCGATTTAAACTCCACGATGTTACCGAAGATAAGACGTCAGGATCTAACAAAGATCTGAATAAGACTCTTATTCGGGATCCAATCAGATTAGGACTCTTCTCTTCCTGATTATAAATAGAACCCAAAACCTCTGGCCGAAACCACAAACTTCTCTTTCAACTCCTGAGCCGACGACTTAGAGCCCTAGCCCTAAACTTGCCGAGCAAAACATCGCCGAAGCGCAACAAGGGAGATCATCGGAGAAGAACCGAGCGATCTGAGGAGGACCTCGAAGACAAGAAGAGCGTGAGGTAGGACTTCAATACCACCTTACGACATCATTGTGTTCATCTTTTTGCATCTGTTCTTCAATTCCTTTCGAACAAAAGCCTTCTCGTGGGCAGATCACTCGATGATCAGTTTTGATCTAAAGACAAGATCATCGCCACGTCCACCTTTGATCCGAACACCTCTGCCCATGCAAGGCCATGCAAGAACACGTACCGATCAATCTAATAAAACTAATCATGAGACAACATGCATATGCATCATCGCATCTAGTTTAAGGTTTGTGCATAAATATTGATTGCTATGAATCCTGTATGCACGTGATCCTACCTAGCGGGACAAGCTCAGGGAGCTGTCTACGACGAACTGCAGCAACAAGGTTTTGAGACTCAAGAACAACCGGAACCGCAAGAACAAGGCAAGTGCTCCTTGACCATGTTGATCCTATGTTTTGGGTAAAACTGTTTTGTTTTGCGAAAAGGTGTGCGTGCTGAGTCAAACATGATGGGAAACCCTTTTTATAGGAGTTTACTAGTTTTGGTTAAACCACCCTTGTCGCCTGGGAAGTTTATGAGTCGGGTATGGTTTTTGCTTTATGCTTCGCTGAGTCTATGGGATCGGGAAGCGAGATAGATGTGTCTAGCTAACTGCACTCGTACTGATAATAAGTAACTGAGGAGATTAATGAACATGGATCGGAGGGAAGATCTACGCAAGCCTGGGTTTGTGAACATGCCAGGATAACAGTGCCACCACAAGGCCAAGTATGGGTGCGGCTTAGCTGAGTAATTAGGTAAGTTGCTAGAGTGTTATGGACTGTGGAAGACGCGGGGAATGGGAGTCGAGTGAGGACTGCCCTGGGAACTGCATGGCACAAGAGGGGGCCCGTGGGTGGGAGAATTGGAGATTCTAGTCTGCCGGTGAAACCTTAGTGAGTCCATACATCTAGTAACCCCTTTGTAAAGACTATTTTGTGATCTCTTGACCATACACCGACGGATGTGTACTGGTATAATGGAGGTTCTAAAGTCGCCGACGGGTGACGAAATCACAAACTTGTGGGTAAAGAGGTGCAAACTTGTGGGATTCTTTGCCAGGGCCAGAGCGGACATGTTGTCCACCCTGAGTTCGACCACTCCAGTGTCTCTGCTGAGGAGATCACCAAGCAGTCGACTAAGCCAGAGCGCCTGAGTCGAAGCGGTGGAGGCCGCTATGTACTCGGCCTCGCAGCTGGACAGGGCCACCACCTGTTGCTTGACCGACTGCCAGCTAACGAGGCACTTGCCGAAGAAGAAGAGGATCCCGCTGGTGCTCTTGCTGGTGTCGATGTCGCCGGCGTGGTCGCTATCGCTGTACCCGACAAGGTGTGCCTCCCCAGGACACCTCGGGTAGTGGAGGCCGTGATCGAGAGTCCCCGCAACATAGCGGATGATCCTCTTCACAGCCTGCTGGTGATCCGTCGTCGGTCGTTGCAGGAACCGACTAACGTAGCCGACGGAGAATGCCAAGTCCGGTCGTGTGTGGGTGAGGTAGCGAAGGCTCCCCACAAGACACCGGTACTGCGTAGCGTCCACCTCCTCCGCCGTGCTGTCGCGGCTCAGCTTCAGCCTCTCCTCCATCGGAGTGAGAGCTGGATTACAGTTTGTGAGCCCAGCTAGCTCAACAATGCGCTTGGCGTAGGCGGTTTGTCGAAGTGTGATCCCGGAGTCGGCCTGGTGCACCTCAATCCCAAGGTAGAAGGAGAGAGATCCCAGGTCACTCATCTGGAAGGCGGCTTTCATCTCTTCCTTGAACGCTGCCACCTCCGCATCCTTGGTGCCGGTGATCACCAAGTCGTCGACGTAGACACCCACCAGTAGGGTGTTTCCTCCATTGCCTCGCCGGTAGATGGCTGCCGCGTGCGGGCATTGCCCGAAGCCCATCCTCTTGAGCGTGGAATCCAACTTGGCATTCCACGCCCTTGGTGCCTGACGCAAGCCATAGAGGGCCTTGCGCAGGCGCAACACCTTGCCCTCCTTGCCAGGGACCACAAACCCCAGCGGCTGGTGTACATAGACCTCCTCCTTCAAGTCGCCGTTGAGGAACGCCGACTTGACATCCATGTGCTGGACACGCCAGCCTTCTTGGGCAGCAAGTGCAAGAAGGAGTCGCACGGATTCCATCCGTGCCACGGGGGCAAAAGCATCGTCGAAGTCGATCCCCTCCTGCTGTACGAAGCCGCGTGCCACCAAGCGAGCCTTGTGCTTGACGATGGCACCGGCTTCATCCCTCTTCAACTTGAACACCCACTTAAGGGTGATCGCACGGTGACCGCGAGGGAGATCAGCAAGCTCCCAAGTGCGGTTCGTCTCAACCGCGTCCATCTCCGACTGCATCGCAGCACGCCATGCCGCGTGTTTCTCGGCCTCCGCAAAAGACCGAGGCTCGCCGTCATCGCACGCAAGGTGCAACTGCGCCTCCAGATCTTGATCATCCAGATCGTGAGGGGCCAGTCCCGGCACCGGCTGGTTGCCGAGAATGTTCTCCATCTTGCGATACCGCAACGGCTCGCCGTCGTAGCACCCGTCGAGGCGCTCCTCGTCGTGGGAGAGCGGAGTAACAAACTCCACTGGGTCGTGCTCGACACGAGCTGGGGACGGAGTGGACGTGCCCGGAGGAGTGGCCGTCGGTGCTGGAGTGCGTGGGGTCGCCGGCTGAGGTGGAGGTGGACGGTCGGGGGTTGGGGTAGACACGCTCGGTGGAGAAGAGTTGCCTACTCCCCCAACTCCCTTGAAGTGGACGTAGTCGACGATGAAGTCGTCGTGCGTCGAGGTCGAACCGTCGTCCACCGCCTTGTCCCATGCCCATCCTCGCCCTTCGTTGAACACAACGTCGCGCGTCGTGCGCACACGCTGTGTCTCTGGGTCGAGAATGCGGTAGGCCTTGGAGCCCTCCGCGTAGCCGATGAACACCCCCGGAGTGCTCCTGTCGTCGAGCTTGCTGATGTGGCCAAGCTCCTTGGCAAACGCGAGGCAGCCGAAGACCCGTAGATGAGAGACCGCCGGCTTGCGCCCATACCAAGCCTCATACGGCGTCCTGCCGTTGAGAGCCTTGGTGGGCGAGCGGTTGAGGATGTAGACAGCCGTCACCACCGCCTCTCCCCAGAAGATAGCCGGCATTCCCCTCTGCTTGAGGAGGGCCCGAGCCATCCCCACAACCGTCTGGTTGCGCCGCTCGACGACGCCGTTCTGCTGCGGGCTGTAGGGCGCGGAGTAGTGGCGCTGAACACCCTCATCCGCGCAATACGACGCGAATTCAGCCGCCGTGAATTCGCCGCCGTTGTCGGTGCGTAGCACACGCAGCTTGCGGCCGCACTCCGCCTCCGCAATGGCCTGCGCGCGCCTGATGGCGTTCGCAGCCTCTCCCTTGCTGCCAAGGACCACGACCCACATGTAGCGGGAGAGGTCGTCGACGAGCAACAGGAAGTAGCGTCGTCCTCCCAGTGTAGCTGGTGTCACCGGGCCACACAAGTCCCCGTGGACGAGCTCGAGCCGTTCCTTAGCTCGAAAGCTCGACTGCTGGGGAAAAGGAAGCCGCCTCTGCTTCGTCAATACGCAGACGTCGCAGAGCTGCTCCACGTGGTCAAGGCATGGCATGCCTCGCACCATCTCCTTGGCACTGAGCTGCTTTAGGGCCTCGAAGTGAAGATGCCCAAAGCGCTCGTGCCACTGCCATGCCTCGTCGTCCCGACGAGTAGCAAGGCAGACAGGCTGTGCTACCTGCACGTGAAGGACATAGAGTCGATTGGTGCCTCTAGTTACCTTGGCAAGAAGGCGACGATGGCGATCCCAAATCCTCATGACTCCGTCCTTAATCTCCACGCGCGAACCGTTCTCATCCAGCTGTCCCAAGCTGATGATGGAGTTTCTCAATGCGGGGATGTAGTAGACTCCGACGAGCAGCTTGTGCTCACCAGACTCGGCGGTGAGGATGACGGAGCCAACACCCTTGATCTCCACGCCGGAGGCGTCACCAAACTTGACAGAGCCTCGGACATTGGAGTCAAGCTCAACGAAGAACTCCCGTCGACCGGTCATGTGATGGGTGGCGCCGGTGTCGAGGCACCACCCGTCAGTCTTGTCGTTGCTGGAGCCGTCGCCGAGGAAAGCGTGTGCTTTTGGCTCATCAAGATGAAGGAGAGCCGCTGCGGTCGATGCCACTAGAGGTGGCTTGATGCTTCCGTGTGCCAGAAGCAAAGCTGGCTCCTCCTCTACCTGTGCCACGTGGGCCTCCTTCTCCACTTGTGCCACGTGGGCCTGGCCACGTCGTGGCTGTCGACACTCCCTGGCCCAATGACCAAGCTTACCACAGTTGTGGCAGGTGTCGTCTCGTGTCGGCTTGTGGTTGCCGACAGTGCCGCCCTGGGCGCCTCCGCGGGCGCCACCCTCGGTACGTCCGCGTGCCCCGGCCTGGGTACCTCCACGCCCCTTGCGCGACTTGCCGCGCTTGCGGCCGCCTGTCGAGGAAGAGGACTCCCCCTTCTTCCGGTCACCCTGGCCAGCCTCCCACTGCTCGCGAGTGAGATGAAGCTTCCCGCCAATGGTGATAGGCCCCGAGAGAGGTTGTGGTTCGTCGTTGTCGACGACCTTGAGGCGACCTATCGCCTCTTCAATCGACATCGTGGAGAGGTCCAGCAGAGACTCGATCGAGCGAGCGATCTGCTTGTACTTCTCGGGGATGCACCGAAGGAGCTTCTCGACAGCTCTCTCTTCGTTGTAGGTGTCGTCGCCGAACTGCACCAACTTCTGCAACAAAGTGTTGAGACGGAGCGCAAAGTCATCAACGTCCTCACCTGGCTTAAAGGCCAGGTTCTCCCACTCCTTGCGAAGCGCCTGCAGTGTGGACTTGCGGGCGCGGTCGCTGCCGATGCGTGCTGCAGCGATGGCATCCCATGCCTCCTTAGCAGTCCGCTTCCTGGAAAGCGAGAACTGCATCTCGGGCGGGACTGCAGCAATGAGGGCATCCAACGCCCGTCGATCCTCGTAGTAGTCGACGTCGCCGTACTGAACTGCTTCCCACATGTGTCGCACCTGGAGCCGTACCCTCATCACCGCGGCCCACTCGACGTAGTTGGTCTTGGTGAGGGTAGGCCACCCACCGCCGGGACCGACGTCCCTGACAATGGCCTGGACCCCGTGGTGTCCATGGTACCTGTCGGGAGAGGGAGAACCGCGCCGCCTGTAATGGACGCGTTCTCCGTCGACCCAGCCGCCGCCGCCGGGAGCGCCACCGGCGCGTCCGCGCCCGTCTGGGCTGCGGTTGTCGCGCCCATGGGGGCGCGCGGCTGCTAGCTGCACCTCTCGTGCTCGCGCCGCCTCCCTCACCGGCCTGAGCTCATCGTCAACGCCGCAGTCGACAGAGCCGCTGGAGCTACTGCCGCGCAGAGCCTCCAGCTCCGCTGCCGCCGCACGCGCTACAGCCGCCGCCGCCGCTGCTTCCACTTCCGCCCTTGCTGCTGCCAGTTCCGCCGCCGCCAACCTTGCCGCCATTGCCGCCGTCGCCGCAGTCTCTGCCGCCGCTCGCTCGCGCTCCTCTGCCGCGGCGACCTCCGTCTGCCGCGCGCTCGAGGCGACCGAGCGCTGAGACTGTCCGTCGGACATGGCGCACTAGTGGGGAAGGGCTGCTGTATGTGAAAGACAAGCTGCTGCTCGTTTGTGCAGGAGAGGAATGAGCTGGAACAGCAGGTGTTCCTGCTGCCGGTTGCGGACGGAGAGAGGTGCGGGAAGGGGATGAGCAGGAGATATTTAAGCTACAGGATAGAACGGCTCTGATACCAAGTGTTAGTAGCTGAATTCTTACTCTCATTGAAAGAGAGGATGACACTAGGAGTTGGGGCAATTTTCTTGTCTATTTCTCACACAATGCCATGCCAACCCAAGGGGTTGAGACTACATATTTATAGCTGCCATGGCAGCCAAGCATATGCCACAAAGATGCTAGTCTAAGATGCTTAGATGCTGTCCTAATATGCTGTCCATGGCTGACACTAAGATGCTGTCCTAGTGTCCTTAATATGCTGTCCTAGTGTCCTTAGATGCTGTCCTAATTGGGGCCACAAAGACCAAAGGACTAGAGTACAACAAAGACCAAGGACTAAAGTGCAACAAACTAAAGGACTAGGGTACAAGGGACTAGGGGACCAAAGACCAAAGGACTACAAGACTTATTCCAGCAGATAAGATGTTTGCATGACTGTTGGGTCATGACATGAGATTGGTCTCGGTGTGAGACGAGGTTGATTGTGAGATGAGATGGTAGCGAATACGAGGAGGTATTCGTGAGTATGAATAAAGGATTGGTTAATGTTTGGATGGAACACGGGAAGTGATGAAGGTACGTTGGTAATTCAATATATGATGGGATTACAAACATCTAAAGTTAAGTTGTTGTTTTATCATGGTTTTACAAGATTGCTTTTCTGCAAATAAGCCTTTTTATGCCTACCTTGTTTATGAGTTGCATATCATGTGTTTTCCCGCACTTGCTGAGTACATCATTGTACTCAACCTTGCATTATTACTTCATCCTCAGAAGCAGGAGAAGCCTACTATGAAGATCAAGTGGAACATTATGGCGTGTGATCTGTTCTCAACCTTGCCTGTGGAGGGAGTAGAGATGGAGCCACTTCTGCTTAGTTTTGCTTCCGCATTAGTTTTTGCTTCCGCATTTAAATAAGGACTTCCGCTGCATAGAAATAAGACTTCCGCTGTAAGCATGAGTCCAAGACTCATGAGGAATTGTAATAAACTCTGTTATTCGTGGTAATATATAATCTGAATTCAGTTTGTGGAACGTATGTGTATGTGTGAAGAACATCCTGGGCACACATATGCATTAGTTCTCAGTTCCGTGGTTTTTCCACAGAATTGAGGGCGTCACAGATTGGTATCAGAGCCACGGGTTGACAGTAGGTTACAAGCCTAGGTAGAAAGCCGTAGATAGATAATAGAGATACGGGTTAACCCCAAGAAGGAGTTACCGGCGTCCTAGGGTAAATAGCTTAGATTGGCCTTTCAAACCACTTTGACATAGGAAATCATCCTTGAATAGGAGTTGTGTGGGCCCTTGTGATGATTATTTGTGAATATGTGTTTAAGTATGAGTTGTGGGACGTCTCAAAAACGTTGTCCATATCCATACGTAAGAAGAAAGAGGAGTGAAATGCTTCAGCACTTGATCACATCCTCATAAGGACTAATATATATAGTCCAACTCACCTTGATGCATATAGTTGAAAGGACCTACCTAACCTTCTAACCTTCTATTCTATTTCGTTCTCCCTCACAGATGGTGAGAGGAAACGCCAGCCGAAGGAACGTCCAAGAAGATGACCACGAGGAAGTTCCTGCTAATCCCGGAGCTGGCGAGAACAACCTAGAAAGGTTGATGGCCATGCAAAACCAACTTATGCAAACCATGATCCAAACTTTGGGTTAGTTGCAGGCCAACCAAAACCCCGTTCCGACACCACCACCACCACCACCACCACCGGCTCATAACAGGTTGGGAGAGTTCATGAGGACTCGACCACCCACCTTTGCTCAAGCAAGCGATCCCATGGAGGCCGATGATTGGTTGAAATCCATGGAGAAGAAGCTCGCCATTGTCCAGTGCAACGACCGGGAGAAGGTTCTCTTTGCGTCGCACCAACTTATGGGAGCTGCCGCCGACTGGTGGGATGCCTTGAGCAACGCCCATGCCAACCCGGAGACAATCACTTGGACTGAGTTCAAGGAAAATTTCCGCTCTCACTACATCCCTGTTGGTGTAATGATGCTCAAAATGCAGGAGTTCGAAGGTCTCCGCCAAGAACAGAAAAGTGTGAATGAATATCTCAACAAGTTCATACAACTGTCCCGGTATTGCCCCTGAAGATGTCAACTCAGATCAGAGGAAGCAGTACCTGTTCATGAGAGGGTTGAACAATGAGATCCAAGTTCAGCTCCTCAACAATGACTACGTAAGCTTCCAGAAGCTAGTTGATAAGGCTATTGTGGTGGAAAACAAGATCCGGGAGATCGAGCGAGAGTGCAAGAGGAAGATGCCATACCAGCCCCAAGAGAGCAACGTACGACCTAGGTACATGCCCCCTGCACCGTATTATGGATCGACCACTCCTACGAACCGCCCTGGTCAGCCACCACAGCAACGGTTCGTTACACCGGCACCTCGTGTGCCCATGCCTCCTGCGCCCCGACCTAACAATGGCGCTCCTTTTCAAAACCCTCGCCCCAACGTACCTGCTGCCGTAGGCAACAGGGCATGCTTCGCATGCGGGGAAATAGGCCACTTCGCTAACCAGTGCCCGAGGAGAGGCCCTGGACAGCAAGGTAACGTGCCCAAGCAGAACCAGCGACCAAACGAAGGGGACAACCAAGGGAACCGTGGACCGCAGAACTATGCTCGTGGCCACGTTAACCATGTCACTGCTGAGGAAGCACAACAGGCTGAGGACGTCGCAATTGGTATGTTCCTTGTCAACTCCAACCCAACCACCATTTTATTTGATTCTGGAGCATCACATTCCTTCATATCATCCGAATATGTTGCCAAACATCATCTACCCGTATCCCACTTAGAATGTGCTATGTTGGTTAATTCTCCCGGAGGAAAAATGAGGACTAATGTAGTATGCCCTAAAGTAAGCCTTAAAATAAGGGGGGTAGACTTCCTTGCCAACCTTATTGTTTTGGACTCCCACGGGATTGACATCATACTCGGAATGGATTGGTTAAGCAAGCACAATGGAGTAATCCAATGTGCTGAAAGGAGCGTGCAGTTGACAAACGAACACGGTATCCGTGTCGAGTTTGAGTCAGCCCAGCAAACAACCGAACGGGCAAATTTGAACCATGTCGAAGGAACAACATTGGACAACATTCCAGTGGTTCAGGAATTTTCGGACGTGTTCCCGGAAGAACTCCCAGGAATGCCACCTGACCGGGACATCGAGTTTGCCATAGATTTGGTACCCGGAACTGCACCTATAGCTAAGAGACCGTATAGGATGCCCGTCAACGAGTTAGTTGAACTCAAGAAGCAAATTCAAGAACAGTTGGAGAAGGGTTTTATCCGTCCAAGCTCGTCACCATGGGGAGCTCCGGTACTCTTCGTGGACAAGAAGGACGGAACCCAAAGAATGTGCGTGGACTACAGATCTCTCAATGAGGTGACAATCAAGAATAAATACCCTCTGCCCCGTATAGACGGCCTGTTCGATCAAATGAAAGGAGCCCAGGTATTCTCCAAGATTGATCTTCGGTCGGGATATTTCCAGCTGAAGATTAAGCCCTCCGATATACCTAAGACAGCCTTTCGGACACGGTATGGTTCATATAAATATACCGTTATGTCTTTTAGATTGACGAATGCACCCGCATACTTCATGTACCTTATGAATAAGGTTTTCATGGAGTACTTGGACAAGTTCGTCGTGGTTTTCATCGATGACATTATGGTGTATTCAAAAAGTAAGGAGGAGCATGAAGAACATCTGAGATTGACCTTGCAGAAGTTGCGCGAGCATCAATTGTATGCCAAGCTCAACAAGTGTCAATTTTGGCTAAAGGAAATATCTTTCCTAGGCCACATCATCTCCAAGGAAGGGGTATCGGTTGATCCTGGAAAGGTGAGAGATGTTCTGAAGTGGGACCAACCGAAGAGCGTGAGGGATATTCGGAGTTTCCTTGGGATGGCAGGATACTATCGGCGCTTCATTAAAGACTTCTCTAAAATAGCAAAACCTATGACGGAGTTGCTAATGAAGGGAAAAATCTTTCAATGGACACAGGTCTGCCAAGAAAGTTTTGAGGAACTCAAGAAAAGGCTAACCACAGCACCAGTTCTGGTATTGCCAGACGTAAGCAAGAGCTTTGACATATATTGTGACGCATCCAGACAAGGGCTCGGGTGTGTACTCATGCAGGAAGGACAAGTGGTAGCCTATGCCTCACGACAATTAAAGAAGCACGAGCTTAACTATCCTACGCACGACTTGGAGTTAGCAGCAGTGGTGCATGCATTGAAGATTTGGAGACATTATATCCTTGGTCATCGATGTGAGATCTATACGGATCATAAAAGCCTCAAGTACATATTTACACAAACGGACTTGAATTTGAGGCAACGTCGATGGTTAGAACTCATCAAGGATTATAATGTAGGAATCAACTACCACCTCGGGAAGGCCAATGTAGTAGCTGACGCATAGAGCAGAAAGGGAGCATGCCACCAACTCACGGTTCGGGAACTACCACCCAAACTACGTAAGGAGTTCGAACGGTTACACCTCGGATTCTTGAATAACATGGAAATAATAGAGATCCACTCCTCATTGGAGCAAGAAATAAGAAAAGGCCAAGCAACGGACGAGGGGATCAAGGACAGAATCCGACGAGGGATAGAGAAGGATTTCAGGGAGGATAAAAAGGGTACGCTTTGGCTAGGAAAAAGGATCTGTGTGCCAAACATAAGACACCTTCGCGACATGATATTGAAGGAGGCACATGATTCACCCTATTCCATACATCCAGGGAGCACCAAAATGTACAAGGATTTGAAAAACTTGCTATTGGTGGGATGGTATGAAGAGGGATATAGCCGAATACGTTGCCCTATGCGACACATGCCAACGGGTAAAAGCCGAACATCAAAAAACCCGCTGGATTGTTGCAACCTTTGAGAATACCCGAATGGAAATGGGAGGACATCAGTATGGACTTCATCGTCGGGTTACCACGTACTCAGTCAGGATATGACTCCATCTGGGTGATTGTGGACCGGTTGACGAAAACCGCCCATTTTCTTCCGGTAAAGACTAGTTACAACGTTGCACAATTGGCAGAGTTGTACATGGAGCAGATCGTGTGCCGTCACGGAGTTCTGAAGAGGATAGTCTCAGATCGAGGTTCTCAGTTTACCTCTAGATTCTGAAAGAGGCTGCAGAAAGCCATGGGGACACGACTGGATTTTAGCTCCACCTATCACCCACAAACAGATGGGCAAACCGAAAGGACGAACCAAATTTTGGAGGACATGTTGAGAGCTTGCGCCTTGAAACGTGGGCGTAGTTGGGATAGGAGTTTACCGTATGCCGAGTTCTCCTATAACAACAGCTATCAAGCTAGCTTGAAGATGTCGCCTTTTGAAGCCTTATATGGTAGACGGTGTAGAACGCCACTGTTTTGGAACGAAACTGGAGAGAACCAGGTGTTTGGACCTGAAGTACTACAAGAAGCTGAAAAGCAGGTCCAAACGATACGGGGGAACTTAAAGGCTGCTCAGTCACGACAGAAAGGCTATACGGACAATAGGCGTAGAAAGTTGACCTTTGAAGTAGGAGACTTCGTATACCTTAAGGTATCGCCTATCCGAGGCCAACGACGTTTCAACGTCAAAGGCAAGCTAGCACCTCGCTACATCGGACCCTTTAAAATTTTGGACAAGCGAGGAGAAGTAGCCTATCAACTAGAGCTCCCAAACCACCTCTCCGACGTACATGACATGTTTCATGTATCCCAGCTCAAGAAGTGCTTGAGAGTACCAGAGGAACAAGTGTCAATGGGAGAACTTGAACTTTAAGAGGACCTGACTTACGTAGAACACCCTGTCCGAATCTTGGACGTAAAAGAAAGGGTCACCCGAAACAAAATGATTCGATGGTGCAAGGTACAATGGAGCCATCACACTGAAGCTGAAGCCACATGGGAAAGTGAAGAGGATATCAAGGCGGAATTCCCCCATCTATTTTCTACAAACGAATCTCGAGGGCGAGATACAATTTAACTGGGGTACATTTGTGACACCCTCACCTCGGGTGTCAGCATATGTTCGTGTCCTATAAAAAGGAAACATTTTAATGAAAAATAGGCACAGAAAGGATTATCAAAAGAAGAGCCAATAAAACCCTTAGAGTGCGTCGAAGGCAACTTCCGCGGCCAGCAGGCCACGTGGCGTGATCGGAGCTCATCCCTGCGAAGTGGGGAGAGGCCGCCGCCAAGCTGGCTACGTGGCAGGTTCGGGGCTCGTCGCCACAAAAGGGGAGAGGTCCGATTCTGTGGGACCCGTGTTGCCCACGGAGCTAGCCTCTGCGGAAGAAGCAAAGGCATTTCCGCATGACACGTGTCATCCTTGGAGCTAGTCCTCGCGGAAATCAGAGGACCGGCCGCGCGGGATACGTGTCGATCTCGGAGCTCACCTGCGAGAGGTCCTGTTCTATTGGACACGCGTCGCCACAGGAGCTTATCTCCGGGAGGTCTGTCGCTGCTGGACACGTGTCGACCGCGGGGCACGTCCCTGAGGAAAGAAGAAGGGGAAGACCGGCGCCAACACGTGGCGTGCGTGGAGCTCACCTCCGAAGAAGAGGGAGGTCTCGCTCGTGACACGCGGCACAACCGGAGCTCGTCTCTGCGGGAGAAGAGATACCAAGGTCGGAAGGACACGTGGAGTTTCCGGAGCTCATCACCGCGGAGGTAACGAGTCTGGAGCGGTTTTTACGCGTAAAGATACCGGTACGCAACAGAAACCGATCTAAACTCCACGATGTTACCGAAGATAAGACGTCAGGATCTAACAAAGATCTGAATAAGACTCTTATTCGGGATCCAATCAGATTAGGACTCTTCTCTTCCCGATTATAAATAGAACCCAAAACCTCTGGCCGAAACCACAAACTTCTCTTTCAACTCCTGAGCCGACGACTTAGAGCCCTAGCCCTAAACTCGCCGAGCAAAACATCGCCGAAGCGCAACAAGGGAGATCATCGGAGAAGAACCGAGCGGTCTGAGGAGGACCTCGAAGACAAGAAGAGCGTGAGGTAGGACTTCAATACCACCTTACGACATCATTGTGTTCATCTTTTTGCATCTGTTCTTCAATTCCTTTCGAACAGAAGCCTTCTCGTGGGCAGATCACTCGATGATCAGTTTTGATCTAAAGACAAGATCATCGCCACGTCCACCTTTGATCCGAACACCTCTGCCCATGCAAGGCCATGCAAGAACACGTACCGATCAATCTAATAAAACTAATCATGAGACAGCATGCATATGCATCATCGCGTCTAGTTTAAGGTTTGTGCATAAATATTGATTGCTGTGAATCTTGTATGCACGTGATCCTACCTAGCCAACTGCACTCGTACTGATAATAAGTAACTGAGGAGGTTAATGAACATGGATCGGAGGGAGATCTAGGCAAGACTGGGTTTGTGAATGAGGTAGCATGAGATGGTGGTGTTACTTGCCGTAGATCTAAGGACCGGTTCATGCATGCACATGCCAGGATAACAGTGCCACCACAAGGCCAAGTATGGGTGCGGCTTAGCTGAGTAATTAGGTAAGTTGCTAGAGTGTTATGGACTGTGGAAGGCGCGGGGAATGGGAGTCGAGTGAGGACTGCCCTGGGAACTGCATGGCACAAGAGGGGGCCCGTGGGTGGGAGAATTGGAGATTCTAGCCTGCCGGTGAAACCTTAGTGAGTCCATACCTCTAGTAACCCCTTTGTAAAGGCTATTTTGTGATCTCTTGACCATACACCGACGGATGTGTACTGGTATAATGGAGGTTCTACAGTCGTCGACGGGTGACGAAATCACAAACTTGTGGGTAAAGATGTGCAAACTCTGCAGAGTTATTAAAACTATCATGATAGCCGAGCTTACGGTCACGAGCACCTGGCTAAACTGCCATGATTAGATGGGATGGTTATTGGGAAGGTTCTTGGTTATGGTTATTGGTTTGGAACTGTTGAGTTCGGATGATGAGATGTTTGCATGACTGTTGGGTCATGACATGAGATTGGTCTCGGTGTGAGACGAGGTTGATTGTGAGATGAGATGGTAGCGAATACGAGGAGGTATTCGTGAGTATGAATAAAGGATTGGTTAATGTTTGGATGGAACACGGGAAGTGATGAAGGTACGTTGGTAATTCAGTATATGATGGGATTACAAACATCTAAAGTTAAGTTGCTATTTTATCATGGTTTTACAAGATTGCTTTTCTGCAAATAAGCCTTTTTATGCCTACCTTGTTTATGAGTTGCATATCATGTGTTTTCCCGCACTTGCTGAGTACATCATTGTACTCAACCTTGCATTATTACTTCATCCTCAGAAGCAGGAGAAGCCTACTATGAAGATCAAGTGGAACATTATGGCGTGTGATCTGTTCTCAACCTTGCCTGTGGAGGGAGTAGAGATGGAGCCACTTCTGCTTAGTTTTGCTTCCGCATTAGTTTTTGCTTCCGCATTTAAATAAGGACTTCCGCTGCATAGAAATAAGACTTCCGTTGTAAGCATGAGTCCAAGACTCATGAGGAATTGTAACAAACTCTGTTATTCGTGGTAATATATAATCTGAATTCAGTTTGTGGAACATATGTGTATGTGTGAAGAACATACTGGGCACACATATGCATTAGTTCTCAGTTCCGTGGTTTTTCCATAGAATTGAGGGCGTCACAAAATGAATGTGAAAAGTGTCTTTCTAAACGGTCCAATCAAAGAGGAGGTGTACGTGGAGCAACCACCCGTCTTTGAAGATCAAGAATATACTAACTATGTGTTTAAATTGCATAAATCTCTCTATGGTCTCAAACAAGCTACTAAAGCTTGGTATGAGTGTCTTAGAGACTTTCTCATTGATAATGACTTTAAGATAGGCAAGGCATTATACCCTCTTCACAAAGAATGGAGATAATGATCTCTTTGTGTGTTAAATATATGTCGATGACATTATATTTGGTTCTACTAACAAATCTTTTTGTAATGAATTTAGTAAGATAATGACGGATAGCTTTGAGATGTCCATAATGGGAGAGTTGAAGTTCTTACTAGGATTTCAAGTCAAGCAACTCAAGGAAGGCACGTTCATTAGTCAAACAAAGTACAAACAAGACATACTCAAAAAGTTTGACATGGACAAAGCCAAACCCATCAAGACACCAATGGCAACAAACGGGGACCTTGACCTCAATGAAGATGGACCAAACGTGGATCAAAAGGTATATCGCTCTATGATTGGTTTATTGCTTTATCTTTGTGCATCTAGGCCCGATATCATGCTTAGTGTATGTTTGTGTGCAAAATTTCAAGCATCACCTAAAGAATGTCATTTAACAACCGTTAAAAAGATCCTAAGATATCTAGTTCACACACCTAACCTAGGATTATGGTATCTAAAGGGATCTAAGTTTAATCTCATCGGATACTCCGATGTGGATTACGCCAGATGTAAAATAGATAGAAAAAGCACCTCAGGGACTTATCAATTTTTGGGTAGGTCCCTAGTATCATGGTCATCCAAGAAATAAAACTCCATAGCTCTCTCCACAGCCGAGGCGGAGTATGTCGCAGCCGGAAGTTGTTGTGTTTAACTTCTTTGGATGCGACAAACTTTAAGCGATTATGGTTACAATATGAACTATATTCCACTTCTATGTGACAATGAAAGTGGCATTAAGATAGCTCATAATCCCGTTGAACACTCTAGGACCAAACATATAGACATTCGGCATCACTTTTTGATAGATCATTCTATAAAGGGGGACATAGCTATCTCACATGTAAGAACCAAAAAACAACTAGCCGATATTTTCACCAAACCACTAGATGAAAAACGATTTTGTGAACTTCAAAATGAGCTAAATATCCTAGACTCTAGTAATGTGAGTTGAATTTTTGTGCATTTGAATGCTAACAATTAGAAGTTTTCTCACAAATTTCTAAAATATGTACAATTGTGAAAAACTTATTCTCTCTCTCTCATTCTTCTCTCATATTATTTTTGGCTATATTATGGTCATAATATAATTGTGTGTTTTGATATACATATATATATATATAGACCTAATAGAAGGTGCAAGTAAATCCATCGCAATCATGGGCAAAATTCTAATATATAAGAACTTCTTAGCCTCTAAGAGCCGGACTAGTCCGCCCTAGAGGTCGGACAAGTCCGGGCATCCTAAGTAGCCTGAGATGCAGCCGACAAGTCCACAACGGGCTAGTCCGGACTGCACCCGGACAAGTCCGACGTGTGGACTAGTCCGGACCTAGTCCGACAGACCGGACTAGTCCGGTAGTCCGGACTGGGGACCGGACTAATCCGGCTCCTGGAGACTTAACCTCCAAGGGTCGGGCTGAACCCCTTTTCTCTCTCTCATTCACCTCCACTCCACTCCACTCCTCCAAAACTCGCCCCCATTGGCAATTTTGGAGTTCTCCCTCAAATTCCTTGAAGGAATCCTTGATTCAAAGCTTGTGGGGTGCGGGGAATCCTTCTCCGACCATCTCCACTCCTTCGATCCATGGATTTCATCAATCTTCTTCACTCTAAGGTGCTTTTTGACCTAACCTTGATTTTTCACGAAACTCTTGTTTCTAGGTCATTCCTTTAGTGCCTTAGACCTTCCCTGATGTTCCTATGCCGTATTGTTGCAATTCCTCATAGTATTGCGTCTACTTTGCTGAATTAGTGATCAAATCATCTAAATTAGTGTTTAAAACTGTAGAGTCCGGACTAGTCCGGACACCAACCGGACAAGTCCGGCTGATACAGTTTTAGCCCCTAACTTTGGGGATGTAAACTATTTCAAACGCAATACTCTAACATCTAAGCCTTTCTTTTCATTTATCATCAGATCATGTCAAGATCAGGAGACAGTCCTCTTCCAAATCCCGAGGCCGAAGCGGCTCGCCAAGCCGCTTATCGTGCGGCAGCCGAGGCAGAGGCAGGAGAGGCTGCAGCTAGGGAGGCTCAGACAAAAAAACGGGCTGACAGGGAAGTACAAGCCGCTCAATCCGTTGATCCTCCAAGGAGGAAGAGGCTAGTAACCCTGAAGGAGAAACAACATGTTGAGTCCCAAAGAACAACCCAAGACAAAGAAAAAGGCAAAGCAGCTGATCCTCCCAGAAAAAAGGCTTTGGCCAACAGGGGACTCGTCATTCGTGACAACCCTAGACGGCGAAGGAAGAATCCCCCACAAGGACCTATTGGGCCACTTGAGAGAGCACCTCCTATGTACAATCCAAACCGCCAACCGAATTTGGCGAGTGCAACCTTCAAAGGGAAAGGAGCTGACAAAGCGCGAAGGTTCAGAGAAGAGGAGGTTTACAAGTATGAGAAGTCCACACCAGACCCTCGTTACTACCGGCTCGTCTATCTCCTAATGAAGACACTGGTAGTTGATGCTCAGTGGGTGGATTGGCCATACATGGCAAACAAGAAGCATCAAGCTTTTGATGCAGTAATTGAAGCAGCATAACGCCATGAGATCAAAGATCTAATGGCTTTTCAGTATGATTGGAACATCGAAGTGATAGTCCAATTCTACACCACCTGCTACTTCCACACCTATGGAGACAGAAAAATCACTTGGATGACAAATGGTGTGGTCTACTCGATGTTATATGATGAATTTGCTAGAATCCTTGGACTTGAGGAGCACTTGAACTATGAGATCATAGTTCACAATGAGAGAACCTTGGGAAAGGATGACTTGGACTTTATGTATCCTCCATATCTCACCTATGAGCCATCCTCAACCCACAACATCAAACCCTTCTTTGGAGTGCTAAACAGAATCCTGAGAAAGACTCTAGCTCCAAAAGATGGGGATGCAGTGATGATACAGGGGTATCTCAGGAACTTGTTGAAGCTGCTCAATGAAGAAGAAAGATTCAATGTCTTCGACTACATATACAATGATATCTTCAACATCTCCCACACCCCGAACAGGTCCTGTGGATATGCACCATACATCATGTGCATGATAGAAAAAGTGAGGCCTAGAATTTGCAAAGGATGTAAAGCACAGGAAGCTACGTCCTCAGATGCCGATTCCCCTTCCTCGCCCTCCTGCGTCTTTGGGCAGGAGCTCTTCTGTATCTCCATCCTCCTCAGCTGGGCCATCTGTCCCTTCATCATCGAGTGGCTCCTCTAGTGGGTTGCTAAAAATATTCAAGGCCATATTCTCCTTGTGCCAGAAAGTGAAAGTTCGCACACAGAAAATGAAACAACGCCAAGATAAGTATCTCAAGGCAATGTGCGACAAGATGGAGAGGAAGTAGTCATAGGTATGGCTGAAAAAGGGAAGACCGGACTTGTCCAGACTACGGGCCGGACTAATCCGTTCCAACAAGGACTAGTCCCTTTTAGACCGTACAAGAAGTCTCTGAGTGAGTTCGGACTTGTCCGTTTTAGACCGGACTAGTCCGTTGTCGAGTGAGTCTGAGCCTTTATGTGACTAAGTCTCAGAAGGCCGGACTAGTCCGTCACGCGGACTAAGCCGTTTAGGTCCGGAGAAGAAGTCTCTGAGTGACCTCGGACTAGTCCGCTCCATAGGCCGGACTAGTCCGGTCCCTTCAGACTAGTCCGGTTTAGAATGGAACAAAGGTTCGTGTGTGAGCTCGGACTAGTCCGAAGTTGGCTGGACTAGTCTACAGCCCTAGATTAGAGAGTTTTTTAGACTAAGTCTGGTAAGACCGGACTAGTCCGCCCTTACCAGACTAGTCCGTTCTCATACGGAACAAAGGTTCCTGACTGAGATCGGACTAGTCCGCTCTTGGCCGGACTAGTCCGGGGTTTTATGACCGTTTGAATCCAACGGTCACTAGACTTTAGTTGGTAGCCTTGTGACGTGGGTGGTCCCTTAAGAACGGACTAGTCCGGGGTTCGGACCGGACTAGTCTGGACTTTAGTAGGTAACAGCTACATGCCGAGATTTCTATAAAAAGGAGACCCCCCGGCTGAGAATAAGAACAAGAACAACCCTAACACTGAAAACTCATTCCTAGAGCTCTTCTAAGCCTCTTTCCTCACCCTCTTGACCCTTAAGATTGGATCTTAAGGGGTTTGTGGATTTGTACGAGGAGAGACGTGGTGATAGACGTTTGAGCTCCCGGTTTAACTCTCTTCCACTCTGATTGTTAATTTAAGTTCTTGATTGTTGTACTTTGATTCCTAGAACTGCTAGGTTGTCGTAGGGAGCCTCAAGTTGTGAGTAGCCCCTAAGAGCATTGTATTTACATTTGATTGATAGTGAAAGAGCCTGGGCTTAATCTTGGTGATCGCTCGGTGAGAGAAGGGTTGGAAAAGACCCGGTCCTTTGTGGACTCCTCAACGAGGACGTAGATTCCTGTGTGGAATCGAACCTCGGGATAAATCGTGTCTCTTGCTTCCTTTACCTTCTTGCTCGATCACATAAATTGCACATTAAGCTTTCGTCTTGCTAACGCTTGTAAATTGTTCCACTATCTTGCAATCTAAGCATTCACAACTAACTGGTGAGATTGTTTGACTACTATACATCTTATGCTTAAACAAACTTAAAAGGAAAACCTAAAAATGCAATTTAATACCTAGACCGGACTAGTCCGGCCTCCTTCAAGTTTAATCCGCTGTTTGCAATAGTTTCAGGTTTTATTAGCCTATTCACCCCCCTCTAGGCAACTTTCAGAAACCTCCACGTCCACCGCGCTTACGACCACCCCGACGACGATTACCACTGCCAGGGCTGGCAGGGACCCTTGGAGTGGTAGGCGCACGCAGCGGCCGTCCCCCTGAAGGAGCAGCAGGTGGGGGGGGGGGGTCGGTAGGGCTGCCCAGAGCCGTAGAAGGCGATGGCAGTCGAGGAGACGAAAGGACCTCCAGAAGTGATCTCCTCGAGCTCGAGATCAGACCAGACCTTCTCGAAGGTCGGAAGTGGCTCCTCGCGAAGAATCACAGTCCGAAGGTGGGAGTAACGCTCGTTCAGGCCCTGCAGGACCTGAAGAACAAGAGAAGTCTCCGGAACGTGGTCACCAAGATCGTGAAGAGCATCCGCCATACCCTTCATCTGCCGACAGTAGGCGGAGACCGACAGGTCCCCCTGGACAGCAGCACCGAACCGCGCCCGGATGTGAAGAGCTCGAGTCGCGCGGTTCCCCTGGAAGCGCTGCTCGAGAATGAGCCACGCCTAACGAGCAGTGTCGCCACCACGCTGCCCGACAATATCCTGCAGCTCCTCAGAGAGGGAACCGAGGATCTAGGCAAGGACCAGGCTATCCATGCTAATCCAGGAATCGTCCAACGGGGAGTCATCCCGAAGGACGTGATCGTCAAGGCAACAACGCATCAATATGAGGAGAAAGAGGTGACGCCACCTGGCGTACGAGGTGGAGTCGGTGTTGAGGACAACCGGGACAAGCACCCGGATGTTCTGGACACCAGCCGCCTGAGCGTGGAGAGCGGCGACAAGGGAAGCCGCGTAGGTGCTGTAGGCAGCTCCGTCGCCTGGGGAGGGCTCACGGGTGGCACTCCACTGCGGGTGCATGGCCTCCTCGAGCTGGTGAGTGAGAGCCGCCATGGACGCTCGTTGCTGCTCCAAGGCACGAGCGAGAGTCCGCTCACGCTCGCGAGCAGCCGCGAGAGCAGCGACGACGCCGGAGGCAGTCGCAGACGGCTGACCAGTACCACAGGCGGGAGCAACCGGATCGACGAGGATAGCGAAGACGGCAACCGGCGGCAGTGGCGACGAGGCAGTTGGCGATGGCTACACATGAGGGGCCGGCGGCGACGGCTGACCAGATGCCGGTGGCGGCTGAGCGCCCAACGGTGATGGCGGGAAGAAGCCAGGGGGCGACGGCTGGAGATGACCCGGCAGCGGCGCAGACGAGGCTGCGACGGCCCAAGGTGACGCGGCCGAGCCGGCGACGGCCGACCCCGAGGGCGGGGCGGCCCAGGGCGGCGCAGACGAGGCAGCCGCGGCCCAGGGCGGCGCTGGTGAGGCGGTGGCGGCCCAGAACTGCGTTGGTGAGGCGACGGCGGCCCGCGGCGACGCTGGTGAGGCAGCGGCGGCCCAGGGCGGCGCTGGTGAGGTGCCGGCGGCCCAAGGCGCTGCCGAGCCAGCGGCGGCCGACCCTGAGGGCAGGGCGGCTACGTGCGGAACTGGCGAAGCGATCACGGCCCAGGGCGGCGCGACCTAGCCATCGGCGGCCGACCCCGAGGGCGGGGCGGCCTCCGGCGGCGCTAGGGAGGCAGCGGCGGCCCAGGGCGGGGCTGCCGAGCCGGCGGCGATCAGTCCCGAGGGCAGGGCGGCGGCAGCGGAGGCGGAGAGAGGAAAGGAAGGAGGGACGGGGGCCAGCGGCGGCGGCGGCCCGCTCGGCTGCAGAGAGAGAGAGAGAGAGAGAGAGAGAGAGAGTCTGATACTGTCGGTACCTGCGATATGGGGTACCCCCGCGCACAGGAGAAAATGCCTAAGGAACTTGCCCTTCTCCGCAGGGAGAGCTCCGAAGGCGCCACGCGTCCGGCGGGGCCGGACCTCCCTCTCCTCAGAGGAGAGCTCCGGACCCGCCACATGGCATACAGAAGCCGGACCTCCCCCTCCGCGGGCGAGGGGTCCGAAGGTGCCACGTATCCGGCAGGGCCGGACCTCCCTCTCCTCAGAGGGGAGCTCCGGGGCCGTCACGTGGCCGACAGAAGCCGAACCTCCTCCTCCGTGGGGAGAGGTCTGGAGGCTCCACGTGCCCGCGGGCCGGCCCCTCCTCTCCTCTGGGAAGGGCTCTGGGCCCGCCACGTGGCCAGAAGAACGGTGCTGCCTGCCCCCGAGTGATAGGCAGCGGGCGTAAAGACGCCCCATACCTTGCACGTACAAGGTATTCAAGGCCCGCGTCTTCCCGAGACGCGGAGACGCGGAGCACGCCTCTGACAGGTGCCGTTGCGCCCAGTCGCATCACAGACTGGCGCGCGGTGTCAGAACCTGCCAGCCAATAAACACCGCGACAAGACATCCCATGCCGCCTGCGCCGTCATCAACCATTACGACTAGCGTGCGGCATGGGCAGGGCGGCAAGACGGAGACTCGGAAGCCTTCGTCAGAGACAACTACCGGCATAACTGCAGATACGGTAGATAACAGTCAATCTCCCCGGGACCACCTGTCGGGTCCCAGGCCCCCTTGTAAGCCACCCGAGTCTTGGACTATAAAAGGCTCGGGTAGGCGACGATAGCAAGGGTTCGAACTCTAGCCATCAGCACCCTGGGTTCGCACTCTGCAACTCATACGCTAGCCATACACTCCCAAGCTGTAACTCACCCCCAAGCTCAGGACTCCGGCCCTGAGCAGCAAGCAATACAGCGAGCTCCATAGCTCACCGTGGACGTAGGGTTTTACGCTCCGGCGGCCTGAATCACGTAAAACTCACCGTGTCAAGCTCTTACTAACTCGTCCATCCGCGCAATCTCTCCGCAAGGGACTAGCAACAACAACAACCAAGCCTTTATCCCAAGCCTGTTGGGGTCGGCTAGACATGAAACCCAATATCAATGAAGTAAAACAGAGGAAGAGATATGAGAACAAGGGGAAAAAAGGAAAAAAAGAAAAAAAAGGAAAAAAAGAAAAGGAAAAAGAGAAAAGAGAAAAGAAATAAGAAAAAAGGAAAAGAAAAAGAGAAAAGAAAAAAAGAAAAAAACAAGACTACGATTCTGGCACATGAATTGCTACTTTCCATGCGGTCCTATCATGAGCTAAGTCTCTGGATACATTCCAATCTCTCAAATCTCGTTTTACCGCCTCCTCCCAGGTCAACCTTGGTCGTCCTCTACCCCTCCTAATATTTTCTCTACCTCTTAAAATCCCACTGTTAACCGGTGCTTCTGGAGGTCTCCGTTGGATATGTCCAAACCACCTAAGCCGATGTTGGACTAACTTCTCTTCAATCGGCGCCACCCCTACCTTATCACGAATCGCCTCATTCCTTATTCGGTCTCTTCTCGTGTGCCCACACATCCACCGTAGCATGCGCATCTCTGCGACACTCATTTGTTGGACATGTTGCCGTTTAGTTGGCCAACATTCCGCCCCATAGAGCATCGCGGGTCTGATCACCGTCCTATAGAACTTCCCTTTTAGCTTTTGTGGGACTTTCCTATCACATAGGATTCCAGAGGCTTGTCGCCATTTCATCCACCCTACCTTGATCCTGTGGCAAACATCCTCATCAATATCGCCATTGCTTTGTAACATTGATCCTAAGTATCCGCAAGGGACTAGCCCCACCGAAAAAAGAACCTCCGCGGGCTGCCCAGTGCAGGCCCGGGGGAAGTGTCGACCGAACACTTCGACATTTGGCGCGCCAGGTAGGGGGCTTTTCCCTTTGCGCGACGAGTTTCCGCCGACGAAGATGACCAAGCTCCCTTCAGCGGCAAACTCTCCCCCTCCGCGTTCACGGCGAACCGTGACCAACGGGGAGTACATGTCGACGCACTCAGGACGGAGTGTGTCGGCACAAGCTGGAAGACAGCAGCCGACTCCGGCTACGCCGACTCCGGCGATGCAGGATCCGACCAGTGTGAGATCTTCTGCAGCGCTGAGCGTACACCATGGGGGTGCGCTAGCTGCAGCAAGAGCACTGCTGCGCAACCCACCTGCTGGGGATGCGCCCCATTCCGCGACCCAGCAATGGGTCCGCGAGGTGGACCGCCTCGTCGTCGCCGCCGCGAACCCTCGGTTTCGGCGAGGACGGCGCCCCGATCAATCGGCTGTGTCGCTGACGCGCACGCCCACGGTTGACGGGCAAACGGCGGATTCCAGCTCCTCCAGGCTCCCGTCGACGGACCTGAGAAGGGAGCTGGAACGGTGCCACTTGGGCCAGGATGCCCGGGTGTACCTCGAGCGACGTCGAGAAAGGCGTCGCAACCATGAGGCTGGCGACAGCATGTCGTCGGCCTCGACGCAACCTGGAGGGCAGGTCTTCGCCACGCGAGTCCTGCCTCAGGCATACGCCACGCAACATATGCCACAACCATATGCGCCACAACCAATGCCCCCGGTTTATGGTGCAGCCTTGCCCATGTCGGGGTACATGGTGCCAACTACGAACCAAGCGTTCGCAGCGCCGATACCTGCGGCGGCAGGAGCAGGATGTGCGGCCCTTGCGCCCCACCTTCGCTTCGCGAGGTGGCCGCGCAAGTTTCGGCCGCACCTGCCCGAGAAGTACGACGGAAGCGTCAACCCGGCGGAGTTCCTCCAGATCTACTCCACCACCGTACTTGCCGCAGGAGGCGATGAGGCTGTCATGGTCAACTACTTCCCCGTCGCCTTGACCGGCCCAGCTCGGTCTTGGCTCATGAATCTCCCCCAGGGGTCCATAACCTCCTGGGGGGAGCTCTGCCGGCAGTTTGTCGCCAACTTCGGCAGCTCCTACACCCGTCCCGGCACGGAGCTTGACCTCCACGCCGTCAAGCAACAGCCTGGGGAGTCGCTGCGCTCTTTCATCCAGCGGTTCTCCCAGGTACGCAACACCATCCCGCATATTCAAAGTGCTTCTGTGGTGGTGGTGTTCCGTCAGGGTGTCCGGGACGAGAAGATGCTTGAGAAGCTCGCGACCAGAGAGGTCTGCGACGTCTCTGAGCTCTTCAGCCTGGCGGACAAATGCGCCAGAGCGGCTGAAGGGCGGAACTGGCACTCTCTGCCAACCTCCGAGTCAGGAGGACAGCCCGGGTCCGGCGCTGCTGCCTATGGGGGTGGCAAGATGAAGTCATCGTTCACGGCTCCCGTCGCCGCAGCAGCGACGACTAGTGGAGCTCGGGGGCCACGCCCCGACAAAAGGCAGCGGCAGTCACCGGCCCCAGATAGTGACCAGGGCGGGCTATGCCCCGTGCATGGCGCCGGCAACCATACTGCTGCCGAGTGCTGGGATATCCAGAGGCTCGCAGAGCGCTTCCGCAAAGGAAGACAGCAGAGAGCTGAAGCACCACCCTACCCTCAGAGGGATGGCAAACAGAAGGCCGATGCCCCAGTCACCGCCGCCCATCAGGTGGGGTTCCAGGAGCCTCAGCGTGTCATAAAGACAGTGCATAACGGTGAGGACTCCAGCTCCGACGATGACGGGCCAGGGCGGTAGCCAACTGCGGCACGCCTCCGTGCCTCGGACATACCTCCCGGGGGCCGCCCAAGGTCTGTCAACCCCTTGAAGGCCTTGCCAGAAGGGGAAGACGCCTTAGGTCATCCAAGACGAGCCCGGGTCCACCTACCCCTTGAAGGCCTTAGCCAGAAGGGGAGAACTCCCCGGGGGCCCCCAAGAGAAGCCGCGCAGGACCTGATCCAGCGTGAAGATAACAACCTCGTCGACAAGACTCGGCAGCAGGTAACACCCCACAATGCAAGGTCTCGGCTGATGCTCTAAGCACTACAGCCAAAGAACCAAACGCGTCGGGGACCTGTAGAAGGGCAACCTGGTGTCGCGGCACGCGCTTTCCCGAGAAGGACCCATAAACTCTCCCCCAGCAGGGAAGGTCCCTTCCGAATCATGAAAGCTGCCGCCCCAGGTACACATGCCTTTCAACCGAGTGTGGGATCCGTTCCCAAAATCCTTGGCGTGGAGCAACACTGTAAGTCCTACTCCCAGAGCATCAGTAGAACAGGGTCATTCCCTTCTGTAATGGATCTCATAGAATTTAGAAACAGAGCTTGGGGCAGCTAAGTCTCAAGGGACGGTACAGGACTACGTCCAGTTTAGCCTGGTTCCGACCCTAAGCGCGTAGAGTCTTGCTTCCCTTGTAGACAAGGCGGAATATTGCCTCCATGTACAGCCAGAATTCCACCTATGGGCATGAACACAGAAACCTGTTCTACTTAGCTCTCTCTCATGCGCTCATTTAAATTATGCATTAATTTTTATGATCGCACTATCTATGTATGTTCATCGTACATCTAGCTCCCCCTCTCCCGCGCTCATCCATAGTCAGCATTCGCTATCCTACCGAGGGCGGCTGCGCTTGAGGCATCTGCCGATGGCCGAGTGAGTCTCTCGGGCCTCCCCCAGTTAGGTGTTGCGGTGCCAGTTGGTCACCTCCAGGAAAGGCATGCGTTGTGCATGGGGGGTCCAGGGTGCGTATCCAGCTTAGCAGGCCATGAGCCCAAGGCATGCGCATCCTGCCCTCCGGAGGTACAGGGGAGTACAACCGCTTTGCCTGGTCATGAACCCAAAGCACGTGCCCTCTGCTTCCCCAGCGCATGGCCCGGTACTAGGGATCGGACGACCGTACCCGGACCTTGGAGGGAGTCGGAGCTATGGCGCCTCGAGCACAGAATTGCCCAAGCCCCGTATAACGGATCAGGATCGTAAGACGAATAAGACTAGGAGACAGGAGGGGAGGATCCGCCGAGGAGAATTACGTTTCCTCTGCCTATGTGCAGGACCTCCAGGTTACGGCAACAGGGACTGCGTGAAGCGGGGGGAAAGGAGCTATCAACTACTCCGGCCTAGGACTGGAAGGACCGGGTCCCGCCCCTTCAGCAGGGGCGAGGCCCGAGGGCCCCACGTGTCCGGCGGACCTGGAGCTCTCGCCTCCCCTGAGGGGGGGGGGGGGGGGGGCTCCGGGCTCGCCACGTGGCAGGCGGAAACCGGACCTCCCCCCCCCAGTGGGAGGGCTCCGAAAGCCCTACGTGTCCAGCAGGGCCGGAGCTCCCGCCCCCTAAGGAGGAGCTCCGGACCCGCCACGTGGCAGGCAGATTTGGAGCTCCCATAGGGCGAGATCCGGAGACCCCCGGGGGCCCCTAACACGGTTAGGACCCGGGGAAGGTGTCTGTGCAGAGCTCCGAGATTGGAGAAGGCCTCTGAGTACCTTGCGGAGCTAAGGACTCAGTCAGGCAAAGCCAAGAAGGAGAGAAAAGACATCACAGACACAAAAATATAAAAGAGTCAAACTATGTGAGGCTCCATGAGCTGGACTACAGACTCGATAAAAAGGGAGAAACAAGTCCTAAGGACCTCCCGGCTACCGTCGGAACCTTGCGGCTACTAGGGCGGCTACATCCTCGACTTCAGCCCTGGCAGCTTCCTCCCGCTCCACGGCTGGGCCCTCTCTCGCTGGTTCTAGCGAGAAAGAGGGGTCGCGGCTCTTGAAGCATGCCAGCACATGTGACGCGACCTTTAGGGCTAGGCCGCGACCCTCGGCCTCAAGCTCGCTGGCGACCACCGAGTCTAGCCTGTCCAGCTTGGCGCCGATCGACTCCAGCGCGGGGATCACCTCCGCCACCTTCAACGCAGGAGCCGCGGCCCTCATCGGACTGAAGCCAAGAGGGATCAGGGCGGACCCCGCTCGATCCACGAAGCTCGAGACCGCAAGAGCCTCGGAGGACCGCAAGGCCGAGAGCTCCTCCACCTCGCGGCGGGCTGCCTGCAGGGCCTCCAGGTTCCTCTCGGAGAATTCCTTCTCCTTGGCCGCCAGGGAGCTCTCCCGAAGATGGAGAGTCTTGGTGAGCCGCTCCAACTCAGCAGCCTTAAAGTCGGCGGCCAACTCCCGGTCCAAGACCGCCCGGCGTTCGCGGGAGACTTGTTCCTCCCTCAGGTCGAGGTCTGCCTTCAGGATCTCAAGCTCCTCGATCCGAGCTCGAAGGTCATCCTCACCCGCCGCCAGCTGCGCGGCGACCCTCTCCGCCTCGGCTGCCGTGGATCGCTCCCGTTCCTCAACGGCGAGTTTACGACGCTCCATCCGCTGCCGTATCTCCTCAGCAGCAGAGAGGCTCTCCTCGGCCCGGGCGTGTGCCTCCAGTGCCTCCCTGTTGATCCGCCGCGATTCGGCGTCCATGCGGTCGACAGCCCGCTTCATCCGGTCGAGGAGCACTTCCCTGAAGTCGAGAAACTCCCGCCTGGAGTCAAGCTCGCACTTTACCTTCGCGGTCCGCTCCCGCAAAATGTTCCCCCAGGTGAGGAGGCGATCCCGTTCAGCTGTATACTCCTCCCACTCGCGACCTTGTGCAGCCAAGACCTGCCGGACGCTCGTCTCGGCAAGCGCGAAGGCATCAGCCAGGGGCAATGGAGCAACAGAGGCCGGGGCAGTTCCCCCGACCTCCTCCATCACCTCGTCCTCAACAGGAGTCGAAGCACCAGCAACCAAGACGAGACGCCGGCCAGGGGAAGCTGGCGCCGGGGCTCTGGCAGCCAGACCTGCCGGGCCCTCTTTGGCTTCAGGCTTCTTGACCTGTGGAGAGGGGCGAGCCGGGGAAGGCGGCGCTGGAGTAAAGGCCGGGCCGCCCGGTGCAGGGTCGACCTGCGCTGGCTTGGGGGCCGCGGTGGCCGTCTCGGCAGGAAGAGACGACGCCGCCGCGGAGTCCGGGCACACCGGAACAGGAGAAGTTCGCGTTGGCTTGGGGGCGGCGGCAGTTGTCCCGGGCTCCGAGCGCAACGGCACAAACTCCCCGCAAGTCGGGGATGGCCGGGAAGCGCGGACACTCCAGCGGGCTCTGAACCCTGACTTCCGAGCCGGGGTAGGACTCCCAGAGCCCGCTGCCGTCACTGACGGCCGCTCCGCAGTCGCTTGAACTAGCGGAGCAGGGGACGCCCCAGAAGCTTCCCTCAACGCATCAGCCCGGGGCCTCTTCGAGTCGCCGCCGGAAGGAGTGCCAGGCACCCCAGATTCCCGACTTGGCACTGACGCCGCCGCTGGAGGAGATCAAGCGCGCTTCTTCTCTGGTGGCGGGTTGGAGGCCATGGCGAGGGAGGACTCAAGGGCAAGAGGGCAAAAGCACAGGAGTCCGAGAAGGAACGCTGGGAGGTGCGAAGGGAAACCGCAATGAGGGTAAGATCTCCTCTAAAAACCTTCCCAGAAGCAATTCCAGGCGATTCGGAACTCTTCGAATACGCCGCATCGGCAACCGCTTCGGCTCCTAGACCGAGCGTCGATGACAGGTGGACCCAAGCCGCCCGACTGAAGCGGTGGGCCAAGGAGTCAGTCTCCTAAGAAGACAAGCCGGCAAGGCACTTCGGCGGTTCCCGAAGAAAGCGCCGCAACATGCAGAAGTGGCAGCCTTGGGAACCGCCGCAGTAAAAGCAACCATCAAGTGGGCGCACGCTCCCACGATCCTGCGATTGTTCGTGCTCCGGCAGCGGTCAATGCGGGACTTAGAGAAAGTGCGCGGATCAGAAGAGATGGAGGTCCCACCTCGGGCTCGCTATCTCCCCCGAGATGGGCCCGGGGGCCACTGTCGGTACCTGCGATATGGGGTACCCCCGCGCACAGGGGGAAATGACTAAGGAACTCGCCCTTCTCCGCAGGGAGAGCTCCGAAGGCGCCATGCGTCCGGCGGGGCCGGACCTCCCTCTCCTCAGAGGAGAGCTCCGGACCCGCCACGTGGCATACAGAAGCCGGACCTCCCCCTCCGCGGGCGAGGGGTCCGAAGGTGCCACGTATCCGGCAGGGCCGGACCTCCCTCTCCTCATAGGGGAGCTCCGGGGCCGCCACGTGGCCGACAGAAGGCGAACCTCCTCCTCCGCGGGGAGAGGTCCGGAGGCTCCACGTGTCCCGCGGGCCGGACCCTCCTCTCCTCTGGGAAGGGCTCCGGGCCCGCCACGTGGCCAGAAGAACGGTGTTGCCTGCCCCCGAGTGATAGGCAGCGGGCGTAAAGACGCCCCATACCTTGCCCATACAAGGTATTCAAGGCCCGCGTCTTCCCGAGATGCGGAGACGCGGAGCACGCCTCTGTCAGGTGCCGTTGCGCCCAGTCGCATCACAGACTGGCGCGCGGTGTCAGAACCTGCCAGCCAATAAACACCGCGACAAGACATCCCATGCCGCCTGCGCCGTCATCAACCATTACGACTAGCGTGCGGCATGGGCAGGGCGGCAAGACGGAGACTCGGAAGCCTTCGTCAGAGACAACTACCGGCATAACTGCAGATACGGTAGACAACAGTCAATCTCCCCGGGACCACCTGTCAGGTCCCGGGCCCCCTTGTAAGCCACCCGAGTCTTGGACTATAAAAGGCTCGGGTAGGCAACGATAGCAAGTGTTAGCACTCTAGCCATCAGCACCCTGGGTTCGCACTCTGCAACTCATACGCTAGCCATACACTCACAAGCTGTAACTCACCCCCAAGCTCAGGACTCCGGCCCTGAGTAGCAAGCAATACAGCGAGCTCCATAGCTCGCCGTGGACGTAGGGTTTTACGCTCCGGCGGCCTGAACCACGTAAAACACACCGTGTCAAGCTCTTACTAACTTGTCCATCCGCGCAAGCTCTCCGCAAGGGACTAGCCCCACCGAAAAAAGAACCTCCGCGGGCTGCCCAGTGCAGGCCCAGGGGAAGTGTCGACCGAACACTTCGACAGATACCAAATTGGAAGGGTTATCTTCAATTAGGGTTTCCAATACAATATGCAGAGTACATATGGCCCCACACTTCACATATACACATTCTAACAAGTTCTCACATGAACAGAATGTGCCAAGCAACAAACTAATAGTTGTTACTCCCTCTCCTTTGTGAAAAAATATAGTTGGACATTAAAGTTATTACAAAAATATAAAAAAACTAAGTATTTATGAATAAGTAAATCATCTGAGTAGGGAGAAAAGATAGAACTAATTAGCATACCGGGCTACTCATTCCAACATGTGATTCGTATATCCGCAGCGACTTCGGTCTCTTAGGCTGAGGATGTTTGAATACATACTTCTCCTGCATTTGAATGTAACATGGACGCAAAATTTTAAATGTGTTAGGAATGTGCCATGCATATATATTACAGTGTGTACACATAAACCAGTGTGTGTATACATGTCTGCAAGAAGCTACCTAAGGGGATTACAGAGCAGGACTTCATACATCTAACAAAATGGACTATTCTAAACTACAATGGAAAAAAATATCACACAAATCCTTTCCACCAGAAATCAGAATAGTGGTAGATGCCACTTCTTATCCACATATCAGTACCCAGTGCCGAAGGCTCCCACACATTGTGGGGTCTGGGGAAGGGTTATTTCTAGACAGCCTTACCCCTATTTTTACAGAGAGACTGGTCCGAACATATCAGTAAGAGAATAAATGAAAAATACAATAATGAATAAATCTGAAACCTGGTATGGCATACAAAAAATAAATACAATACTATAAAATTAAATGAAAGAATGCAAGGTAAGATCTAGAGAATACCTCTTCAGGTGGATCATAGTAGATACCATTGTATGGTATTTCACCAGGAGCCTGCACAGAAAATTTGATCCAGGCAGGAATCGAATCCTTTACACCAGATGGTGTATCCATCCGAATCTAGAAAAGAATAGAAATGGAGAGATCATTTAGTAGGCTCCATCTGGAAGCTCGGGTCATCCATACCAATCTGAACAATTATAGGGCCTACCTTTACACGTGAGCCATGAGGAATAGCTGGGGATCCATCAGCATTATTAGGAAGGAAAATCTCCCAAACACCATACTCATCCTGAAAGTTTTTAATACTATATATCAGCACAATATTGCATGTCATTAGGAAATGTGCTATGAATATCATGAGAAACGTCATGGAGGAAGAGCTCACAAAATGCAAAAGGTTATAAAAATTGTCTGTAACATACAATAGCAAAAGGTTATAAAAACTTCGCCTATGCCTATTTAGGTATAGCCGGTCCCAAGCCCGAATAAAGGAGGAGGGTTGTGATAGGCTTGGCGAGCAAGCATCAAAACCAGTCATTCCTATGGATATGAAACCCAGTTGGATTTCGTATCTAGCCTACCTCAACGTGCTTGAGACAAAGGCTTTATAGTTGTTGTTGTATACAATAGCAACATGGCCTTTACATTGACATTATAATTTTAGACTAAAAAAAGTGTCAGGTTGAAGGATATGCAATAAAACACAATAGTGAACAGGTGCACTCTTCCACTGTATTTAGGGGAGAAATAATGAAAAGGCGGCATTTTTAGTGAAGAGGCATTTGCGGATCATCTTAAATAAATGCATAAGCAACTAAATGAATCCAGTAGCCAGAACATATCTTAATAATTGTAACGTAAATATGGAATCTTGCAAAGATATAGATGTACCCTGGTCATTGCATCTGCGTTTGGATTCCAATTGTTGAAGTCACCGACTAATGCTGCAGACTGCAACAAGATGCAAGATTTTGTTTTAAACCTTAATGAAGCTGATTAATAATTAAAATATCTCAACACTTTAAAAGAATACAATCATGATATAATGTGCTCATCACAAGTGAGATGCTAAGACTGGCAAGAACATACATGTGCTCCAGGAGCCCATTCTCGGTATGTAATACCATCAGCACTGGGAAAAAGGGCAAACAAGATTTGAAATATTTGATCATAAGATGTGTCGGCTACTATAGAGGCACAATGAGGCTTTAAACTTACCTGCGGGTAAATCCTAACTTTTCATAACCACGAGAAAATGCATCCAGACCACCTTCATGTTCATCAATAGCAGCACGCATTCTCTTGTATTCACTGTATCTGTTTCATCCACATAGAAAGCCAAGAAAACATGTCAAAGTTGCAGTTCTTCCAACAAAAGTACCGAATATAGGAAAGTAACTCTCCAACTGCCATACAACCAGTAAAGTAAGTATACACTTGACTTTCCAGTTATTACATCCTCCATCAGCTTAACTGCTTTATCTTGATATTGGTCAGTGGCGGCAGTTATAGTTTGTATTGCATTTATGAGTTGTAACAATGAGTGAATTGGAGAATTGCAGTGTTCAGTGATCAATTCTATCACAACGTGCTTGAGACAGGCTTTGTTATTGTTGTTGTTGTAGTCATCAATTCTACCACTACTTTATTGTAAGTACAGAGCCATAGAGACTAGATCCACATAAAAAAAACAGTGTGCGACACTTGATCCGTACCAACTTATACCATAGGTTAATGTATGAAATGCTTGGAGTTCAAAGCACCACAACTCAAGATGAAACAAAGGTAGCAAGAAACAAAGAGACTTACCGATAATCAAGATGGCTCCGAAAACCTTCCAGCATCGGGTCAATCTCGTATATTCGCTGGCCATCTCCTGGTGGTGGAACAACTCGTGGTTTCTTCTCCACAACTGTTTGTTTGGCTCCTTTAGTCAAACCGTCAGTGCCAATTTTGCCAGTGCCTTCAAACACTTTTGAGGGTTCCGGCTTATCTTCAGCATCAAGATTGGCTTCAGCCACTGCTGAGATTGCCTCCCCTTCCATGACAAGTTTCTCTTCATTTATCTATAGTAAAAGAAACAGATAGATTTTAGATCCAACCATGCAAAAGGAAAAAAATGGTAGGAACACTTTTTGTAACCATAGTGCTAGGTGGCACATCTAGCTAAGTTCTCAGTAGCCCAGGAACAACCACGGTGCAAAACTAACAAAAATACAGAATGAACACATATCTACGTGATGCTAGTACAGGACCAGCAAAACCAGACACCCTCACTGCTTGATTTCATCAGAGAATTTGTAAGTGTTCACGAAGACATTATTTACATCAGGCGATCGTGGTACATTTGATTCTTCAGGTTGCTCTGGTGCATCGACGACAGGTTCTGCAGAGGACAGCAAGTCGTCATTTCCTCCTCCGGGCACCAGCACCTTCCCAGGGACACCCGCGCAGCTCAGAATAGTGCCTGCTGATGCAAAGCCCACTCCACTGATGAGAACCAAGAGAACAATATAGTATACCACAATTTGAAATATGCAATGATATTGGGAAAGCATCAAACAGAAATAGCGGCCAAACATAGAGAGGGTCCATAAGCAGAGACAGGAAAATGGTCACCATAGCAATTGATTATACTAACTCATTTGCGGCAAACAGAAGAAAAAAATGTTTAGAAACTGCGATCGCTTTAGTGGACGAAATGCAGATACATGGATTAGGAGGAGGATCAAGCAATTAGGGGCACGCCTTCTTCGAGCGGAAATCAATTGGGGGCAAGCAGAAGAAGCGGCGCGTAACAACCGACTAAAAATAGGAGTTGGAGGGAGGAGGAGGAGAAGGCGAGCGAGCGAGCGAGCGGGGGAGCTGCGAGCCGTACGGGAGAACGAGTCCTTCCTCCTGAAGAGCAGCGACGGCAAGTCCACCCCGCTCCTCCGCTCCGCGCCGGATCGCGCCGAGCCTCCGCCGCCGCCGCCAGGGCGCACGACCCCGAGCCTCGCCCCGGACACCGCGAACGACGACATCCCGCGCCCGACGGCAGATCCAACGACGCCGCGAACACGATCCACCCCCTGCTCCGCTCACCGGCCGCGCCGCGCCGCGCCGACCCGACTGTAGAGCTGCGGGACGCGAGGGCCGCCAAGGAGGAGCGGCGCGAGATATTATCGGGACCGCTAGCAGTCAGCACTGCAGAAGGAGAGGGGGTGGGGGAGCAACGTGTGCGGCGGAGGGTGGCGGTGGCCTGGCACCGGCAAGTGCATGGGGATGGATGGGATCATGGGACAGAAAAGAGAAGCGGGCTAGCCGACGAGGCGGGACGGGGCCCACCGGAAGCGTGTGTGTGGCGTCGTCTTCCGCGTGCGCACCGGTGGCAGCGCGGGTGGGGCCGTGGAGATCGCGAACCAACGGCTCGGAGCGCGTTCCCGGCCATCCGTTGCGGACCCGACCCGACCCGACCGACTCTGCACTGAGTAGTTACGAACTATTCAAGTTTCAACGATGGGTTGTTTCCCCTGAATTCCTTCGGGAACACAAAAAAAATGAGGGTTCTGAGCCACCAAAGCGAAACAAACGGGTACCAATAGTTTCAGGATTTCAGAATCCCGTAGTCATCCAGGACGAGTACGAACGCAAGCAGAGGATTCCACACGACTGGCTCACGAGCCGTTGATTCATATGACAATGCAAGCCCTATCAAGATTTCAGTTGGACACGGTAGATTATACAAACCCGTACCCGACAGGCAGCATCGACTGTCCAAGAAGCGGCACTAATTGAACCGAGCTGTCTCTGCTCGGATGCAATTTTGTGATCCCTGCTTTTCCTTCTGAGAACCAGCGTATGTTCTCGGCTAACTAGGCAGTTTGTCGTAGCTTTGGCGATCGGGAACGATAGAAGACCGGTGATCTGAACCAGAACACGGAGGAGCAGATCTGTTTATTCAAGCAGAAGATTCATACATACGAATGGAATCGTACGCCAAACAACAGAACTCGCGGAGACGACAAACGCACGAGAGCGACTGCATCGACCTGTCAATCGCAGCACGGCCCGCACACAGCGCGCGGTACAGGTCGGTGAGCCAGGATCGCGCCGGCAAATGTGGCACACGAAAGAGCAGCACGGGCAGTTGTCCGGAGACGGCGTGCTCTGCCGGCGGCGTCGGCGTCGCCCGTCGACGGCAGGAGCGTGCCCGCCACCGCCGTCTGCAGCAGAAGCATACCTGCTGCCTCATTTGACACAGCCATCATCATGCTGGAGACCTGGAGTATACAAGCATATACTGTAATCCAGAACTTATGCCTCACTGTCAACAAGGCCACATAGCTTCAACACATCTCAGCACACATTCAAACTAGGCTGAGGAACAGTTTAGCCAGATGCACGTTGGAGTGCACTTCATCCACACCTGAAGTAACCCAAAAACCTCAGTAGCGAAGACAGAAAAGAAAGCATTCTCAAAGTCACAGAAAGAAGTCCGACAATGACAAGGAATACCAAGCATATTCCCTCTCGTTTACAAGCAAAATAAATATACTCTAGCAGGATCCATCTGAACATATTCTGATATGATGCACATGCGAGGGATCTAGGCTCAAGAATTCCTAGAGGTGGTCATCCCTAGCTCCAAAACAGATATCCTGGGGGGCAAATTGAGGATCTTCACCATCTTATTTTATCCTACAGACTCTATATCCAATGTGTATCTCGAAGCTAGAGCCCTACCGAAATGAGTCTATATACACTTTGAAATGATATTATGCTGGAGTTCAGTAGAATATTAATTACTATTGCTTTCGAGGTTACTCCAGAAATTTCACACGAGACAACTAACATCTAGGAAAATACTAAAAAAGTGTCAAGAGGCATAGAACGTGTTACTACATTAGTGACATTGCACCTCAGATAAAAATGATTTAGGTGAGTGGCTAAAAGTGAAGAGTGGGCCGATTTTAAGAATTTTGGAGGTTAAAATGAATTTTATAAAAAGTAAATAAACTTGGAAGCGTGCAGTTCATGCTTATTTTAGTCCCTCGATGATCCCTTTCCATCCTAGGAACGAGAGAGATTTCTCTATACAGCTTGTCGACTGATGTCGACCTGTAGTAGGGGCATGCAAACTTTTGCCGCCTCCCTGTCCCTACCCTTTAGATCGGCCGGGACCAAGTCGCTTTCTCTTCTAGCTCGGCGGCCCGGCCACATCACCGCTCGACATCACGAACAAACGGACGAAAAGGCCCGGCCGGGTACAATAGGTCCTACGGGTAGCCGGCGCTCTCCTGACCGTTGAGGTCGGCCGGAGGTCTGATAATTCGCGGGATCTGCTCCACCTCTAGAATTTTCACGGCACAAATGGCAAACGAGCGTACGGTGCACATGGCCCGTTCCAAATCTGTAGAGTAGCGTCATGAGAGAGACCGCATGCTACTGCACATACAAATAGGGGGGGGGATGGCAATACTGAAGTAATCATCTGATTTTCTTTTTGACGTCAGTTAGCTCAATTGATGCCAACGATATCAGAACAGGAGTACAAGAGCCATGGCCGCAGGGAAATAGAACTGAACAAGTGCCAAAAGAATGGGTCATACAAGAGCCTCTTGTTTGAAAGTAACGAAATATAGTTTAACAAGGTACGCTTACAATACAATTCGACTATGCATTCTTTTGTCTGACTGGATAGTATCCAAGTAGTATTCGGGGGAGTCAGGGACGCGAATTTGAAGCTAAACGTGAAATATCTGGTTTCCTTGAACATTGTTGTACGTAATCTTTAGTTCTATGACACATGACCACAGGAAGTAGCAAGACGGAACTGCACCTTCTGCCTCAGGGAACAGCTGCTGTTGGTAAACCAGTTCTGTGACGCTCTTTACTCCGTACTTCTGATCAATGTTTTTGAAGGAAAGACGATAGCAGCTATTGGTTTGTCCTCATACCCACCACCTTCGTCGATGATGAACCGGAGGCCATAGATGTGTAGTTTCCCATGGTGGCCGCTGACAACGGCGATCTGCTTCCCAGACAGATCCTGAAGAAAGATGTCAACATATCAACAACTACACTCTTTACGCTTGATCAGAAATGCAGTCACTAATTTGTTCACATCAAACTATATATAAGAGCGGCAGCAACAATAAAATTTGGAAAGAAAGAAAAAACAGCATGTCCCACCAAACAGTCAGTCCTTACAGGTATCATGTGCATTGGCCACTAACAGTTATCAGTTCATGTAAAACAGTGTTTCTTTAGGCTGTCTATCAAATGCACTGGCCCTATGAACATGCACCACATGCTCGCTTGTTGGGTGAGATTAGAAGAAGCCTAGAAGACGTAAAACAGGCAAAGCTTGCAAGCAGTAGCAGATCACTTGCTGGGTTCTGGATTCATCTAATGTTTGACAGAGACGAATATTTCTATTCAAGTATATATGCAGTACTGTGGCAAGACTCTCAGGGGATACATTCAATTAATCCAAGAAATTCTGAGACTAACTGTATTTGCATTGAACTTTTCTGTGAACAATAACAATGTAGCCAATAAGCTAGACCGTACAAAATTCCCAGAAAATCAATGTGCATGACAACTGATGTAGTTTCTGAAACCTTCTACACACGGATACAGATGGTACTTTTAAAAGAGCACACAATTGATTATTTTGTTGACTGTATACTCAATGACTTACTAGCCTGCATTTAAAATTGAAGCTCACTCAATAGAGCATTTACAAGCCACTTCAATTTTCACTGAATTATCCTACATTTTACCAAAGAGGTGTAGCTGACTAATACAACAACAACAACCAAGCCTTTATCCCAAGCCTGTTGGGGTCGGCTAGACATGAAACCCAATATCAATGAAGTAAAAAAGAGGAAGAGATATAAGAACAAAGAAAAAAAGAAAAAAAATAAAGAAAAAAAAAAGAAAAAGAAAAAAGAAAAGGAGAAAAGAGGAAAGAAAAAAGAAAAAGAAAAAAAAAGAAAACAACAAGACTACGATTCTGGCACATGAATTGCTACTTTCCATGCGGTCCTATCATGAGCTAAGTCTCTGGATATATTCCAATCTCTCAAATCTCGTTTTACCGTCTCCTCCCAGGTCAACCTTGGTCGTCCTCTACCCCTACTAATATTTTCTCTACCTCTTAAAATCCCACTGTTAAACGGTGCTTCTAGAGGTCTCCGTTCGATATGTCCAAACCACCTAAGTCGATGTTGGACTAACTCCTCTTCAATCGGCGCCACCCCTACCTTATCACAAATCGCCTCATTCCTTATTCGGTCTCTTCTCGTGTGCCCGCACATCCACCGTAGCATGCGCATCTCTGCGACACTCATTTGTTGGACATGTTGCCGTTTAGTTGGCCAACATTCCGCCCCATAGAGCATCGCAGGTCTGATCACCGTCCTATAGAACTTCCCTTTTAGCTTTTGTAGGACTTTCCTATCACATAGGATTCCAGAGGCTTGTCGCCATTTCATCCACCCTACCTTGATCCTGTGGCAAACATCCTCATCAATATCGTCATTGCTTTGTAACATTGATCCTAAGTATCGGAAATAGTCCCTTCTAGGTACTATTTGTCCTTGTAGACTAACAGTTCCCTCTTCACGACCAACGCCACTAAAGTCACACCTCATATACTCGGTTTTGGTCCTACTAAGTCTAAACCCCTTGGACTCTAAGGTTTGTCTCCATAACTCTAATTTCTTATCAACACCATCTCTAGTTTCATCTACCAGCACTACATCATCAGCAAAGAGCATGCACCAAGGGATATCCCCTTGTATATCCTTCGACACCTCATCCATCACCAAGGAAAAGATGTATGGGCTCAAAGCTGATCCTTGATGTAGTCCGACCGTGATAGGAAATGCATCAGTCTCACTATCACTTACGCGCACACTTGTCCTAACATTATTGTACATATCCTTGATAAGGGTAATGTACTTTGTTGGCACTTTATGTTTCTCTAGTGCCCACCACATGACTGACCTTGGTATCTTGTCGTACGCCTTCTCCAAGTCGATGAACACCATATGCAAGTCCTTCTTCTGCTCCCTATATCTCTCCATAAGCTGACGAAGCAAGAAAATCGCCTCCATTGTAGGCCTCCCAGGCATAAAACCAAACTGGTTTTTAGTGACATTGGTCACTTTTCTCAGGCGGTGTTCAATCACTCTCTCCCAAAGCTTCATAGTATGACTCATAAGCTTAATACCTCGATAATTAGTACAACTTTGAATATCTCCTTTATTTTTGAAGATAGGTACTAATATACTTTTCCTCCATTCTTCAGGCATCTTGTTTGACCGAAAAATGTGGTTGAATAGCTTTGTGAGCCATACTATTGCCACGTCCCCAAGACATCTCCACACCTCAATAGGGACATCGTCAGGGCCGAGGGCCTTACCTCCTTTCATCCTTTTTAAGGCCTCCTTAACCTCAAACTCTTGTATCCTCCGCACGAACCGCCTGTTGGAGTCATCCAACTCAACCATAGTGCTCCTATTCCCATCATTGAATAGCCCATTAAAGTAATCACGCCATCTATTCTTAATCTCTTCATCCTTCACTAGAATGCGGTCAGTCTCATCTTTGATGCATTTAACTTGATTGAGATCCCTCATCTTTCTCTTGCGGATTTTTGCTACCTTGTATATGTCATTTTCACCTTCTTTTGTCTCTAGTGTCTCATGTAACTTATCATAAGCCTGTCCTCTTGCCTTACTCACAACCCGCCTTGCATTCTTCTTAGCCTCTTTGTACTTAAGCATGTTGCTTGCGCTTCTATCATTATGCCAACTCTTGTAACACTCCTTCTCCTTAATGGCCTTTTGTACATCCTCATTCCACCACCAAGTGTCTTTATCTACAAGTTTCTTTCCCTTTGTCACACCGAACACCTCACTAGCTACCTTCCTAATGCAACTTGCCATCTTCATCCACATACTATTTGCATCTTCATTTTCTGCCCAGGATCCTTCTGTGATCACCCTATTTTTAAAGGATTCTTGTGATTCTCCCTTCAACTTCCACCACTTTGTTCTTGTGATTTTGAAACCTTTGTCCCGCAAAAAACGTGTATGGAAGCGAAAGTCAGCTACCACAAGCTTATGTTGTGTCACAACACACTCCCCCGGGATCACCTTACAGTCTAGACACTCCCGTCTATCCTTTCTCCTAGTGAGGACAAAGTCGATCTGGCTAGAGTGTTGGACACTACTAAAGGTCACTAGGTGAGATTGCCTCTTCCTAAAGAGGGTGTTAGCTATCAACAGATCATAGGCTACGGCAAAGTCTAGGATGTCCTTACCCTCTTGATTTCTATCGCCGCATCCAAAACCTCCATGTACTCCCTCAAATCCTAGGTTAGTTGCACCCACATGACCATTGAGATCTCCCCCTATGAGGAGTTTCTCGGTTATCGGTACACTACTAACCATATCCTCCAAGTCCTCCCAAAATTGCCTCTTAGCACTCATGTTGAGCCTAACTTGTGGGGCATAAGCACTAATGACGTTCAAGACAATGTCCCCAATTACTATCTTGATTAAGATGATCCTATCCCCTCGTCTTCGAACATCCACTACTCCATCCTTAAGACTCTTATCTATTAGAACACCTACGCCATTCCTAGTCCCAGCCGAACCAGAATACCAAATCTTGAAACCGGTATTCTTGACTTCTCTCGCCTTTTGACCCGCCCATCTAGTCTCTTGTACACAAAGGATATTTACTCGTCTCCTAATGACAACATCTACTAACTCACGTAGCTTCCCCGTCAAGGATCCTACATTCCAACTACCCACCCGAAATCTATGTTCCTCGGCTAACTTCCTTACGCTTTGCACCCGTCGAGTAAGATGCAAAGACCCTTGCTCACTTATCAGTACATCCGGACGATGATGTAGCGCGCCACTAAGGTGATGGCGATCCGGCCCTTGCTCATTTAACACCATATCCGGGTTCCGATATGGCGCGCCACTAAGGCGGTGGCGACCCGGCCCTTGCCCACTTAACACCACATAGGTGTAGCTGACTAATAATGTGCGGAAATCCAGGGAGTGTCTCTCTACAAAAAATCAGAAATCTGAACCAAAGGGGTTCACATGAGAATCATATTCTCCAGAATTTACAAATTTTCCTAGTGCAAATGGAAATCTGACAGAACCCCAGATTTTCCAGATTTCTGTTCCAACTTTTCACAGAAATTACCACCATGCCGCTGATTACACAACCAAACTTTATTTTCTCTATAACACACATTTATGACAGAATCCATAGTTGATAGTTGTTTCTATCCACACAGATTTCAGTTTCACCGCAACACTCAGCTCACAACAGCTTTCTCACAGCTCACAGCTAGAATCAGATTTTCAATAATTCACAGCTGAACTAAACACACCCATAGTTAGATCGCCAACTTCTAAAGATGGTGCTCAGTGCTCACAGATCTATTGATAAAACTTTACTTTCTTTCCAGCTGTATTTGCATTGATCTTTCTCGTGAACAATAAAAGTGAGTCGAACCCTTCCCCAAACCCTGTGCAAGCGGGAGCTGCGGGCACCAGACTGCCCTTTTTTTCTCTCTCCAGCACCTTCAATCACCAGCATGTTATCCTTTTAATACAGGCTAACTTATCCAGGCACAAGATACGATTTGAGAGGGGGAATACACGTCCTAATATGCTCAGTTCAGAGGAGTGGAAAATCAAATCAGAGCTGCTCAAGACTAGAGCAGACTTCATCGAGATCAGCAATATTATATAAATAAACACCAACTAAACTGTTATACTAAGGATTTTGTGCCCACAGAGTTTCTAAAATGGATGTAATGTCAGCCCAATTGCACGAATTAGCATAGGGAGCAATGATGTAAATGTCTATTATAGAACAAGACCTTGAATACTGCAAAAGTGTAAATGATGTGAAGTGCATTCTTAGTGAAGAGTACAATTACCTGTTTCTTAAAATGCATGACATAGCATAGATCATAGATCCTTTGCAAAATGTATTGTGAAAAAATGTGTTGGTCAGTTCTCCAGAATAGAGAGGGATGATCCTTTAATTCACCAGACAATATGTAGATTTGCAAACATTGAACAACTACGTTGTGTTGAGGTTGCTAACTTATTAAGTTATTGCTGTGAATCGTGGTGGGGAGGAGGCCTCCTGCTGCGCCTAGGGCTGCGCAGAGGCGGAAGCAGCAGCGAGGAGGATGCCGGGTCACAAAGCCGTCCACAGCATTTCCCCCCCCCCTTCCCGACAAAAAGCTCGTCCTCGAGCTTGAAGTGGAGATGCTTTGTCTTGAAGTCTTCCAAATGCTCCCAAGGCATCAGCTTCAGAATGACCTGCCCACTTGACAAGCAACTCCTAAACTCCTCGATTCAGTCGCGCCCGTTGGACCTTTTCAGGTGTAGGTACAACTCTTCCATGGAGAAGTGGTGGCAGAGGCCCCACCAGTGCTAGAGCAGGACCTTCAAACTTCTTCAATAAGGACACATGGAAGACATCATGTATCCTGGCTTGAGGAGGCCGCTAAAACTTGTAAGATACAACACCCATGCGTTGTAATATCTGATATGGTCCAAAATATTTCAGACCAATCTTAGATTGAGGCGCCACTATTACTCCCACAATTGTCCTCTGATGAAGCCGCGGCCAAACCCAATCACTAATCTGAAATTCCACCTCACGGTGAGATTTATCTTCATAGCTCTTCATGGTGACTTGGGCCTGCACAAGTCTGTCCTTAATTTCAGCCAAGAACTCATCCTTGTCCTTCAGCTGTTTATCTACGCTGCTACTTTGGAGATGCCCTGTTGATAAGCAATAAAAGCTGGAGGGTCTCTGCCATAGACCACTTTGAACTTCTAAAGGGCGAGCATTTGAGGGTCGTCTGGTAGGAAGTGTTGTAGCAATACTCAGCCCAAGGAAGCCACTGCAGCCAAGTCTTTGGTCGGTCACCTGTCAAGCAGTGAAGGTACATAGTGATGACCTTGTTGACGACCTCAGACTGCCCATTAGACTGTGGGTGGAAGGCTGAGCTAAGCTGGAGGCAGACACCGCCCAGCCAGAACAAGTCCGACCAGAAGAGGCTGGTGAAGACGGTGTCACGATCGCTGACGATGGAGCACAGGGGAATCCGTGTAGACGTACGATGTCATCAAAGAACGCCATTGCCACCGATGCAACACTGTACGGGTGGCTCAGGGGAATGAAGTGGGCGTACTTTGAAAAGCAATCAATCACCGTCAGGATTACCGACTTCCCACCAACCTTTGGAAAGCCTTCAATGAAGTCCATGGAGATGTCACTCTAGAGTGGTTGTAGCAGGCCGGCTGGATGAAGATGATCAGTTTTGTTGCGTTGGCACATGGCACAACCACAGACGTACTCACGCACCCGTCGTAGCAGTGACGGGCTGTAGAAGGAGAGGCATAGTCGGTGCGCCGTCTTCTGGACGCCCTCGTGACCCCATCATGTGCCTTAGCCAGAAGAGAGGGCCACAAGGAGGACGTGTCAGGGATGAAGAGCTTCCCTTTGTAGAGGAGGAGGCAGTCACGCTCGGCCCAGTCGACAGGCGCGGCTCCCTCCTGGCGCTGGGTGTGTAGCTGCTGCCTGCTGGTCCGTGGCGGTCTCCGCGCTTAGCGAGTCGAAAAAGTGGAAAAACATGCGCTGATATGGCGTGATTCAGCCATGTCTTCCTCGTCGCGACGGGACAGTGCATCGGCTGCCCCGTTGAGACGTCCCGGCCTATACTCGACCTGCAAATCATAGCCGAAGAGCTTGCTCACCCGGGCATGCTGGGGAATTGTAGTTAGGCGTTGATCCAAGATATATTTCAGACTGAAGTGGTCAATCCGAACAGTGAAGGAGCGCGTAGCACGTGACATCAAAGTGATCTCCTGCAATCAACACAGGTACACGCGGGCAGATGCCTGTGCAGGAGATAGAGTCGCCATTGGCGATCCGAACGCCGACGCCTGGCCGCGGCAACATCATCAGACCGAGTTCCTAGATGAGGAGCTCCCTGATGAAGGTGTGTGTGGAGCCTGTATCGACCAAGGCGGTCAACAACTTGCTGTGGACGTGGACCTGAAGCTTTATCGTGTTGGCGAGGTCGATACCGGTCAGGGCATGTAGCGAGATGCCCATGTCGGATATGGCCGTGTCAACATCGTCATCGTCGTCGAGCTCCAAGAGGAAGATCCCCTTACCGGTGCACTTGTGGTCTGGCGTGTATCGCTCCGAGTAGTGATAGCATTCGCCACTCGCCCGCTTGGCAGCCATCTCATCAGGCGAGAGACGCTTAAGGCGCGGTTGGGATGATGCTGTTGACGACGGGGCTGGTGCAGCCGAACCCCCACTAGGGGCCGTGGTGGGGGCGTGTGACACAGGAGAAGGGCACGTAGAGCGTTGAGTGGCGGCACCCTTTTGTGTCCCGCTGTCTGACGTCACCGCAAGCCGGCGCTCGGAGGCCGTGGCCAAGCTCATGGCAGTCTGCAGATTAGTGGAAAATTGCAGCTCGACGTCAGTACGAAGTGGCTCGCCGAGACCAGCTGTGAAGAGGTTGATCTGCTGGCGTTGGCTGAGGTCCTCGTAGCGGCAAAGGAGTACCAGGAACTGGCGTTGGTACTCCTCTACCGTACCAGTGCGTCGGAGGTCCTTGACCTCAGCTAGGTCACTGGAACGGAGTGAAGGCTCGAAGCGCATGTTCACGAAGTCCGCGAACCGTTCCCAGGACACGATGCCACGGTCGCGTTCGAGGGTGATGTACCACTCGACTGCGACACCCTCCAGGTGAAGAGACGCGAGCCACACCTTCTCTTCAGGCATTGTACGTGTCCCGCGGAAATATGTCTTGCACTTGGTGAGCCACGGTAATGGATCGGTTTCCCCGTTGAATTTGGGAAAACTGATCTTCTGACGGCGCAGCCCGCCGTCGTCGAAGGTCAGGCGCCCCGGGGGACGCATGGGGCCGTAGTGGTCGTCGTCGCCGCCACCACCACCGCCCCTGCCGCTGCCGCCGCTGCGGGGGAGGTTGTTGCTCTGCGGTGTGTGTTGTTGCAGGTCCTCGTCACTGGAGAGCTCCCGCTCCAGTGCCTTCTCAACGCACGCAAGGCGCATATCGTGACGGTCCAAGCGCTTGTTGATGGTGTCGATCTGCCCCCATCATCTTGCTCATCATGTTGCCTTGATCTTGGAGGGTGAACGTCCCAGAATCATCCACGAGGCTGGACATAGTCGCTGCCCCGGAGTCTCTGGATACCAAATGCTGTGAATTATGGTGGGGAGGAGGCCTCCTGCTGCACCTAGGGCTGCGTAGAGACGGAAGCAGCAGTGAGGAGGATGTCGGGTCGCTGCGTAGAGGGTAGTGTGGTGGCGGGGAGAGTTGTCACGGCAGCTAGGGTTAGGGTTCATAGCCACGGTGACCCAAGGAGAAGAACAACCCAATGGGGCAATTCTTATTTCCCTGGATGAATTACAAAGGGGGGGGGGAGCTGCGGCTGTTTATATAGGGTAGGGAGACCCCTGCGCCCCTAGCAGCCGCGCGGTCAAGATAGGGTCGGTTGGGACACCCTCCAACTGACTTTATCTTTTATTACTTATGTCTCTATTTCATTCCATCTAAAACAGATCCTATCTTTAATAGATCAAACTGCTATTTTATTCCTTTCTAAGAGGTTCCTGCGCCTGGGCTTCATGCAGCTAGGCTGTGGGCGCTATTGGACATGCACCGGCTGTAGTGTCGGCCCACAAAGGCATCCACAGCAGTTATTTAAAAGCTAAAGGCCTAAATGTTTCTTTCTTGTAACATAGAGTGAAATGAGATCACATATCAGCCCACCTTTGGTACGTCCCAAACGTCTTGCCTCCCACTTAACATTTGAACTTTTGGCACCCTTGTGTCTCTCATTCTCAGAACACTCAGCTGCTCATTCACATTCATGGATTTCTCCAGGCCTGCATGAACTGCAATGAGCTTGCAAACAGTCTGTCCTTCATCAGTATCAATAGGCACGTCTTCCTGTTGTACAGCACAACCATAAGACGAAAGTAAACATGAAACACCAAAGGAGTAATATGTCTTGCATGCCTACTCGTCATTTGTGGAATAAAAGATTACCTACCTCCTCATGGATCCAAACCAGGTCATGTAGGAACCTTTTGTGCTCCTCAGGCACAGCCTTCACGAGATCTGCAAAGAAATTAAAACTACTAGCATATTAGAAGCTGCTTGCTAAAATTCAGGCAGGAGATTTCCCATGAATTTTCACATGTGAGACTGAATCCTAGTTTGATACATTTTGGGGCCTAAGTGGTATTAAACTTGGATAACAGTTTGTACGTTTGATAGATAGCCTGCTATGTTATTGTGTTACCTGTTAAAATTAAAGCATCACCAAAGCATGGGAAGACATGTTTGATCTTGCATAGAAAAATTCATGTACCTGTAAACGATATACTAATATTTTGACACTAAATTATTAATCATGGTGTTTTTATTTGCATATTGTGCATTTATTTACCAAACATGGAAAGTTTAGGTTCTTTCCGTTTTTTATTTCAGTATTTTCATATGTAACCTTACGTGATCTCAGATGTATATAATATGCTAACATTTTGGACAAGAAAGTTGAACCCCTATGTTTGTGACAAAAATCAACATTAGAAAAAGAGATAAACAGTGGCTCCACAACAGATTGCATAGGTTGACAGCTGAAGTATGAATAGTCAAATTCTGAAATCTCTCGGCATGTAAGCGAGAAACCAAAACGATATGAGAATCCTTAACTGACCTGGGGATCCATGGGCGACGCCGTAAGACTCGAATGTGGGCTGCGCGTCGTAGATGGAGCCCTTGTACGGGAGCCCCTTCTTGGGGTTCCACCTCTCCTTGATGACCCCGCCCCACCTCCTCCCCTGCACGTGCATTCCCTCGTGCCTCGGCCCGCGGAACCACCCCTCGTGCTCCTCGTTGTGGATGTACTCTTCCCAGGTGGTCGAGAAATGGGATCCGTCGGGCGGCGGCGGCAGCGCCCCGACGAACGCGGCGAAGGCGAGGTCGTGGTTGCCGCAGAGGAAGACATGGCGCTGCGCCGGGTACCGTGCGGGAAGCGCGAGGAGGAAGTCGAGGACCCTGCGCGTGTGCGGGCCGCGGTCGCAGTAGTCGCCGAGGAAGATGACCAGCGCGGTGGCGAAGGCGTCGGCGGGGAGCGCGGACTGGAGGTTGAACCAGAGGCTCTCCAGCTTCGAGATGTAGCCGTGGACGTCGCCCACACAGATCACAGTGCGGGGAGTACCGGACGGAGGAGGATCCATCTCTTCGGTGTAGTCTCCCCCCTTCGCTCGCCGGGGGCTTCAGTGCAGGCTCCGGTGATGGCGGAGAAGAGATGGGGAGTGGTGAGCGGAGAGCCAAAGAGAACCGAGTTATCCTTTCTGTCTCCATCTCCATCACATTCCCGCGAGATGATCTCAGCGGTTCGATAGTGGTAGCAGCACGATTGTGGCCGTCCACCTCGTTCCAGAGAGTTCACAACACCTTTCCATCTCTTCGTCCCGTCCGAACGGCGGCTTCTCCCCTTCCTCACGCGCGCACGACCACCCCGTAGCCGCCGCCGTTGCGCTCAGTCTAATCAAGCTCCATTTCTCCTACACGGCCCGCCTCGCATTTGTTTGTATATAACTAAATACTCTATTTAAAATAAATTTAAAAAATTATAGTAAAAATTCCATTCCACTTCAATTCACTCATTTTTATTACCCCTCTTCGCATCCCGCCGCTTGGGAGGGAGACGATGCTGGAGAGAGACAGGATCCTATGCTTCGATATCTTGCCGTGCGCGACTAGGATTTGAAGTGCCAACGCAGGTAATGGCACGGTACCAACGTAGCAGTTTGCTTTTGTTTCGCTGACTGATAAATTGGGGTCACTTGGTTGATTGACGAAAAGGTAAACGGCGTGTGGCATTAGCTTCCAGGACTTGCTCGAGTGGAAGTAGGGTTCTTATGTCCATTGACCTGTTCCGTTTGTGTTCTTCTTCTTCAACCCTAGCCCTGGATTCTTCATAAGGTTCGCATTAGATTTTTCATATAGGCGTGGAGGTATGAACCGACATTTGAATAGGAACCCCTGCTCCCAAGTTGATGTTCAATAGGGCGTGCAGTCAATCCACATTTAGTTAAGAATGCATACTTGTAGTGATTTAGCTTCAAGGTGCCAGTTGGTTCTTGCATTAGTCTCCGTAGCTAAAATTTTCATAATTACATTGCTCCACACATTATGATTCTTTGATCCAGTGGCATTGTTCCTTTACATGTTTAAGATCATTGTATTCACATAATCGTAAAAGCAATGATGGTGCCCACACTCAAGATCCTTAATTACTCTAGATTCTTAGAAAGTTTCACCAGTTCATCGAAAATGTGTTCTATTTTATCTGTTCAAAGTTTATAATTGTATGCTTAATTGCTCCTTCTTTCCTGTGAATGAGCATTTCAGGAGATCTGGCTAATGTCTACTTTGGGCCAAATCACCCCATGAAGCCACATCGTCTTTGTATTACACATTATCTTGTCCTTTCATATGAACTTCACAAAAAGATGGAGATATACGTCAGTATTGGATTTGGTTTCTTCACTTTGTATGTTCTTGTGATGTCTGTAACACGTACCTTTATTTCGCACCCTATGACTTATGCAGATACCGCACAAAGCATATCCAATGGAGCTTGCCCAGTTCCATTCTGGATTCTGCTGATTATGTGGAATTCTTGCACAGGATAACTCTTGACACTCAGCATCTATATGCAAGTGAATTAACTAGATGTATGAATTCTGGGGTTTTCTCTTCTACAAACCACTGTTTCAAACTTTTCCAATTTCATAATGAACTGCATGGCATGCAATATGCTGCTAGTCTTTCGTTCTTTTACCTGATATATTTGTTCAGTCTGGTTACTTTAATGTTGCTCAGGCTTTCAAGTATATAAAGTTCAAAATAAAAAACGAATGCCTTACCATTGTTGATATATCTACTTTTGTATTAAACAAATGCAAAGGTTTGCTACTTCCACTTAAACGGAAGCTATATGGTTTATATCTTTCACCACAATCCTATCTGATGATGCAATTGAAAGAGAGTCGTGTTTCACTGATTGAATTTGCTATTAACCACAAGCTTCATACTTTATGTTTTTTTGGACTTAACTATCTGGTTCCTTAATAACTTGCTCCCAGGTAATTTTTTTCTTTGTCTCTCTATTTGCAGACAATCTTGGAGAAGACTGTCCGGTTTTTATAATTTACTTGAGGTCTGCCAAATCTGTGCTGGAGGAACTTTAGGTAATACTAAAAGTACTTAGATTTTGAGGCTTCTACATTATGAACTCTCTAATATGCTCTTTATTCTTTTAGATGCTGCTCGCAAGTTAAATCATAAAACATGTGATGTTGCCATTAATCGGGCTGGTGGGCTGCATCCTGCAAAAAAGTGTGGGGCATCAGGCTTCTGCTACATTAATGACCTGGTTTTGGGGATTCTGGAGCTTCTCAAATATCATGCCAGAGTTCTTTATGTTGGAATGTGTGTATGTGACGTGTAGGGCTATATGTACTCTTAACACCCTATTGGAAACCCTAATTGATTTTTCCCTTCCAATTTGGTATCAGCCAGCTCCCTCTCTCCTCTCTCTCCTGACATGCACCTGAGCGGGCCGCCGCCGCCAGCCGCAGGCGCGCCGCCGCCCCTCCTTCCTTCCCTCCCTCCGCCTCCGCTGCTGCCGCCGCTCCGCCCTCGGGGTCGGCCGCGCCGCCCTAGCCCGCCGCCACCTCCCCAGCGCCGCCCGGAGCGCCCCGCCCTCGGGGTCGGCCGCCGCTGGCTCGGTCGCGCCGCCCTGGGCCGCCGCTTCTTCGTCAGTGCCGCGCGGGGCCGCCCCGCCCTCGGGGTCGGCCGCCGCCGGCTCGGGCGCGCCGCCCTGGGCCGCCGCCGCCTCACCAGCGCCGCCCTGGGCCGCCGGCACCTCACCAGCGCTGCCCTGGGCCGCCGCCGCCTCACCAGCGCCGCCCCGGGCCGCCGCCGCCTCACCAGCGCCGCCCTGGGCCGCGGCCGCTTCGTCTGCGCCGCTGCCGGGTCATCTTCAGCCGCCGCCCCCTGGCTTCTTCCTGTCGTCGCCGCCGGGTGCTCAGCCGCCACCAGCACCTAGTCAGCCGTCGCCGTCGGCCCCTGATGTGTGGCCGCTACCAGCTCCTCATGTGTGGCCACCGCCAACTGCCTCGTCACCACTGCCGCCGGTTGCCATCTTCGCTACCCTCGCCGATCCGGTGGCTCCCGCCGATGGTACTGGTCAGCCGTCTGCGACTGCCTCCGGTGTCGTCGCTGCTCTAGTGGCTGCTCGCGAGCATGAGCGGACTCTCGCCCTTGCCTTGGAGCTGCAGCGAGCGTCCATGGCGGCACTCACTCACCAGCTCGAAGAGGCCACGCACCCGCAGTGGAGTGCCACCCGTGAGCCCTCCCCAGGCGACGGAGCTTCCTACAGCACCTACGCGGCTTCCCCCGTCGTCACTCTCCACGCTCAGGCGGCTGGTGTCCAGAACATCTGGGTGCTCGTCCCGGTTGTCCTCAACACCGACTCCACCTCGTACGCCAGGTGGCATCACCTGTTTCTCCTCACGTTAAGGCGTTTTTGCCTTGACGGTCACGTCCACCGGAACGACTCCCCGTTGGACGATTCTTGGATCAGCATGGACAGCCTGGTCCTTGCCTGGATCCTCGGTTCCCTCTCTGAGGAGCTGCAGGATATTGTCGGGCAGCGTGGTGGCGGCACTGCTCGTCAGGCGTGGCTCATCCTCGAGCAGCGTTTCCTGGGGAACCGTGCGACCCGAGCTCTTCACATCCCGGTGCGGTTCGGGGCTGCTGTCCAGGGGGACATGTCGGTCTCCGCCTACTGTCGTCAGATGAAGAGTATGGTTGATGCCCTTCACGACCTTGGTGACCATGTTTCGGAGACTTCTCTTGTTCTTCAGGTCCTGCAGGGCCTGAACGAGTGTTACTCCCATCTCCGGACTGTGATTCTTCGCGAGGAGCCGCTTCCGACCTTCGAGAAGGTCTGGTCTGATCTCTTGCTCGAGGAGATCATTTCTGGAGGTCCTGTCGTCTCCTCGACTGCCACCGCCTTCTACGGCTCTGGGCAGCCCTACTGACCTCCTCCACCTGCTGCTCCTTCAGGGGGACAGCCGCCGCGCCCGCCTACCACTACAGGGGCCCCTGCCAACCCTGGCAGTGGTAATCGTCCTCGGGGTGGTCGTAAGCGCGGTGGCCGTGGAGGTTTTACAGGAGGAGGTATTACTGGTGGTGGTGGCACCGGTCAGGGAAGTGGCGCAGGTGCTCTGCCACCCTGGCCCACTCCCTACAACCCGTGGACCGGCCAGATCTCCATGTGGCTTGGGCCGTCTCCGGTCTCCCGCCACCTCGACCTCCGCGACCTCAGGCGGCCTACGTGGCCACTCCTACCCACGGCGGGGCTGGCTACCCACCTAGCAGACAGTGGACTCTGACCTCTGGTGGGCCGTCCACCCACTGGGGCTCGGGTGCTGAGTCGTCAGCGCAGCACACCACTCCTGACGGGTGGGACCGTCAGTCGCTGGCTTCCTCCTTCAGCACTATGACTCTCACTCCACCCGGTCCTGTCTGGGTTGCTGATTCCGGCGCATCGTACCACACTACTCCTGATGCTGGTATACTCTCTTCTACCCACCCTTCTCATCCTTCTCATCCTTCATCTATCGTTGTTGGGAACGGGTCTGTTCTTCCTGTCACCTCAGTAGGTGACTTAGGTTCTTCGGATTCTCTCCAGCTCAGAGATGTTCTCGTTGCTCCTGACATTATTCAATATCTTCTTTCTGTTCGTCGTTTTACCACTGACAACCATGTTTCCATTGAGTTTGATCCTTTTGGTTTATCTGTGAAGGATCTTACTACCCGGCGTCTTCTTCACCGCTGTGAGAGTTCGGGGCCCCTGTACACGTTTCGTCTTCCTGCTTCCGCTTCAGCTTCTCCTTTTGCCCTGGCTACGATAACTTCTTCCACGACTTAGCATCGCCGGCTCGGCCATCCTGGTATTGATGTCCTGTCTAAGTTGTCTAGTAGTTCAGTGATTTCGTATACTAGGGGCACTCATGAGTCTGTGTGTCATGGTTGTCAGCTTAGTCACCATGTTCGGCTTCCATTTTCGCAATTTGTTATTCATGTTGAGCGTCTTTTTGATCTGATTCACTATGATCTTTGGATTTCTCCTATTGTCAGTGTTTCGGGTTATAAATATTACTTGGTGATACTCGATGATTTTTCACACTATTCGTAGACTTTTGCTTTGCGATAGAAGTCTGATACGTTCGTCACTCTTTCTCACTTCTTCGCTTGGGTGTCCACCCAGTTTGGGCGTATTATTCGAGCCGTCCAGTGCGATAACGGACGTGAGTTCGATAACTCTGCGTTCCGTGGCTTCCTTCTCTCTCGCGGTGTTCAGTTGCGCATGTCTTGCCCGTACACTTCCCGTCAGAACGGCAAGGTCGAACGCATGATTCGTACCACTAACGATGTCATGCGTTCCGTGATGTTTCAGGCCTCCATTCTTGCTCGGTACTGGGTGGAGCCTCTTCACACCGCCAGTTTCCTCATTAATCGCCTTCCTACTAAGGTGATTAGTGCTCCCACCCCTCACTTTGCTCTTTTCGGCACCATTCCTCTCTACGACCACCTTCGAGTCTTCGGGTGCGCATGCTACCCTAACCTGTCCGCCACAGCTCCTCATAAGCTTGTGCCTCGTTCGACTCGGTGTGTTTTCCTCGGGTATTCCCCTGATCATAAGGGGTACCGGTGCCTTGACCTTGCTACCCGTCACATCTTGGTCTCCCGACACGTCGTCTTCGATGAGTCTTTCTTTCCCTTTTCCACTTCGTCCTCTGACTCTGTCGCTGAGTTGGATTCTCTTTTTTCTACTTAACTCAAGGCCGCTCCTATCCAGCGACCTCGGTCTTTACCCTCTGCAGGTTATTCACCCGCTGCGCCCCGCGCAGCCCCGACGTCGCCCGATGCGCCACGCGCGCCCCCGGCGCCCCCGACGTCTCCCGCTGCGCCACGTGCGGCCCCGACGTCTCCTGCTGCGCCATGTGCGGCCCCGGCGTCCCCGACGTCGCCCCTGCGCCACGCTCGGCCCCGGCGTCCCCGACGTCGCCCGCTGCGTCACGCACGTCCCCGGCGTCTCCGACGTCGCCCGCTGCGCCACGCATGGCCTCGGCGTCCCCGACGTCACCCGCTGCGGCCCCGGCGTCCCCGACGTCGACTGCTACGCCCTGTGCTGCCTCGACGTCGCGGTACGCTGATCCCGCTCTTGTCTATCAGCGATGAGCGCGGGTTGGTGCACCGACCTCTTCCCGCCCCGAGTCTCTGGTGTACCCCCCCCCCCACTGTTCCATCGGGACCCCAGTCACGTCCACCCGATGGTGACCCGACGGGCGGCTGGAGTTCTCCGTCCGGTGGAGCGGTTTTCTGGGGTCGTCCTCTCCTCGACGACCTCCCCACCGCCTGCCTCTTCACCCATCTCGCTTATCCCCTCTTTCTGTCCGTAGTGCCCTCGCTGATCCCAACTGGCGTCGGGATATGGAAGAAGAGTATGCGGCCCTGCTTGCCAACCAGACCTGGGACTTGGTTCCCCATCCTGGTCGTGGCAATGTTGTCACGGTCAAGTGGGTATTCACGCATAAGCGGAAGGCGGATGGGTCGTTGGAGAGGTACAAGGCTCGGTGGGTCCTACAGGGCTTCACTCAGCGCCCTAGTGTCGACTACGACGAGACCTTCAGCCCGGTGGTAAAGCCGGCGACGGTTCAAACCATTCTGTCGTTGGCTCTCTCGCGTTCTTGGCCTGTCCACCAGTTGGAGGTCAAGAACGCCTTCTTCCAAGGCACGCTGACGGAGACGGTGTACTGCAGTCAGCCGACAGGGTTCGTTGATTCAGCTCGTCTAGACATGGTTTGCCAGCTGAACAAGTCCCTGTACGGCCTGAAGCAGGCGATTTGGGCTTGGTACAGCCGGTTCGCCTCCTTCCTGGCCTCGCTCGGTTTCGTCGAGGCCAAGTCGGACACCTCGCTCTTCGTCTACAGCCGTACTGATCGAGGAGGGGAGTTCACCTCATATGAGTTCGGCGAGTACTGCGCTCAGCACGGAGTACAGCGCCAGCTCACAGCCCCGTATACTCCGCAGCAAAATGGGGTTGTGGAGCGGCACAACCAGACAGTGGTCGGCATGGCGAGGAGCATGTTGCAGGCAAAGGGTATGCCCGGGATTGTTTGGGGTGAGGCAGTTGTCACGGTTGTCTGTATATTGAATCGATCCCCCACCCGCGGCCTCGACGGGAAGACGCCATATGAAGCTTGGCATGGAGAGCGACCAGCCGTCAATTATTTCCGAACTTTTGTGTGTGGGGGGGTATGTCAAGAACACGCGCCCCCACCTGAAAAAGTTGGAAGACCGGAGTACTCCGATGATTTTTCTTGGCTATGCTGCAGGAGCGAAGGGCTATCGGATTTATAATCCGGCTGATGGGCGCAGACACATATCACGTGACGTGATATTCGACGAGGCGGCCAAGTGGGACTGGGGAGAAGGAGCAGGAGAAGAGGACTACACCGCCTTCCACGTCGACTCCTTAGGTCCAGCACCTGCTGGACCTGCTGTTCCAGCACCCGGAGAGGTGCTGCAGGGTCCGGAGGGGCCGAACAGCGCCCCAACTGTGCCCAGGAGGGGCACGGAAGGGTCTGTCCAGACCCTAGGAGTTCCTACGCCAGCCTCCAGACCTACTGGAATGAGTTCAGCACCTGCAGCGTCGCCTCAAAGGTTCCTGCGGGGACTGTCCAACGCAAATCAGGGCTGGGACAATCCTGCACGGGGGTCAGCTGCAGTGGGGGATTCCGGACTTGAAGATTCCAGCACCTTCGTCATGCCCCGGAATCCTCCACGGCCCATCTGCTTTGCCACACCGCTGTTGGACCCCGGCAGCAACGTCGTCGACGCCCACTACGACGACGACGTGTGTCGAAGTGTGTGGTCGACACTTCCCCCGGATCTGCTCTGGGCAGCCCACGGAGGTTCTTTTTCGGAGTGGCTAGTCGCTTGCGGAGAGCTTCAGCGTTAGGGACGAGTGAGGGAGAAGCTTGACACGGCGAGTTTTACGTGGTTCAGGCCGCCGGAGCGTAATACCCTACATCCACGGTGAGCAGAGGCACTCGCTGTATTGCTTGTTGCTCAGAACCGGAGTCCTGAGCTTGAGGGTGAGTGATGCCTAGGATGCGAGTTCACAGAGTTCGAACCCTTGCTAACGTTGCCTACCCGAGCCTTTTATAGTCCAAGGCTCGAGTGGCTTACAAGGGAGGGGTCCGGGACCCGACATGTGGTCCCGGGGAGATTGCCTGCCGACTATCGTATCTGCAGTTATGTCGGTAGTTGTCTCTAGCGAAGGCTTCCGAGTCTTCATTCTACCGCCCTGCCCATGCCACAAGCTAGTCGTAGTGGTTGATGAAGGTGGGGGCGGCAGGGGATGTCTTGTCGCTGTGTTAATTGGCTGGCAGGTTCTGACACGGCGCGCCAGTCTGCGATGCGACTGGGCGCAACGGCACCTGACAGAGGCGTGCTCCGCGTCTTCGCGTCTTGGGAAGGTGCGGGCCTTGAATACCTTGTACGGGCAAGGTATGGTGCGTCTTTACGCCTGCTGCCTACCGCGCGGGGGCAGGCAGCGCCGTCCTGCTAGCCACGTGGCGGGCTCGGAGCTCTCCTCTGAGGAGAGGGAGGTCCGGCCCCGCGGGACACGTGGAGCCTTCGGACCTCTCCCCGCGGAGGGGGGGGAGGTCCGGCTTCTGTCGGCCACGTGGCGGGCCCGGAGCTCTCCTTTGAGGAGAGGGAGGTCCGGGCCCGCGGGGCACGTGGCGCCTTCGGAGCTCTCCCCGCGGAGGGGGGAGGTCCGGCTGCTGCTGGCCACGTGGCGGGCCCGGAGCTCTCCTCTGAGGAGAGGGAGGTCCGGCCCCGCTGGACACGTGGCGCCTTCGGAGCTCTCCCTGCGGAGAAGGGTGAGTTCCTTAGGCATTTTCCCCTGTGCGCGGGGGTACCCCATATCGTGGGTACCGACAGTGGCCCCCAGGCCCATCTCGGGAGAGATAGCGAGCCCGAGGTGGGGCCTCCGTCTCTTCTGTTCCGCGCACTTTCTCTAAGTCCCGCATTGACCGCTGCCGGAGCACGAACAGTCGCGGGATCGTGGGAGCGTGCGCCCACTTGATGGTTGCTTTTACTGCGACGGTTCCCAAGGCTGTCACTTCTGCATGCTGAGGAACACCCGTGCTGGAGACGTGCCATGCTCGAGGAGATAAAGTCTATAGAAGAAAACAAGACTTGGAAACTTGTTGATCTTCCTGCAGGGCACAAGCCCATTGGCCTCAAATGGGTGTTCAAGGTGAAGAAGGATGAGCATGGGGAGGTGGTGAAGCACAAGGCTCGATTGGTGGCAAAAGGCTATGTCCAACGGCCAGGAATATATTTTGACGAGGTATTTGCTCTTGTAGCTCGTCTCGAATCTGTTCGCTTGCTCCTTGCAGTTGTTGCGCACAAGGGGTGGGAGGTACACCACATGGACGTGAAGAGCGCCTTCCTGAACGGCGACTTGATGGAGGAGGTGTACGTCTCCCAGCCGGCTGGCTTCATCATCGACGGAGCCGAACACAAGATGTATCGGCTCAAGAAGGCTTTATATGGACTTCGTCAGGCGCCCAGGGCCTGGAATGCCAAGCTCAACGATAGCTTGCTATCGCTTGGTTTCCAGAAGAGTACTAGCGAGCACGGGATCTATTTCCGTAGAGCTGAAGATGAGAAGCTCATCGTCGGCGTGTACGTCGACAATCTTGTTATCACAGGAGGAGGCGATCTCAAGAAGTTCAAAGGGGAGATGATGAAGAGGTTCAACATGAGCGACTTGGGTCTCTTGTCATATTATCTTGGCCTGGAGGTGCGGCAAACTGATGCATGGATAAGCGTTGGGCAGGCGGCCTACGCTTCCAAACTTGTCTTTAAAGCTGGCCTGGAAGGATGCAATCCCTGTGCATTTCCTATGGAGCAAGGCCTCAAGCTTTGCAAGACAAGTGATAGCCCGTTGGTGCATGCAACGGACTATAGGAGCTTGGTTAGAGGGCTGTGATACTTGGTGAGGAGGAGACATGGATCTTATTGGGTACTCGGGTAGTGACTATGCGGGAGACGTGGAGGACCGCAAGAGCACAAACGGGGTGCTGTTTTGTCTTGAAAATAACCCTGTTTCATGGCAGTCCTTCAAGCAGAAGGTGGTGGCCTTGTCCTCATGTGAGCAGAGTATATTGCAGCAGCTCAAGGGGCATGTCAAGGTGTATGGATGGCACGGCTGATGGAGGACTTAGCTGAAAAATCGAAGGCGCCGGTGCTGCAGGTTGATAAAAAGTCAGCTATAGACTTGAGCAGGAATACGGTACACCATGACAGAAGCAAGCACATCGATGTCAAGTATTATTACATACGGGAGTGTGTGGACAACGTTACTATTGTTGTTGAACAAATCTCCACTCAAGACCAGATGGCGGACATCTTGACCAAGGCTCTTGGAAGACAGAAGTTCGTGGAGATGAGAAGGATCGGGATCCTAGACGTGGACCAGTGTCAGCATCAGGAGGAGAATGTGGGCTGATCTGCCCCTGGCCCAGGGCGGCCAAAACTGGGCCGAGTGGGCTGGTGTGCCCTGGCCCAGGCCGTGGTCCCCTTTTAGAAGAAATCTGAGTTTAGTCTTTTTAGAGATAGACTAATAGATTCTTTTGTAATAGATTAAGACTCTTGTAAGGGGGGCTATATAAACAAGCCAAAACACCCCAAAAGTTGAGAGAGATCGATAAAAGAAAAGTTCCTCCACCTCCTCTGCCCTAGCCGCCTCTCCCTCTAGCCGCCGCCTCTCCCCTGTTCTGCACCCAGATCAGAACAAACCAGCTTCTCTCTCTCTTCTCTGTTTTGTCCCGACCAGAGACAGAATCCAACAGGCGGCAGCCCTGTTCTCTCCTGTTTTGTTTTTCTTCTTGCGCTGAGCCATAGCAGATTGCATCTGCTATCTCCTGCTGCCTCTGTCCCTTTCGTCAGAAGACTATTGCAAGTTGCAGCAGCAAGTTGCAGCATCCATCAAGTGCCAGCAAGTTGCAACATCAAGTGGGAGCAAGTTGCAGCAGCAAGTGGGAGCAAGTTCAGGACTACAACTGCTACTGTACTTCATCAGAAAAGAGTGCAGAGGCAATTTGGTGTAAATAACACCAGAATTGCAACATCTTCTTCGCCTTCGGCAGCGGGCAGCAGCATCACTCCCACGCTCGGCAACAGGGAAACTCAAGCCACGATACGTCGGGCCGTACCAGGTGACGGAACTCATCAACGAGGTGGCTGTGCGGCTCCAGCTTCCTCCCAGCGCTCGCCTTCATGATGTATTCCATATCGGCATCCTCAAGAAGTTTGTTGGTAACCAGCCGGCCGATCCACCGCTGCTGCCTCCGCTCCTGCACGGTGTTGTGGTGCCTGCACCTGCCCGGGTGACTCGAGCTCGGCTGGCCCGGGAAGTACGCTAGGTGCTCGTGGAATGGCAGGGAGAACCACCTTCTTCGGCTACGTGGGAGGATCTGGACGACTTCCGTGCTCGGTTCCCTTCCTTTCAGCTCGAGGACGAGTTGGACTTCAAGGCGGGGAGAGATGTCATGTACGGTCGCACATATGCTAGGCGCGGACGCGCCCGCTACGTGCGCCGCGCGGCTGAGCGCGCTGGGCAGGCGCCCAGCAGGGGTTAGCCTCTTGGGCTAAAGATAGAAACTTAGCAAGATATTTTAGAAATTCCTAGAATAAAGGATAACCTTCCTTATTTCGGTTGGGCAAATGGAAGGCAAGAATTTACTTCCCTAATCTCTTCTCTCTCTGCTAAGCCTGCGGCTGAGGGGTTAACCTCGCCTGAAAAGACGACCGACGGCTACGAGCTGCGTAGCCGCGGTCCGGTCAGTCGGGGGTTCGGCGCCCTTGACACCTATGTTATAGTTTTCTCTAACATTTGAAATAGTAAGTGTGGCTCTGCTATTAGAGCTCCTTCATCTGATGGCACAAGTTAATCAGTTTCGTGATGCTAGAAGCCTGGAACTTCATTTGTTTAAAAAAAAAGGGCATACCCAGTGCTGAAAGCTCCCACACGTTGTGGGGTCTGGGGAAGGGAATTTCTAGGCAGCCTTCCCCTTGCTTATTTTGCAAGGAGGCTGATTCGAACCCAGGACCTCCAGGACACAAGTGGAGAGACTCTACCACTGCGCCAGGCCTGCCCTTCACTTCATTTGTTTGAGGTTTGAAAATGTCATATGGTTTCTTACTTTCTGTTTGATTGGAGTAGGACAACTTCAATAGTAAGACATATCTCAGTTCCATCAAAGTGCAAGTAATGGAGAGTTTACAGTCTATACAACATGCTCCTGGTGTTCAGATGCACGAGGTTAGGCTTCCTCCTCGTAGTGTGATTATGTGTATTTGTATTTGCATGGTGACATCTCCCTATCGAAACCGGTTGTGCAGTATCAGAATGCTAGAATATGCCTCTTCCTTTTTCATAAATCAGTAAGGAATGATATTAGTAAATCTTTTTGCAGGTTCCACCAGGCCTTTATATCCCAGATATTGATGAAGATGAGCTGGATCCTGATGAACGTGTTGATCGTAAGTGAAATATTTCTGGCATGCTGTACTGTGCTTATTCAACAACAACAGACGCTTGGGGCTAGCTATATTAAAACAACAAGGTGGAGTTATATACTATGCTTATTCAAAAGAGATAATTATTCATATGGGGATATTCATTTCCTTGGTTTCATGTGCATGGCAAATATTTTGTTATTTTGCCATTTTTACACGTAGACACTAGTGTGATCAATTCTCTGTTAATCTTGCTTTTCACATGATTATACTTTCTAGTACTTATCTTTGCTCTCCAAAATTTTCTTCTCATTTTCAGATGCATCTCATGATAATGCAGTTTTCTGTCATGATTCTTGTGGTGTGCTATTTTTGGCCCGATTCTCTTTATTGTTGCACTTACTACACAACTTTGTAAAACTTTTTGCCAGAGCATACCCAAGATAAGCAGATTAACCGTGACGATGAGTACTATGAAGGTGACAATGACAACGATCATGATGATGGCTGTTAGACACTATAATTAAGTGTGTGTCACATTGGCATATTAGTCATTAGAGAGGGATTAGGGTTAGGGGTAGTTTAGTCTTTTCTCCCCTCCTAATCCCTCTATATAATCAGACCTGTACCCAGCATTTTCTATCATCCAATACATCCATAATTGCTACTCTAATATGGTATCAGCTAGGAACTAATTAGGATTAGGGTTTAACCCTAACCCTAATGACCCAGGCACAGGCGCCGCTGCCGCCGGAGCGCCGGCCGCCGGAGCGGCCGCCGCCACTATTGAGGCGCCGCGCGCCTGCGCTGCCGCGCCGCCTGCTGATGTGGTCGCCCCCGAGCGTCCCCCACACCATCCCAACTCACCGCCTCGCCGCGCCGAGCCCTGCCGGACTGTCGCGGTGCCGTCCCGTCGCCCAAATCCTCGAGCGGCTGAGCCGGAGCCCCAACTCCCGTACCCGCGCCACGAGGCGCCGAAGCCCGAAGTAGCCGCTGCCCCGCCCGGATTCGGTTTCGCGCCACGGTGCCAGCCCGTCGCCCTGCCCTCCCGCGACCCACCGCCCGGATTCGGTTTCGCTGGGGTTGCTGGTGTGCACCCCAGCTGCGCCGACACCATGGGACGCAGCCGCGCCGACACCATGGGCCGCAGCCGCGCCGACACCCTGGGCCGCCATCGGCGCCGCGCCGCTACCCTAGGCCGCCGCAGGGGCCGCCCCGCTGCCACCATGCGCCGTCGGCGCCCTTGCAGCCCCAAGCGCTGCCACCCCTCGAGCCGCTGCTGCCGCGTGGCCCACCGTCGTCGCCTCTGCAGTGCCCCACGACGGCGCCGCTGTCTGGCCCGCAGCAGCTGCAGCCGCCCCTTGGGCCGCCGGTCCTGCAGCCCCCACGACGGCACCGCCTGGCCTGCTGCCACCCTAGGAGGTGCTTCTCGACTGCCATCGGCTGATGTACCTGGATCGGCTATTGCCTACTCTGTTGGCACCACCGTCGAGGGTCCGAGCGTGTTGTCTTCCTTCCCGGCGCCGCCACCGCCGGGGCATGTCGCGACCCGTTCTACACCGTCGGTCTACCTGCAGGGTCTCAAGCCTTGTGGCCCTGACTGGGTGGTGGACTCCGGTGCCTCGTACCACACCGCCCCTGACGTCGGTATCCTCTCCTCTACCCGCCCTTTCCGTCCCTCTGATCCTTCATCTATCGTTCTTGGGAATGGGTCGACTCTTCCAGTCACTGCAGTAGGTGACTCGGTTTCGCCGGATTCGTTTCAGCTACGTGATGTTCTTGTTGCTCCTGACATCATTCAGCACGTACAAGTCCCCTGTACACGATGCGTCTTCCTGCTTCCGCTCTGCCTCTTGCCCTGACTACGACAGCTTCTTTGACCATTTGGCATCATCGGCTTGGCCACCCTGGTGTTGATGCTATGTCAAAGTTGTCTGGTAGTTCAGTGATTACGTGTACTCGGGGTACTCATGAGTCCCTTTGCCATGCTTGTCAGTTGGGTCGCCACGTTCGACTTCCTTTTCCTTACTCTGTCACTCGTGTCGAGCACATCTTTGATTTGATTCATTGTGATCTTTGGACTTCACTTGTTCTTAGTGTTTTTGGATGCAAGTATTACTTGGTGGTCGTTGATGATGTTTTGCACTATTCGTGGACCTTTTCCTTGCGACAGAAGTTTGATACTTTCAGTACTCTTTCTCACTTCTTCGCTTGGGTGTCCACCCTGTTTGGGCGCACGATCCGTGCGGTCCAGTGCGACAACGGGCGCAGGTTTGACAACTCTACGTTCCGTGACTTTCTGCTTTCTCGCAGTGTTCAGCTACGCATGTCATGTCCGTACACTTCCCCCCAGAACGGCAAGCCTGAGCGCATGATTCAGACCACCAACAATGCCATGCGCTCCTTGATGTTTCAGGCTTCTACCCCTGCTCGCTACTGGGCGGAGGCGCTTCACACTGCCACCTACCTCATTAATCGCCTTCCTACTAAGGCGATTAGTGCCCCCACCCCTCACTTTGCTTTGTTCGGCACTCATCCTCTTTACGACCATCTTCGAGTTTTTGGGTGCGCTTGCTACCCGAACCTCTCTGCCATAGCTCCCCATAAGCTTGCGCCTCGCTCGACTCAGTGTATTTTCCTTGGGTACTCCTCTGACCATAAGGGGTACAGGTGCCTTGACCCCACCACCCATCGTATCTTGATCTCACGACACGTCGTCTTCGACGAGTCTTCCTTTCCCTTTTCCACCCCGTCCTCTGGCTCCGTCACTGAGTTGGATTCCCTCTTCTCTACTGACCCCGAGGCCGCTCCTGTACAGCGACCTTGTCGGTTACCTCTTGTAGGTTACCCACCCGCTACGCCACGCACTACTTCGGCGTCTTCCACGCCACCTGTTGTGCCTTACGTGGCCCCGACGTCTCTGATGCCACCAGCTACGTCACGCGCGGCCTCGGCGCCCCCGACGTCACCCGCTGCATCACGTGCGGCCCCATTGTCCCTGATGACGCCTGCTGCGCCAAGTGCGGCCTCGGCGTCCCCGACGTCGACTACTGCGCCACGCGCGGCCTCAGCTTCCCCGACGTCACCTGCAACAAGCCCGATGTCACGAGACGCACCACGAGCAGCACCGACAACGACTTCTCGCTTCATCGACCCCGTACTTACCTACCAGCGACGAGCACGGGGGGGGGACCCTACTCCAGCTGCACCACGCATGGCCCCGAGACGAGAGAAGGTTGTTGTACCCGAGCAGCCGGTGTACAACCCTCCTCTTCTCCGCAGGGATCCTGGTCACGTCCACCAGATGGTGACTCGACGTGCGACCAGGAGTCTTCGGGCAGTTGAGTGCTTCGCTGGAGCTGCCTTCTCATCAATGACTTCTCCACCGACCGACTCTTCTTCGATCTCACCCATACCTACTTCCGTGCGTAGCGCCCTCGCCGACCCTCACTGGCGCCGCGCTATGAAGAGTATGAGGCTCTGCTTGCCAACCGGACCTCGGACCTGGTTCCCCGTCCTGGTCGTGGTAATGTTGTCACGGGCAAGTGGGTGTTCATGCACAAGAAGAAGGCGGATGGTACCTTGGAGAGGTACAAGGCTCGGTGGGTACTCCGGGTTTTCACTCAACGCCCTGGAGTCGACTACGACAAGACCTTTAACCCGGTGGTAAAACTAGCGATGGTTCGTACCGTTCTGTCGCTGGCTCTCTCGCGTTCTTGGCCTGTCCACCAGTTGGACGTCAAAAATGTCTTCCTCCATGGTACACTGACCGAGACGGTGTACTGCAGTCAGACGACAGGATTTGTTGATTCAGCTCACCCAGACATGGTCTGTAGGCTGAACAAATCCCTGTACGGACTGAAGCAGGCACCGCGAGCCTGGTATAGCCGGTTCGCCTCCTTCTTGGTCTCACAGGGGTTCGTCGAAGCTAAGTTGGACACTTCGTTGTTTGTCTATCGACGTGGCAGTGACACTGCTTACCTCCTACTGTACGTCGATGACGTTGTACTAACAACGTCTAGTCCGGCTCTGCTTCGGCGCACCATTTCTGCTTTACAACAGGAGTTCGCTATGAAGGACCTGGGCCGTCGCCACCACTTCCTGGGCATTGCGGTCGAGGACCGACCAGGCGGCTTATTCCTTCACCAGCGACAGTACTGCCTGGATATCCTCCAGCGAGCGGGCATGGCTGAGTGCAAGCCGTGCTCCACTCCAGTGGATACTCAGGCGAAGCTCTCCGCTACGGACGGGACACCCGTCTCTGACCCACTACTTACAGGAGTCTTGCAGGTGCTCTTCAGTACCTCACCTTCACCAGGTCGGACATCTCGTATGCAGTTCAGCAGGTGTGCCTCCACATGCATGACCCGAGGGAGCCGCACCTCACCGCTGTGAAGCGGATTCTTCGGTACCTACGAGGTACCCTCGACTACGGCCTCCTCCTTCGACGTAACACGGCCTCCGAGCTGGTTGTGTACACCGATGCTGACTGTGCAGGCTGCCCGGACACACGACGTTCTACTTCTGGGTACGCCGTCTTCCTGGGCGGTAACCTCGTCTCCTGGTCCTCGAAGCGACAGCCTGTGGTGTCGCGCTCGAGTGCTGAGGCGGAGTATCGTGCCGTGGCTAACGGCGTGGCTGAGGCCTCCTGGCTCCAGCAGCTGCTTCAGGAGCTCCACACTCCCGTCGCCAGGAGCACTCTCATCTACTGCGACAACGTCAGCGCCGTGTACCTCAACCAACCCGGTCCAGCATCAGCGCACGAAGCATGTGGAGATCGATCTCCATTTTGTTCGTGAGCAGGTTGCACGCGGCGAAGTTCGAGTACACCATGTCCCGACGACGACGCAGTTTGCTGATATCTTCACGAAGGGCCTCCCGTCGTCGCTGTTCTCCAAGTTTCGGTCCAGTCTCAATATCAGCAGTGGCTAGATGTTGTGACTGCGGGGGGATGTTAGACACTGTAATTAAGTGTGTGTCACATGGGCATATTAGTCATTAGAGAGGGATTAGGGTTAGGGGTAGTTTAGTCTTTTCTCCCCTCCTAATCCCTCTATATAATCAGATCTGTACCCCAGCATCTATCATCTAATACAGGCACAATTGCTACTCTAATAATGGCATACGCTGATCTGCTTATCTGGAACACTCATGATGTAAATGGAAGTGGAAGCCGTCGCTCCCTGTTGTTTTGTAGCTTGGTAGCATTTAGAGTTAGTATGCTAATTGGCATAGGATCTTAGGAGGAAAAGCTTTCTGTAGACTTCAATTCCTGATTTGCATCCTGTGTTACAACTCCGCGCATAAGTGCAGATTCAGCATAGGTATATCTAAATGTACATGTCTCGGAACTCTGAAAAAGTGAGCTCAGGGAATAGTGTGCGATGTTCTCTTGCAGCTGAATGATTCTGTGATGTTTATGTTGCAGTTGTGATGCAGCGCGTCCCTGCTGTCATTGTGTTCGTGACACGATAGATTTTGTTAGACTCTGTAATTGTGTGGGTGACACAGAGGTAGTTTAGTCATTAGTGAGGGATTAGGGTTAGGGGTAGTTTAGTCTTTTCCCCTCACTTAATCCCTCTATATAATGGACCCTGTACAGCCACAATTATCCCTCTGATATGGTATCAGAGGCAGAGGTCTCGAGTTCGAATTCTAGCGGACGCGATTTATTAAAATAAATTACAGTCGACTCCTATTCACATTTGCGGCCCAAGAGAGCCTGCACGTGAGGGGAAGTGTTGAAATATAAGTGAATTATCCATCCTTCCCCATCAGGTTAATCTTTTGGGTGCAACTGATTGGTGCATAGTAGCTTAACATCACGTCCACCCGATGGTGATTCGACGTGCGTCCGGAAGTCTCCGATCGGTTGAGCGCTTCGTCGGAGCTGCCTTCTCGTCGACGACATCTCCACCGACCGACTCTTCTTTGATCTCATCCATACCGACTTCCGTGCGTAGCGCCCGCGGACGGTACCTTGGAGAGGTACAAGGCTCGATGGGTACTTCAGGGTTTCACTCAGCGCCCTGGAGTCGACTACGACGAGACTTTCAGCCGGTGGTGAAGTCGGTGACGGTTCATACCGTTCTGTTGCTAGCTCTCTCGCTTTCTTGGCCCGTCCACCAGTTGGACGTCAAGAATGCCTTCCTCCACGATACACTGACCGAGACGGTGTAGTGCAATCAGCCGACAGGATTTGTTGATTCAGCTCACCCAGACATGGTCTGTAAGCTGAACAAATCCCTGTACGGTCTGAAGCAGGCACCGAGAGCCTGCTATAGCCGGTTCGCCTCCTTCTTGGTCTCACAGGGGTTCGTCAAAGCTAAGTCGTACACTTCGCTGTTTGTCTATCGACATGGCAGTGACACTTCTTACCTTCTACTGTACGTCGATGACATTGTACTGACAGCGTCCAATCCGGCTCTTCTTTGGCGCACTATTTCTGCTTTACAGCAGAATTCGCGATGAAGGACTTGGGCCGCCTCCACCACTTCCTAGGTATTGTGGTCGAGGATCGACCAGGCGGCTTGTTCCTTCACGAGTGACAGTACTGCCTGGATATCCTCCAGCGAGCGGGCATGGCTGAGTGCAAGCCGTGCTCCACTCTAGTGGATACTCAGGCGAAGCTCTCCGCTACCGACAAGACACCCGTCACTGACCCCACTGCTTACACGAGTCTTGCAGGTGCTCTTTAGTACCTCACCATCACCAGGACGGATATTTCCTATGCGGTTCAGTAGGTGTGCCTCCACATCCATGACCCGAGGGAGCCGCACCTCACCGTTGTGAAGCGGATTCTTCAGTACCTACAAGGCACCCTCGACTACGGCCTCCTCCTTTGACGTGAAGCGGCCTCTGAGCTGGTTGTATACACCGACGCTGACTGGGCAGGTTGCTCAGACACTCGCCGGTCTACCTCTGGGTGCGCCGTCTTCCTGCGTGGTAACCTCGTCTCCTGGTCCTCGAAGCGACAACTCGTGGTGTCGCGTTCGAGTGCTGAGGCAGAGTACCGCGCCGTGGCTAACGGCGTGGTTGAGGCTTCCTGGCTTCAGCAGCTGCTTCAGTAGCTCCACACTCCCGTCGCCAGGAGCACCCTGATCTACTACGACAACGTCAGTGACGTGTACCTCTCCACCAACCCGGTCTAGCATCAGCAAACGAAGCATGTGGAGATTGACCTCCATTTTGTTCGTGAGTGGGTTGCACGTGGCGAGGTTCGGGTACACCATGTCCCGATGACGACGCACTTCGCCGACATCTTCACAAAGGGCCTCCCGTCGTCATTGTTCTCTGAGTTTCGGTCCAGTCTCAACATCTGCAGTGGCTAGATGTTGTGACTGCGGGGGTGAGGTGTGTTAGACTCTGTAATTGTGTGGATGACACAGGGATAGTTTAGTCATTAGTGAGGGATTAGGGTTAGGGGTAGTTTAGTCTTTTTCCCTCACCCAATCCCTCTATATAATGGACTTTGTACCCTATTGAATATTATCATCTAATACAGCCATAATTATCCCTCTAATAGATTTGATGGCTTAGTTGGATGGCTTGAAATTACGATTTGATGCCAGTTGTTTCAGCTCTTGCTCATAATAACCGATCGATCTATCATTTGCAGCTCACTGTGGCATGTATCGAGATGGACAACCGGAGATAGCAGAAAGAACTGTGGAGGTGGCCGAGAGGCGGATCGCCGTAGACAAGTGGCCTGGATACTACGACACCAAGCGAGCACGGTTCATCTGGGCAATCTCTCCTCGTGGTCAAAGCTTCTCCTAGAGAATCCTGATAAATGCAGAATACTATGCAACAACGAAGATGAGTCCGAAGAGGAAGCGCGGCGGGAAGTTACTGAAGACATATATTGTACAAATTAGCACAGAAATGTGCTTTTGCGAGTAACTTTTGTATGTCAAATAATCTCCAGTTTTTATTGCGGTAACAGTATTGTCGCAATGCGGCACTGCTACTAGTCAGCAACAGGACAACGCTGCCATCAAGGCATTCACTGATGCACACAGTGCCACATGATGACCGTCCGTAACTGGTGCGCACATGTTCCATTAATAGCATGAGCCCGTAATTTTACAGTGGGTGACTGAAACGAACGTTACTGCCGAATCCGTGCTTGCAAGTTTTCTGTTATTAATGAAGTTACAGGCCTTACACTTGTCGGCATAGCAAGACTAACTCCCCTATACGAGAACACATTCCGCCAGTCGCATCATGCAAATGCATAAGATTGGAACCCGTCTGCTATTTGATGGTATTAACAAGAAATAAAGTTACAGGCTTAACGGCCGACCTTAATATTACTTCCCAACATCGGTGAATGACAGCGGGCAGTTCATACTTGACAGGAAAACTGCAGGGAGGAGAGGCTACATCTAGCTAGCTTACCATGTTATGCATATGTTTTATGGTACTACAACGGTAACACTACTAATGCTACCACTAAAAGAGCTCGAACTCAATATCATCTCCATTCAGCCGGAACTCCAGACACTTGCCTTCCTTTTTCTTACGAGCTGTTGTAAGAGTTGCTGCGTCAAACGTCTTCGGGGTCTCTGGCGGCGTGGTCCACCGGATCAAGGCCCAGTTCAGGCCTTCGAAGAAGGGGTGCCGCTTGATCTCAGCAGCTCCCCTTGACGAGCCAAGCCGATACTCTGGCTCCTTAACAAGTAGCCCCCTGATCAAATCTCGAGCATGGGAGCTGACAGCTGGGCTGTCAGGGAACTTCAAGCTCTGCAAGATCACATTTGAAAGTGTTTCATCATTGCCGGGTCCCCTGAATGGTGTCTTGCCATACAGCAATTCATAAAGGAAGATGCCGAGAGTCCACCAATCAACTGAGCTACCGTGGCCATCTCCTCTAATGATCTCCGGGGCAAGGTATTCATGGGTCCCAACAAATGAATTTGACCTCGCATCAGTGGGCTCAACAACAAGCTGCGGAAGTGATGATTTCTGCTGGTCAGCTCTAGGCTTCCGTGTCCTTGATGCTGTTGAAGGAACCAGCCGAGGCGTGAAGCAAGAACTGTTGCTCCAGGATGGCTGAATGCACAATGGATCAATGCAGCTTTGTGCACAGGGACCAGAAGGCCTGCTGGGCTCATCTCTACCTACAGACGATGACCTCACAAGCATTGGACTCACCGAGCACCTCAGGGACAGATCAAAGTCAGAGAGCATGATGTGCCCATCTTCACGAACAAGTATATTTTCTGGCTTCAGATCACGGTAGATGACCCCCAACATATGGAGATACTCCAATGCTAAGAGGACTTCAGCGACATAGAACCTATAGAAATGTAAATGTTCTTGAGATATGAAATATCAAGAGTGTAATATTTAATGTGGAAAGATTTAAATTCTCTTAAAGTTACAAGAGTCTAGTATATAACTTTTAGATACAAAAACATCCATCAGGTAGAAGTAGGAGCAACAGCTTTAGGTCCATGTAAAGCAGCTCAATCATGGTAAGTTCAGGTTTGACATTAAGTAAAGACAACAACGCGTATATAACATGACTAAAGGTCCATACCTAGCGGCTGCTTCTGAAAAAGTTCTGGTTGGTTGTTTTTGCCTCAGAACATGTAGGTCACCACCTGGGCAAAACTCCATTACTAAGCAAGATAGATTATCTGTCGTGAAATGAGAATACAGGGTTGGAAGGAAAGGGTGGTCAAGCATTTGCAGAATCTCCCTCTCAGTTTGGGCTCTGAGCATCTTCTTTCTGCTTATAAGGTACTCAATGTCCATAACCTTCAATGCAAACATGCAGTCTGAACCCACCAACTCGGCCAGGTAAACAGTGCCAATATCCCCACAACCAAGTTGCTTGAGAAGCTTGAAGTTCTTCAATCCCAAGTTCCCTTGTTGTATAGCCATGCGCTTGATGGCTCCCCATCTCACATCTTTTGACATGTGAGGCCTACTTCCATTAGCACTGAAACTGCCGTAACTATCTTCACTGATGCTCGTGCTGGTACTATAATCACCAATACTGCTCTTTGAGCTTTGTGAGCATTCACCCTTTTCCTTTGATCTTGACAACTCACCACACTTTGAACCGTGGCTCGCACCAACACCACATCCTTTAGACCCCAAATCAGTTCCTTCAATGCTGGCGCAAACAGTTGCCTTCTTGTTAGTTGGTTCTGGGGTTCTGGGTTCATCCTGAAGGACCTTGTGCTGCTTGGTGTCAGAATTAAGGCTCTTTACCTCACAATTCTTATTAGATGGAGCCACTGCAGCTGGTTCGGGCTTAACCTTCTTTTTTGTTGAGGTTTTATTCCGAAACATTGGCCTTACTAGGCGTGAACCACCTACTGGAACAGCACGTGGACTAGATGCTTTCACAGATTTTCCCTTCCTATGTTTTATGACTGTTGTTCCCGCAGAGGAATCTTCACCTGCCTCTGATGTGTTGTTGCTGATCACATCTTGGATTCTGGTTTTATGGATCTTGGCTGTGGTTGGAGAGGCTGATCGCAGCTGCTTCTTAGCTGAGCTCTTAGTATGCCTCTTATTGGTTTCAACCGACTTATCCAATGAACCTGCTGCAGACTTCTCAAACAAAACAGGCACTTTCTCAACCATATTCTTTTTGTCATGCTCCTCATTAGTTTGAACCGCAACAGAAGCATGCAGCTTCTTTACCGCCCCAGAATTTGAGGAATTAGGGACCCCAGCAGGCTTTGATAACCTCTTTATGGCAGCCATCTCTGATGCCTGGGAGATGCACATCTTCCTAAGGGCCTGCTTCAGGCTCACAGACTCTACAATCTCTGAGCTCGACACCGGCGACTTCCCAAGCGCGATAAGCCTCCGATCCGTGCTCGTCTGCCCAGAAGCCCTCGCAGATGTGCGCACATTGATCGATCTAATGAGCTGGTCAAGATCATCTTCCACAGAGCACGACTGCCCCCCATGCTCCTGTCCCACCGGCTTAATCCTCACCCTGAGGTGGGTCACCCCGCCTGGACGAACATCTTTAGGCTCATCCACCACTTCAACTATCTCCGAGCACCCGGAGGAACCCATCCCCTTCGAGCCCTCCTGCTCCTGGAGCTGCGCCTTCATCTGGGTGGAAGGCCGTACGATGGTATAATCATTTCACGTTAGGACCAGTGGTTGGCTGCAGGCTGGTGATCAAATAAGCAACGTTCCCAGGTCAAGAACCCGCATCACGAAGCCCTGCACGAGAGCAAGCAAGCGCAAACGAGATCAGACAAAGGGCAGAGAAGCTGGAGATAGCACACCAAGGAGAAGTGCGAGCGACACTAACAAGTAGATGAAAGAAAAAACTTTTAAAAAAATAGAAGTGAAGGATAGTTACTACTGCTAGTATCCTTCAAAGCAGTAACTCGTTCATGGATCCCTCTTGTAGTCCTGCTCCTTACTACCCCCGTCAGTTTCCCTTCCCCACTTCAAAATCTTTTTTTATTTTACATGGGGGAAAATGCAAAGAAAGAAAACGGGACGACACAGATGCGGTAGGCGAGGCAGGGTTTACCACCCCCATTTCCTCGCAAAATGATGCAAGATCCGTAAACCCCTGGGTCCAAATGGAGAAGGCGACGCCAGGAGCTGCGCAACCACCCCCAAAACCGGGGATTTATCTTTTAAAACTCGGCCAAATCCAAGAAAACGCATCCAGTCCAAAAGAGAGGGGGGGGGGGGGGGAGGTTTGCTCGAGCGGGGGGGGGGGGGGGGGGAACGTTTACCCTGTAGGAGAGCGGCGACGATGGCGGAAGAAGAGTAGGGTGCTAGGGGTTTCGGCCAAACGGCGACGAGGAAGCTGGAGTTGGGGTAGGGAGGGGGATGCAGGCGGAGCAGGGACCTGGGAGGAAGAGTTCAAGTGGGAGAAAGCGGCAGGCCTCGGCAGCGGCAGCAATGGGCGGCGCACATCACGAGGAGGAGATGATGGCTGCTGCCTCACCCTCTGCCCCCCTCATACCTGTGCCCTACCACCTCTCTCTCCCTCTCTAAAGTTTGTCGCACACTTGAAGTTTCTTACTTTGTCTTTTTAAAATTATTATTTTATTAATAATCTCTCATGATCGAAATATCTTACTAAGTAAAAAAATTCTTTATCTATATGGCATGTAGTAATCTGATTCGATTTGGCGTAATTAAAGGAAACATATCTTACGAATGTAATTGCTGAAAAAATAGTTTAAAGAACACAAATAATAAAAAACAATGGCACGCTCACGCTCTCCTTCACGGCCACCGTGCACGAAGGGACGACGCGCCCCGGCGCAAACCGATAAAAAGAAAAAACCTCTCCTTCTACCGCCGAGGATTTGGACCGCTCCACCACCACCCTATATTTACGCCTCTTTATTTACCGCGGCATTTATTAATCCCACGTACCTCTGGTGTGCCGACGCATCTCGAGTCGCAGCGTGCTCCCGAGTCCCGACCCTTGTATGGACGTCTCCTCTCCCAGCGTACGGGGCTCGTCTTTTCCGCCTCGCACTGAAGCGAAGAAAGAGCAAAGGAAAAGGCAGCAGGCCAGGCAGGCAGGTAGGCGGCGGCATACTGCCTGGACCGGACGTGATTTGTCAATCGTTATGAAAATTTGAAGAGTTGAAGATGCTTTTACCTTTTCCCTTTGTTGGTGTCGAGAGAAAACTGGAGTAGACTAGTGCCTGCTCTGTCTTTTCTTTTGTCGAGCTCCTGCTGGAAATTTGAAATCTACATGTAGGAGCGAGTAGACGCTGCTACTAAGTGTAGCGATAGCGTTTATCAAGTTAGAGATTATTTTTGGTCGTATAAAGAAACCAGGATTACAGTATCCACGTGAAAGAGACCCAGACCACGTTTGCTCCCCGACTTGGTGGGCGTCGAACCTGCGTGGCGTCGTGGCCCGTCGCTTCAGCGGCAGCGTCCTGCCGCGGTGCTGCGCGACTAGGTGCATATCCCTGACTGTGACTGGGTCGGAGCGAAAATCCGACGCTCTGCTGCAGCGGCGACACGGGCAAGCGGTACTGTGCCGGGGCCGCGCCGCACCTTGGCCCCCAGCCACGCCCGCGTTCACAGGCGCCTCGTGCCGTGCGGCGGGCGGACTCGCTCGCTTGCTCCCGTGCCGCGCCCGCGCCCCACCACCACGGTTCATCTTCTGTACGCGCGGGCCGGTGCCGCCAGCCCGCGTCGTGTCCGGGGTCCAGTCGGAGAGCGCGCGGGCGCACCACCGCCGACGCAACCGCGGCAGGAAGCGCGACGGAGGCACATGGGAATCTCGTGACGCATGGGAGCCTGTGAACGGGGGCGCCAGGTGCGCGCGCGCGTACACGCACGCCCCGCGCGCATGTTCGGTGTTCGCGACCGGAACAACGGGCGCACCGGCCGCGTCTTTCCCTCCACCACGGAATTTGAAACCTGGACGCTCTGCTCCGCGTCCTGCATTCCTGCTCGGTCCTCCGATCCTCCTCGCTCCTCAGCTGCCCGGCTCGCCAGGAGCCCGGTCCACCGCGCCCGGTACAGAAGCATTCATGGGACTTTTGTTGTGGTATCAGCTCGACCCGTGCCGAGCCGGTACCAGATCGAGCGTACTAGATACGGTGATCGACGAGGTGGACGGGGTAAAGGTCGCGAGGGACCACGTGCCGTAGTACCGCTTTCGACGCCGCACCGTAGATGCTTCTGCTAGTACCGGTCCGGTCTTCACGCTCACCAGTTCGATTTGAACGCACTGTGCACGATGGCGGTGGTAGTTGCAAGCACGGTGCGCGAGGTGCGTTTCTTACGAATCGCAACCGGTTTGATATGGTTTGCAATCCAGCAGATTTCTCTACTGGCTGGCTCAAGTAACACGCTTCTTGACCTGTAGTACTAGCATGTTGGTTGAACTGCGCACGACCTCGATCGGCTACCACACTTTTGTGGATTTTCTTTAGTCCGGCGTAACCAATAGACCAGCCAAGTTGGCATCTAATCGAGCCACGTACTATAAAAATGCCTAACTAATCGTTAACCCCGATGTTCTTGCCGTCCCAATTTGAAAAACGGGCTGTCGGCTGAAAGCTAGATAGTCTCTAGACTCTAGTAGCGCCATCGTTTTGTGAGAGCGCGCGGGCGGACGCGACGCCCCCGGTCGAGTGGGGAGACGCCGCCACGCCTGCGCCTCCAATTCCGCCATCGGGAACTCGTCGCAGCAGCAGCACTGCCTGCCTGCCTGCAAGATCGTCGCGCCTATGCCAAGCCCTAACCCCACTTTATCCCTAAGAAATGTGCATGCGGCAATATACAAGGCGCGAGGGCAGGGAAGAGAGATATCTTCTGCGCGCGCGCGTGGACGATGATGGAATAGACTAGTGGGTGGGTGGGTGCGGACAAGAAGCGCGCACTCCGGCTGTTCCCTCTTCCCTCGCCCGATGGAGATGGTGTGGTGCGTGCGTCCATCTCATCCCCCCCACCACACCACCCGTCACGTGCCGGCGCAGAGGTATCCGAAGCCAGGGACACGGCACCAGGCGGAGGAATCAAGCGGCCAAGAAAAAGGTGATTAACAAGTGACACAGCCACACAGGGTAGTTAGTGCCCAGGATGGGGCCATACCCGTGTCTCTCGGTCGACCGGTTCGACTTGGCTGCCTCTGCTCCGGCGCAAGCACTCTGCTCCGCCGCCGGGGACAGCCCGCGAACATTATCAGCGATGGAGCTCGCTCGAGTGCACATGGCGTCGACTCAACGTGACGTTTCAGCTGCCGCGCTACAGTTTTTCAACCGGACGGACGGTTCGACCCCTGCGCCTCGTGTTCCTTTTCCCTTCCGCGGCGAGGAGGGCGGCCACGGGCCGTCCGTTCCAACAGCCATCCGTAGACGCCCTCCTTTCCTTTCGGCTACGGGCTAGTACTAGCAGTTTCCCAGCGCCCCTCGCCGTGCCGGGTCAACATGGGCGCGTCACGTCGTCACCTTACCTACCTACACGGCAAAAGCCCGTCCCGTACCCTTCACTCGCTTTTGCTCATGTACTAAACCCGGCCGCCGCGTGTACTGTAGCAGTGGGACCGTGGGTACGTCGCAAAATCGAAGGCTCCTCTCCTCCTCGTCGTCGACCCGCGGCCGCTCTCGTCGGACTCTGTTTCTTTTTTCTACGTGGTCCTTCCACGTCGTGTTATGACGCCCTGCTCCGCCCGACCGCCGGGCATCACGCTGCCCAGACGCGGCGCGGACGGAAAGAGAAGATGTGTGCCGTACGATCAGATGTGTTCACGGCTCACGGTACAACAGCTCTCTGCGCTGGCGATGTCGATCGGCAGGAGCCGTGCAGCCGGCCCGAAACGGGGCATATGCAAAGGGGCCGTGCTCCGTCGTTACGGTCCGTAAAAGATCGCGGAACCGAGCTAGTCACGGCTGCGCGATTATCGTCCAGGAACCGTGACCAATGATCACAGCAAGTAAGATTACTCCCTCGAGTATTTGCAAGCGAACTTTATCGGATTGGAACGAAGGCACACGAGAACGACATGTATCCGTTGCAAACTGAAGCAAACGACGCTTCGCGTAGGTGGAGATCGAGCATAGAAATGTCCAAGCGGGGTACACTTGAGTCTTCGTATCCCAGGATCCAAGGATGGCGTAAGACACGGCTTGACCTACCTGTCGTCTGTCGACGACTCTTGACGGGGACGATGCCCACGTCGCCCGCCGGTGCTTGCAACCTGCGGTACAGAGGAACACGGTGGACTTGGACGGGCTTCGGTAGTGCAGCAACAGCCGTTGGAACTCGAGTAACCTCGTCTTTCCTCATTTGTACTGCACTTGCACGAGGAAGCTGGAAACCACGCAAAACAGTTTGTTGAAGACAAAAGAGGTCATTACCGTATGATACATCGACAATTCAACGCTACCGCACAGATAAACCTTCAGTTTGTTCTGAACACATGACCTTTGCTCATAGAAATTTCAGCAAAAGAAACAATTAAACAGCATAGATGTTTACCTTTTTTGCATGGACGACTTAAGCTGTATTATGGTAGCACAACGACTAGAACATAGGCACCAATCAAGCGATAATATCTTCTAACTTGATAGCAACGAGGATTCAACTAGCACCCAAACTTTCAACCACGCTGAACAAGGATATGCCTAACTATATAGGAGTATCAATTAAGAGCCAACTACACAGATAATAGAGTAAATCGGGCAGATCAAAGATGCATAAAAAACACCAGAAGCAGAGAATGAAATATAAATAGACATAACAGGATGTAAAAACTTTGGTTCACCAATAAAATCATCCAGCACAGCCTACAGATGAATTACTACATATCAAAAACAGCATCTCTTTGCAGTGTTGCAACTTCTAGGACAAGGTTAAATCCAAACATAATGACTCTGGTTTGCTCTTCCCAAAGACTCTGATACTGATGATAGGGAGACGCCAGCAGCATTTAGTCGAACAGGCTGAAGCCCATGTCCTGCAAAAGCATATTCAGCAGGTGTTAACCATAGTAAACTGGAACAATTGAAAAACTGAGCGACATGACAAGAAGTGATAGTGTAGAACATATATGCTAAGAATATAGTGATACAATACAAAATGCATAGAATCTGACAAATACATGAAATGGATTCGAAATGTTGATAATAGGTACACAAGAAAGGACAAATATCTTACATCATCACTCTCTTCCTTCTCCACCTTCTCTTCTTTCTTCGCCTCAGCAGCAGGAGCACCACCAGCTCCAGCAGCAGGAGCAGTTGCTGCAACAGCGGCGCCTCCACCACCACAAGGGACGGAAGCAAACTTCTCCCTACCAGCAGCGATGAGCTCGGTGATGTCCTTACCACTCAGTTCGGACAACAGGAGTTCCATCTTCTCATTGTCAATTTCACAACCAACTGCAACATAGACAGCAGGATATGATAAGACTAAGTGGTTCCATGAACTTAACTGTGGTTACAAGTATACATAAATCTCTCTAAGCTTTTTAATAGCATGACTTATACAAGTCCAGTGCTCATTTATCCTCTAACTACAAGCAACAAATTTAACAAAAAAATTTACCAAAAAACTAGCAACATCCTAGAAGCAGGCCAAGCTGTTACTGATTTTTTTCTTGATAAAAACAAGGACTGATAGACAAAAACCATCCAGTGGTTCAACTATTACCTGATTCCAGAATAGCCGTCAAATCCGCTGCAGAGGGGCTGGGGTTGCCAGCAAGGACAGCAAGCAGATAGGCAGCAACGAACTTCATCCTGCTCTAACAAGAAAGTGCCAGCAGTCAGCCAACAATAAAGAAAGCCAACAGTAAGCTTACTAAATAATTAAACATATCAAATGATCTAATGGATAGAGGGCCGTGAACAACCTATCCAGATAAAAAATACAAACATATGTGCGCCTGCAATGAGGGAACTTGAAGGTTTACTGCCGGTGCAATGCAGCATCTGAAGAGGACAAGCCCCCCCCCCCCCACAGTAAAGAAATGAGCTTGGCATAGCAAACCAGATAATACTGTTTCCTTATTTATGATGCAAGTTGGCTTCCCAGGCTATTGAATGGAAATAGCCACGGCAAGCCCAATGCACCTAAGATCTCCCAAAGTGTTCAAAAAGTGCATCCCTAGTGACGAAATAAAATCACAGAACTAGCGACAAATCGGATCTAAGCAACTAAATGAATCTATAATCTCCAAAATGTTCTAGTGATGAATATACTATCACATATCTAGCTATAAACCCACATTTCATTCAGATATGAACCGTTAGCGTTATTATTTGAACATTACAGGATTAACATCCCATTTCACGAAATTTGCCGAATCCACAACGAAGTGATATCGATACCATTATCAAAGCGCATTATGAAAGTAACCTTGAAGCAGGAATAATCCCATAGCTGTGAGAATCAACAAGGAAATACGAGTGCGACATTACCTGGATGGGGGGAGAGAGCCCGAGGAGGAGCGGCGGCGGCGTAGAGCTCGAGCGGTCTCTAGGGTTTTTGCGAGGAAGGGTCTGTAGGTTCGGCGGGGCTGCTACTTTATAATGCACTTGGCCTGGACGAGCCGCGATCTACACCTTCAGTTTGGCATCAGACGGCTCATTTCCTGCCCTAGGGCATTCCCCTGCATTCCGAGCCGTTGATCAACAGCCGCCTCCTGATCCGAAGGGCCACACTATGGGCCTCACCCTTCTTTTTGCTCGTGGCCCAGGAACTGCATGAAGTGGGCCATGGGGCAAGCCCACTGGCTGTCTGGAGGTAAGCCCGTCAGCGTAAACCCTCTTCCTCCACCACTTCCAATCTCCGTCTTCGTCTCCGGTACCTTTCACGGCGGCCACCGGCGGCGGCGGGACCAGCCGAACTGGTGCGCGTAGTTTTTAGGTCCTCCTGATATTTTTCTATGAACCTCCTAGGGTAATTCGAGCCTGGCAACTGGATGTATTCCTCATGATTTATTTGCTGCAGGTAATCGGTCGGCGTCAGCTGCCCCGGGTCGCTTGGTCGACGGCGTGTGAGAGCTTACTTTGAAGCCATGGATGGTAAGAGTGTATCTGTCTCTGCTACCGCCCTTAATTGTTACTCTACGCGAGTTATCCCTTGTCAATTCTTGGGATTAGGTTGAGTTGCAGGTGATTAGAGTGGAGCTGGAAGTAACTGTATCGCTGATTGATAGACGGGTTAGGGTTATGAGACCATTTAGTAGTATGGCCGTGATCTAGCTTCGAGCCAGCAATTGCAACTTGTGCTGTCATAACTCATATATGTCTGTTCCACAAGGAGAATTGAAGGATAGAACACTGTGCACGTCCTGCTGCAACACGTTAGGCAAAATGTTTCCTATCAAGAAATGCAACGACTTCCAGTGCTAAGGATGATAAAAGATGGCTCTTTTTTGCTAACTTTGAAATTAGATCTATGCTATTGCTATGAAGTATAAATAAGTCGGGGAACACAGCTTGGCTGAATCCAGTCGCACAACAACTCTCCAGCTAGTATAGTGTATGCTTGTGCTGATGTTGTCAATTGCCACGACTATTTTTTTAACAGTCGATAAGCAAGAAACGATGGAGGAGACCATCCTAGTTGGTGATGATCTCATGCGTGGGCCACCATCTCCAATCATTCCAAAAGAGATTGCATCACACGTCCTTGAAGGTGTTGAGCTTTGTGATGGTATTCTCAGGAATCTTTTCTTATGTGAGTAACTGGTTTCTCTGTTAATGATATCATATTTCTCTTATTCCATATGTATTTACGCATGAAATTGTTGTTATGCAACACTTGTTTGTATTTTACAGGCTTACAAATCAATGATATTGAGCCATTCTGCCAAGATGAAATTGTGCTATATCGACAGTGTGCTGAGAAAAGGGTTAGTTACAATAGAATCATTGAAAGATTTAAATCTGTGATCTGATTTTTTTTCTATTTATTCAATCATACAACATTGTATCTTTTTACAGGACAAGGAAATAAGACAGAAGATGCAAGATAGTGAATATAAATTGGGTTCTTCAATGCCCCTGGAAGCAGCGAAGGAGAGAGCTTCCCAACTCCAATCAGAAGTCACGCTGCTAGAAAGGTAGTATATAGTTTCTTTCTTTGTTCTGTATGCCTCCATAGCATCATTATGTGAAGCAGCTTATTAAATGGTATTCCTATGGTTTATTTATTCCCTTGTTGGACATTTACAACTGTTGTAGAATGAGCTAGTTGACAAGAAATGTCACTGTATTGAAGGGCTCAATTCTTCACTCGTCAGGGTATTTTCCTATCTGAACTAGTGAACTAAATAGTGAAAGTGAGAAAAAAAGCTGGAACATGCATATGGGGGTTTTCTTTCCTTCCGTATAGATCTGGATAAGCCAACTTTGAAACAGTCCTACTATGTGAAGTAAGCATTGGTATCACAAACTATGGTAGTGTCACTGTATTGAACTGCATATCCTTGTATTGTTTTGTTTATAAGAAACATGTATCTTTATCCCTAGCTTAAAAGGGAGGTAAGTAGCATATTTTGTTTATATAATAGTTTTTTGTGGACATTTAATCCAACCTTATATTTTTGATTGATTTTCTTTGGTGAGCTCCATGCCACCATATGAAATGGACCTTCTCTCTAAGGAGTTACGTTTATAAAAATATATCTGTTAACCATAATCAACCTTTTTGATGCTTGCAACTCCCAAACAACTAAAAGTTTTCTCAACTACTATCATACCTACTAGACTCGAATGGGATTATAGCAAGCTTTAATATAGGATACAGATATACACTCCCTACATAAGTAAAAAACACAAGCAGCAACAGCAAGACAGACAGTGAATAAGTTTGTGGAGAGAATAGTAGTAAATGTGTTCGGAATATCAATAATTACTTTTGGTAAATTAATATTTTCATGGCAATAGGGAACTATTGTGCTCAACCACCTAAGCATTCTGGCTGTTAACAAATAACAATGGACCATAGCTGCTTTCAGTGTGTCCAGAAACATTGTTCTTCTACTATAATTAGAGGCCAAGTTCTCCTCTTGACCGCATAAAGATCAAATATTGTTGCAGGGGTTTCTAGAGCTCTATACGACACATGGTGTGAGTAGTTTCAACTATGATGTTTTACAGAGTTAATAGTAACACCAGGGGCTTCCTCAAAGAATGCTTTATTAAAACTACCTCCTGATGATACTTAAGTATTGTAGCCGATCTCCTTGAGGCTCATTTTAGTTAAGTAAAAAATTGAGGTCATGGATCTAGACTCTAGAGTATGTGAAGTACTGAAGTGAGGTGACCAGGAAATAAGGCAAGAAAGGGTGATTCACTAGATCTGCTCGCTAGCCTGATTCTTAATAAAACGTTACCAAACTTTCAGTCACCATATTTTGAGCTCTATACTGAATGTTTTACAGCCCCTTGCTTACATAGACATTTCTGTATCGGTGATGCACTAGTTATCGTACAGTAGGGGGGTCACTTTAGTGAATTTTCTATTTATCCATTCACACCATTTTCTTAAATTTGCTTGTTTGTGGTTTTATTCTTCTTTGTAGGCGCATGATTCTTGCTAGTGGATTTGAGGGTATGGAAGGATTTCGCCAAAGATGGAGTTTGCACGGACAGCTTGGAGATACACGGTATTGTTTTCTTTTTAACTATGTGCCAGCCACATTCCTAACTTGTACTCATTTCTGGTACTTTACATACTCTAACAGTTGAAAAGATTAGCTCGAAAATATGAAATATGATAACATAGTGGCTTGATGGTTGTTACCTCTGTTCTGATTCATGGCATGACATAACTCATTCGAATTCAGTAGCTTCTTAATTAGATCCAGATTATGTATATAAGTTGCAAAATCGAACATCTGAAAATACCTTGTCAACTTTCCTAAGAACTGTGAGCAGCAATACACTGCAATCATAAATGGCCAGGCCAACTAATTAAAGTATACTAAGATACTTCATAGCTTAGCTCTAGTGAATAGATACATGCTTATTTCATGCACACTTCCCTCTCCATTAATTGTTGTTTGTTTGTGTCGGCACCCGCGATATGGGGTACCCCCGCGCACAGGGGAAAATGCCTAAGGAACTCGCCAGGGGGTCAGCCAGGATCTGGCGCCGCTTCTTATGGAAGCGGCAGGAAGATCAAGAACAGGGGCGGTAGCAAGATGAAACCGCCAGCCGCGGCCCCCGTTGCCGCAGCAGCGGCGCCCAGTCGAGCTCGGGGGTCGCGCCCCGACAAAAGGCCGCGACAATCACCGGCTCCAGGCGGAGTTCCAGGAGCTTCAGCGCGCCGTGAAGGCGGTGCGCAATCATGAGAGCTCCAGCTCCAGTGATGACGAGCACCGGAAGATGCTCTACGTCATCTACGGTGGGTCCGCTGACCCCTTGTCCCGAAGCGCGGCTAAGGCCTTGCGCCGAGCGGTAGCGTCGATGGCTCCCCTCCCGAGTTCAGCACCGCACCTCAGGTGGATGGGAACCCCCATCAGCTTCGATGCCACCGACTGCCCCAGGAACATGGTTGGGGCCGGCCAACTACCGCTCTTGGTGGCCCCCACCATCGCCAATGTGAGGATGTACCACGTTTTGGTGGATGGCGGGGCTGGACTGAACCTCATCAGTCGCGCAGCTTTCCAGAAGCTGCAGATCCCGATGGCCAAGCTCACCCCATCGAGCCCGTTCTCAGGGGTAGGGCCGGGACAGGTCGTTCCCTACGGCCACATCAGCCTCCCGGTGACCTTTGGGGCACCGGACAGCTATCAGAAAGTGTACATTCTGTTCGACGTGGCCGAGATCGGCCTCCCCTTCAACGCCATAATTGGCAGGCCAGCCCTGTACCGATTCATGGCAGTAGCCCACTACGGCTACCTTGTCTTGAAGATGCCTACACCAACAGGCGTCCTCAAGGTTTGTGGAGACCGTACTGCCGCAGTGTTAGTCTTGGAAAAGCTCCAAGCGCTTACAACAGCTAGAGCACCAACCCCAGGCAGTGCAGAACCAAACCGGCTCCACCCGAGTGCACGCCACCGTGCCTCTACCACAGCACCCCATGTGCAACCCCTCGACGAGGACGACGACCCCTTGAGGCTCGTCCGAATCAGCGCCGATGCCACCCAGACCACCCGGGTAGCCGGGGGCCTGGATAGCAAGTAGGAAGGCGCGCTCGTTACCTCCCTCCGGCACAATGTCGATGTGTTTGCATGGCAGCCGTCGCAGATGCCAGAGATCACTAGGGAGGTGATTGGGCACTACCTAAAGGTCTTCCCCGACGCTCGGCCAGTCCGACAGAAGCCCCTCAAGCAGTCCACCGAGCAGTAAAGCCTCATCCGCGAAGAAATCAAGAAGCTGCTGGACGCTGGCTTCATACGGAAAGTCCGCCACCCCCGGTGCTTGGCGAACCCTGTGGTTGCCCCAAAGGCCGGCGGGAAGCTCCGGATGTCCATCGACTACATCAGTCTCAATAAGGCATGTCCCAAAGATCTATTTCCTCTCCCTATAATAGATCAAATAGTAGACTCGACGTCAGGCTGCGATATGCTGTGCTTTCTAGATGCTTACTCGGGTTTCCACCAGATCCCTATGTCTAGAGAAGATAAAGAGGACACCTCCTTCATCACAGTAGTCGGTCTGTACTGTTAGGCCTCTATGCCTTATGGCCTAAGGGACGCTCTCCCTACCTTCGTACGTGCAATATACAAGACCTTCGGAGAGCTAATGAGAGACTCAGTTGAGGTGTATGTCGATGACATTGTTGTTAAGGTCAGGCAGAGTTCATCCCTGCTAGATAACCTGGTCTTAGTCTTCGTCTTTCCGACAAGTGTGAGTTCGGTGTATCCTCTGGAAAACCCTTAGAATTCCTGGCCTCACACCGAGGAACTGAGGCTAACCCAGAGAAGATCAGAGCCATCGGCTTGAGGCGGCCCCGCCCGCATCAAAGAAGTCCAGAAACTCACGGGATGCCTAGCTGCGCTGAGTCGGTTTATACCTAGGTTAGCAAAGCGAACGCTCCCCTTCTCTAAGCTCCTACGCAAATCCGGCCCATTCGCTTGGACCGACGAAGCGGAGGAAGCCCCCCAGGAGCTGAAGCAGCTCTTGATGACCCTACCCGTAATGGTAGCCCCCAAGCCCGAAGAGCATCTGTTGCTCTACATCGCGGCGACGGCTGCAGTTGTGAGTATGGTCCTCGCCGCAGAGCGGCCGGACCCCTCATCGTCGCAACCTGCTCCGGTATCGGGAAACAGGCGCCAAGGAAACCCCGGAGGTCCGAGACGACCCCCCGGGTCTCCGAGGCAACCCCCCGGAGGTCCAAAACGGACCCCGGACCCCCGACACAACCTCCCGAAGGACCAGCAGGACCTCCCGGAGGTGCAACGGGACCCCCCGGAGGTCCAACAGAACCTCCCGGACGTCCAACGGGACCCCCCGAAGCTCCCGGGAAATCAGCAGGACCTCCCGGAGGTCCAAAACAGCCCGGGGGCCTCCGAGTATCAGCTCCCGACGGCCTCCCCGGGCCCGCGGGAGGTTTTGTCTACTTCATCAGCGAGGTCCTCCATGACGTCAAGACAAGGTACCTGGAGATACATAAGCTGCTGTATGCAGTGCTCGTGGCGTCCAGGAACCTCCGACACTGCTGCTGTCGAAGTGTTCGGTCGACACTTCCCCCGGGCCTGCACTGGGCAGCTCGCGAAGGTTTTTTTTTCGGTGGGGTTAGTCCCTTGCGGAGAGCTTGAGCATATGGACGAGTTAGTAAGAGCTTGACACGGCGAGTTTTACGTGGTTCAGGCCGCCGGAGCGTAAAACCCTACGTCCAGGGCGAGCTATGGAGCTCGCTGTATTGCTTGTTGCTCAGAACCGGAGTCTTGAGCTTGAGGGTGAGATACAGCTTGGGTATGAATGGCTAGCGTATGAGTTGCGGGAGTGCGAACCCTTGCTATCGTCGCCTACCCGAGTCTTTTATAGTCCAAGACTCGGGTGGCTTACAAGGGGGGCCCGGGACCCGACAGGTGGTCTCGGGGAGATTGACTGTTATCTACCGTATCTGCAGTTATGCCGGTAGTTGTCTCTGGCGAAGGCTTCTGAGTCTTCGTCTTGCAGCCCTGCCCATGCCGCATGCTAGTCGTAGTGGATGATGACGGCGGGGGCGGCATGGGATGTCTTGTCGCTGCGTTTATTGGCTGGCAGGCTCTGACACTGCGCGCCAGTCTGTGATGCGACTGGGCGCAACGACACATGACAGAGGCGTGCTCCGCGTCTTGGGAAGACGCGGGCCTTGAATACCTTGTACGGGCAAGGTATGGGGCGTCTTTACGCCCGCTGCCTATCGCTCGGGGGCAGGCAGCGCCGTTCTGCTGGCCACGTGGTGGGCCCGGAGCCCTCCTCGGAGGAGAGGGGGGTCCGGCTCCGCAGGACACGTGGAGCCTTCGGACCTCTCCCCGCGTAGGGGGAGGTTCGGCTTCTGTCGGCCACGTGGCGAGCCCGGAGCTCCTCTCTGAGGAGAGGGAGGTCCGGCCCCGCCGGGTACGTGGCACCTTCGGACCTCTCTCTCGCGGAGGGGGAGGTCCGGCTTCTGTATGCCACGTGGCGGGCCCGGAGCTCTCCTCTGAGGAGAGGGAGGTCCGGCCCCGCTGGACGCGTGGCGCCTTCGGAGCTCTTCCTGCGGAGAAGGGCGAGTTCCTTAGGCATTTTCCCCTGTGCGCGGGGGTACCCCATATCGCAGGTACCGACAGTGGCCCCCGGGCCCATCTTGGGGGAGATAGCGAGCCCGAGGTGGGACCTCCGTCTCTTCTGATCCACGCACTTTCTCTAAGTCCCGTATTGACCGCTGCCGGAGCACGAACGGTCGCGGGATCGTGGGAGCGTGCGCCCACTTGATGGTCGCTTTTACTGCGGCGGTTCCCAAGACCGCCACTTCTGCACGTTGCGGCGCTTTCTTCGGGAACCGCCGGAGTGCCTTGCCGGCTTCTCTTCTTAGGAGACTGACTCCTTGACCCACTGCTTCAGTTGGGCGGCTTGGGTCCACCTGTCATCGGCGCTCGGTCTTGGAGCCGAAGCGGTTGCCGATGCGGCGTATTCGAAGAGTTTCGAATTGCTTTGACTCGTACCTGGAAGGTGTGAAAAGAAACCGCAACGTTGGTACGCTCCCCTTATAAGGCTTCCAGCCCTTGCACCTCCCTCGAGTCTCTGCAGTCTTGTCTTCTTCCATGGCTTCTAACCCGCTTTCTGGGGGGGATCGCTCTCGATTCCCTCCGGCGGCGGCGTCTACACCAAGTCTGGGACCCAGGGAGCCTGCATGCCTTGCCTCTGGAGGTGGCGCCTCCGAGGGGTCTCAGGTTTGTCCTCCCGACGGGGCCCTTCCTCGGTGACGGCAGGCAGAAAGTTCCCTGGCGTTGCGTCCCTTCTCAGATGGTGGAGTCTTCAAAGAAACCGCTGAAGCACCAAGGAGGATTCCAGGCGGCCGAGTCTCCAAGAAGACCGCAGAAGCTGCGGAGGGGGCCTCAGGAGCACCCTTGATGACACCAGCCTTTGCGCTGGTGATGAGGGAACTTCAGGAGAAGGAAACCGCTGAAGCACCAAGGAGGATTCCAGGCGGCAGAGTCTCCAAGAAGACCGCTGAAGCTGCGGAGGGGGCCTCAGGAGCACCCTTGATGACACCGGCCTTTGCGCTGGTGATGGCCGAGGCGATTCCTGCGCTCGGGTCACGGAGCGGGAGAACGCCGCCAGGGCTGAAGCCTGGTGACGTGGCCGTTCTTGCAACTTCTAGACTCTGGTCGTGTCAGGGGAACCCTGGGGCTTGTTTCTTTCTTTTTTATCGAGTTTGTAGTCCATCTCATGGAGCCATGAATACATGAATTTTTATGACCCTTCATGCCTGCGATGTTTTCTGTCTTCCTCTTGGTTTTGCCTGGCCGAGCCCTTAGCTCCGCAAGGTGCTCAGAGTCCTTCACCAATCTCGACATTCTGCTCCGGCACCTTCCCCGGGTCCTCATTGTATTAAGGGCCCCGGAGGTCCTCGGGGCCCGCCTCATGAGGATGGGGAGGCCCGGATCAGCCGGCCACGTGGCGGACCCGGAGCTCTCCTCCGAGCAGAGGGAGGTCCGGCCTCGCGGTTCACGTGGGGTCTTCGGGCCCCTCCCCTCAGAGGGGGGGGGGGGGGGGGGAGGTCCGGTCCCGCTGGACCCGTGGATCCTTCGGTCTTGCCTTGGAGTTCCGGTCTTGCGTGATCCCGTAGTGGCCCCCTGGTAGGGGCGCCCCATTGGCCAGGTGCTCCTACCACATTCCTGTAGGGATTTGAGGCCGAGAGGTTCTGCACACAAGTAGGGAAAACGTAATTCTCCTTGGGGGCTCCCCCTCCCTTATCTCATAGTCTTATTTGACTCACGGTACCTAACCATATGCACGGTGCTTGGGGACTGTAGTGCACGAAGTGTCGGGGGCTCGGGGCCCCTTCGACTATCGGCAGGTACCTCCGATGCAACCGCCTCTGGTAGGGCAGCAAATGCCGACTAGTGGTGAGAATGAGAAGAGGGAGCTGAGCACATGGTGGCCATGCACCGCAAGGGTAGTCATAAAAAACTTAGTACATAATTTAAATGAGTACGAGGAAAGAGCAAAGTAGAACATGTTTCTTTTCGTATAACTTTCCACAGGAGGAAGGCATGCTAAACATGGAGGCCACGACCCGCCCCATTAAGAAGGGAAGCAAGACTCTACGCGCTTGGAGTCGGAACCAGGCAAAGCTGAACGTAGTCCTGTACCGTCCCCTGGGGCTTAGTTGCTCCGAGCGCTGTTCCTGGACTCTATGGAATTTATTACGAAAAGAAAGGACTGTCCTATCTTTGCTCTAGGGGTAGAACTTACGGAGGTGTTCTATGTTCCAAGAGTTTGGGAGCAGGTCCCCATCCTCGGTGGAAAGGCGCACACACCCGGGGCGGCACACTTTTGCGACTCGGAAGGGACCTTCCCAACTAGGGGAGAGCTTGTGGGTCCCTTCACGAGAAAGTATGCGCCGCAGCACCAGGTCGCCTTCCTGCAGCTCCCGGGCGCGCACAGATCCCTGGTGGTAGCGACGAAGCGCTTGTCTGTACCGTGCGTTACGGAGTGCTGCATGCAATCGGACCTCGTCGACGAGGTCGATTTCTCCACGCCGGCGGTTGTCCTGCGCGGCTTCGTCGTAAGCCCGGACACGGTGAGACTTCATGGTGATTTCTGGGGGAAGTACAGCTTCGGCCCCATACACCATGAAGAAGGGTGTCTCTCCGGTGGCCCGGCTCTGGGATGTCCGGTTAGCCCATAGTGTACTCGGAAGCTCATCCACCCAATTGGCACCATGTTTTTTCAGACTGGCGTAGGTGCGGGTCTTAAGGCCCCGGAGAATCTCCGCGTTGGTCCTCTCGACTTGCCCATTGCTCTTTGGATGGGCGACAGAGGCATAGCACACCTTGTCGGTACCTGAGATATGGGGTACCCCCGCGCACAGGGTAAAATGCCTAAGGTGCTCGCCCTTCTCCGTAGGGAGAGCTCCGAAGGCGCCACGCGTCTGGCGGGGCCGGACCTCCCTCTCCTCAGAGGAGAGCTCCGGGCCCGCCACGTGGCATACAGAAGCCGGACCTCCCCCTCCGCGGGAGAGAGGTCCGAAGACGCCACGCGTCCAGCGAGGCCGGACCTCCCTCTCCTCGGAGGTGAGCTCCGGGCCCGCCACGTGGCATGCAGAAGCTGGACCTCCCCCTCCGCGGGAGAGAGGTCCGAAGGCGCCACGCGTCCAGCGGGGCCGGACCTCCCTCTTCTCAGAGAAGAGCTCCGGACCCGCCACGTGGCTGGAAGAACGGTGCTGCCTGCCCCCGAGCGGTAGGCAGCGGGCGTAAAGGCGCCCCTCACCTTGCCCGTACAAGAAATTCAAGGCCCGCGTCTTCCTAAGACGCGGAAACGCGGAGCACGCGCCTGTCAGGTGCCGTTGCGTCCAGTCGCATCACAGACTGGCGCGCGGTGTCAGAACCTGACAGGTAATAAACGCCGCGACAAGACATCCCATGCCGCCTGCGCCGTCATCAACCACTACGACTAGCGCACGACATGGGCAGGGCGGCAAAAGGAAGACTCAGAAGCCTTCGTCCGGAGGCAACCACCGGCATAACTACAGATACGGTAGATAATAGACAATCTTCCCGGGACCACCTGTCGGGTCCCGGCTTCCCTTGTAAGCCGCCCGAGCCTTGGACTATAAAAGGCTCGGGTAGGCGTCGATAGCAAGGGTTCGCATTCTGCAACTCATACGCTAGCCATACACTCTCAAGCTGTAACTCACCCCCAAGCTCAGGCCCCCGGCCTTGAGCAGCAATCAATACAGCGAGCTCCATAGCTCGCCGTGGACGTAGGGTTTTACGCTCCGGCGGCCTGAACCACGTAAAACTTTCCGTGTCAAGCTCTCACTAACTCGTCCATCCGCGCAAGCTCTCCGCTAGGAACTAGCCCCTCCGAAAAAAGAACCTCCGCGGGCTGCCCAGTGCAGGCCCGGGGGAAGTGTCGATCGCACACTTCGACATTTGGCGCGCCAGGTAGGGGGCTTTTCCCCTAGCGCGACGAGTTTCCGCCAACGAAGATGACCAAGCTCCCTTCAGCGGCAAGCTCTCCCCCTCCGCATTCACGGCGAACCGTGACCAACGGAGAGTACATGTCGACGCACTCAGGACGGAGTGTGTCGGCACAAGCGGGTAGCCAGCAGCCGACTCCGGCAACGCCGACTCCGGCTATGCAGGCCCCGACCAGCGTGAGGTCTTCTGCAGCGCTGAGCGTACACCATGGAGGTGCGCTAGCTGCAGCAAGGGCGCTGCTGCGCAACCCACCTGCAGGGGATGCGCCCCATTCAGCAACCCAGCAATGGGTCCGCGAGGTGGACCGCCTCGTCGTCGCCGCCGCGAACCCTCGGTTTCGGCGAGGGAGGCGCCCAGGGCAACCGGCTGTGTCGCTGACGCGCACACCCACGGTTGACGGGCTAACGGCGGATTCCAGCTCCTCCAGGCTCCTGTCGACGGACCTGCGAAGGGAACTGGAACGGTGCCACTTGGGGCAGGACGCCCGAGTGTACCTCGAGCGACGTCGAGAAAGGCGTCGCAACCATGAGGCAGGCGACAGCATGTCATCGGCCTCGACACAACCGGAAGGGCAGGCCTTCGCCATGCGAGCCCCGCCTCAGGCATATGCTGCGCAACATATGCCACCACCATATGCGCCGCAAGTAGCGGCACCGACCTATGGTGCAGCCTTGCCCATGCCGGGATACGTGGTGCCAGGTGTGAACCACCTGCTCGCAGCACCAGTACCTGCAGCAGCAGGTGCAGGATGTGCGGCCCTTGCGCCCCACCTTCGCTTCGCAAGGTGGCCGCGCAAGTTTCGCCCGCACTTGCCCGAGAAGTACGACGGAAGCGTCAACCCGGCGGAGTTCCTCCAGATCTACTCCACCGCCGTACTTGCTGCAGGAGGCGATGAGGCTGTCATGGCCAACTACTTTCCCGTCGCCTTGACCGGCCCAGCCCGGTCCTGGCTCATGAATCTACCCCAGGGGTCCATAACCTCCTGGGGTGAGCTCTGCCGGCAGTTCGTCGCCAACTTCGGCAGCTCCTACACCCGTCCCGGCACGGAGCTCGACCTCCACGCCGTCAAGCAACAACCTGGGGAGTCGCTGCACTCTTTCATCCAGCGGTTCTCTCAGGTGCGCAACACCATCCCACATATCCAAAGCGCCTCTGTGGTGGTGGCGTTCCGACAGGGTGTCCGGGACGAGAAAATGCTCGAGAAGCTCGCGACCAGAGAGGTCCGCGACGTCTTGGAGCTCTTTAGCCTGGCGGATAAGTGCGCCAGGGCAGCCGAAGGGCGGAACTGGCACGCACTGCCGACCTCCGAGTCAGGAGGGCAGCCCGGGTCCGGTGCTGCTGCCTATGGGGGTGGCAAGAAGACCAAGAACCGGGGGAGTGGGAAGATGAAGCCACCATTCACGGCCCCCGTCGCCGCAGCTGCGACAACCAGCGGAGCTCGGGGGCCGCGCCCCGACAAGAGGCAGCGGCAATCACCGGCCCTAGACAGTGGCCAAGGCGGGCTATGCCCCGTGCATGGCACCTGCAACCATACAGCTGTCGAGTGCTGGGAGATCCAGAGGCTCGCAGAGCGCTTCCGTAATGGAAGACAGCAGAGGGCTGAAGCACCGCCCTACCCTCAGAGGGATGGCAAACAGAAGGCCGATGCCCCAGTCACCGCTGCCCACCAAGTGGGGTTCCAGGAGCCTCAGCGTGTCATAAAGACAGTGCATGACGGTGAGGACTCCAGTTCTGACGGTGACGGGCCAAGGCGTTAGCCAGCTGCGGCACACCTCCGTGCCTCGAACATACCTCTCGGGGGCCGCCTAGGGTCCGTCAACCCCTTGAAGACCTTGCCAGAAGGGGGAGACGCCTTAGGTCATCCAAGGCGAGCCCGGATCCACCTACCCCTTGAAGGCCTTAGCCAGAAGGGGAGAACTCCCCGGGGGCCCCGGAGAGAAGCCACGCAGGACCTGATCCAGCGTGAAGACAACAACTTCGACAAGACTCGGCTTGCAGGGAACACCCCACAACGCACGGTCTCGGCTAATGCTCTAAGCACTACCGCCAAAGAACCAAACGCGACGGGGGCCCGCAAGAAGGCAGCCTGGTGAAGCGGCACGCTATATTCCAAGAAGGACCCATAAGCTCTCCCCCAACAGGGAAGGTCCCTTCCGAATCATGAAAGCTGCCGCCCCAGGTACGCATGCCTTTCAACTGAGAGTGGGATCCATTCCCAAAAATCCTTGCCATGGAGCAACACTGTAAGTCCTACTTACTGAGCATCGGTAGAACAGGGTTATTCACTTCTGTAATAGACCCCATAGAACTTAGGAACAGAGCTTGGGGTAGCTAAGTCTCAAGGGACGGTACAGGACTACGTCCAGTTTAGCCTGGTTCCGACCCTAAGCGCGTAGAGTCTTGCTTCCCTTGTAGACGAGGCGGAACATTGCCCCCACGAACAGCCAGAATTCCACCTATGGGCGCGAATACAGAGACCTGTTCTACTTAGCTCCTTCTCATGCGCTCATTTGAATTATGCATTAATTTTTATGATCGCACTATCTCTGTATGTTCATCATACGTCTAGCTCCCCCTCTATTGCGCTCACCCATAGTCGGCATTTGCTATCCTCCCGAAGGCGGCTGCGCTTGAGGCACCTGCCGATGGCCGAGTGAGTCTCTCGGGCCTCCCCCAGTCAGGTGTTGCGGTGTCAGTTGGTCACCTCCAGGAAAGGCCAGCGTTGTGCATGGGGGGTCCAGGGTGCGTATCCAGCTTAGCCGGCCCAGAGCCCAAAGCATGCGCATCCTGCTCTCCGGAGGTCCAGGGGAGTACGTTCGCTTTGTCTGGTCATGAACCCAAAGCGCGTGCACTCTGCTTCCCCAGCGCATGGCCCGGTACTAGGGATCGGACGGCCGTACCCGGACCTCGGAGGGAGCCGGAGCTCCGGCGCCTCGTGCACAGAATTGCCCAAGGCCCGTATAGCTGGCCAGGACCATAAGACGGATAAGACTAGGAGACAGGAGGGGAGGACCCCCCCGAGGAGAATTACGTTTCCTCTACCTGTGTGCAGGACCTTCAGGTTACGGCAAAAGGGACTGCATGAAGCGGGGGGAAAGGAGCTACCAGCTACACCGGCCTGGGACTGGAAGGACCGGGACCTGCCCCCCCAGCAGGGGCAGGGCCCGAGGGCCCCGCGTGTCCAGCAGGCCCGGAACTCCTTCCTTGAGGGCTCCGGGCTCGCCACGTGGCAGGCAGGAACCGGACCTCCCCCCTCAGCGGGAGGGCTCCGAAAGACCTACGTGTCCAACATGACCGGAGCTCCCGTCTCTTGAGGAGGAGCTCCGGACCCACCACGTGGCCGGCAGATTTGGAGCCCCCCCATAGGGCGAGGTTCGGAGACCTCCGGGGGCCCCTAACACGGTTAGGACCCGGGGGGGGGGGGGTGTCTGAGCGAAGCTCCGAGATTGGAAATGACCTCTGAGTACCTTGCGGAGCTAAGGACTCAGCCAGGCAAAGCCAAGAAGGAGGGAAAAGCATCACAGACACAAGTATCCAAGAGAGTCAAATTAAGCAAGGCTCCTTGAGCTGGACTACAGACTCGATAAAAAGGGAAAAGCAAGTCCTAAGGACCACCCGGCTCTCGCCGGAACCTTGCTGCTACAAGGGCGGCCACATCCTCGACTTCAGCCCTGGCAGCTTCCTCCCGCTCCGCGGCTGGGCCCTCTCTTGCTGGCTCCAGTGAGAAAGAGGGGTCGCGGCTCTTGAAGCATGCCAGCACATGCAAGGCGACCTCTAAAGCTAAGCCGCGGCCCTCGGCTTCAAGCTCGCTGGCGACCACCGAGTCGAGTCTGTCCAGCTTGGCGCCGATCGACTCCAATGCAGGGATCACCTCTGCCACCTGCAATGCGGGAGTTGCGGCCCTCACCGGACTGAAACCAAGAGGGATCAGGGCGGACCCCGCCCGATCCACGAAGCTTGAGACCGCAAGGGCCTCGGAGGACCGTAGGGCTGAGAGTTCCTCCACCTCGCGGCGGGCCGCCCGCAGAGCCTCTAGGTTCCTCTCGGAGAATTCCTTCTCCTGGGCCGCCAGGGAACTCTCCCGAAGGCGGAGGGTCTCGGCTAGCCGCTCCAACTCAGCGGCCCTGAAGCCGGCAGTCAACTCGCGGTCCAAGACCACCCGGCGATCATGGGAGACCTGTTCATCCCTCAAGTCAAGGTCTGCCTTCAGAATCTCCAGCTCCTCCATCCGAGCTCGGAGGTCATCCTCGCCCGCAGCCAGCTGCGCGGCGACCCTCTCTGCCTCAGCTGCCACGGAACGCTCCCGCTCCTCAACGGCGAGTTCGCGGCGCTCCAACCGCTGCCGTATTTCCACAGCAGCAGAGAGGCCCTCTTCGGCCCGGGCGTGAGCCTCCAGGGCCTCCCTGTTGATCCGCCGCGACTGGGTGTCCATGCGGTCAACAGCCCGCTTCATCCGGTCGACGAGCGTTTCCCTGAAGTCGAGCAACTCCCGCCTGGAGTCGAGCTCGCTCTTAACCTTCGCGGTCCTCTCCCGCAAAAGGTTCCCCCAGGTGAGGAGGCGGACCCGTTCAACCGTATACTCCTCCCGCTCGCGCCCTAGCGCAGCCAAGACCTGCCGGACGCTCGACTCGGCGAGCGCGAAGGCGTCCGCCAGAGGCAATGGAGCAACAGAAGCTGGGGCAGTCCCTTCGACCTCCTCCATTACCTCGTCCTCGGGAAGAGCCGGCGCGCCAGCCGCCGAGACGAGACGCCGATCAGGAGAAACTGGCCCAGCGGCCCTGGCAGTCGGGCCAGCCGGGCTTTCTTCAGCTTCAGGCTCCTTGACCTGAGGAGGGGGACGAGCCGGGGAAGACGGAGCTGGAGAAGAAGCCAGGCCACCTAGTGCAGGATCAACCTGTGCTGGCTCGGGGGCCGCGGTAACCGTCTCGGCAGGAAGAGACGGCGCCGCCGCGGAGTCCGGGCACACCGGAACAGGAGAAGTCCGCGCTGGCCTAGGGGCCGCAGCAGTCGCCCCTGGCTCCGAGCGCATCGGCACAGATTCCCCGCAAGACGGGGAAGGCCGGGAAGCGCGGACACTCCAGCGGGCTCTGAACCCCGACTTCCGAGTCGGGGTAGGATTTCAAGAGCCCGCTACCGTCTCCGACGACCGCTCCGCAGTCGCTTGGACTGGCGGAACAGGGGACGCCATAGAGGCTTCCCCTAGCACATCAGCCCGGGGCCTCTTCGAGTCGCCACCGGAGGGAGTGTCAGGCACCCCAGAATCCCGACTTGGCACCGGCGCCGTTGCTGGAGGAGATCGGGCGCGTTTCTTCTCTGGCAGCGGGTTGGAAGCCATGGCAAGGGAGAGCTCAAAGGCAAGAAAGCAAAAGTGCAAGAGTCCAAGAAGAAACGCAGAGAAGTGCGAAGGGAAGCTACAACGTGGGTGAGACCCCCTCTAAAAAGCTTCCCGGTGCAGTTCCAAGCGATTCGGAACTCTTCGAATACCCCGCACCCGCAACCGCTTCGGTTCCTAGACCGAGTGCCGATGACGGGTGGGCCCAAGCCGCTTAACTGGAGCGGTGGGGGCAAGGAGTCAGTCTCCTAAGAAGATGAGCCGGCAAGGCCCTTCGGCGGTTCCCGAAGAAAGCGCCGCAACGTGCAGAAGTGGCAGCCTTGGGAACCACCGCAGTAAAAGCAATCATCAAGTGGGCGCACGCTCTCACGACCCCGCGGCCGTTCGTGCTCCAGCAGCGGTCAAGTCAGGACTTAGAGAAAGTGCGCGGATCGGAAGAGACGGAGGTCCCACCTCGGGCTCGCTATCTCCCCCGAGATGGGCCCGAGGGCCACTGTCGGTACCTGAGATATGGGGTACCCCCACGCACAGTGTAAAATGCCTAAGGTGCTCGCCCTTCTCCGCAGGGAGAGCTCCGAAGGCGCCACGCGTCTGGCGGGGCCGGACCTCCCTCTCCTCAGAGGAGAGCTCCGGGCCCGCCACGTGGCATACAGAAGCCGGACCTCCCCCTCCGCGGGAGAGAGGTCCGAAGACGCCACGCGTCCAGCGAGGCCGGACCTCCCTCTCCTCAGAGGTGAGCTCCGGGCCCGCCACGTGGCATGCAGAAGCTGGACCTCCCCCTCCGCGGGAGAGAGGTCCGAAGGCGCCACGCGTCCAGCGGGGCCGGACCTCCCTCTCCTCAGAGAAGAGCTCCAGACCCGCCACGTGGCTGGAAGAACGGTGCTGCCTGCCCCCGAGCGGTAGGCAGCGGGCGTAAAGGCGCCCCTCACCTTGCCCGTACAAGGAATTCAAGGCCCGCGTCTTCCCAAGACGCGGAAACGCGGAGCACGCGCCTGTCAGGTGACGTTGCGTCCAGTCGCATCATAGACTGGCGCGTGGTGTCAGAACCTGACAGGTAATAAACGCCGCGACAAGACATCCCATGCCGCCTGCGCCGTCATCAACCACTACGACTAGCGCACGGCATGGGCAGGGCGGCAAAAGGAAGACTCAGAAGCCTTCGACCGGAGGCAACCACCGGCATAACTACAGATATGGTAGATAATAGACAATCTTCCCGGGACCACCTGTCGGGTCCCGGCTTCCCTTGTAAGCCGCCCGAGCCTTGGACTATAAAAGGCTCGGGTAGGCGTCGATAGCAAGGGTTCGCATTCTGCAACTCATACGCTAGCCATACACTCTCAAGCTGTAACTCACCCCCAAGCTCAGGCCCCCGGCCCTGAGCAGCAAGCAATACAGCGAGCTCCATAGCTCGCCGTGGACGTAGGGTTTTACGCTCCGGCGGCCTGAACCACGTAAAACTTCCCGTGTCAAGCTCTCACTAACTCGTCCATCCGCGCAAGCTCTCCGCTAGGAACTAGCCCCTCCGAAAAAAGAACCTCCGCGGGCTGCCCAGTGCAGGCCCGGGGGAAGTGTCGATCGCACACTTCGACACACCTGAATGACGAGGTCTTCGCAGTAGTCTTGGAAGGCTGCGCTGGTGAACTGGGTCCCGTTGTCGGTGATGATTCTGTTCGGGACCCCGAACCGGCAGACAATAGACTTGATGAACTTTACTGTGGATTGCTTGTTGATGGTGACAACTGGTGTGGCTTCCGGCCACTTGATAAACTTGTCGATGGCGACATAGAGGTACCGGAATATCCCCCGACGGTTCTGGGAAATGGTCCCAAGATGTCCAGCCCCCGTACGGCAAACGGCCATGAGGGCGGGATCATCTGTACCGCCTGAGCCGGTGTATGGATCTGCTTGGCGTGGAACTGGCACGCCTTGCAGCTCTCGACCAGCTTGACGGCATCCTGGAGTGCTGTCGGCCAGTAGAAGCCATGCCGGAAGGCTTTACCGACAAGCGTGCGTGAGGAAGAGTGACTTCCACATTCGCCTCCATGGATCTTAGCAATCAAGTCGCAGCCTTCCCCCTGGGTTATGCACCGCAATAGGATGTGGTTGGCGCCGCGCCGGTAGAGATCCCCCTCTACCAGCGCGTATCTCTTAGCCATACGCACAATCCGTTCAGCGGTTGCATGTTGATCAGGGAGGATGTTGTCCTTCAAGTAGTCCCGGATCTCCGTGATCCATGCATCGGGTCTGACTTGAGCTTCTGGATCTTGAGTGCTGGGTTGCACGGAGTCCCCAGTGACGCTTACGATCCTTGGCGGCATCCATGGCTGTAGGGCCGCCGGGACCGCCAGCTTCGAGGTGCTGGTCAAGCCCCCTTCGCCCGGCTCGGCGGGCCGGGCTGTGGGCCGCAGCAACGTCCTCTCGAAAACTCCTTCGGGCGCGGGGGCTCCGGTGGAAGCCTTCGTTGAAAGGTTGTCAGCTGCGGCATTGCCAGCGCGCGGTACGTGGTGCAGGTCCAAGGCGAGGAATTCTTTCTCCAACATCTGCACGTGAAGCAGATATGCAGCTAGTTGTGGGTCATTGCAGGAGCATTCGCCCTTGACTTGCTTGATGACCAGCTGGGAGTCGCCATGTGCCAACAACTGGCGAGCGCCTAAAGACAGGACTGTCTGCAGGCCAAAGATGAGTGCTTCATACTCTGCCATGTTGTTGGTTGCCTTGAAATTAAGACGCACCATGTACCCAAACTGTTCCCCCGATGGCATGAGGAGCAGTACGTCGGCACCAGCCCCTGCTTTCGCGAGGAGCCGTCGAAGAAAAGTGTCCAGTGAGGCTCGGTGAAGACCGGAGCTTGGTGCTCCGGTTCACCGTCTTCGTGGCCCCCTGGGTCAGTCTTCGTTGGTGTCCACTCTGCCACAAAGTCGGCCAGTGCTTGGCTTTTGACTGCATGGCGTGGAAGGAAGTCCAGCTCGATCTCCGCCAGCTCCGCCGCCCATTTAGCAACGTTGCCAGTCGCATGGGGGCTGTGAAGAATCGTCTTCAGCGGATACGAGGTAACTACCGAGACCCGGTGGGCCTGGAAGTAATGGCGGAGCTTCCTGGAGGCCACGAGCACCGCATACAACAGCTTGTGGACTTCTAGGTACCTTGTCTTGGCATCATGAAGTACTTCGCTGATGTAGTAGACAGGCCTCTGGATGGTTCGAACCCTCTCTCTTAGGTCTGGGAGGTCTTCATCCATTGGCCTTGGCCCGCTGGAGGTGAGTGGACCCACGGGGGCCTCCGGGAGCTGGGACCCGGAGGCCCTTAAGCTATCTTGGTTCTCTGGGGGGCCCCGCGGGTTCTCCGGGAGCTCCGGGGGGTCTTGAGGGACCTTCGGGAGGTCCCGTTGGGCCCCCGGTGGTTTATCTCGGGGGTCCGGGAGACCGCCCTGGACCTCCGGGAGGTTGCCTTGGAGGTTCGAGAGACCGTCTCGGTCCTGCGGGGCCTCCTGGCGTCTGTCTTCTGCTGCCGGAGCAGGTTGTGAAGATGAGAGGTCCGGCCACTCTGCGACGAGGACCATACTCACCACTTCAGTTGTCGCCGCGATGTAGAGCAACAGGTGCTCTCCGGGCTCAGGGGCTACCATGATAGGTAGGGTCGTCAGGAGTCGCTTCAACTCCTGGAAAGCCTCTTCTGCTTTGTCAGTCCAGGCAAATGGGCCAGACTTGCGCAGGAGCTTAAAGAAAGGGAGTGCCCGCTCTGCTAGCCTCGGTATAAACCGACTCAACGCGGCTAGGCATCCCGTGAGTTTCTGGACATCCTTGACGCGGGCAGGAGGCCGCATCAAGTCGATGGCCTTGATCTTCTCTGGGTTGGCCTCAATCCCCCGGTGCGAGACCAGGAATCCTAAGAGCTTCCCAGAGGACACACCGAACACACATTTGTCGGGGTTCAGCTTGGTGCGCGTAGAGCGCAATTTGTCAAAAACTAAGGCTAGGTTATCTAACAAAGATGAACCCTGCTTGACCTTGACAACGATGTCATCGACGTACACCTCAACTAAGTCTCTTATTAACTCCCCAAAGGTTTTGTGCATCGCTCGCACAAAGGTGGGGAGTGCATTCTTTAGGCTGTAAGGCATAGACACACAACAATAAAGGCCATCTACTGTAATGAAGGAGGTGTGCTCTTCATCCTCCCTAGACATGGGGATCTGATGGAAACCCGAGTAGGCGTCTAGGAAGCACAACATATCACAGCCTGATGTTGAGTCTACTATTTGATCTATTCTAGGGAGAGGGAATGGATCTTTGGGACATGCCTTATTGAGACTGGTGTAGTCGATGCACATCCGGAGCTTCCCGCCGGCCTTCGGGACAACGACGGGGTTCGCCAACCACCGGGGGTGGTGGACCTCCCGTATGAAGCCAGCGTCCAGCAGCTTCTTGATTTCTTCACGAATGAAGTTTTGCCGCTCGATGGTATGCTTGCGGGGCTTCTGTTGAACTGGCTGGGCGTCGGGGAAGACTTTTAAGTGGTGCTCGATCACCTCCCTGGGGATCCCCGGCATCTGTGACGGCTGCCATGCAAACACGTCAACGTTGTGCCGGAGGAAGGTGACGAGCGCGCTTTCCTATTTGCTATCCAGGCCCCCGGCTACCCGGGTGGTCTGGGTGGCTTCGGCGCCGACTTGGACGACCTTTAAGGGGGCGCCGCCCTCGTCGAGGGGTTGCACCCGGGGTGCTGTGGCGGAGGCACGGTGGCGTGTGCTCGGGTGGAGCTGGTCCGGCTCTGCACTGCCAGGGGCTGGTGCCCCAGCTGTTGCGAGCGCTTGGAGTTTCTCTAAGTCCGACACTGCAGCAGTGCGGTCTCCACGAATCCTGAGGACGCCCGTTGGTGTGGGCATCTTTAGGACGAGGTAGCCGTAGTGGGCTACTGCCATGAATCGATACAGGGCTGGCCTGCCGATTATGGCGTTGAAGGGGAGGTCGATCTCCGCTACGTCGAACAGAATGTATTTTGTCCGATAGTTGTCCGGAGCTCCGAAGGTCACCGGGAGGCTGATGTTGCCGTAGGGAACGACCTGTCCCGGCCCTACCCCTGAGAACGGGCTCGACGGGGTGAGCTTGGCCATCGGGATCTGCAGCTTCTGAAATGCTGCACGGCTGGTGAGGTTCAGCCCAGCTCCACCATCTACCAAAACGTGGTACATCCTCACGTTGGCGATGGTCGGAGCTACCAAGAGCGGTAGTTGGCCGGCCCCAGCCATGTTCCTGGGGCAGTTGGTGGCGTCAAAGCTGATGGGGGTTCCCATCCACTTGATGTGCGGTGCGGCACTTGGGAGTGGAGCCACCGACGCTACCGCTCGGCGCAGAGTCTTGACTGCTGTCGGTACCTGCGATATGGGGTACTCCCGCGCACAGGGGAAAATGCCTAAGGAACTCGCCCTTCTCCGCAGGGAGAGCTCCGAAGGCGCCACGCGTCCGGCGGGGCCGGACCTCCCTCTCCTCAGAGGAGAGCTCCGGGCCCGCCACGTGGCATACAGAGGCCGGACCTCCCCCTCCGCGGGAGAGAGGTCCAAAGGTGCCACGTATCTGGCGGGGCCGGACCTCCCTCTCCTCAGAGAGGAGCTCTGGACCCGCCACGTGGCCGACAGAAGCCGAACCTCCCCCTCCGCGGGGAGAGGTCCGAAGGCTCCACGTGCCCCGCGGGGCCGGACCCTCCTCTCCTCTGAGAAGGGCTCCGAGCCCGCCACGTGGCCAGCGGAACGGCGCTGCCTGCCCCCGAGCGATAGGCAGCGGGCGTAAAGACGCCCCATACCTTGCCCGTACAAGGTATTCAAGGCCCGCGTCTTCCCAAGACGCGGAGACGCGAAGCACGCGTCTGTCAGGTGCCGTTGCGCCCAGTCGCATCACAGACTGGCGCGCGGTGTCAGAACCTGCCAGCCAATAAACACCGCGACAAGACATCCCATGCCGCCTGCGCCGTCATCAACCACTACGACTAGCATGCGGCATGGGCAGGGCGGCAAGACAGAGACTCGGATGCCTTCGCCAGAGACAACTACCGGCATAACTGCAGATACGGTAGATAACAGTCAATCTCCCCGGGACCACCTGTCGGGTCCCGGGCCCCCTTGTAAGCCACCCGAGTCTTGGACTATAAAAGGCTCGGGTAGGCGACGATAGCAAGGGTTCGCACCTCTGCAACTCATACGCTAGCCATTCACACCCAAGCTGTAACTCACCCCCAAGCTCAGGACTCCGGTCCCGAGCAGCAAGCAATACAACGAGCTCCATAGCTCGCCGTGGACGTAGGGTTTTACGCTCCGGCGGCCTGAACCACGTAAAACTCACCGTGTCAAGCTCTTACTAACTCGTCCATCCGCGCAAGCTCCCCGCAAGGGACTAGCCCCACCGAAAAAAGAACCTCCGCGGGCCGCCTAGTGCAGGCCCGGGGGAACTGTCGATCGAACACTTCGACAACTGCGCTTCGAGACGAGGGGTCGGCGGACCCGCCGTATATGACGTAGAGCTTCTTTCGACGCTCATCGTCGCTGGAGCTGGAGTCCTCATGGTTGCGTACCGCCTTCACAGCGCGCTGAGGCTCCTGGAACTCCACTGGGTGGTCGTCGCTGTCTGGGACGTCGACCTTCTGCTTGCCCTCCCTTGGACGGAAGGGTGGGGCGTCAGCCCGCTGCTGCTTCCCTTCGCGGAAGCGCTCTGCGAGCTTCCGGATCTCCCGGCACTCGGCACTAGTGTGGCGACAGCTGCCGTGCACGGGGCATATCTTGTCTTGATCACCTTCTGGGATTGGTGATCTTCGCTGCCTCTTGTCGGGGCGCGGCCCCCAAGCCCCACTGAGTGTCGCTGCTGCGACGACTGGAGCTGCGGTCGGTGATTCTATCTTGCCTCTGCCTCGGTTCTTGGCCTTCTTGCTGCCTCCATAGGGAGTAGGACCAGATCCGGGCTGTCCTCCTGACTCGGAGGACGGCAGTGAGTGCTAGTTTCGCCCTTCGGCTGCTCTGGCGCACTTGTTTGCCAGGCTGAAGAGCTCGGAGACATCGCGGACTTCTCTGGTCGCGAGCTTCTCGAGCATCTTCTTGTCTCGGACGCCTTGCCAGAACGCCACCACCACAGAAGCATTTTGGATGTGTGGGATGGTGTTCCGCACCTGGGAGAACCGCTGGATGAAGGAGCGCAGCGACTCCCCCGGTTGTTGCTGGATGGCGTGGAGGTCGAGCTCCGTGCCAGGCCGGGTGTAGGAACTGCCGAAGTTGGCGATGAACTGCCGGCAGAGCTCTCCCCAGGAAGTTATGGAACCCTGGGGGAGGTTCATGAGCCAAGACCGAGCTGGACCGGTCAAGGCGACAGGGAAGTAATTGGCCATGACGGCTTCATTCCCTCCTGCGGCAAGTACGGCGGTGGAGTAGATCTGGAGGAACTCCGCCGGGTTGATGCTGCCGTCGTACTTCTCGGGCAGGTGCGGCCGAAACTTGCGCGGCCACCTTGCGAAGCGAAGGTGGGGCGCGAGGGCCACACATCCTGCTTCTGTTGCCGCAGGTATTGGTGCCGCGAACGCTTGGTTCGCGCCTAGCACAGTGTACCCCGGTATGGGCAAGGCTGCGCCATAGGCCAGGGGCGCCGTTTGCAGGACATATGACTGTGGCGTATTCTGCACGGCGTAAGCCTGGGGCAGAGATCGCATGGCGAAAGTCTGCTCTTCAGGCTGGGACGAGGCCGACATCATGCTGTCGCCAGCCTCTTGGTTGCGATGCCTTTCTCGGCTTGCTCGAGGTATACCCGGGCATCTTGACCCAAGTGACACCGTTCCAGCTCTGTCCTCAGATCCGTCGACTGGAGCCTGGTGGAGCTGGAATCTGCCGTCTGCTCGCCAACCATTGGCGTGCGCATCAGCGACACAGCCGGTTGGCCGGAGCGTCGTCCCCGCCGAAGTCGAGGGTTTGCGGCGGCGACGACGAGACGGTCTACCTCGCGAATCCACTGCTGGGTCGCTGCCTGAGGCGTGTCCCCAGCAGGCGGATTGTGCAGTAGCGCTCTTGCTGCAGCTAGCGCACCCCCACGGGGTACGCCCAACGCTACTGAAGACCTGACGCTGGTTGGAGCCTGCATTGCCGGGGTCGGCGCTGCCAGAGCCGGCTGCTGGATCCCAGCTTGTACCGACACACTCCGTCCTGAGTGTGTCGACATGTACTCCCCCCTGGTCGCGGTTCGCCGCGAATGCGGGGGAGAGGAGTTTGCCGTTGAAGGAAGCTTGGTCATCTTCGTCGGCGGAAACTCGTCGCGCAAGGGAAAAGCCCCCTACCTGGCGCGCCAAATGTCGAAGTGTTCGGTCGACACTTCCCCCGGGCCTGCACTGGGCAGCCCGCGGAGGTTCTTTTTTTCGGTGGGGCTAGTCCCTTGCGGAGAGCTTGAGCGTATGGACGAGTTAGTAAGAGCTTGACACGGCGAGTTTTACGTGGTTCAGGCCGTCGGAGCGTAAAACTCTACGTCCACGGCGAGCTATGGAGCTCGCTGTATTGCTTATTGCTCAGAACCGGAGTCCTGAGCTTGAGGGTGAGTTACAGCTTGGGTGTGAATGGCTAGCGTATGAGTTGCGGGAGTGCGAACCCTTGCTATCGTCCCCTACCCGAGTCTTTTATAGTCCAAGACTCGGGTGGCTTACAAGGGGGGCCCGGGACCCGACAGGTGGTCCGGGGGAGATTGACTGTTAACTGTTATCTACCGTATCTGTAGTTATGCCGGTAGTTGTCTCCGGCGAAGGCTTCTGAGTCTTCGTCTTGCAGCCCTGCCCATGCCGCATGCTAGTCGTAGTGGATGATGACGGCGGGGGCGGCATGGGATGTCTTGTCGCTGCGTTTATTGGCTGGCAGGCTCTGACACTGCGCGCCAGTCTGTGATGCGACTGGGCGCAACGGCACCTGACAGAGGCGTGCTCCGCGTCTCCGCGTCTTGGGAAGACGCGGGCCTTGAATACCTTGTACGGGCAAGGTATGGGGCGTCTTTACGCCCGCTGCCTATCGCTCAGGGGCAGGCAGCGCCGTTCTGCTGGCCACGTGGCGGGCCCGGAGCCCTCCTCGGAGGAGAGGGGGGTCCGGCTCCGCAGGACACGTGGAGCCTTCGGACCTCTCCCCGCGGAGGGGGAGGTTCGGCTTCTATCGGCCACGTGGCGAGCCCGGAGCTCCTCTCTGAGGAGAGGGAGGTCCGGCCCCGCCGGGTACGTGGCACCTTCGGACTTCTCTCCCGCGGAGGCGGAGGTCCGGCTTCTGTATGCCACGTGGCGGGCCCGGAGCTCTCCTCTGAGGAGAGGGAGGTCCGGCCCCGCTGGACGCGTGGCGCCTTCGGAGCTCTTCCTGCGGAGAAGGGCGAGTTCCTTAGGCATTTTCCCCTGTGCGCGGGGGTACCCCATATCGCAGGTACCGACAGCTGCCAAGCACACTGGGCCTCAGTAGGTCACCTCCTACCCGCTGAAGGCTATCCTCCACAGCCCCCACGCGACGGACGATGCCGCCAAATGGGCAGCGGAGCTACTGGTGTTTGAGCCAGGCTTCCTTCCTCGTCACGCAGTCAACAGCCAAGCACTAGCTGACTTCGTGGCTGAAGTGGACGCCAACGCAGGCTGACCCAGGGGGCCATGAAGACGATGAACCAGGACCCCGAGCTCTGGCCTTCACCGGGCCTTACTGGACGCTCTTCTTCGACGGCTCCTTGCGAAAGCAGGGGGCCGGTGCTGGCGTACTGTTCCTCATGCCATCGGGGGAGCAGTCTGGGTATATGGTGCGTCTTAATTCCAAGGCAACCAACAGCATGGCAGAGTATGAAGCACTCATCCTTGGCCTAAAGACAGCCCTGTCTCTAGGCGCTCGCCAGTTGTTGGCACAGGGCGACTCCCAGCTAGTTATCAAGCAAGTTAAGGGTGAATGCTCCTGCAGTGACCCACAGCTAGCTGCTCATCTGCTTTATGTGCAGATGGTGCAGAAAGACTTCCTCGCCTTGGACCTGCGCCACGTACCGCGCGCTGGCAAGGCCGCAGCTGACGACCTCTCAACGAAGACCCCCACCGGAGCCCCTGTGCCCGAAGGAGGCTTCGAGAGGACGTTGCCGCGGCCCACAGCCCGGCCCGCCGAGCCGGGCGAAGGGGGCTAGACCAGCACCTCGAAGCTGGCGGTCCCGGCGGCCATGGACGCCGCCAAGGATCGTAAGCGTCACTGGGGACTCCGTGCAACCCAGCGCTCAAGATCCAGACGCTCAAGTCAGACCCGATGCATGGATCACGGAGATCCGGGACTACTTGAAAGACAATATCCTCCCTGATGAACGTGTATCCGCTGAACGGATCGTGCGTATGGCTAAGAGACACGTGATGGTAGAAGGGGATCTCTACCGACGCGGCGCCAACCGCGTCCTATTGCGGTGCATAACCCAGGGGGAAGGCTGCGACTTGCTCGCTGAGATCCATGGAGGCGAATGTGGGAGTCACTCTTCCTCACGCACGCTTGTCGGTAAAGCCTTCCGGCATGGCTTCTACTAGCCGACAACACTCCAGGATGCCGTTAAGCTGGTCGAGAACTGCAAGGCGTGCCTGTTCCACGCCAAGCAGATCCATACACCGGCTTGGACGGTACAGATGATCCCGCCCACATGGCCATTTGCCGTAAGGGGGCTGGACATCCTGGGACCATTCCCCAGAACCGAGGATGGGGACCAGCTCCCGAACCCTCGAAACACAGAACACCTCCGTAAGTTCTACCCCTAGAGCAACTATAGGACAGACTCTTCTTTTTACAATAAATTCCATAAAGTCCAGGAACAATGTTCAGAGCAGCTAAGCCTCAGGGGACGGTCCAGGACTACGTTCAGCTTCGTCTGGTTCCGACCCCAAGCGCGTAGAGTCTTGCTTCTCTTGAGGCGGGTCGTGGCCTCCATACTTAGCCTGTCTTCCTCCTATGAAAATTTATGTGAAAAGAAACCTGTCCTACGTTGCTCTTCTTTGGTGCTCATTTAATTTACTTATTAAATTTGTATGACTGCACTACTAGCGCGTGCTTACCATGCGCTCAGCTCCCCCTTCTCATTCTCACCTTTAGTCGGCATTTGCTGCCCTACCAAAGGCGGTTGCGTTGGAGGTATCGGCCGATAGCCAGGGGGGCCCCGAGCCCCCGGCACTTCGCGCACGGTAGTCCCCAAGCACCGTATAAGTGGACGGGGACCGTAAGCCAAATAAGACTATGAGATAGAGGAGGGGGAGCCCCCAAGGAGAATTACGTTTCCCTTACTTGTGTGCAGGGTCTCTCGGCCTCAGCTCCTCGCAGGAGTATGGTAGGCACATCCATCCAGTGGAACGCACCTACCAGGGGGCCGCTATGGGATCGCGCAAGACCGAAACCCCAAGGTAAGACCAAAGAACCTAGATCTCACCGCTTCCGCAGGGGCGAGGCCCGAAGGTCCCACGTGTCCAGCGAGGCCAGACCATCCACCTCCTGGAGGGGGAGCTCCGGGCCCGCCACGTGGCCTACAGAAGCCGGACCTCCCCCCTCCGCGGGGAGAGGTCCGAGGGCTCCACGTGCCCCGCAAGCCCGGACCTCCCCTCAGAGGGGAGCTCCGGGCCCGCCACGTGGCCAACAGGCCCGGACCCCCCCCCCCCATTCTCGTGAGGCAGGTCCTGGAGACCTCCGGGGCCCTTAATATACAGTAACGACCCGGAGAAGGTGTCTATGCAGAGCTTCGAGATTGGTCAATGCCTCCGAGTACCTTGCGGAGCTAAGGACTCGGCCAGGAAAAACCAGGAAGAAGACTAGGACATGCAGACACAGAAGGAAATAGGAGTCTGTTCATACAAAGCTCCACGGGCTGGGCTACAGACTCAACAAAAATAAAAAAAGGAAGTACAGGGCCTTGTGGCCACGGGGGCAGATGCCTAAGAGTCCTCGGACTCCCGATGAAACCTAGAGGCCACGACGGCAGCCACGTCCTCGACCTCGGCCCTGGCAGCTTCCTCCCGCTCGGCAACGGGTCCTAGACGGACTGGCCCTAGAGAAAAGGAAGGGTCTTGGCTCCGGAAGCACGCCAGTACGTGCATAGCGACCTCCTTCGCAAGGCCCCGACCTTCCACTTCAAGCTCGTCGGCGATCACCGCTTCGAGCCGACCCAGCTTGTCGCCGATGGACTCAAGTGTCGGGATCGCTTCGGACATCTGCCGCGCCGGAGCCTCCATCCGCACAGGGCTGAAACCAAGAGGAGCCAAGGCGGACCCCGCCTTGGCAATAAAGCCCCAGACTGTCTGGGCCTCGGCAGACCGCAAGGACTGGAGCTTCTCTACCTCTTGGCGAGCCGCCAGCTCGCGATCCATCGCCGCCTGGCGCTCCTGGGAGAACTGCTCCTCCCTCGCGGCAACAACCGACTCACGGAGCTCTAGCTCCTCGGTCCGAGACCTTAGCTCCCCCACTTTGGCTCTCAGCCGGGCGGTGGTCTTCTCCTCGGCCGCTGCGGCGCGTTCCCGATCGGCGACGGCGCACTCTCGATGAGCTACCTGCAGCCGCAACTCCTCCGCGGCGGCGGAACGCTCCTCGGCTTTGGCTTCAACATGAGCCAGGGCCTCGCGGTAGGAGGCACGGAGCCGCCGGGTCTCTGACTCCAAGCGGCTAATGGCCTTCTTCTGAGTGTCAAGCAGAGCACTCATGGCCTCAAGCCTTGACTGCCTCGAGTCAAGGTCCGCCTTAGCCTCCTGGGCCCGCTGCTGCCAGCTGAGAAGGCGTTCCCTCTCGCCGGCCAGCGCCCTCCGCTCCTGCTCGAAGGCGGACTGGAGCTGTCGGGCGCTGGTCTGGACACGCCCCAGGGCATCCCACACGGGCGCCGGGACAGAGGGGACAGGAGTCACGCCCCTGACCCCCCCCCCCCCCCCCCCCCCGTCGAGTCTAAGACCGGCGGAGGCGCCGGTGCCTCAGCAACCAGAGTGGGGCGCTGTCCTAAGGAAGCCAGGGGGCCATCAGGCGCACCTACAGCGGCCCTCCCAGTCTCAGGACCGGGTTTCTGGGCTGGTGAAGGAGGGCGGATAGGAGCGGATGCGGCCGCCGCGGAGGGTGAACTCGCCGGCACAGAGGAAGCCCCCGTCGATTTGGGGACCATGGGAGCCACCACGGTTCCCAGATGCTGAGGCGCGGAGCCTCCGTCGGTTGAAGGCGGGCAGGTAAGAGGCCCGCCCCTGGCAGCTGGTCGGTCCCTGCAAGAAAAGAAAGCTCTCAGGCTAAGAGAGGAGACGAGAACGCTGCTCCTACAAGCCAGAAGGAGCAACACTTACTGGGCGACATGAGCGCTCCAACGGGCTTGCAGCACCGGCCTCTGGGCTGTAATTGAACCGCCAGGACCTGCGGTTGGAATGGTCACGGGACGTGACGCCTGGATCCCCGGCACACTCGCCGGCATCGCCCCACCAGCATCCGTCCTAGAAGCCCCTCCGCTTGAGGGAGGATGACGAGGTGCTTGGGTTACTTCGGACTGCTGCTGTCCGGGGAGAGACCTGCTGGGGAGGGACACCCGGGGCCTCTTCGGGTCGCCACCTGATGGACCAGCACCCCCGGGAGATGGGTGCAAGGGTGCTCCGGCACCCTGACTCGGCGCAGGCGGCGCCCTCGGAGGAGACCGGGCGCGTTTCTTCTCTGGATGCCCGGGGACCAGCTCCTTCCCCTTCCCCTTGTCGGCGGCTTGAGTTCCGTCGGCTCTTGGGAAGGGTTGGGCAGCAGCAGACGCCTCGTGCCCTGATCCGGAGCGCTCGGTTCCTGGAATAGTAATACCCCGGAAGGCATCCCCGACCTGCCGGACGGCGATCCCGATGTCGTCGAGGTTCGGCATCTTCCACAAGAGCTCTGACCTCCTCTGTGGCTCCAAGAAGAAGGGGGTGGCAGAGGGCGGAAGGGCGGGGTCGCCACTGGGAATGTAGTCGCCGCTCACCTTGCCCACCATCTCGTACAGCTCCTCGTCGGAAGGGTCAGAGTCGGGGCCCCTCTCCAGCCTGGTACAGTCCTGCTCGCCAGTATAGTACCACGTTGGGCGACTGCGCTGCTGCAAGGGCGCAATACGACGCGACATGAAGTCCATCAGCACCATCAGGGACGTCAGCCCCTCGTTGGCCAAGAACCGGATCCGCTCCAAGACTAGGGCGTACTCCTGCTCCAGCTCAGGGATCTCCTCCCAGAAGCGACGATCGGTGGTTGGGCTGGCGGTCGGGAGTTGTAGGCGATCGTGCTCGTCGGTCTGCACTACCACCCAGCTCTCCCTCCAGTTTTCCCACCTTGATGCGCTGAAGGGCAGAAGGTACCCAGAGACCTTTGGGTCCTTGCAGCGATGCTGGAAGTAGTATGCCCCCATCTGGGTCTTCGAGCCACGCCCAGTCGTCCGCAACACAAAGAAGTAGCGGAAGAGTGTCACAGAAGCGTGCAGCCCCACAAACATCTCGCGGAAGTGGACGAAGACAGCAGCCATTGCGAAGGAGTTGGGGGAGAGATGGTGGAGCTGGAGCCCATATGTCTCCAGCAGTGTGACAAAGAAGGAAGAAATTGGCGGGACGAACCCCGCCAGAGCATAAGCTGTGAAGAAGACCATCTCCCCCTTTTCCAGGATCAGGGGGAGAGATCCCCGGCGAAGCCGACGTTTCTGTTCTTCCGTGCGCCAGCCCAGCAGCCTGCGCACTGGCCCAAGCTCAGAGGAACGAACGAGGCGCGTCGGAAGCAAGTTGGAAGCCATGGCGAAAGAGAGCACAAGGACAGGAAAGTCGAGGCGCAAGAGTTCAAGGGAAGAACGAGCGCTAGGAAATGCGAAGGGAAGCCGCGATGCGGGTGAGATCCCCTTTTAAAACTTTCCAGGAACCATTTGAGGTGATTCGAAAATCTTCGAATACATCGCATCGGCGACCGCATTGGCTCCGAGACCGGGCGCCGATGACAGGTGGACCCAAGCCGCCCAACTGAAGCGGTGGGTCAAGGAGTCAGTCTCCCCAGAAGACAAGCCGGCAAGGCGCTTCGGCGTTTCCGGAAGAAAGTGCCGCGACGTACAGGAATGGCAGCCTTGCGAACCGCCGCAGTAAAGGCAACCATCAAGTGGGCGCACGCTCCCACGATCCCGCGATTGTTCGTGCTCCGGCAGCGGTCAATGCGGGACTTAGAAAAAGTGCGCGGATCAGAAGAGACGGAGGTCCCACCTCGGGCTCGCTATCTCCCCCGAGATGGGCCCGGGGGCCACTGTCGGTACCCGCGGTATGGGGTACCCCCGCGCACAGGGGAAAATGCCTAAGGAACTCACCCTTCTCCGCAGGGAGAGCTCCGAAGGCGCCACGCGTCCGGCGGGGCCGGACCTCCCTCTCCTCAGAGGAGAGCTCCGGGCTCGCCACGTGGCCTGCAGAAGCCGGACCTCCCCCCTCCGCGGGGGAGAGGTCCAAAGGCGCCACGTGTCCAGCGGGGCCGGACCTCCCTCTCCTCAGAGGAGAGCTCCGGGGCCGCCACGTGGCCAACAGAAGTCGGACCTCCCCCTCCGTGGGGAGAGGTCCGAAGGCTCCACGTGTCCTGCGAGGCCGGACCCCCTCTCCTCTGAGGAGGGCTCCGTTCCCGCCACGTGTCCAGCAGAAGAGCGCTGCCTGCCCCCGAGCGGTAGGCAGCGGGCGTAAAGACGCCCCATACCTTGTCCGTACAAGGTATTCAAGGCCCGCGCCTTCCCAAGACGCGGAGACGCGGAGCACGCCTCTGTCAGGTGCCGTTGCGCCCAGTCGCATCACAGACTGGCGCGCAGTGTCAGAGCCTGCCAGCCAATAAACGCAGCGACAAGACATCCCATGTCGCTCCCGCCGTCATCAACCACTACGACTAGCATGCGGCATGGGCAGGGCGGCAAGACGAAGACTCAGAAGCCTTCGCCAGAGACAACTACCGGCATAACTGCAGATACGGTAGATAACAGACAATCTCCCCGGGACCACCTGTCGGGTCCCGGGCCCCCCTTGTAAGCCACCCGAGTCTTGGACTATAAAGGGCTCGGGTACGCAACGTTAGCAAGGGTTCGCACTCCCGCAACTCATACGCTAGACATCAGTCATCCCCAAGCTCAGGACTCCGGTTCGGAGCAGCAAGCAATACAGCGAGCTCCTCAGCTCACCGTGGACGTAGGGTTTTACGCTCCGGCGGCCCGAACCACGTAAAACCCGCCGTGTCAAGCTTTTCCTTAACTTGTCCATACGCTCAAGCTCTCCGCAAGTGACTAGCCCCTCCGAAAAAGAACCTCCGCGGGCTGCCCAGTGCAGGTTCGGGGGAGTGTCGACCGAACACTTCGATAGTTTGCATTTCTTTTTCATATTATTAATTCGTATAATCTTGTTGTGATCTTTTTGCCATCGTATTACTTGCATATGATTTCCCCTGACCTAGCATAGTGTAGACTGTTAGACTGCATGTATAGGGGGTAGGGGCATTTTAGTCTTTTGGTATTAGGGTTGCATAACCCTTAAGCTGTATCCCCCTATATATGTAACCCAATGACAGGTTGTTAATTGAGATTACTTTTCCCTAATCTAATTTGGTATCAGATTTTTTTCTTCTCTCTCCTCACCCGGCCGCCACGCGAGCGCCCCCCCCCCCTCCTCGCGCCGTCGCGCCGCCACGCGCCTCTCTCCCGGCGGCTGCGCGCCACCCGCCGCCGCGCTGCCCTCGTCGCCCGGCCGCAACGCCGCCGCGCCCGCCCGGCCGCCGCGCCTGCCCGACCGTCACGCGCTCGCGCCCTCCAGGCGGCGCCCTCCCGGCCGCCGCGCCCGCCCGGCTGCCGCGAGTTCCCGGCTGCTGCGCCCCCCCCCCCCCGGCCGCTGCGCGCGCGCCCTCCCAGCTGCCGCGCGCGCGCCCTCCCGGCTGCGCCCTCCGCGGCGCGCCAGTGCCCTCCGCGAGATTTTGGACCGCGGCGCGGGGACCTTCTCCTTCCGCGGCGTCCTCGCCCTCTCCTCCCCCGGGGGGGGGGGGGGGGGGGGGGTCCTCGCCGCGGCCATCGACCTCCCTAGTCAGGGCCTCTCCCCGACGCCGCCCGCCCCGCGGCTTGCCAGCGCCCCGGGCAGCCCCACCTGCGTCGGCTGCCTCGACCTCCGCGATGTCCTCCGCCGACGACCTCTTCTGCAGCGGCCAGATCTGGCACGTCCGCCTCGAGCACGGCCTCGATGCGGCTGACCAGGGCCGCCCGCGTCTCGGCAGCCAGTGCAGCGAGGACGCCCACTTCCGGAGGACTGATGTTGGTGTTCGTCCCGCCGCCAACTCCGCAGCGCCACCCTGGGCCACCGCTGGTACTACTGGTGGTGTTGGTACTACTGGTGCCCCACCAGCTATGTCGCCGTCCGTCTGGGCCACGCCGCTGCCGGACACGTGGGTTGGGCTGCCTCCCTCGGCAGTTGTCTTCTCGCCTCGGCCGTCACCTTCGGCTTACATCCGGTTATCACCGACTCTGACCTGGCAGCCGACGCCACCTTACGCGTTGCCTTCCTTCCCGGCACCGCCACCGCCGGGGCAATGTCGCGACCCGTTCTACACCGTCGGTCTACCTACGGGGTCTCACGTCGTCTGGCCCCAACTGGGTGGTGGACTCCGGTGCTTCGTACCACACCACCCCTGACGTCGGTATCCTCTCTTCTACCCGCCCTTCCCGTCCCTCTGATCCTTCATCTATCGTTGTTGGGAATGGGACGACTCTTCCAGTCACCTCAGTAGGTGATTTGGGTTCGCCGGATTCGTTTCAGCTACGTGATGTTCTTGTTGCTCCTAACATCATTCAGCACCTTCTTTCCGTTCGTCGTTTTACTACTGACAACCATGTTTCCCTTGAGTTTGATCCTTATGGTGTAACTGTGAAGGATCTCACTACTCGACGCGTTCTCTTTCGTTGTGATAGTACGGGTCCCCTGTATACGATGCGTCTTCCTGCTTCCGCTCCGCCTCTTGCCCTGACTACGACAGCTTCTTCGACTATTTGGCATCGTCGGCTTGGCCACCCTGGTGTTGATGCTATGTCGAAGTTGTCTGGTAGTTCAGCGATTCCGTGTACTGGGGGTACTCATGAGTCTCTTTGCCATGCTTGTCAGTTGGGTCGCCATGTTCGACTTCCCTTTCCGCATTCTGTCACTCGTGTCGAGCGCATCTTTGATTTGATTCATTGTGATCTTTGGACTTCACCTATTCTCCGTGTTTCTGGATATAAGTATTACTTGGTGGTCGTTGATGATTTTTCGCACTATTCGTGGACTTTTCCCTTGCGACAGAAGTCTGATACGTTCGGCACTCTTTCTCACTTCTTCGCTTGGGTGTTCACCCAGTTTGAGCGCACGATCCGTGCGGTCCAGTGCGATAACAGGCGCGAGTTTGACAACTCTGCGTTCCGTGACTTTTTGTTTTCTCGAGGCGTTCAGTTGCGCATGTCTTGCCCGTACACTTCCCCCCAGAACGGCAAGGTTGAGCGCATGATTCGGACCACCAACGATGTCATGCGCTCTCTGATGTTTCAGGCTTCTATCCCTGCTCGTTACTGGGCGGAGGCGCTTCACACCGCCACCTACCTCATTAATCGCCTTCCTAGTAAGGCGATTAGTGCTCCCACCCCTCACTTCGCTTTGTTCGGCACCCCTCCTCTCTATGACCACCTTCGAGTGTTCGGGTGCACTTGCTACCCTAACATCTCCGCCACAGCTTCCCATAAGCTTGCGCCGCGCTCGACTCGGTGTTTTTTCCTTGGGTACTCCCCAGATCACAAGGGGTACCGGTGTCTTGACCCTACCACCCGTCGTATCTTGATCTCCCGACACGTCGTCTTCAACGAGTCTTCCTTTCCTTTTTCCACCCCGTCTTTTGACTCCGTCGCTGAGTTGGATTCCCTCTTCTCCACTGACCCCGAGGCTGCTCCTGTACCGCGACCTTGTCTTTTACCTCTTGCAGGTTACCCTCCTGCTGCGCCAAGCGCGGCCCCAGTGTCCCTGACGCCACCTGCTGCGCCACGCGTGGCCCCGGCGTCCCTGACGCCACCTGCTGCGCCACGCGCGGCCCCGGCGTCCCTGACGCCATCTGTTGCGCCACGCGCGGCACCAGCGTCTCTGACGCCGCCAGCTGCGCCACGCGCAGCCCCAGTGTCCCCGGCGTCGCCCGCTGCGCCACGCGCGGCCCCGACGACACCTGCTGCGCCACGCGTGGTACCTGTGTCCCCGGCGTCGTCTGCTGCGCCATGCGCGGCCCCGACGACACCTGCTGTGCCACGCGCGGCCCGGACGACACCTGCTGCGCCACGCACGGTACCTGTGTCCCCGGCGTCGTCTGCTGCGCCATGCGCGGCCCCGATGACACCTGTTGTGCCACGCGCGGCCCGGACGACACCTGCTGCGCCGAGCGTAGCTCCGGCGTCCCTGCCGACGCCTGCTGCGCCGAGCGTAGCTCCGGCGTCTCTGCCGACGCCTGCTGCGCCGAGCGTAGCTCCAGCGTCCCTGCCGACGCCTGCTGCGCCGAGCGCGGCCTCGACATCCCCGACTTCGACTACTGCACCACGCGCGGCTCCTGCAGCGCGGTACGCCGATCCCGCTCTTGTCTATCAGCGACGAGCGCGGGATGGTGGATCATACTCTTCGCGCCCTGAGGATCTGGTATATCACCCTCCGCTGCTTCACCGGGACCCTCGTCACGTTCACCCGATGGTGACTCGACGGGCTGCCGGCGTCCTTCGTCCTGTGGAGCGTTTCTCCGGCGTCGTTCTCTCGTCCTCGACCCCCCCGGAGCCTGCCTCGTCACCCATCTCGCCTATCCCCTCTTCTGTCCGTAGCGCCCTCGCCGATCCTAATTGGCGTCGGGCTATGGAAGAAGAGTATGCGGCCCTACTTGCCAACAGGACCTGGGACCCGGTTCCTCGTCCTGGTCGTGGCAATATTGTCACGGGCAAGTGGGTATTCACGCATAAGAGGAGGGCAGATGGGTCTCTAGAGAGGTACAAGGCACGGTGGGTGCTTCGCGGTTTCACGCAGCGTCCCGGCGTCGACTACGACGAGACCTTCAGCCCGGTAGTGAAGCCGGCGACAGTTCGTACCGTTCTGTCGTTGGCTCTGTCGCGTTCTTGGCCTGTCCACCAGCTAGACGTCAAGAATGCCTTTCTCCACGGGACGTTGACGGAGACGGTGTACTGTAGTCAGCCGACAGGGTTTGTTGATTCAGCCCGTCCAGACATGGTCTGCCGGCTGAACAAGTCTCTGTACGGGCTGAATCAGGCGCCTCGGGCCTGGTACAGCCGATTCGCCTCCTTTCTGGCCTCGCTCGGCTTCGTCGAGGCCAAGTTGGACACTTCGCTCTTCATCTACAGGCGTGAGGGTGACACTGTCTACCTCCTCCTGTACGTGGACGATATTGTCCTCACGGCGTCCAGCCCGGCTCTTCTTCAGCGCACGATCTCCGCCCTGCAGCGCGAGTTTGCGATGAAGGATCTCGGCCAGCTCCACCACTTCCTGGGCGTTGCGATCGAGCACCGCCCGGGTGCTCTGTTCCTCCACCAGCGTCAGTACTGCCTGGATATCCTTGAGCGAGCGGGCATGGCTGATTGCAAGCCATGCTCCACTCCCGTGGACACCCAGGCAAAGGTGTCTTCGGCCGACGGCGCTCCGGTAGCCGACCCCACCACTTACAGGAGTCTTGCTGGTGAACTGCAGTATCTCACCTTCACCAGGCCGGACATCTCCTACGCGGTTCAGCAGGTGTGTCTCCACATGCATGATCTGTGGGAGCCCCATCTCACGGCGGTGAAGCGGATCCTTCGGTACCTGCGTGGCACTCACGACTACGGTCTTCTTCTGCGGCGCGACTCTGCCTCCGAGCTGGTCGTCTACACCGATGCTGACTGGGCAGGCTGCCCGGACACCCGTCGGTCCACCTCCGGCTACGCCGTCTTCCTGGGCGGCAACCTCGTCTCCTGGTCCTCGAAGCGGCAGCACGTGGTGTCCCACTCGAGTGCCGAGGCGGAATACCGCGCCGTGGCCAACGGCGTGGTCGAGTCCTCCTGGCTTCAGCAGCTGCTTCAGGAGCTCCACTCCCCCCTCGCCCGGAGTACGTTGGTCTACTGCGACAACATCAGCGCCGTCTACCTCTCCACCAACCCGGTGCAGCATCAGCGCACGAAGCACGTAGAGATCGATCTTCACTTTGTTCGTGAGCGGGTGGCTCTCGGGGAGGTGCGAGTCCTGCACGTACCGACGTCGTCGCAGTTCGCCGACATCTTCACCAAGGGACTTCCTTCGACGGTGTTCACCGAGTTTCGGTCCAGTCTCAACATCTGTCGTGGCTAGATGTTGGGACTGCGGGGGTGTTAGACTGCATGTATAGGGGGTAGGGGCATTTTAGTCTTTTGGTATTAGGGTTGCTTAACCCTTAAGCTGTATCCCCCTATATATGTAACCCATTGACAGGTTGTTAATTGAGATTACTTTTCCCTAATCTAATTTAGACTATAGACCTAATTGTACTGTGGTTTTTGAGCTAAAGTTAATGAACAAAGATATATTGTTGTGGAAGTGCTTCAGTTCTTGCCTGAAATAAAATTGTTCGTTACTTGATAGCAGTAATCAAACTTGTTTCTTCTACCTAACATAGTGATCTTGTGTTTTTAGTTCCACTTAACAATCTCTTCTACACAGGAAAAGGCTAGAAGCACTGAGCCGTGGAATAGCAAAAAGCGAGAATCAAAGTTCTAAAGGGGAAGAGAGAGAGACAGAACCACGGGCAAGGAAGAGGTGGTTCTTTCGGTAGGTTTGCTGACATGCGAAATATTGTTTCAGAAGGTATATTATTGGCAATGCCATGAACCTACTAATTTATGTACCTTCAAAGATGCTATTGTATTTGACTATTTGCTAACTGATTTGCTTATATATATATATATATATAGCTATGGTTGTTCAATGTTAAAAATACAGAGATCAAAGAACTTATATCTTGAAAATATTTCACTTTGTCACTTGTTTCCTCTATTTTTGTGCAAGCTCCTGTTAGGATTGAAGGATTTCATTGGCACGTCTTCATCAAGGGTTAACTTTCCTTTCCATTACAAGTCAGCGGAGTAAATTTGCTAATACACTCTGCCTGGCGTGTATTGAATTTACAATATGTGTTGTGTCCGATATGCAAAGTCCAACGGTAGCTCAGCTGTACAAATACGTTGATCCATGTGATACGGATAACATTAGCTTTCTTTGTGCAACTTCCTCAAGCAAGATAGCAACTGGTAGAGCTATTATATTTATATGTGAACAACATGTTCCTGTAAAGTCGTGATCTACACCTCCGTCTGAAGATTGTGCCGTAGTCCTGTCATACTCTGAAGGGTCTTCTGTGTGTGCGCCTGGATGGGTCAGTTTCATCTCGATGTTTTTTGTCCCTTGGTCATTTTCTGGTGTAGGACATGAAATCTACCGTCACATTAACCGAGCAACTCGGATGTTGAACCAGTAGCCTGTTTGAAGTTTATTGGACTTTTTTGAACTCTTGTTAGACTCGCGGATCTGTTTACGTTCTCTCTTTCCTTGCTTTCCTTGTATTTGGAACAAACCTGTTTACCCGAGCTCATAGGTCAGGGTACAGCTACGCAGGTGCTGGCGATTACTGAACTAACCAACTTTGAATAAAAATGAACGGTGGGACCGTGGGAGTATGTTGCAATAGCGTGGAGAAGATGATACTCCACACCAACATCAAGACCAAGCTGTAGCACCCAAATTTCATTTGCCGTTCCATCTTCTCATCCCGATCACTCTCACCTGTGCTCCCCGGCATGTCACGCATGGAATCGTTTCATGTGGAGCGCGGAGTGAGGACAGTTGACTTGCCGAGACTTGATCCGCGAAAAGCCATGCTTGGTTCCAACGACACTCGTTTAGTCAGAGGCGACGCACCCCCTGGCCCCGGCTATAAGAAGGCGTATACAAGCACGCCGTGTCACTCACACCAGCGCGTCCACCTTTACCTGTCATTGAGTTCTCCGTCGACCCCTCACCGGTGACCAGATCGACATGGCGTCTGTCCGGCGTGGCACGGTGGCGCTGCTCACCTGGGCCGCCGCCTTCCTCGTCGCGGCGGTGAGCGCCCAGCCGATGGACCCTAACCAGCCGGACAACCCCGTCCTGTCCGACCCGAACGTGGTCCCCATCCACATGAGCCCCGGCGAGGGGCCAACCTACGTGAGCTGCTACAACAACACCAATGGCCAGCAAGGATCCGATTCCACGTGCTCCGTCCTCGCGCGGCAGTGCCCCCGCGGCTGCCCCGACACCTGCTACGTCCACTGCCCATCCTGCAAGCTCGTCTGCCGTGAGAATCGACGCACACTAATTAGCATCCGTGCATGTCCATCTGCTTAAGTTTTGCGCAAAGATATTGATCAAGTCTATATATATATGTGTGCCTGTTTCGGTGTGTCCGCGCGCATGAATTTGGCCGGGCAGTGTGCGATCTGACCGGGACGGAGTGCTACGACCCGCGCTTCGTGGGCGGCGACGGCAACAAGTTCCTGTTCCACGGCCGACGGGACGCTGACTTCTGCCTGCTCTCGGACGCCAACCTGCACATCAACGCGCACTTCATCGGCAAGCGCAACGCCAAAGCCGCGCGTGACTTCACCTGGGTGCAGGCGCTGGGCATCCGCTTCGGCGGCCACCGCCTGTACCTCGGCGTCAGGAGGACGGTCGCCTGGGACGCGGCCGTCGACCGCCTCGCCATCACCTTCGACGGCGCGCCCGTCCCGCTGGACGCCGCGGAGGGCGCCAGCTGGAGCCCGGCCTCCGCGCCAGCGCTGTCCGTCTTCCGGACCGGCGCGGCCAACGGCGTGGTGGTGCGCCTCGACGGGCGGTTCCGGATCGTGGCCAACGCGGTGCCCGTCACCGAGGAGGACTCGAGGGTCCACGGGTACGGCCTGACCCCCGACGACAGCCTGGCCCACCTCAACGTGGCGTTCAAGTTCCACACCATCAGCGCCGACGTGCACGGCGTGCTGGGCCAGACCTACAGGCCGGACTACGTCAGCGCCGGGGTGGACGTGGGCGCCAGGATCCCCGTCATGGGCGGCGCCGCCAGGTACCAGGTGTCCGACATCTTCGCCACGGACTGCGAGGTGGCGCGTTTCACCGGCGACGACGGCATCACCGGGTCCCTGGACATCCTCGAGGAGCCGACCGACGCGCTCTGCGGCAGCGGGAAGGGCAGCGCCGGGCTGGTCTGCAAGAAGTGATGGATCGAGATGGAACGGAGCTCCCGCGCGCAGACGGGAAGGTGACTAGTGTTTTTGCTTCGCGTTAAGTTCGTTGACATAGCTGCTGCAGCTACCAAGTAGTAGTAGTTCTATGTATGGCTACACTACACCGAATAAAAAGACTGGTGTGTGACGTGTCTGTTTTTCGTCGTGTGGGCAACACTGCAAACTGCAGTGTCGCTCAGTGTCGAGTCCTAGCTACTTTTGTTCCCGCGTATTTCATTTCGAACAACAATTTAGCAATAAACTTTGATTATTGTGATTTGCCTGTTGAACGTAGCAAGAACGTAACTTCGATTATGCATCTGGTGATGAATAATTGTGCCTTCTTTCTTGATTTTAGATTCAGGATATAAGGTCTTTTTAAATAATTTTTTTGTCACGATTTACAGAAATGATACCCCAAATGGATTATGAACGAATGGTTAGGAATGCCCTATAAAACGCTACTTGCCCACGTGTGACTTTTAAGGTCCTACGACCATCTAGGGGTGGGCACGATTAATCAAACACCGTAAAACTGTACCGAAATGTGTGGTTAATAAAAATTTTTGGTTAAGTTCGGTTTTGATTTTTGTGTATTTTTGTTAACCAAAATTTTTCAGTTTCCATATCGTATCAACCAGAATACCAATTTAACCGAAGTTTTAACTCACACTACCTCATAATCCATAAAAATAAAGTCTAATAATATTAATCTTCACACTTAACAAAAAGTTTTTCTGATTTTTTCACAATTCAACCCAATCTTGATAATTTCCACTCACCACCGGCCCATACATGTTATGTTTATTGGTATTTTTTCTATGTTTATTGTCACTTTTATATAATAAATTATAGTGTATACTAATATGTGGTTAACCATAAAATCAAACCGAAATAACCATAATTGAATTGTGCGGTTATGATTTTTTTATCACATACAGTTATCAACTCTTCATAATCAAATTTTTCGTTAACCGAATTAACCAGATAACTGAATGCCACTCCTACGGGCATCTCTAGTCTTTTCCTTTACTCTTCCCGTTCCACTCTATAAACTCTAGCCAGTTCAATGGTTGAGAAAACGAATCGAGAAGCATCCTAGGGAACGCCTCGTCAGTGAGGCACATAATGTTGATTGATGATCCAAATTCTAATTATAATAAGCAGGCAGGGTTCCGTTGCTAGCCATATTTATTGTTCTCGACTAATCATCAATTTATACCTTAAGGTTTTCAAACTCGAATGTTGATGAAGTTTACACGTCCAAATATATATTTTATTGTGTTTGTTGCTCGAAAATTGAGTAAAGTGAATGTAGTATGGTGGACACCCAATTTTTCATTTGGGGAAGCTCTCAAGTTGGACTGATAACCCATACGAAAAAAATACTCGCGCTTGAGGTTGGATGTTGAGCTGGTAGTCTTCTGCATGAATTCCTTGCGGCGCATGAAAGCAAATCAGAAGCAAGCACATGGCCAAATGATACACACTGTCCTGGTGCGTTGCTGACAACTCCTTCAAACATTATTCCTTGCGTCCGTGTCTCCAAGAACAGCTCGCACCAAAGGCACGCGGTGGCGCACTGAGGGAGGCTGCTTCTTTTCATTTGGCGAAGCGACTGGTAGATGCATGGCGGAGGAGCAGCGCGCGGTGGTGGGGGAGGCGCCGGCCGGAACGCATCAACGGTCACGGCCTCTTCGTCGCCCACCCACGAAACAAGAAAGAGACGGCGGCGGCGCCGCCGCCTCATCCGCAACCTCATTCTGCTGCTCGGCCTCCTCGGGTTCCTCCTCTACCTGCGGAGGCGCCGGCGCATACAGCAGCGTCGGGGGATGGCCAGTGAAGGAGGCCGGCGGGACGTCGACGTCGCCCAGTAGCAGGAGTAGGCGGTGCGGGCCCTAGAAACGAGAAGCCACCGCACCTCCATCAACGGCGTCGGATCCTGCCAAGCACCCGAAGCCGCGCCTTGCAACCTAAATAGATCCACCGGCCCATCCTGCTTTCCACACCAGTCATCACTCAAACGAACACCGCGGTGGCGACAGGAGCTCGCGCTTGCGTGAGAGGAAGGCGGTGCACGCGAAAGCGTGCAAGCCGAGGAGAGAGGAGTCGATGGCGCGGCGAGGAACGGAGGCCTTCCCCGACCTGGGCGCGCACTGCGACGAGCCGGACTGCAACCAGCTCGATGTCTTGCTCTTTGTCTGCGACACCTGCGACAGGGTGTTCTGTTTGAAGCACCGGACGTACTGCGGCCACGCTGCGCCAAAGCCACCGACAACGGCCGCACCGTGTGGTCATCTGCGAGGACTGCGGCGTCGCCATCGAGCGGATGCGTGCTGGGGCAGGACGACGACGGGGCCATCCTCGACGAGCACGCGCGGTGCAGGCGCTGCGAACCGGCCAAGAAGCAAGGAGACGGAGCGGTGCTGCGGTGCAAGGAGACGTTCGCGTTCTCGAACACGAGCCAGTGCAAGCGGTGCGGCCAGAGGATTTGTCTGAAGCACTGGTTCCCCGGCGACCACGACTGCGCCGCGACCGTCCGCGCGGCGGCGAGGGCAGAGGCCGCAAGGAGGGTCGGGCAGTGCGTCCGTGATGCGCAGAAGAAGGCCGGCGGCGGCTTGGCCTCGCCGCCGCTCATCGGAAGCTTCAAGATATTCTGATGAGGCTTTCCGTGGGGCGCACTGCAGCCAGATAAATCGAGCACCGATGACTCCATGACAGGCACTGGATTTGACGCCGCGAAGTGCCCGAATCTATTTGGTTGCATGAGTTCGAGTTGCCTCTCATTGGGAGAGCACTCATGGTGTAAGAGTGGCATGGTAATTTCTGCTCTCCTCAAATGTCAGCGAGGACACAATCTATCATTTTTTGCGAATAAAGGTGCAATGAAGTAAATGATGTTCTATACCAAAAAATCTAATTTATGAACTAAATTAATTATCTAAAATATCAATTATTTTAGAATAAAGGGAGTAATGGTGAGCTAGTTCAATTGCATGACTGACATTTGGGTGCACGGTTGTTTCAGCATGGAATATGCTCCGCTTGATAGATTTTAGGGTTCGCTGGTCTAGGTGCTTTCTAATCGGATAATCAACATCTTAAAGAGCTAGGTCTAGTAATCAAGATAAATGAACACATAACATGTTTAACAAATTAAATTAAGAACAATGCATAATAGCAAATGAGTTTAGGGGGCGTACCTTCACCGGAGCCCGAATTCGTGGCCATGATGGTGAAGATGAAGAAGTCGGAGACGACGGCGAAGACGGCAGCAGGCGTGGCGAGGGTCTTCCCCTCGTTGCGCACCACTTAGCATCGGAGTGAGCGGAAGGTGTAGGGGGGCGTTGAGGCGCACGTCAATTGGATGATCGTGCGCCCTAGCTGCCCCCCTCCGGTTTATATGGCGCGTACGAGAGGGGATCTCAACCGAAATAGAATTCGGTTGCGCCCCCGATCAGGGCGCGTGGGGAAGACTGGTCCGGTTGATTGTTAGCCAAACCGGGTCGTGATCAACACGTCTAACATTCTCCTCCTTGATCACAGGACAAAACTTATCAGTTTAGTTACTTAATTACTGAACTTAGTGTTTATCTCCTCATGCTTGACATAAAGGGCACGACGCATTAAAACAGCCAGTCACGTATTGCTTGACTCGACGACCAAGGTACATCGCACATTTAGAAACAACCTTACACTCAATTGGCCCCTTAGTATCCAGGATAGTTCATAGGTTTTCCCTTAACCCCATGCCGGCAACTGTTCACTAAACACACTGGGAGGAAGGTCTTTCGTTAGCGGATCCGCAAGCATCGCTTCGTACTTATATGCTCGAGACTAATTATGTTATTCTGGATTTTATCTTTCACAACATAGAAATTAATATCGATGTGTTTGGCAGCACCACTTGACTTGTTGTTGTGAGAGTATAATATTGCTGGATCATTGTCGTAGTATAACTTAAGTGGTTTATGAATGCTCTCGACCACTCTAAGACCGGGTAAAAACTTCTTAAACCATAGTGCCTGCCCGGTGGCCTCATAACAAGCAACAAACTCGGCATGCAATGTGGACGATGCAGTGACGGTTTGATTGGAGCTCTTCCACAAAATAGCTCCATTCGCGAGCGTGAATACGTAACCTGACGTGGATTTCTTAGTATCCACACAACCCGCGAAGTATGAGCCTAAGTAACTCACCACTTCAAGTGAGTCAGTCTTACTATACGTTAATATGAGGCCTTTTGTGCCTTGCACATACCTTAATGCATTCTTAATTGTCTTCCAGTGATCAATCCCTGGGTTGGTTTGATATCTGCCAAGCATCCCGGCTATGAACGCTAAGTCAGGGCGACTACATACTTGAACATACATTAAACTTCCGACAGCAGAAGCATACGGAACCGATTTCATTTGATCCATCTCATATTGGTTCCTGGGACACTGAAAGTTCCCAAACTTATCATCCTTGACTATTGGAGCAGGCGAGGGTTTACTCGCATACATGTCGTACTTTTTTAGTACGCCTTCTAAGTATGCTTTCTGATATAAAGCTAAAACCCCCTTACTACGATCTCGGTGAATCTCGATCCTCAGAACATAGGACGCTTCACCTAGATCCTTCATGTCGAAGTTGGAGGATAAGAATTTCTTGGTCTCTAATATTAGATTGACATCGCTACTCGCAAGTAGTATGTCACCCACATGGAGAAGAAGGAAAATGAATTTCCCATTATTAAACTTAGCATAAATGCAATTATCCTCCTCGTTCTCGTTAAACCCAAACTTTCTAATCGTCTCATCGAACTTGAGATACCATTACCGTGAGTCTTGTTTAAGTCCATAGATAGACTTTCTGAAGTGGCATCCCATATGTTCCTTACCCTTAATGACAAAACCTTTCGGTTGCATCATATAGACGTCCTCGTAGAGATCCCCATTGAGTAACGTCATTTTTACATCCATCTGATGTAACTCTAAATCATAATACGCTACTAATGTCATAATGATTCTAAAAGAATCCTTAGCCGAGACGGGTGAGAACGTCTCATTATAGTCTATGCCTTCTCTTTGAGTGAATCCTTTTGCCACAAGTCTGGTCTTATAATTTTCGATTTTCCCCTTAGAGTCACGCTTGACCTTGTAGACCCATTTATAGCCTACTGTCTTGCCTCCTCGAGTAATCTCGACTAAGTCTCAGACCTTGTTGGCGTCCATAGACCTCATCTCATCCTCCATGGCTTTATGCCACTCAAATGATTATGGTATTCTCATAACATCTTCAAATGAAGTGGGATCATCCTCCATTTGAACTTCTTCACTCAAATAGATCTCATAATCGTTCGAAATGGCCGATCTTCTTAATCGTTGAGATCTTCTGATTGACGTATCATCTTCTGATTGAGGCTGTTGATGCACTTCATCATTTTCAACAACTGGCTCAATGGGCTCGGAAGGCTGAGCCTATCTTACTTCTTCCATTACCGATGAAGGACTAACAACAGGTGTTGAAGCACTAGTGACTGGCACAGATGGTTCAACAACAGTAGGTATTGAGAAATATGGTTCTTGAATCATAGGAGTGGGTGCATACACCCGCTTCTCCTTAAGATCCACCTCTCGTATTACCATACTCTCCCTGATCATGACATCATTTAGAAAGATGGCATGCCTTGTCTCTATGAACTTAGTGTATCTATCTGGACAATAGAACCGGTATCCCTTACTCTTATCTGGATAACCAATAAAATGACAACTGATAGTTCTAGAGTCTAGATTACCAATGTTTGCGTTGAACATTTTAGCCTCAGCTGGACAGCTCCATACTGTCTAATGAGGGCTTACGTTCTGTCCACATTTACTCAGCACCCGATTAAGCACATTTATGACAGTTTTAATGCCTCCATCCATAAGCTAACCGAAAGTGTCGAATAACTTAACATACTTCTTACCATATCTATGAGCGTACGGTTTCTCCGTTCCGCTACACCATTTTGCTAAGCCTCGCCCGGTGTAGAATACTTGGCTACTATGCCATTTTAGTGTAGAAACCTTGAAAAGGTCCAGGAATTTGGCCATACGGGGTATGTCGACCGTAGTACCCCCCTCCACGATCGGATCTTACTACCTTGATCTTAACGTTGTGCTGCTTTTCTACTTTGGCCTTAAATTTATTCAATACTTCGGATTGCTCCTTGATTGGATAAATGTAGCCATAACGAGTATAGTCGTCCGTAAGTGCTATGAACGAATCATAACCATCTATGGAGACTATTAGGAATGGACCACAAATGTCCGTGTGAACTAATTCTAATATTACCGTACTACGTTTGGCGTCTTTCTTAATGTTCTTAACAAATTTGTCTTTAATGCAATCGATGCATTCTTGTGAATCCGAAGAGTCTAAGTGGGGAAAAATCGATTGAGAAACTAAGCGTTCAATTCTCCCCCTTGAAATGTTGCATAAACGTCAATGGCACAATTTCGACGATGTTTCGGAATAAAATTTCTTGCGCTTGTTGAATACTAAGTCGTTTTGAGAAGAAATTTGACTATTACTAATAATATTGATATCATTATGCAAGGATAATAAATATAACATGTCTTATCGGAAGGCAAAACCGACTTAGACTTAATGCCCTCCTTCTAATTACTGTAGGATTGAATTAAAATTAAAGAACCGATTAGAAACAATTTAGCCTGGTTCTGATACCATTGATAGATCTTATGGTTCGCTGGTCTAGGTGTTTTCTAATCGGATAATCAACATTTTAAGGACCTAGGTCTAGTAATCAAAATAAATGAACACAGAACATGTTTAATAAATTAAATTAAGAACAATGCATAATAGCAAATAAGTTTAGGGGGCGTACCTTCACCGGAGCCCGAATTTGTGGCCATGATGGTGAAGATGAAGAAGTCCGAGGCGACGGCGAAGACGGCGGCAGGCGTGGCGAGGGTCTTCCCCTCGTTGCGCACCACTTAGGATTTCCCCTCGTTGCGCACCACTTAGGATCGGAGTAAGCGGAAGATGTAGGGGGGCGTTAAGGCGCACGTCAATTGGATGATCATGCGCCCCGACTGCCCCCCTACGGTTTATATGGCGCGTACGAGAGGAGACCTCAACTGAAATAGAATTCGGTTGCGCCCTCTATCAGAGCGCGTGGGGAAGAATAGCCAGGTTAGTTGTTAGCCAAATTGGAGCGTGGTCAACACGTCTAACACCGCTCCATTCTAGAAAGACCGTTTTGCTGTGGTATAAACACGTCAATGTAGCAGTGCTCGAAAGTGGCACAGGTTTACAATACAAATATGGTCACAAAATCGGAGGCATAGCGCTAGTGCCCTACAGCTCGTCGTTCGGGGAACCGCCGTGCTGCCCGCCGCACTCGGCGTTTGCGGCCAGGCTCTCCAGCCAGAGCTCATCGCGGACGACGGAGTCGGCGTCGTCGTTGCGGTGCCACGCCCAGTGCGCCGTGGTCGCGTTCACCACCCTCAGCCGCCCGTGCCCGAAGCTCGCCTCCCTCATCACCGACAACGGCGCCAGTTTGTGGTTCTTCTGAAAGCTAAACGCGCCAACACCACATAATGAATTAAGCAACGGGAAACTATTCCTGTTATAGATAAATGGAAATTTCAGTGCACGCATGTCGTCTACTTCTAGCACTACTTACTCCAAAGCAAGGCCTTCTCTGTTGCCGCCGTCGCCAATGGTGACGTACACCGGTCCGCACTGGTTTGCCTTCTTGTCGTACAGCCTTGTCTGCCCACAGCCAACCGAGGTGTCATCAGCTCTCAGCTGACCTAACTGAAGGACGGATGAACGCGACGGAACGGATCAAGAACGACTCACGAAGCGTTCGTAGGCATGGACATGGCCGGCGAAGACGACGTCGACACGGGCCTCGTACAGCAGCCGCTCCATGGCCTTCCTCATGGCCTCGCCCTCGCCCTGGTGCGCCGCGTTCGTGTTGTACCAGGGCGCGTGCAGCAGCACGACGAGCCAGGGCGTCGCGCGCCGGTCGACGCCCGCGATGTCCCGCGCCAGCCACCTGTACTGGTCGGAGCTCGCGTTGAAGCGGGCGTACGAGCCGAGCATCACGACGTGGACGGCGCCGCCGGCGGCGTCGAAGGAGTAGTAGAGGTTGGACGGCGACCCGCTCTCCTCGTGCGGCATCCGCCACCGCGCCTCGTAGGCGGCGAACGGGCGCGGCGAGCCCGGGAGCGGCGGGAGCGGGGCCGCCTCCACCTCGTGGTTGCCCTGCGTCACCATCCACGGACGCCGGCTTGCGTGCCGCTGCACGAACCGCCCGAACGAGTCCCACAGCTGCTGTTGCGTGTCGGCGTACGACAGGTCGCCGGGCACCAGCAGCATGTCGTAGTCCGTCTTGCTCACGTGCGCCAGCGTCGACGCCGTCCATTCGGTCTGGCCCAGATCCCCTGCGAATTCCTCGGCCGTCCGATAAAGAAGTCAGCGCCTTCCGTCAAGGCTGCACTGCACGCTGGAGATAAACAGACACGTGTCCCAACCTGCGACGGCGAGCTCGATGGGCAGGGCGGCCGGCGGGGTCCGGAGGCTGAACTCGCGCCCCGCCCTGCCGCAGCGGTAGTAGTACACCGTGCCGGGCTCAAGCGGGCCGATGGTGACGTGGTGGATCTTGCCGGAGGAGTAGAGGAAGTAGCGGTACGAGGTGTGGTCGCCGGTGGCCGACGAGGTGTAGTTCCCCGAGACCTTGCCGTACTCCACCACGGACTGCACGTTCTTGTCGTCGGTGACCCATGACACCCTCACGTGCTTCGCGCCGACCACCGATACGTGGACCTGACACATGGAGGCTCACATGGACTCAACCTTCTGGAACAACGGACGCCCGCGTGCTGCGAACATCACGGCACGTTAGTGGTACGGTTACCTGCTGGGGATGGGAGGCAGGCTCGGTGTGCTCCGTACGGATGATCCGCCGGGGAGGAGGTCTCACGTACTCCGTCTCTGCTGCCGTGGAGCCGGCGAGCCACCCCAAGACGACGAGCGTCCGGGCGACCAGGAGGAGAACGCGACGCGTCGTACACATCTCCTCCGGCCTCATCGCGTGCTGCACAAGCGGCATCGACGTCGATCGCTGATCATGAGAGCACGGACCATATAGAGAGAGTGCTGGCGCGCGGACGACATGGCGTCAAGGAATAGAAACGGCGTGATGTGACGGCGGCGTCCACTCGAAGCGTTGAGGTGCAGGCAGCAGGCCTCACCTCAGACTCCGAGGCCTGCAAAGCAGAGCACACAGAGTGAGTGCTGGGTGCGGCGTTGAGGTCTCCACTGCATCGCTTCGCTTGGTAGGAACGTCTTCTCCTACCCACCTCACGTGGCCGGCCCATCCATCGCTTGCTTGAAGCGTTTGCAAAGCGTAAGGCTGTTGGCACCGGGGTGCTGGATACAGTGCGGAACGCCCTCAGTGTCAAGTCTGCTCGCGCGAGCCGCACTGGCGTGCGGGAAGACGTGCGCCAAACGCCCGCACGCTGCAGTAAAGCGCCCTCTGCAGCGTCGACGCCATGTGACTGTGGCTCTCCGGCGGTTGGTTTCGCACGTGGACGAGGCGACGCAGAAGCGATGCGGCGAGCCAGAGCGGGGCTGAGGCGGCGTGGCTGCGCGGGAGCAAGGCAGAGAGCCCGCGAGGCGGCACCGAGACGAGGCGGTGAGCGGGCGTGATGGCGCAGGAGCGAGAGCCGGTGCAGCGGCGCAAGGCGAGCCGGCGCGACCGGGTGCGGGGAAGACCGGAGCAGAGACGGAGACGGTGAGGAGCTTTGGGCGCCGAATCGAACGTGGCACGAGGGGAAGGGGACCGGAGGCGGGCGAGGAGTCCGGCGAGGAGATCGGTGAGGCGGTGAGGAGACCGGCGAGGCAAGGGAAGGGGAGCGAGAGCAGGCGGCGGCGCTAGGGAGAGGATGGAAATGTGGGAAGGTTCGGGAGAGAAGACAGTGAAAAGGGAAAAAAGAGAGAAAAAGGGAAACAAAAGAAATGAAAGGAAAATAAAGAGGGAAAAAGAGAAGGAATGTGAAGGAAATAAAAGGAATGTGAAGAAAGAAATAGTGAATGTAATTTTATGAAGCTGAAGTATTAGTCTGATATAATATAAAATAAGAGATAATTATATGATATAATATGAATATTAGTTTATAGAGTAGATATTTAGAGTACAACGAGTATAAAAAGATGTGTTAGGAAGTAAGAAATATTTTAAAATGTACTAAAAAGAGCTGGAGATATTCTTTTGAAGTATACTTTTAGAACACGCATGCCTAACTCGGTGCGGGGCAGAGATGCACGGCGATGCGTGGCCAGTGGAAGGTTTTCTTGAGACGGAACACCCCGGAGATTCTGCGGAGTAGCCGCGAGCGTGATGTGGGCTCTAAAACGTTCGTGTGGTGTGGGCTGGACCCCTAGAGGTTTATTGAGCGACATGAAGATGAATTGGGCCGTGACCGTGAGGAGGCTGGGCCGACTACACCCCACCTGAATGATGTTTTGTTCAACCAACGGTGCCAAATCGTCTAGAAAATGTAACGCTGCCAAGGAAATGGTTTAGCGGAACATCTAAATACAAACGAAGTGTCTACGCTGTGCACTACTGTAGCAAAGTTGTTTGGCATAGCAAATCTCAGGCGACACAAACGTCTACCGCTACTGCTTTGGCTTTGCTAAAACTTTTTTTTTTGAGAAACGGAGTGTAGTGAAGAAATTCTTATACGGAGTACGTGTATATATATGCTACAGTGTGTAGCTGGAATACTACGGTACTTTTAACAGGTAAAAACCTGTCGTGTCGGACCTTGGTCGCTTCTGCCAGGTTGAATTCAGGCCGATCAAATGATATTCAGATTAGAGACTGGTACCGGTTGGTGGTCACACATTACTCTCTCTCCCCCCCCCCCCCCCCTCTCTCTCCCTCTCTCTCTCGAGGAGCCTTTCCCTGGCCATCTTATTAATCCCGTGTTTCTGGTCGCCTCTCCATCATTCCATCTGCTGTCAGCGACACGTGCAGCCTTTTCCCACCCCCTTTTCCTCTGCGACGCGTTCTGCCGCCGGAACGAAGGCCAGCCCAAGGCTCGCGACGCGAGTTAACGCGCGGCTGCGAGGACGGACCAATTAGCCAACGCCCGTTCAACACCTTGGCGCCATCTCCGCACCCTCTTTCTGTTGTTCCGCTGCGTTCGTCGCCGTCCCTTTGTCCGTCGACCGGTCGCGAGGAGCCGGCGTTGGACTCGGCGGCCGTCCCGCGCCGGCGAGGCGGTGCGCTGCACCGCACGCACGCCGCGCGGGCCTCACGATTCAACCGCGCCATCATCCGCGACGCCGCCCGCGGCTCTGGCCGGGCCTTAGTCCCGCGCCGATGTCTGTATCTGGATCCGATGGCTATCGCTTTGGGGTGTTCTTTTTTTCGTCGGAAGCATCATGCCCGACGGCATGGTTTCTCCGTTCTCGTCAGGACCAGCTCGATCGCGCAGGATTCGTCGCCGCGTCTCACTCTCACGTTCGACGCGACGCGGATTGTTTCCTTGACGCGGGCGCACGTTTGATGCGCGACACTCGCGGCTAGTAGTAAGCGGAGATTCTTCTTAGGCTTAGGCTTAGCTGACGTCGGGACGTGGCGGACGCTCGAAGGAGATTCGGCGCCGTTCGTCGCGCCCGTGCAGGAGGAATCAGGATGTGGTCTGGTGGCCGCTACTCGAAGACTATGTGATGTCACGCGTACGGGACACGCGAGGGCTAAGCTGCGAGCTAGGATTCCCCCGATCGGGAATCATATGCTAGCCTCGTAGGCCACTGTTGCGACGCAAAACACGGCCGAAGCCAGGCCCGTGTCAGGGCATGATAGCCTTCAGTGTGCGAGCCGAGAGACGCGCAGCAACAGTGCGGCGCATCCATGACTTGCCCCTCTTCCCCCTCCACCAGTGACACGAAATTTTCTGGACCAGCGCGCCGAACGAGTGCCGGCCAGGCCAGGCCGGCCGCGTGTCGCGGCGAGACCATCGATGGCGATCGGCGCGTCGCGCGAACATGTGTTGCTGTGTAGCGCTGATCGGTTCAGTCGTTCACACAGTTTGGTTTCTGGCGAGTCCGCCGCCTCACGTGTGCGTGAACCGAGATACTGACGTGTGGGTTAGAGTGCCTCGTCCAGACGCAGCCGGCGAGCCGGTCCGTTTGTACGCGTTGCCCCAATCTCGTCTCATCGCCTCATCGCGGCACCGGCACCACCCAGGGACGGTCATCTTAACGCGTGCTGGAATCCACGCGCCAAGCCGTCGTCGTCGTAGCAATTTTGAGGGAAAATTCGCGCAAGATCGCTAAGAAGAAGGGAAAAAACAAGGATAAAAAGGGTGCGGGGCAGGATCCTCGCTGACAGGACGGACAGGCCGCAGCGTTGTCCTGGCTCGCCGAACGCCACCATCCACTCTTCTCGCTGCGCCGGCCCTGACTTAGCTGCCGCGTGCTAGGACCGCGCGCGCCGGCGTCGGCAAGACGACGACGGATACGGCGGAGGGCGGGCGTAACGCGTACCTGCGCGCTACCAAGACGACGCGCTGCGCTCACCACACCTCCGCCAGATCACGTCGCCCGCGCGGCATGATGATGCCCTCTAAGCTTGCTCCCCTGCTGCGTCGGGAGGTTCTCCGCGCTGGAGGATCGCGCCGTGCGCTGTAGGTATCTGTAACATCCTATAACGCAAAACTAGTAGGATTTAAAAATTTTGCGAACAAACTTGAATCCTGTATTGAAATTTAAATGCAAAATTTAAACAAACAAGATAAATAAAACAAAAAGGAAAAAAAGATAGCCAGAAATAAAATGGGCCGAAACCCACCTCTTCTTCCCTCTCCCAGTCACCCTAGCCCACGGCGCCTTCTTGTCTTTTTCTCTCTCTCGCCGACAGACGGGCCTCGGCTGTCAGCCACTGCTTTCTTCTTCTTCTTTCCTCTTCTTTCCGTTGCTTCTTTCTTCCCTACCCCACGGTCCCCTCTCTCCTCCTCTCACTTTTCTTTGCCCGTCGCCGACACCCTCCAACAGAAAACATCACCGTCCACTTTCTTTTTTTTCACCAACCTGCAGGCCTCGCCCCGCCGCCCCCCCCCCATAGCTCCTTCTCCCCGATGCCTATGCGGTCCCCTCCCTCCCTCACTCCTCTCTTTTCTCGCTCGGTCGCCGACCAGGGGCAACCACCCCGCCACCTTTCTCAGTGGTCGCAACCTCGCATGCCAGCTGCTCCCCCGGATTCCCTCACCATCTGCCGCCCTATAAGAGCCCTCCCCCCGTAAGTGCGGCGCCGCCTCCAAACCCTTTCTCCCTCTCCGATTCGTGCGTGCTAACCCCTCTGCTCTTCTACAAAGACGTCGGTGAGCCCACCAGGGCCTTCCCCGCTGAGGAACGGCGCCGAGAACCCGATCTACACCACCTCCGGTGAGCTTCCCGTCTACCCCGACGATCTTCGTCTTTCTTCCGATTTTTCCCCGAGCTAACGCCTTGATCCACGTCACCGGACCCTAGGAAGCGCTGAGGCCAAGAAAACCACGAAGGAACCGCACTCCTTCGCCGATCCCGACGATGACCGAAGCCCTCCATCACGGCTACCCCTCGCGAGCGCACCCACGACCTCCCCGGACCGCGCAAAGACCCTAGGTGAGTTCCCCGGGATCTCCTCCTCCGTTCCCCGTACGTAGCTAGGGCTAGGAAGCTCCGTAGGACAAAAACGACGAGCGCCGGCGAGCTCAGAGCTTCGGCCATGGCGCGCCGCCGCGTGAAAATGGCCGCTGGTGGTCGGCTCCGGCCGAGTTTCACCCAAGCCGTCCGATCTCGCGCTGAAGCTCGTGATTAGATCGGGCATACCCCTTCGCCCTTTTTAATTCCTCGTCGTCCGATCTCGAATTTGTGGCTCAGATTAGAAGGAGGGAATACCGATTCGGATATTGAACCTGGGCCGCCGATGCCCGGTCCGACGGCCCGCGTTGAACCTCTCTTTACCCGCGGCGAATTTTGCAGGTAGCCCCCGGATCTGTCGGGTCCCCGCAACCAGGCCAATGACTTTTGTGAAACTAACCCGGAGCTATTGGATAATCTAGGATTTGAGGTAGAATTGGATCTAGGACCCTAGAACTTTCTGTTTTTGCAAAAAAACACCCTCAGGACCCTCTGTTTTAGCATTTTACCTCTGTAGCTCTCAGATATTACGCTAGGACCCCGAACAGCTCTGTTTTTTTAGGAAAACCCCCTGAGGGTGCTGAAATAGCAGTTCAGCGCAGCCCCATGAGGAAAATAAGCAAAATAACACCCTGGAGAGTGCTGAATTTACTGGAATGCCCTTAACCCTTGCTGAAAATGATAAAAACACCCTTGTGCAGCTGCTAAAATTACATAACACCCCGATAGTTGCTGAATTTGCCATTTAATCTTTAGCTAGTTGCTGAATTTACATATTCACCCCTCAAACACATGTTAACTTTTTACTTAGGTCCTAAATAGATGGTTAATGGCACAAGATCCTAACATGAACATACACATGGGGATATAGAGATTGGGATTTTGTTGTATGGTTGATATTTAAAATATTAGAGTGCTTGGATACCTTTTTCTTATTTGTTTTCTCATTATTTTCATTTCACCCTCGATGGCACGGACAAATCAGCCCCCGAACCGACGTACGACCTGCAAGCTCAAGACTTCGACAACCCCGAGCCGCATCACTTCTCAAGAGGCAAGTGCACTTGACCACTTTGCTCCTATTTAGGGATTCTATATAGAATTACATGCATGTCTTAATTTGAATCCCATGCTAGGCTGTTTATTAGAATTTTCCAAATTATTTATTGTAGCCTGGGTTTGGGATTAGTTAGGGTTTTACTTTATGTCATTTTCACATGCTTAGCCCTGCTTAGATGATGAGATTGGGAGTAATTTACATTAATGTTTATTATCATGATCTTTGAGATGATGTTGTGGAGATATATGGTATGTATATATATGGGATGTAGAGATAGGAATCTAGCAGACTGGTTGATACGCGGTTGGTGCGTATGCACGAGACTCGGGTTGGTGGTTAGTGCATGCGTAGATTCTAAGGACCTGTTCATGGGACTGCGTGAACTAGCTTACACCGTACCACCACAAGAACTGGTATGGGACAGAGTGGCCAAGTAATTAGGCGTATTCCCGATATAGTGCGAGTGTTTGGTAGGTGCAGAATGGGAGTCGGGTAGGACTACACTGGGATCCGCAAGGCTCAAGAGGGGGGCACTGCAGGGGGAGGTAAAATGGACTCTAGGAGACCGCAGAGGTGAAACCTCAGTGGGTCAAGAGGGGGCCACTGCAGGCGGAGGTAAAATGCTCGTCGGGATTTCCTTTGTAAAGGTCACATCGTGATCTCCTAGCCGCACATCTTAGGAAGTGTGAAATGTTGTTAGCTACCATGGGCAAATAGAGTATTTAGTCCACCTGGTGACAGGACGGATTCACGACTTGTGGGTAAAGGGGTACAAACTCTGCAGAGTCAAAACTGTCTAGACAACCGTGCTCAAGGTCAAGAGCGGGCTAGTAACTCTCTCATGATTAGCATAGCTTTTGGGTCGAGAGTTAGTTGGTGGACTTGGTATGGTGGTTTGGGATGAGGACATACACTTGGTTTTGGATATACTTGGAGTCTTGGTTGTGGTGGTTGGGTTTTCATCTAGTTAATAGGATGTTTAATAAGACTAAGGAATAGGTTGCGTAGTGCATGAGCCGTGGTATAGCCTTCCTTGTTTCTTGCCTCACCATGCATTAAGTTTTCCCACACTTGTTGGGTACTCTATGTACTCAGGCGTTTACCTCTTCTCTTTTATTCATGCTGCTCAGGATGCGAGGAGGCTGCCGAGGATGACGGGATGATGGCTTCGACCCCGGCGCGTAGTTCTAGGCTGGCGTACCGCCGGACGGCACCTGTGGAGCCATACTTTAGTTTCCGCTGTCATGATGTACTTTTTTTAGCCCATGAGGCATTTATGTACTCGGATGATGTATTCGCCGCACTTGGCTTAATTTAAAAATGATACATTTGCTCTAATAATGTCTCATGTGTGATGTAATTTGATCCTGGCACATACGGGAGTGCGTTTGGTGTCTCTTGCAGGTACTGGGCGTGACAGAGTGGTATCAGAGCCACGGTTGTCCCTAGGACGCGAGCCTAGTTAGAGACGGACACAAAATAGCCTTAAATTAAACCTAAAAACTATTTTGCAACCCAAAACTTGTGGAAATTTGCGTGCGTTTCTACTTTTACACGTCTTACCCCTTTTTAACTCAAGCTCGTCTTGTTAAACTCATCCATCTTCCTCACTCTTTCCTTGTTCAAACATAGTAGGGTACGTTAAGACAGAAAACCCAAAAATACTCTAGGGTTAGGAGTCACCTAGTCATCATAAAGAGGCGAGTAGACCCGTGTAGTTAGTAACCATACGAGGTAATGGGTTGATTGTTGCATAATTGTTTGATGGGTGTTGCATGCATATTTACGTTTCTTTTATAGATATTTATGAGCCTAATAGTTATTTTTTCTTAAGATTTTTCGTCCTAAGACTTGTTGCTGTCTGTAAAAAATGGCAGGTAGGGGACAAGGACGAGGTCGTCGGCGTGGACTGAGTGAGCCTGATGGGCCTCTAGAGTTCTAGTTTCTAGCCTGGAACGGGCGAGCTTCTAGACGAGGAGCTCCCCAGCTGATGGTGCAGGATATGTTGGCCACTCAGAACCAGTTCCTGCAGGGCCTGATAGCGATTATGGCCAACATTCACCAAGCCGCTCCGCCTCCACCATTGCCGGTTCCTGGACCTCGGTCCAAGCTCATAGACTTCCAAAGTACTCAGCCCTCGGTCTTCACGAGCCCGGTGGAGCCGATGGACGCGAATGATTTGGTGAAGACGATCGACAGCAAGCTGCAGTTGATCCAATGCGTGGGAGAGGAGCGTGTCTTGCTAGCAGCTCACCAGCTAGCGGGACCCGCAGCTGACTGCTAACTCCTTACACCGCTGCTCACGCCGACCCTGAGGCTATCACTTGGGAGGAGTTCAAGCTCAGCTTCCGCAACCACTTCGTGCCAGCCGGCGAGATCACGATGAAGCGGCAGGAGTTCCTCAGTCTGAGACAGGGTGGCTCGACAGTGTGTGAGTACCTCACACGCTTCACTCAGCTGTCACGCTACGCGTCAGAGGATGTCAAGACCGATGAGATGAAGTGGGATTGCTTCGTTCGGATTTTGATGAGGAGATGAAGGGTGCCTTGTCATCTAGCTACTACGTCAGCTTTTCAGAAGATGGTGGACAAGGCCATCGTGATGGAGAGGCAGATGCCAGATCTTGAGGCACACAGGAAGCGCAAGATGGGATGGCACGGACAGTCTTCGAGCAGCAACAGCCGTCCCAGCTTTGCACCACCACGAGCTACACAGACGGGCAGGTACGTGGGACCGAGTTCGCCGTAGAGGTACTCTACACTAGCTTACATGCAGCCGCTTCCACAGGCACAGCCACAGTGCCAGCACAGCCAGCAGTGACCAGCTTTTCCAACCCGTGCGGCAGGGCCCACTCTGCAAGGGCAGGTTGGGATAGCTCTTGGGTCGTGCTACGTGTGTGGCGAGATGGGTCACTTCGCCAACAAATGCCAGAAGAAGAAGCCACCCCAGCAGCAGCAGGCTCTTCCACGTGGTCGGGTGAACCACGTAGCTGTGGAGGAGGCTCAGTAGGCTCTAGACGTGGTACTTGGTACGTTTACAGTTGACCCGCACCCCGCTACTATTTTATTTGATTCAGGTGCTACTCACTCTTTTATTGCCAAGAACTTTATAAAGAAATATGATGTGAGGGCAATAACTATGCCCCGTGTGCTAGTGATCACCTCTCCTGGAGGTGAGTTCAAGACAAGTCAAGTGTGCCCGAGAGTGAGCATTAACATAGAGCGAGTGGAATTCAAAGCAAATCTCATAGTGTTGGAGTCACAAGGCTTTGACGTGATCTTGGGGATGGACTGGTTGGCCAAGTACAGGGGTGTGATTCTTTGTGCCACCAAGACTGTCAGGCTGTCTCACCCCGACGGTGTGGTGGTCGTCAGGATTCCCTTTGTAAAGGTCACATCATGATCTCCTGGTCGTACACCTTAAGAAGTGTGAAATGTGGTTAGCTACCACAGGCAAAAGGGAGGATTTAGTCCACCTCGTGACAGGGGACGGAATCACGACTTGTGGGTAAAGGGGTACAAACTCTGCAGAGTCAAAACTGTCTAGACAGTCGTGCTCACGGTCAAGAGTGGGCTAGTAACCCTCTCATTATTAGCATGGCTTTTGAGTGGGGAGTTGGTTGGTGGACTTGGTATGATGGTTTGGGATGAGGACATACACTTGGTTTTGGATATACTCGGAGTCTTGGTTGGGGTGGTTGGGTTTTCACCTAGTAAATATAATGCTTAATAAGATTAAGGAATAGGTTGAACAGTGCATAAGCCGTGGTATAGCATTACTTGTTTCTTGCCTCATCATGCATTAAATTTTTCACACACTTGATGAGTACTCTATGTACTCAGGCGTTTGCCTCTTCTCTTTTATTCATGCTGCTCAGGACGCGAGGAGGTTGCCGAGGATGACGGGGATCACGGCCTCGACCCCGACGCGTAGTTCTAGGCTGACGTACTGACGGACAGCACATGTGGAGCCCTACTCTAGTTTCCGCTGTCATGATGTACTTTCTTTTTTAGCCCATGAGGAATTTATGTAATCGGATGATGTATTCGTCGCACTTGGCTTAATTTAAAAATAATGTATTTGCTCTAATAATATCTCGTGTGTGATGTAATTCAATCCTGTCACACACAGGAGTGCGCTTGGTGTCTCTTGTAGTTACCGGGCGTCACAGTATCCCCAGATGCCTGCCGCTCGTACGGATTGTATCATAAAGGGTTGACCTGGGGATCGGCCGTTGCCGTCCAGCAAGTGTCACGCCCGATTTTACAAAGGGCAAAACCGGCGCATTCTACATGTATGTCAGGATCAGTTTAGTTAATACATGTAGTACAAATTGTGATAAACAATTATATATCAAATATAAGTAACATACATACCTCAAATTGAGTTTTAGATAGCAGCGGAAGGGGGAAAGCTTATAGGGCCGTCCACAGGCAAATCGACTGGCATCTACATGACCTTCGTCACACCGTCTTCAATCGATATTCTTTTTGCTGAGCAACATTTATAATAAAGGAAAAAAGACAAACGCCTGAGTACATAGAGTACTCAACAAGTGTGAGAAAGTTTATGCATGATGAGGCAAATTTCAAGGAAGACTAGACATGGCTCTTGCACTATGCAACCTATTCCTTAGTTTTATTAGGCGTACTATTTGTTTAGTGAAATTCCCACCCAACCCAATCATATCTCCAAGTATCTCCACTACCTCTGTAGTCTCAACCCATACCATCATCCCAAACCAAACCAATCCAACCCACGCTAATCATGAGAGAGTTATCAACCCGCTCTTGACCGTGAGCATGCATGTCCAGATAGTTTCCACTCTATAGAGTTTGTACCTTTTACCCACAAGTCGTGTTTTCATCACCCGTTGGCGACTCAAGAAACGCCTTCCCGCAATCTCACACTCTCTATGGTGTGTGGCCAGGAGTACACGACAAGATCTTTACATTGCACTACCCAACCCGTGCACACCCGCTAAGGTTTCACCGTTGCGGCACTCTGAAACCTCTCCCGCAAAAGTCCCCTCTTGCGCCACTCACACATCTCTATGGTGCACACAAGGAAATATAGGAACAACTTAATTGGCCACACTGTCCCATAACAGTTCTTGTGGCGGCACGGTATAAGCTAGTTGACGGGTCTCACGAACCGGTCCTTAGGATCTACACAGGCTATCTAACCACAAACCCGAGTCTCGTGCACTCGGCACTCACCGTGAACCCAACAGCCTGCTAGATCCCTATACTACCCTCCTCATACACCATATACATCACCATATCATCACAATCATCATGTTATTTTGAAATTTAAATGTAATAACTCCCATCCCAACATCTAAGCAGGGCTAAGCATGAAACAACGACGTAAAATGTAAACCCTATACTATCCAACCCGGATACAAGGCATGTTTGGGAAGATCTAGTAAACAATCAATTCATGGGAATTCAATTTAAGACCTATAACATGCATTTCTAACTAAAAATCCTAAAAAGGTGCAAAGTGGTCAAGGGTACTTGCCTTTTTCTTATATCGTTGCTCAGTTCAGTGGTTGAACTCTTGATCTTCAATATCTTCGCGTTGTTTCTTGCCCGTCACTTGTACATGCATACCCTAGAGGGTTCGTGCGGCACGAGAAGGGGAGGAAGATGACTCACGACGTGGAGGAGCGGCTACGTTCTTCGGGCATCGTCGGGATCGCCGTTGGGATGTCCTTCCCGCACGTTCTTTGGGTCCGAGACACGTTCTTGTGTAGGGATGAAAACGGTCGGATACGGTCAGATAAAAGGCTAAACCATTTCCATATCCATTTTTCTATTTTGGAATCGGAGTCGGAAACGGCATTAACGGATTTGGATTCGATATCGGATAGTTTGGATATATTAGAAACGGATCAATCGAATCGGAAACACATCGATATCGGACGGAATCAGATTTTTTTTTGGAAACAACTTTTCTAATACCATGTTATATAAAACATAATATCAATATTCATCAAATTAAATAATACATCAACATATCACACGAACATGCTCACATAACACGGACGGTGGAGGTGGTGGAGGCTCTAAAAAAAGATGAGGTCTTGGAACTGATTTTGGAGCCGAAGTATTGTTGGGTACCTCATTGTCTTTAGTGGGTGCATTAGAGGCTATTATAAATCTTTTCGACTGCTAATTGATATCAAACAATGCATTCAAGCATATACATCACTGCAAATTGTTTAAAAAGAGAGAGAGAGAGGAGAATGGAGAGGCTTCTCACCGGCAGTCCGGCACACGTGAATGAAGAACGGGGCCTCGGTTCGATCTTCGGTGGCTCAGGGGCCTCGAGGGCGGCCGGGGCCTCGGGGGCGGCATCGTGCGCTCGTGGCAGTCACCGGTCGCGACATGCCTCGGCTAAACGGGGGCGGCGGTCGGTCCTCGGCCGCTCCGGAGTCGGGGGCGCCGAGCGGCGGTCGACGCAGCGACGGGGCGGGCCTCAGAGGCGGCGGTCAGCGACAGGGCGGGCCTCAGGGGCGGCGGCCGGCCTTGGCCCTCGAGGCGGCCGCAGAGGGCCCGGCGTGTCGGGGTCCAGTCGGGGCCGGAGGGCGGAGGCTCTCGGGGTCGGGCGGCGGGCCGGAGGAGAACGGCGGGCCGCGGGCGCTGGCCGGAGGAGAACGGCAGCGACCGACGGGTCGGCGGGGATTCGGGAGTTGGGACGGGGGCGGGAGCGCCGAGGGCTAGCGGCCTTGCGGCGGCTGATGTTAGGGCGTCAGGCTAGCAGGAGCAGGATGACCCGGTTAGGACTTAGGGTTAGGGAGAAAACCGGCTAAGGACCAAACACTAGTTAGGTCGGATATCCGTTTTAGACACATTCGGATATATCCGATCAAAAACGGATATCCAACAAAACGGACGGATATGTGATAAAACCATTTCCGATCCGATATCCAAAGTCAAATATCCGAATCCAAATCCGAAAAATATCCGAAAAAATGGATATGGATCGGATTTTTTCGAAAACGATACCGGATGGATCGGAATATATTCGATCCATTTTCAACCCTATTCTTGTGCATAGCAAAGACGTTAGCGTCGTCAGGAGCTGGGGAATATGAATGAAGCAAGGGGAATTTGACGAGGAGTGGAGAAACTCACCGGCAAATCAGGGAAGACGGGGTTGGGGTGCTGATCCGTGACGAGGAGCTTCTGGTAGAGTTTTCCGACGACCCTAAAGAGAGGGTGGCAAAATTGTTCGGTGCTCGTCGGGATGGGGGATTGGGTGTTGTTTATTCGAGATCGATGAGTCGGAGAGGCTCACTGGTGCGAAGGGTAGACGGTGCCAGAGTAAGAACTCAGAGGAAACAAACGCAAGGGGTGGAACGCGAAGAAGTGCGGAGTATCTCACCAGAGCTCGTCAGATATGGGTGTTGGAGGGCTTGTCAAGGTTGTTGACGTCATAGCGAAGGTTCTTGGTTGGGGGCGCTTGAGCGGCGAGTGGCTGGGGGGAGCGGGGTGTAGTGGCCAGTGCGGACGCTAAGGCGGTCGTAGTCTTTAAGGAACGGCCACGTGGGGGTGTCGAGCGATGGCACTAGGGACTGTGGCTTGATGAGGTAGCCATGGGTCTTCTCCTGCATCAAAACATGAGGGTTCGGTGAAATGGGAAGTTTGTATTCAAGAATTCTTCCAACTTGTGCCCATCAAAAGGGTATCTATACCCGTCATCACCATTGAAACAATAAAGACAATGGTAACCTCGAGAGGCACTTGAATTGGAACCTCGGAGCGGGTGTGGAGCAGGCGTGGGACTCTAGCACGAACACTGTCCTTGACGTCATGGAAGACGTCGGGGTTCTTGTCCCATCCAGCGAAGAGGAAGGAACCGTTGCCAGAAGCCGAGACATATCATCATAGAGAACTTCACCTTCCTCTGGTACACGATGACCACACCACCTGCTCGCGCATGGACGGACGTGAGAGAACGATCGGAGAGAACCATCGTAGAGAGCACGGATGCACCGCAAAAAACCGAAGAACTCACCCATAGGGATTCCGGAGAGCCTGAGGGCCATGGGCAACGACGGGTTCAAAATCTCCTCCCTGAATGAGACAAACACACAAGCAGTCAAGCAAACAAAATAAAATCAATGAAACCACCCCCGAACGGCGACAACCAGTGGACCGAGGGGGCCGATTCGCTGACCAGATTTTGATGATGTCGAGCTTGTCGAGGCGACTGCGGTTGGTATTGGAGTGGAGCGTCGCCGCCATCCTGCGAGGAGGGGAAAAGCAAACCCAATCGGTCATCCCAAAGCAAAGTGGCAACGGGCAGCGAATCGAGCGCTCGTTGGAGAAGGAAACGACACATGCGAGTCGAGTGTGATTAGAGCGGAAAAAGCGGGTGCAACGTATCTAGACGAGCAGTGCCTTCGGCGCGAGGAGCTGGTGCAAGTCTCCAGAAGTGGGACATTATGTCGGCCGTGGTGTCGCAGCGAGGCGGCGAACAGGGCGTGTTGCGGATGCACCACGAAGGAGGGAGAGGGCTGCTGGTGCGAAGGGAGGTGCGGATAGGCGGGCAGCGTGGCGCGCAGGTAGGGGGCGTGCGCATACTGTGGGTGCGGCACAAGTAGGGGCCGGGTACTGCGCCCGCGGATGGTAGTCGTTCTGCAGCAGAGGCGGCGGGGAGGGCGGCGCGCCGGCCGGGGGAGCGAAACACGGCGAGGGAGGGCGGCCGCGAGACCCAAAAGCGGGAGGGGCGCCGGCAGCGTGGATGGTGACGAGGAGGCCGTGCGGGAGAAGGGCGCGACGCGAGTCGACGCTCGGGCGCCGGGACGGAGGTGCTCGGTGGCGGGTGCCTTGGACGAAGGTGGCGCGGGGGATGGAGGCCGCAAGGGGCCTTTCCACCGTGGCGAGGGAGGGCGCCGACCAGGGGCGGGAGGAGCGACGCCGTGGATGGGGGAGAGGCGCGCCGGTCGAGGCGGAGGTGAGTGGGAGGGGCGACGCCGTGGGCCACGTCGGTGGGAGGAGCTGAGGGCTCAGGGCAGGCTCGGGGGAGAAGCAAAGAAGGCGCCGTGGGAGAGGCAGGGAGGGCGCTCGGCTGAAGGAGAGCGAGGCGGCGGGTGGGGGAGCGGGAGGAGGAAGGCACACTGGTGCGGAAGGGGCTCAGGGGAGAAAAAGGAGAGAAGCTAGTGGGGAGGAATGGTGAGGCGCGAGGGTGGAGGCTGACATGGAGGAGAAGCGGCGGGGGAGCGGGGAGAATCTGATCGCCAACCTTCGATTGCGGTTTGTTGAAAAAGGGGTTGAGGTCTGTTCGGTTGTCAGCTTGACCAGGGGAAAAGTAATGGTAGGGAGGAAAAGCCACGCGCGGGGAGGATTAGAAGTAAAGTGGTGGCTGACAAGTGGGCTCCACCTGTCAGCGGAAGGAAGCAGGAATCCAAAGTCATGGGGTGGACTGAGGTAGCTCGTGGGCTGCGGGTATGGGCTGATGTTTTGGCCCGATTTGTCTAGCCTTCAGTTTGTGTTTCCTTTCATTTTTATTTTTAGTTAAATTTCTATTTCTCTTTAATTCAAACTTGAATTTGAATGCGTTTCTAGCTGGTTTTTAGAGTTTAAAATTTTCATTTACACAATTTGAAATTCAGGGTGTTACAGCAAGCAAGCACGGCAGACCTTTTGGCATCATCAGAAGCGGTGCGATATGACAACGAGCTGCTGATGCTGCTGTCGTCCAGCCACGAGCTCGATAGATGATGATGGTTCGGTTTTCAATCGTGTGGTCCATCCGGTCAATGGACAGATCGAGCGTCCGACGGGAAACAGAGCAAAGGTCGATTCAATCGTCTGGATCTCCTCTTTTCTAACTGGAACAGCAGGCCGTGCTCGTAGCAGCGATACATGCAAGGCGCCACGACGCCATCATCACGCTGCCGCGCGCTCCCGTACGCCAACGCTACTCGCTACCAGCAGTGCACCATAGCTTGGCCCTCTCATCTCCGTGTATGCCACCACGTGGTCGACCAGGCCACCACGGAACTACGGTAGTAGAACGCATGAAAGTTACGGTCGCGCGGCGCAAGTCTGGTCCTCCTCCATGGTAATCCCCTCGCCTGACACGGCGAACGTGGTGGTGGATCCGTGGACCGAGTTCCCCCTGCATGAGCCGGGCCGGCACGGCACGGATCGGAGGAAAAAGTTTTCCACGGGGCGAATCGATGAGCCGCATTGACCCCCTTCCTTCCTCCTCCCCTTTCTGCCAAACGCCCATTCATTGTGTCCATGCACATCTGCCTCTCTGTCCTCTGCTCCTCTCTGCCGCTGTACTTCATTGCATCTGCGTCTGCCTTCCTCCCATCATGCCTTTCTAGAAACCATGCAGCCCATTATCCGTCCATCTGGTCAGGCTTCTTCTCGTGCACAGCTTTTTCCTTCTTCACCCCAGCAAAAGGATATTCGTTTATGTGGAAACGGAACAGGGGCCGGAGCTTCAACGATACTATCTACTGTCGACATTGGTTAGGTTGGTCTACAAGTAGTGGAAGTGTAGCTTGGTCTTCGTAGCACGTGCTAGTGCCTGCCGACACCAATACACGAGCTCGTACACCACGGCATATGCAGACCCCGACATCGTCTTGTGAAACTTGCTTTTTCAATGCAGACGGTCTCCTCTGCTTAGGCCTTTGGTGAGAACGAGACAGATCCATCCATCCATCCATCCATCCATCCATCCAACCTTAGCCAAATCGAGTAACACTGCCGTTCCCCGTTTACCTACCGTAATCGAGTGCGCGCTATGCTACAGTGTTAGCAGTGCGCGCATCGGACTAGCCTAGCACCAACGGGCGCGCGCGCGGCGGCATCGATGAAGCATTCGAGTGGTGATGCAATAAGTCGGGAGCGGTGGGCCGATAAAAAAAGGGAGAGGTGAGATGCATGAGCAGGATGACAGGGAGAAGGGGGAAACCCAAATGATGGCTTTGCTTTTAATCGGTCATCATGTGTGTGCGTTCGTACCCTGCTCGATCGTCGATCGCATCTTAAATTGCCTGTCTCCTTTGCATGCATGGGCTAGCTGCACAGCGGCTCTCTACTACACTACTAGCTTCCTGCAACAAGCAAGGAGGAACGCAACTGTGGACATGGTTGTGGCAAGGATTGCAGCGACTCGATCTATCACTGGAATCATTACTACTACTATCTAGGATTAACATTGCTGAAGTGGAGTCCAGTCAGTATAACGTCACACCCGGTTTTCATAAACAAAAAAAAGATGTATTCTACTACGTGTATATGTTAGACTCAGTCTGACCACCATGCATACATACAATGACAAATGGTAAAATATGTCAAGTTCATTGTTAAACATCTATTTACATAATGACTCCTAAGTTTTTTTTAAACAAAGTATACGTGCTATATGCAAGCGAAGCTAGGTCTCCATGACACACGTCTGGGTGGAAATCTTCATCATCCACTTCCGCTTCTCCTCTATAGTCTGAACAATAGTTTTGTCCAAGAAGAGAGCAGGTACTAGCACACACGAAGGTCTCATGCATGCACACATGCACCATACTAAACAAATATCCCTGCTGAGATTCCCTAAGTTCCATGTTCCTAAAACAATCACCAATCCAATATGGTTAAGTAGAGCATTAAATCAAAATATTAATCAATTCTCACCGAGACACTAACAACTAAGCATGAATCTACACAGGACATAGACACACAACCCAACAAGGCTTTAATAAATAACTAATAAACCATAACGTGGGATTCAATATTATTATCAACGACGTGTATGTAGATAAACTATACATCCTTAATAAGATCAATATAGTTCTCTTCCTATAGTTGTTGCCCACTCACCTCGAGGTTGTGGTCTTGAAGGCTGAAAGTCAGCTCTTGAGTAGCTTCTGTTCACACATTCGTATAGACCAGCAAAGAACAGCACAGTCCAAACAGTAAAAAAAACATATAGGTTTAGGGTCTAAAATATAAAATAGATAATCTTAGGGCTTAAAATTATTCAGGTGTCATATACAACCCTCTCTATCCATTGTAATAAAAATGGTCTTCGAACTGACGTGAATTGGCGTTGGTTTCTTCCATGTTCTTTTTTTTTTCAAAAACGGATGATGTAAATCAATTTCAAACTCATAAGAATAAATGCCTACTAAGGATTTTTGCCGTAGCAAAATTGCTGCATTAAACCGGTGAATTCAAAAAGGGTATGTGTGTTTGACCCAAAAAGAAGAAGAAAAAATCGAAACGAGTAGAAGCCTCATTTAGCGGGTTTAGCTACGTTTACATCTCTACAGAGGCCACTTAACGTACACGTTGTTAGGAGATCCCCTTAGCTCCACTGCTGTACACAGCCAAGCTAGGGTAACAACCAGGCTGTCAAACATCATCACCCCTCTCTTCTTTTCCTGTCTCCTTTTCTACCCCTGCAGCATCTCTGCCGCCATGCATATAGATCTCCTTGATGGACTCGGTCTTTCTCGCAACAATCACGTTCACAGAAAGTGCAAGAGGTGAAACGGGCCAAAAAGAAAAAGGGTAAAGGAAAAAGGAAGACGAGCCGGGATCGGCACGCAGTAAAAAATGAGGTGACACGCGAGTGTAAAAGAGACGGGGTAGAAAAACAAAGAGGGGACGAAAAAGGGGAGCGGAGGTGGAGAAGAGAAGGGAAGTGAAGGCGTGATGATGAGCGAGGACCCGGAGCCGAGCCATGATGGCGAATCTTGGGCCGGCCGAGGCCCATCATCACCATCATTTGAATACCCCTCTCTCTCTTTGGTTCGGTTCGGTTCGCTCCGGCCTCAGATTTCAAACCGCCCCCTGCTCCACGGAACTACGGGAAGCGTCGACGCGGGCGGCCGGGAAGCATCGCGTCACGTGAGTCCAGGCCAGTCCAGTCCCCTCCTCCTCCTCCTCGGCACCCCCCGCCGGCCTCATCATTAGCCACCATTTACGCCGCCGGCCGGCCTCCTGCCTGCTCAGGTTCAGCGACGCGCTCATCTCATGAGAGGCGATCGAGCGAGCCCTGCCTCGTACGTACGTGCGGCGCCGGGGCCCGCGCGTCGGCGAGGCGAGGGAGACCCGAGTACGCGGCTATAAATAAGCCCCACCACCCGCCGAGACGGGCAGAAGCGCAAGCTCGTCGCCGATCCCATCAGCCTGCCCCACCTTCCTCCTCCTCCCCTGCCTCCACACCCACCGGCATCCGCGGCCCAGCTGCTCTGGCCTCCGCCTCCCCCGGCAGCAAGCTAGCAGGCGGCTTCCTTCATCCAACCCAGCTCCGCTCCCGACGAGGTGGCGCTCTCGGTCTCGGTCGCTTCGCCTTTTTCGTAGTGGAAGTCCTTGTTCTTCTCGCGTTGCATGCTCAATCATGTCCTCCACTTTTCTTGCCGCCTTTTTGTTCGTTTCTGCTCCTACGCGATCTTGCATGCGATCTGCGGGCTGGTTCCACAATGCCTTTTTGATTTGTTTATTATGTCTCTTGGCAAGCAACCTTGCAAGCTGCGTATTCTAGTGTTGCGCTGTACTTGCATGTTCGACAACGGCGTAACTTAATGATGCGTTTAGAATGAGCGAACCTTCTTAACCCTTCTTCAGAGGGAGACGCATTTCGGTGTCTACTGCTGCTACTCTGTTTTGTCTTACGGTTTGCATGGCTCAGCTTGTCTGTGCTTCTGGAAACGTTGGTCCAGCAGCGACAGCCGTCTGGTGTTTTCCTGAACAGTTTATTGGGTTTCGAGCACAGGTGCACGACACACCGGTCTGTTTCAGCTTCCATGTCATCTTCCTTTCCCCTGCATTGGTAGCAGCACACGCAGATAACCTGAATTTTACAAGGGTCATCCAGGCCCGAATATGCAGCAAAACAGAACACGACTTCTGTAACTGAAAACTCTGCAACGTGGGCCAACGCAGGGCTACCTCCTAACTTCCGTGCTCCTGTTCGTTCATCCTTTGCAGGTAAAGGGAAAGCAAGATGGACAGGCTGAACGCGAAGCTGTACCTGCAGAACTGCTACATCATGAAGGAGAACGAGCGGCTGCGCAAGAAGGCGCAGCTGCTGAACCAGGAGAACCAGGCCCTGCTCACCGAGCTCAAGCAGCGCCTCTCCTGCAGGACAGCCGCGGCTGCCAACAACAAGGCCAGCAGCGGCGGCAACGGAAACGCGGCGGCAGGCAACAACCGCGCGCCCGTGCCCGACCTCAATGCCGCCGCCCCGCAGGCGCTTGGCGGCCACGGGAAGGCGGCGCCCAAGTCCAAGAAGGCCGTCGCCAACTGATGCAGCAGCTGAGCACTGCCGTGATCAGCTAGGAGCTTGTAGTTCTTATCAAGGATTTACTTCTGGATGTTACTAGGAGTGTGTGTTTAGTTTTAGCTGATGGATTGCATTGCATGGCGGCTAATATGTAGCGGAGTCCTTGGGGAGGATTAGATAGATGAGCTTAGGTACATATACATAGTTGGGCCATTCTGCACTCCTGGGTTCTTTAGCACAACTTGAGCCAGAACTTGGCACTGTTGTTTTGCTGCGTGCTTCATGATAGTGTGCCAATCTAATGGAAGATGCTTTAGACCTTGATCTTTTTCTATTTTTTATTCTTGAATCTGAAGGTCTTTTTTTTCTCGTTTGTACTTGGAAAATTCATTACAATAAAATCGCCTAAGTGGAGTCCCACAATTTGAGATGAGCCAACTACGAAGCAGTGAATTACAGCAGTTAAGAAGCAGCGGATTTCGAAAGGGTAAGAGTTGCATTATCTTTCGAGATAATCCTCTTAAACTAGAGACTTGCTAGAACCTTTACGCTGCAGTAGTTCTGAAACAAAAAAGTAGGAGTCTAAGACTAAACATAACGGGTTACTCTACTTCAATACACATCAGTAGATCAGTGCATTGCAGTCGTAAATTTGTGTTATCCAATTGGCTCACTATAAACAAGGGTCGATTGTAGCCAGAATAGAAACAAAAAAAATAATAAAGAAAAAGACGAAGGGTACAAATTGCATCTAGCTCAACATCACTCTGCTGCACATGCAAGAAGCATCATGGCTATCATGATCTTGCTTTCTCCCACGTATCCAAGAATCTAGGAGCTATAACATGTCCACCATTCCTAGATACATCAACACTTATCATCGTGAGCAGTTGTTCCCTTTCACAGTTGTAATAAAAAACACGCCAGTAGTTCAATCCAACAGCCACTGTGATACTGGCAGCATGCGAAAGTACCTGAACTTGAACGATCTCACAAAGCAATAGCTGTCTCTGCAATATAATGAGCACGTTCCCAGAGAAGACGCCGAACAGAAATGTGTATGCAAGCTGGCGCCCGCCAATCATTATCATTTCGGAAAAAATGTTCTTCACTAAGTAAATGATTGCATTCGGATGTCAACACAATAACACAGGCACATCATGAACACGGACAGGTAGAAATGAGTACAGTTCTATAAAATCATTGCCACACAGCAATGCATCCGTACGCCTAACATGTCGAGTCGAATTGCTAAATGAATTCCCTTGTTGTTTGCTCACAGTAAAAGTAGCCTTGACCGCTTCTCATAGTGAGCGATTTCACAGCAATACAGAGTAGTAACATGGTAGTATCGTAGAGCATTCTGTTGTCAGCAATTACCAGCTTCCGTTTTCCTGCGGATTGTTTTTGAACCTAACATCTACGTGGCATCCTGATTTCTGAATTGATGTAATCCTGGCAATCATACGCATAATACTACAATACAGTGTCAAAAAGTAGTTATCACGGGGTAGCTTTTATTTATCATTGTAATTCTCACAGAGAGGTGATGTACGGCAAACCATGGCTAGTATTCAGACTTCTCACACACCCATGAGCAAGGGTGGCCATCTTGTTCAGGGAACGCCAAAACGTATGTTAGTTATGGACCACAATACCCATCGGGTTAGTGCGGCCGGCCCAACCATAATCAGCGGCCGAGCACCAAGTCAGCACATGTAAGGCTCGCCCGGGACCAAGCCGGGCCGCACGGATGCAGCCACGCCGACGGAGAAATCTGCATCTGATGGCAGGCACGCAACGCAACTCCACTAACCCGTCACCTGATCGCCCGCTTGAACGATCCCGGCCACGGCCACTGCTCGCCCCAACACCGCAGACACAATCATCACAATCACAAGGATGCACACAACTTGAGCAAGAGGGACAAATGGCGAAAGAATTGAGCATCATTTAGCTGGATTAAGATCAACTTCTTCCCTCTCGACGGAGTCAGCCGGTGCAGGGTGCAGCTGTAGCACTGTCGATGGTGGTTCTGGAGTACGGTGCTGAGCATGAGATGTGGGGGCACGAAACGCAACAGGTATTCAGGTTCCGCCTCGTCGCCGACGACCGGACGGCGAGGAGGGGAGCACCAGAAGTTTTCTCCGACGAGAAGGGATCGCCGGTTCGTCAGTCGCGCTCAAATGGCCAAATCGCTGACGGGAGCGGAGCGGACGTCCAATGGACTGTTAGGTTTCGTGGAATGGGCCAGCGTAAGAGGCAGTACTGTTATGGGCTGTTTATTCAGTGGCCTTCTACAAAGTAGCCCGATGCAACTTTATGCTGCCAACACAAACAAATGGAAAAAGTCCTCTCAACTTCCCTCAACTATTGTGAGGGTCCGATTTCCCCACTCGGTTACAAAACTGGATAGGATGACTCTCGGAACTGTCAAACACCTTTTTAAATTTGATCGTCAATAGGGAAATTTCATAAAATTTTGAAAATGATGATGTTACTAGATTCATCATGAAATCAAATGTCAGATTATGCGTCTTGTTTATTTTTAATCTAAATTAATTTATTTTTATAGATATCATCTTAAAAACAAAAGAACGACTTTCCTGAAACCCTAAGAGTCTTATATTTATGGGAGGAGTGAGTATCACATAGGCGTAGTTCTTGAAAACCTCCTAAAGATAAAAAATGCACAAGAAGCTTACTTGTTTATTAATTTGCTTTTCGCATATGGTAGGAACCAGGGATTTATTGTCGTACGAAGCAAAACAAAGCACTCCTCTATTTTTTATTGACACTGTTCAGGTAACCAGCGAAAACAACATCAGGGAGTACAGAACGAACAAGATAAACAGCATGCTTTCCACTAGCTCTGGTCAGTGGCCACCAAGTGGGCCATAACGAGTTCTGCTGATGAGTGAGGAGACCCAAAAGAGACAGAGACCACGTGCCTCGTCTGCTGATGCTGGAGTTGCGTGCCTTTCTTTGGTAAACTGTTCGATACAGAGCATGGAAATAGCAGGACAAAGATTTGTTGGAGGCCTACATTTGACAAGTCAAATAGGCATGCCTGCCAATCACCGTACCAGACATGTCAGTATACGAGTTCACTGCTACTACAACGAGGGCCTCTAAAAGGCACGTAGTGACGGGCATGGCGGCCCACCAATAACCTTTCACCACTATAATTCGGTCTACGCGGGTACCGTGTCCTATCACCTAAAACCATCAGTGGTGAGCCGTTGATGTTGATTTCCGCAGTTGTCGTGAGTATTTCTCGGCCACTATAATTTGTATTTAGAATAAACTACTAGTTGAGTATGATACGCGTTGGTAGATTGATTTAAATGTTGACATGTTTATATAAGATTTACTTAGATTTAAGCTCTAATGATGAGATAATACCCTATTACCATCTAGATGATTTTTTCTTAATACAAGAGATACAATAAATATCGTTCTAGGATGCTTTAACTCAGTGCTACTCTGTTGCCTTTTTTAGTGACCAAGAGTCTCAAAGCGTATCCTAAGTTGGTTACAATCTTATTAACCGGTTCGAGTTGAACTCTATCTTGTATCTTGCTACATCAAATATTGAGACGAGTGTATCTTTCCTTATCTGGCCAGAGTCCAAATAAAAGTCTTCCAATTAACTCTAATTTCCATGCTAAAGCAGAGCCCAGGTCGTGATTTTACAGGCATAGGACACCTGATGGGCATACCCCCATTAACAGTCCGCCACTCGAGATGGGTTCAACGGTGATGAGCATGATGACGTCAGTGACCCATCACTGAAGACGACGGATCCAACAACTTTTTTTTGAAAATCGCGGTTCAATACGCCTTGTATATTAAAAAGAAGGTGAATTATTAGACCCGGTCATAGCCATCTAGACGTACATTCAACCTTCATCTTACAATGCTAATTAGGAGAGGCAAGTTCAGGGAGGAGCAAGACTACCTACACCCAACCATTGTCGCCGCCGAGGGCTCTTGCGATGTGTTCTGCACCCGCCGAGGGCTCTCTAGAACCATTAAACGAAGTACATTTTTAGTGGTGTTCTGTCCTCCTGGAAAATGTCGTTGAACCATGAAGCGATATCACCCTGACTTTGCTAGGTCGACGGGTGTAGAGAAAACACTTGTAGCCAATTCGCCATCAAGATCTATATGAGCTGCGGAGTAAGGTGGCCAGTGAAGTTGACCTGGTCACCGCTCGCGTCAGGGGTTCGAGTGAAAAACACCCGATTCAAAAAAAAAATGAAGAGCGGCGAGTGGAATTGGTGGACATCCAAAGGATTTTGGACTGTGCTAGCTCCCGGAAGAGGATATTGTTCATGCATTTGAAAAATGGTAAATGCTCATGAATAATTTTCTTCCAAAATTTTAAGGAGAGCCTCTGTTATCAAACTTTCTCAGTTTTTATGTGTAAAAATACAATCACCATAAATGTAAATGGTGTGGTTCATGAGAGATTTTTGTACGAGTGCACAGAAAAGATATTTGCATTCTAGTGGTTCTCTTATGATATACTCCCTCCATTTCAAATTATTTGACGCTAGTTAGTTTAAAATAATTAAAAATAGTATCTACTTGCATGTACTCAAAGTTTTTTCTTCTTTAATACAGATGCTCCTCCACAGCCATCGAGTCTCCGGTCAGCTGCCACCATCTCTTTTCACTTTGGATTCCAGCTATCCTCAGTACAACAGATACAGTTCTGCTTGGCTGGCTGTGATGTAGATGCAAAGCCACAGATAATTGTGAGCACTGCGAGAGTGGTGTGCTGCTTCGATGCACGCATTCAATCATGTCATAGGACGACACGGAGGAATAGACGAAAGGATTCCTCTGATACATGTCTATGGCCTGCGACTGCGAAGGAGGGGGGGTTAAAGCCTCGGAGTTCAAGACGGCCGCCGGGATTCGACACGTCGGCGAGGCTACCTGCTAAGAGTTCTTCTGGCGAGGGCGAGGCTCAACAAAATTCGAGGAATATGATCCTGTTCGTTGCGAAAGACGTATCTGTAGTACATTATTGCCGTCTTTGTTCCAGTGTCAAATCTGCCTGCTGCTGTTTACCATGTCAAACCGCTGCCTAGATCGATCTCCTTATTTTATCAAATATACCTTCTCTGAATAGAGCTCAATAATATACTTGTTATTTATCCATAAAAAATCAGTTATGTTACAAAATGTAATGTATATTGGTGCTCACACCTTTAATGCGTTGCATATTAACAGCCGAACTACCTGTGAACAGCAATAATAACATATGTCGACGAGAATGGTATGATTACAGCAGATGACACTACAGATCCTCACCGAATTTGTTCAACTTTGGGAGATGCCGCAGGAGGTGGTTCTGAGCGACGAGCTAGATCAGCATGATGAGATCACCTGGATTTTTTCCAGAAATGGGGAGTACACAACGCGATCGGCTTATAATATAGGCTGCAATTTGGGGGTGCTCTCCGGTCCTGGTACACTGTCAGAATTTGGAACTCATGGGCACCCCCAAGTGCAAGTTCTTCAGTTGGCTTTTGGTTCAAGATAGACTCTGGACAGCAGCAAGGCTGCAATGTAGGGGGTGGCCTAACCATTACTTATGTTATCTCTGCTTCCACAATGTTGAGACAGTGACGCATCTATTCGTTGATTGCCCTATATCCCGCTGGCTTTGGAACCAGGCTGCCGATCAAATGGGAGTTCAGGAAATGAATCCAGTTAACTCGACTTCGACTGAGGATATAGAGCTCTGGTTTCAGCAGATGAGCACCTTGGGAAAATCGGATAAGGCCAGAGGATCAAGATCGCTAGTGCTGCTTGTCTGCTGGGTATTATGGCGGGAAAGAAACACCCAGATTTTTGAATAGAGAGAAAAAACAATGCAACAGCTCCTTTTTGACGTGTGGGGGACTTGTAAGCTTTGGACACTGGCGGGCGCTAAAGGGCTTCGATTATAGCAGTAGATTTGCGATTCCTGTAGGCCATGGACATTGGCTACTCACCCATATCGTTTTTGTTAAGGCGCACCACCGGTGCTCCACCACCTCTGTACTAGATCACTTATGCTTCCCTTCTTATTAATACATGCCGGCCCTGCCGGATCTTTCTAAAAAAAAAGATTACAGCCAGAGCACTGCGTAAAGCTTTTAGATTGCACCACCAAGGGAAACTACTGCCTCTGATCCTTAACTTATGGTGTTATAACAATATTTTTTTTTATGTTTGAGCTAAAAAAGTTGATACGTCATCAACTATCAATTAAAAACAGGAGGGGTACGTGGCTACACACAAACTGTGATTAAGATTTTTTTTAGTAAAGGAGCAGAAACCGTTTGAGAAGTATGCTTCTTTGCGCTATAAATATATATAAAAAGGGCCCGTGTAGAGGGGGAATCTTGGGAGGCAGCGTGTGTATATATATATATATATATATATATATATATATATATATATATATATATATATATATATATATATATATATATAAACATTAATTTTGCCAAGTTCATGTGGGAATTTAATGCTGCTGCTATAGGACATTGAGGTTCCTAGGACTTTATATTCCTTAACTAGAAGTTCTTCAAATTTTGCTTGTACTATCACTACAAATAGTTTTACTCCTAATAACAAAATTCCTGTTTATTAAACTCTGGTGAAATATATTTATTTAAAAAATCTCTTTAATTTGTTGTTCCATTGCATGTGGTACATCACATATAGGCTTAGAATGTTTTTTTTGCTTTTGTAAGAGAATCGGCTCGGCTATCCCTCTCAAAAAAGTAAGTTTTTTTTTGTTTATTTGTCAATAAAACTGAACCAAATATGCCTCCTCCCGATCGGCCTTACTCTGCAAGGTTTTAAGACAGATAACATCAGAACTAACCATGCCGCCCTGTGCACTGTCCATCAACATTTTGTCAATCGATTCACACTAAACACTTAGGAATTCAGATGCATCTGGAAACAAGCATCCTAGTGTGGCACATATATAATTAATCAAGTCAACCCGTGAAATTTAAGCCAGGACTCCAGATTTGTGCGGCCATTTCTCTTGAGTTCTTTTTAATTTGTTGACAAGCATCCAATTTTCCATGTCACGGCGAGGGCATTTGAAGGCACATATGCCAATGGTCTAACATTACCAAATCAACCAAAAGGAACATCCGGGTGATGCGAAAAAGGGAGGCCAAGAATTGATGCCACTTATGCACCAGCAGCCATATTAATATTATGTTATCACAGGCGCACGGAAGATAGGATCACACTGAGCCATGCAAACATATAGCAATTAATATAATGCTTGTCTCTTGTCATAGGAAAAGATAATAATAATAATAATGATCACATCTTACAAGTTAATAAAGCATGCATGCAAAAAAATAAAGGATTATCAGGAACAAGTACACTCTGCAAGCTAAGCTCCAGCTAGCGAGCAGCCACACGCACGCGTAACGGGATAATAGGCAACCCTGGGGGAGAGCTCTGGAGCCATGGCCACTACTGTCCTTAATTTCCCTCGATGGTCACCATAGGATGGACACGTTTTGGAGGCTTTCAGCTCTCGAACAGCTCCCAGTCCACACTCATGCAAGTTCACAACACACGGGATGCTTGCATGCATTGAACCTGCTTGCTTCACCTCCATGTGTAGCTAGTAGATGAATTGAACTGATCACGCTAGCTAGTTAGTGCATGCTACACACGCGTACACGTAGGCAGTAGGGACGTGGACATCGGCTACTGATGATTCACACACTGATGAAGAAATGAAGAGGCGGTAGATATAGAAAGTCTAGTAGAGAGACGTAGAAACTAAATCTAGGAGAGCTCACCGTGAGGCGAGGTTCCCTTATTTGATGGCCGGATTATATTGGCTGTAGTAATAGCTTAGCTTGACGATTTATAAAAGCTGGGCATGCGCCATGCAACATGCAATTGATCGAGGGTACGGTGCATGGTGGCGGCTACATGCCGAAGGCCGCCTGCAGCCATCAACGCCGGCGGGCTGCGGTCTCCCTCTGCGCGTTGAAGTAGACGGCGGCGACGGGGAGGCCGAGGTCGTTGTCAGCAGCGAAGCGGCGGGTGCTGAAGTAGTCCCTGGAGGAGGGAGGGCGCACCGCCTGACGGCACTTCTGCTTGAACAGCACGAAGACGAACCTGTGGATGCCGATGTAGGGCTTGGGGCTCTCGTAGCTCACCAGCTCCCTTCCTGCATGCGTTATTTACAGTAGTACCATGATTTATTTTGGATTAGTCGTTGTTCCAGAAATAATACCTGTGCCGATCCTAAAGTTGGCTAAATTTCCGGATAAAGCTAGCCTAGAGTAGGTCGTGTAGTTAGATTTGAAGGGCTAGCTCACCAAAAGAAGCATCAGTCGTGCCAGGAATATCAGTGACGATCCTGCGAGAGGTGTCCACCGAATATTAGTCCTGTGTCAGACGTATTCTATGCGCAAGCATACTATATTTGAACAATTGAGATGAGCTCTTTATAGCCAAGTCGTATATTTAGATCATTAATTGTTTATTATTGTTGCTTCTTTCTTAGTTGTTGGACCATAGACACGCAAATGGAATTACGCTTACCAGTGGACATGCTCCCTCAGGTAAGGATCGCTAGGCCCAGGCACATCTGGGTCAGTCATGACCTGAAGAACAAGAACAGTAACATCTCAGCTGAAGGCTACAGAGTACTACTACCTCATACAGCTTATTAATTATTATAAGCTACTCCAGGAAATTAACTCAATTAGTGTGCACGAGAGAGAAGATCACAGGCCACGAACCAGTGTAAAGAAAGACCTCATGTCACCGCCCTGGACCTCGACGCGCGGCTTGGGAACCACGGCCGACGGGAAGAACTCGTGGCCGTTGAACACCTGTTTGTTGGATCCGTAGGTCACCATCATCTTGACCGAGGGGTTGAAGTTGTCGATGACTTCTCCTATCACCTTGCCGACGACGAGAGGCTCCAGTACCCTAGACATGGCTAACAAGCTTGATCTCAATAGTGAGCCACGACAAGAGGTACCAAGAGGTGGGTACGTAGTAGTGTTTGTGTATCTGCACGAGCAGATAAACAATCTTGAGGATTGTTGACGAGGGTGTGGGAGACGCAGGGCCTCTACTTATAGCTGTCTGGCACTAGCCAGGCTAGGAGAATTGAAGTGTAAAGAAATGCTAAGTATTGGGGCTAGAATAACATTTTTGTTCAATCGTTGCTTTCGCCTAGCTAAATCATTTGGCTACTGTAAAACTCAGGCACAAAACACCAAAGCTCTCTCTGAACCTGATTATAATTCCTAAAAGTGTGATAAGGACGACATAAATATGCTTCCCTTGATTCGTACTTGTCATTTTGTATTTTGGCCAGGTTATCTACCTTTGACCTTTGACGTTTCTAAAGTACATATTAGTATGTTAATGGACGTATATTGTATTCTAATTAATATCATAAGGATAGATATTAAGGCTCGTGTTAGTAGTTGTTATCTTTCGAATTCATGAGCCTCATATTTACCAAGAATGTAGGGAGATTAAATGTTTGAAGTATTACACAACAGGGAGAAGCCTGTTGGTGCTGCTGCTTAGAATCCACATCTGTCAAGAGAGAAGAAAGAAAAAGCTTAGTTCCTCCATTCTGAAATAAATGATGTTTAGCACAAAAAATCTAGTTCAATTTAAACTAAATTAGCTGTCCTAAATGTTATGTAATTCAGAACAAAGGGAGTATTTTCCAAGTTGGGGTAACCATCTTATTAGGTCCTGTAGATATATTGATATCTATTCTCTTCATTTTAAATTATTTATCATTGTGGCGCGTGTCACAAAAAATAAGAAGATACGAAAAAGTGTGACGCACAGGAAACAAGGAGGGTGTAATAAGAAAGATAGAAAGATACAGAGAGAGATACATTGAAAATAAGAACGATAGGTAATTTAAGAAAAATATTATAGTCTATCTATAATACTCCCTCCATTCTGAAGAAATAAATGACGTTTAGATAAAAAAAATTAGTTTAAATTGAACTAAATTTGCTATCCTAAACATTATTTATATCACAATAAAGGGAGTAACAAATAATTGCTTGTTTGTTTCTAGTTTATTACTCCCTTCTTTATCCTCATTATTTGACCGATGTATAAGGGAGAGAAACAAATCCCAGTTTGATATTCGTATTTGTTTTCGGCCAAACGTTCTGCCTCGGATGATATGCTGGACCCTTCGTTTTGCTCGTTGATTAAAAGTATTATTTTGCTTACACCATCTCGAATTCTAATCTGGCCAATAATGAGCCATATAGTGCATACTCAAATATCATTCATAAATAACCATGCATTACTTACTCAAACATCGTAACTCAGCCATCAGTGCCACCACTATCCTCTTGGTCTCGGTGACGAAGCACTCAAATATGTTGATCAAATAGGGACCAAGGGAATATGTTTTTATGAATTGGGAGCGTCCTTTTAAGATTTGTAACAACAAAATTAAAAGCAGAAAGTGATAAATGTTCATCTAATAACCAGGATTTCAATGCACATGCTTTGGACAACGCAGCACACAGCCCACCGTAAACATAGCCTTAGCTTCTGTTCGCATAGCAGGTCCCACCCACCATTTTCTAGGATGTGGGATCTAACGCTGATGGTCTAGCTAAACCGAAGTCATTCCAAAATGTGAATTCCATTTTTTGGGGACTTTAACTATGCTGATGATACAGATGAATCTTCATCACAAAGTCAAATAAAACGGCTGCCCAACCCAGCTTAATTATTCTGACTAGAATATATCTTTTTTTTTCTGAATTCTGAAACCATTAATGCGAACTATCCGTGCCGTACCATTTTACTTTGAAACTCCACTAAGCATTAACAAATCAAACCAGCATAGGAGCGATAACTATGGTTCCATCTAAGAAAAGGAACGGTAATTAAGAAGGAATGTGGATTTGATGGTTGAGAAGGTAGGCAACTCAGCATAGGTATCAAATGATAAGATTGCACTTTTGGTAGGTGGTTCTGTCTCTCTCTCCAAGCCAGCTAAATCCAAAACTGAAGAAGCCCTCACTCTAATAGTAAGATTTGGAGGCACCCTAACTAAGTACTCTCTCAAAATTTCTTTTTTTTTTATCATCAGGACAAGCTGATAAGAATTTTTAAAACCGGCCACCCTTTTTGACCTTGCCCCAACAAGGTTCTGAAGCTGCATGGAAGAGGTATGTATGGTGCTTGATTATAGAGACACTTTTCACCAAAACAGTACAAAGCCGCTGCCAGTAGAGCACGCTCTCTACCATTTGAGCCACGACGCTTCTACCATATGAGCCACACAAGCAGAACAGAGAATACCTACTCATTAACCAGTAAAAAGGAGATTGTTGACTCTGTCGTCGGACTATGTTACAATTAAAAGAGTATATTCAGAGTCAAAAGTCTCTCATACATTATGGAGTTTTCGAGAAGGGTTATTTCTAAACAACCTTACACCTATATTTTCAGAAAGTCTGATTTGAACCTGACACAAGTGAATACACTACCATTATATTAAATCTGTCCTTCACTATGTGATGATTGTGACTTATATATCTATAATGCAGCCCGGTGGTTAAAAATTCAAGTGCTTGTCGTATTTTATTTCTAGCAAAAATGAGGAATGTGCAAACATAAAAGTAAGATATAAAGTGGCAGCTGGGTGTTTCCAAAAGTGGAAAAGATGTGTGGACATGATGACTGAGCCACATTATCCATGATGCAGGCGATGACAAGTACCTTTCAAAGAAATAAAATAAAAAAGAGGAAGTCCATTTTGTTCAGTTTAAGTATATCTTGAATCCATATAACTCCTGAGCCTATTAAATCGTTTACTTCATCCATATGATTTTTAGATCCGACTTGCTTTTCCTCTTTACCGGACTAACCTAAATCATTTTTTGTAATGTACACAAAATTCAGAATATGAGAGTTCAAATCGAATTCAAATTTGGAAGTCAAAACAACAAGAAAGAGAAAAAAGAAAAAGAAAAAAGGAGGCAGATGGGCCGATTTCCCGGGCGCAGCCCACCTCCCCCAGCGGCCCAGCCCGCTCCTTCCCTCCCCGCCCCCGCATGCGCGGACTGTCCCCTTTCCCCCGGCCCAGCCCCGCGCGGTCCAAGGCAAACAATGCCTTCCCACCACCTCCCGCACATACCCCGCCCCCGCCGGATCGACCCGGGAATCCCGACGATGGGAGGCGGCGCCGTTGCATCACCGCTCTGTCCGCCGTCACTCGCCCCATCAGCCGCCATAAATGCATCGGCGTCGCGTCTCCGCCCCAAAACCCGGCTGCCCCCATTGATGGCGCGCCAAAGGGTATCCCGCCGGCACCGACCCCTCGGCCACCCCGCCTCTCCCCGGCTATAAAAGGAGCCCTTTCCCCCCTCAAACGAGCGTGCCACACCACCCTCACACACCCACACCACTGACGGAGTGAAGCCCGACTACCTCGGGTGGGAATTTGATCTTCCCGTCGTCTTCCCCGTCGTCGTCGGGCCGCCACTAGCCAGAACTCGCAAGGTACGCGCCAGAACCCCAATTCCCTAGGATGGTAGCGGCTCCATAGCCCCCTCAAGCCTCCCCGCACATCCGTTTACGCTCTTAGCCACCGAGACGAGCTTGCCATGTGAGGACGAACTCGCCGCCCGCCATGGCGCACCGCCGGCCGCCATGAAGGCCGCACTGACCCGTCCGAGCCCCACCAAAGGCTTCACCACACTCGCCTTCACGTGTATGGATGCTTAGACCGAAGGAAAACACACGCGCACACATAGTTCACCAAGCTTCGCCACCGTCGCCATCTTCGGCGAGCAGCTGCCGCCGCCTCTCACCAGCGCCCGCCCGTGGCCTAAGGACCTTTCCGTTAGACTCCCCACGCTGCGTAGGCCTCTTGGCATGAACCCACGCGAGACAAAACCCCGCAAAGAAAGCGAGGTTCTGGCTAGCCGTCGTCCGCCTCCGCCGCACCGGCAACCCCCCTGACCGGACCGCCTCACGTGGCCAGCCCAGGTGGCAAGGGCACGTGGGCAAGGCGCTGACGTGGCCGTTGACTCGGTGCCACGCGCGGGCGCCAGCCTCCCCCGCGCGTGTCCGCCAGGGGCCCCGGGTGGGTCTCGGTCCATGTGGACCATAGACCCCAACGGTCGTGTGGACCAAAGTCTCCCGGTCCATGAAACAGTAATCCCGTGGAGCCCTGGGCCCGTCTGCGAGCCGCTGTACGCCAGGAAAAAACGCTAGGTACACATGATAAGTGTAGAACAAAGAACTTGAAAAAAACATTTTAGGGTGCCAGAAAAATTTCTAGAAAAATTCCTATAAATAGGAATTAGCCGTTAGAGGATAATAACATGCGGATAAAGGCTAGAAACTATTTTAGGGCATTACTAATCATCAGTAATCGCGCTAACCCAAAACATCAAGTGAACGACAAAAGGGGATAGGGTGAGACCCTCCCGGCCAAGGACACTACCCCCTCCAAAAGGCCTACTAAAACATGTTGGGATTTAGGAAACCCCTTAAAACCCTACAACCATGTATCTATGATGTTACTTAAGTTTTGGATTATTTTGATTTCAATGCTAATTCGGGCAATTCACGTACTATAGCAAACGAGGAAGCTGACAAGGAATTTGACGACCCGGATTATGAGAAATTTCTAGAAGCTTTTTAAGGCAAGCTCTAACCCACCTTGATCATGATTGCTCCTATGAATTTGTGAAATTACTCTGATGGCCTGTTTTCAACATGCATGTTTTTCGTGATTATTTTTAAACGTTTGTAGTAGCTAAAACCCATATGACTAGTGGTTGCTTTAGTCACGTGCTTGACATGTGAAGTGCCACGAACTCTCCTTGACCTTGTCGAGTCCTCCTTGATTCCCTAAGGCCTTGTCGTCATAATATAAATGTGATGACGTGTGTGATTCCTTGAGAGTAGAATGCTTAGGAACCCTCGCGATGTTCGCATCGCGACTCACTACAATTAATCATCAGATTTCCTCAAAGTGTTGAAAGGTGTCTTGGATGTGTCAGTTAGGAAGTAGGTCGCCGAATGGTGTTATACAACTTGTGTGGGATGAAGTTGGTAAATTGGTGTGGTTGAGGCGGGATTTGGTGAATGAGTAGTGTGTGCTTCGATGTAGTCCACCTGTCGTAGACCTTGATGGACCCGCCCTCACCAACTCCAGAACCGATTCATATGACCTCGTCATAGTGATTCCGTACAACCACAAAAACTGTATGGGCAGGATTCCCTCTATCGTTATTGGTGACATTCCACATGAGCCATCTGACCGGTCAGTAGAGGGCCACATCAAAACCAGAAAAAGACACAGGGGGAGTCGTTACTCCCGTGGTCCGGCTGGGAGAGTAAGTGCCCAAAATAGTCCCTAGGTGCGTCCCGAGGTGTGATTGTGGGGTTACTCTACTCAGGAAAGATGAGGCGAACCATTACGCTACTCCACCTTGCCTAGGAGTGCTTGACTTGTGGGTAAAAGTGTACAACCTCTGCAGAGTGTAAAAATCCGGATAACTATTGTCACGGTCTTGGCACACTATGTTCCCGAGCCTCATGTTGATTAGCCTTAGTGTGATTTCTTGATGTGATTCGGTGACAATGTTTGCCGTGTTTTTGAAACTACGGCTGTGTGGTGGGAACTAGTAAAGTCGTGGGCTTGAACGTTCAGTTAAAACTTAGAGAACTGGCGGGATGGAGGCTCAAACTCCTCCAGGTCCCACCAACTAAAATCGGGATAAAAATACCTCATTTGCTTTGCAAAAACCTTCTTTTAAGAAGACCCTGCCATGAATGCTTTTCGGCAACCCTAAGCCATATGGCTCTGCCTTGCTACAACCCTTGCATTAAACACATCCCTTTGAGTAGTGTTAGGGTTCACTGAGTACCTTTCGTACTCACTCTTGCTTCTTCACAACCCTCAGAAGCAGAAGAGGAGAGGGAGATAGAAGATGAGATGCAATACAATGACGACTAGGTCTAGTCCTGCGCCCGCCAAGGCTGGCCTGAGGGGAATGGGATTCACCTTAGTCCGCTGCTCTTCAATAGTTTTCCTTTCTTGTGAGGCCCTGCGTGGCCAATGAATTATAACTTAAGACATGGGTGTAAGACCTTAAGGGTCATGCTGAGACTGAGTTAATGTATGGTATTCGATCCAGGGATTGGTACGGAATGCACAAGTGGGTCTCGAGAAAGGTGGGTCCCGACATTTTTGCATGTGTGGATAGTGATATTGCCATGTAGCTACCATGTCACTCTTCTTCTACTCCTTGATCTCGATTTTACAGTATGCCTTACCTCTCCTCAGTCTCCACAAATACGATCGATGTTACCTACGCTGGCCTTAGATGTCCTACAGCGAGAACACACAGGAGGAGGTCAAAGGCCGAAAAATGAGATCCGTTTGAAGCTAGTGACACTCTCATTCGTGTTGTCACTAATCGCCACGAGCTTGTCATTTCAACAACCGCCATGGCCACCAAAGAACTTCACCTTAATCATCATCATAGATTATTGTTGTGACTTCGTACAAGGGATGAAGTCACGCTTGGGGTCAAAGAATTATGGCGGGCGACAAGGCGTAGGATTAAACGGCCCTTGGAGATGCAGTACCCGCAGAGGCTAAGAGTTGTAATATCTTGTTGCGCTGCTCGTCTCAATTGAGACTGAATTGACAAATATGAGATCGAGATCGAGGGAGGGAAGAAGGGTGACATATGAGCCCACATGATAATACCATTATGTAGACAGACAAAAGTAGTTTAGGTTACTGACTAAAGGTGAAAATTAAGCTGATTTTATGAATCCTGTAGGTTAAGTAAACCGTTTAAGAATTCAGCAAGTTATGCGAACTCAGACCATATTTGAAGGGGGTAAATTAGATTTTCTCTAATAAAAATGATGCGGTGCCACGAGGTAAACAGGTGTTTTGCAAAGAACATCATAGCACAAAGATGGCCAGTGACAGTTGTGAGGTTCTCGGAAGTCGGAAAAGCCAACAAGGCTGGCCACAAAAAGTAAAAAAAAAATAAACTAGGGTCCCTTTAATTTGGAGGCCTTGACAAAGCAGCTCATTCCTTGCAAGTTCTGTACTCATCACCTGCCGAGAACTCTGACGGGTCCCTAGCTAATAATGTGAGTTTTTACATTAGCCTTGTCAAAGTTAAGCGCTCTTTTGTTTCCATAAACGTCGGAGCCTTGGTTAGCTGTCGAGCACCATACATCTCCCAAGCGGCGGCGCCGGCGCGTCATGGTTTCCATTCCCCTTTATCTAAAAAAACCATCGCCGCAAATTGTATAGCAATAATCCCGACAAGAACAGAGAAACGAGGGGATGTCAACAATGCTGTGCTATAAGATTGAAGGAAAAAACTCGTCTGCCTCCTACTCAAAAAGCTATATTAAATAAATAAAGAATGCGTTAGGGGCGCTTCCAGTACATAATGTGTCTTGCTGCTCTATGGAATATGTCTCGGTGACACGCTCAAAACGGAAAGCAAAGCATCTATTTGGAGGCTGTGTGCCAATTCTGCTGTGCATGCTTTGTCATTTCCAGACAGTGGACACGCTAACTCTACAGAATGTTCCCTTTGTTCCTAGAATGAAAAAGGCAATGCCAATGCTTCCGTTCTAATCAGAGGAAAGCCCTTTTCCAGAGTCGAAAAGGAAAGGGAAAGGCCCAATAGGCTCCCTCCCCTCCTCATGCAAATAGTCAAACCAAATAGACTAGAACGGTTTGGAATAAATCGATGTAGGGGCATGATAGTCGCGTATATATGCATTTTGGCATAACCATTTTGCGTTTATATTCGCTGCAAATAATATTTTTTGCTAGCTTTGCATCACTTTTGAAAGATGAATGATACGTGCCTTGTTTTGGCATTCAATTCACAAGCTACGTACCGCCACTACCTTTTTGCCCCGAAACAAATTAGGAAAGTTTTCCATGAAATCTGTCACAATTTGTTAGTCATAGCACCAGTAATTTTTTTATAGATAGGTCTACTCTTTTGCCAATGTTTGCCTAGTTTTTATCAAAGTAATATTTTTCTCGTACTTTTACCATGTTTGGGTTGTCAACAAAGGCTCGCAAAAAAAGAAGAAGACAGCATTCCCTAAATTTTATAGTCAAATTAATTTTTTTCAAATATAACCTTTATCATTTCAAAAGATAAGATAAGCTGTAGGTTATATCGAAAGCGCCGCGCGTGAGCCATCTACGCTTTTGAAAAAACAATAAAAAAAACACCTCAAGAATAATGTGGCTACATTATTCCTTTGTGAAATGGACGGGGAAAAGCATATAAAAATCATGCCTGGGCACGTCTTCCCCGATCGCCGAGTCCCTGCTGCTCGGAGACGACGATCAGTGATGGATGCACTTCCCATTTCGTCTTCCACTTCTGTCTATATTTCCGTAAGTCGACGCTGCGGAGCTGCTGTGTGCAGGAGCTGAGGCATTTGGTTGGGACGCGAACGGAGCCCAGCCCGTGAGTGTGGGTCCTAGCTACGGACCTCTACGAAAGAAGCCCGACTCCCTGAGCGGGCAGCCCAAATACGCTGTCGCTTGAGCCCACGATTGCCAGAGAACTATACATCTCTGTGTTCCCTCGTCCTCGACCACGTACTAGCCGTGGCAGCTGATGGTGTCGTCTCGCTTCCGCAAGGACCACAAACACTCCGGTGAGCGGGGATGAACGCCGGTGAAACAAGCTGCGGGAAGCCTCCGGCGGCACACGGCTCCCCCCCGATTCGACGGGGGAAAGGCAGGGCACGTCACCGTGCCGACCGGGAGGGACGCGTGGCCGCGTCGCCGTCCATCCATTGAGAGGGAGCTTGCCGCGGTGGTGGGCGAGCAGAACTGCATGATTCCAGCACTAGCATAGGACCGCATCATGAACTGCGAGGCACGGATACTGTTAACTAGGCGCGCGGGAAATCACTTCTTCCATTTACTAGTGGGAGCGTTCAATGTCTCGTACGTTACGGTCAAGATTAAC